>OX459112.1:160674231-161302564 GCA_949775065.1 Brachyopa scutellaris
TTTTGCACGAAACTAACAAATTCAAACTTAGCTTTGTTTTTTTTTTAAGTTTTCCTATAACAATTAAACGTTATTGAATGAGATTGTCATATAAAGATGACTGACTTCTTAAAAAAATGCATGAATTTACTATGCTTCTAAAATTGTCGAGAAATGTGGGATGAGAGAGTGAGAGAGAAAAAGATAGAGAGAGGAGTTATTAATATTGTGTTTCTGTTGTTTTGGTTGCTTGTCTTTATGCTATTTTCATTTCTTTATGTTTTTTTTAATTTAACATTACTGTGATTAATTTTGTATTATTATTAAATATTTGTAGTTTTTTTTTTAGACGAAAAAAATGTTTTCACTTGCTTTCTGTTGTTTCGGCTTTTATTTGTACGGCTTCCACTGTAGTTGTAGTTGTTGTTACACTCGTTGAGGACAAAGTGTTTGGTGTTTTTGTTGAATCCACAATAGTGGATATTTTATTCATATCGGTTTTCATCTCTTCTTCTCATCCATCAGGGTAGATAATTGGCATCGGTAAATTCAAAATGGGACCCAAACATATTGGTCCCTGTGGAGTGGATCACCGAAATCGCGGTTGCATCATCTGAAGCATTGGGTGGCCGGGTAGCATAACACCCATTCCAGGAACTCCCATACCTGGCACAGGTGCTAACAAACCTATTATTGTCAGAAAAAGAGAGAAAGATAAAACAAATAAACCCAGATTATAGAAATAGTCTAAAAATAATTTGGTAATATAAAATAAGAAAACTTAAAACAAAATGGTTCTCTTTTTCAGATGCATTGCATTATTATATTTTTATATATATATTAAAAAAAATAGTAAACGATTATTTGAACAAAAAAAATAATATTAAATTATATACTGATCATATTTAAATTAAATTAAGAAACGCAACATACGAATTGAACATTCAAAAAATAAAAATTTCACAAATAAAATTAAATCACATTTACTTTACATTTTTTTGTTTTGCATAATTATTGTAATAACATTTTTAATTGATTTTTTGAAAAATTAAAACAGCATATGTATGTTTGTACATATGTAAACACTTGCAAAATACAAAAGAAATTGATTGTAAAAGGAAAAAGACAACAATGAAATACAAAGAAGCTAAACTTAAACGTTAAATAATTTACATAAAGAACAAAAATAAGAGTTACGTGGTTCTGTCTCAAGAAAATTTAATTTATAATATGATCAATGTTCAAACTGTGTTTTTATTTTATTTGAATATAAATACAATACTCAATGCAAGTTACGCAAATTATTATTTGTTTACGTAAAAGTTGTAAGAAAATGAAAATGAATTAAAATAAATAAACAAATTCTGGTTTATACCTGTTTAATAAACCAGATGCATAAAAAATTGTACAATATCAAAGTATTTAGGTTTTTAAATAAACTAGGGAACAAAAAAAACCAACATGAGTATTAAGAAAAAGATTTTTTGTATTTTTTTTTTTTTTATTAATTTAATTTAATATAAGCAATTTTTTTTGGTTAAATATAGTTACAGTTGCTATTAACAAAAATTTTTAACGCCAAACCAAAGGCAAATAGTGCGCAATTTTGTTTCTTTTGCATATCCAAAGCGATTTAAATTCGAGACAAAAATATCAGTTTTAAGTGTGAACTTTTTTAAGGGCTTTATCGTTGAGTAATATTGCTTTTGCTCGTTCAGGGACGACGAACTAAGGAAAAATATATTCCCTGGTGTCATAGAAACTGATAATGCTTATAAAACGATGCAAGAATCCTTACGACAAATTCAGTTCAAGAAAAGGTGGTTGAAATTCACCCCAATTCTCAATGTCGTACGTCAACCGGTATACATAGACGTAATGAGAGTTGTGTCGCATTCGAATTGGTATTCCCGAAGTCTAGTGCGATGTACACGACAACCCATCCCCTGGAATTCATTCCAACCCACAGCTGAATCTTTAGGTGGCGCTCAGGGTGAACCTGGGCCTGCTTCTCGCAACCATTTGTGTGTGCATGTTATATTTTTGCAATCTCTCGACGAGATTGGGAATACCATAAATTTCGGGAATCGAATGCGACGCTTTGCTTTTGACAGTAGGCAATTAGATATGCAAGTATGTTCGCATAGTACGAATTTCGTAATGAGATAGATAGGCCGCCCTGTTCTGCATTCCACTTTTAGTGAATTCAACCACTAAAAGTGAAATTAGGTGTTCTGTATTCCGAACGAAATTATGAACTGTAGATTGAATGTTCGGAAGTCAATATTTTGGTGTTTTGCATTCCACTCAAAATGGCAGTAGTAAATTCGTGTTCTGCATTCCGAAAATCCGTGGTTTTTCGTGAATTGAATTCACGTGCGTTTCTTGACGTGAATTGAATTCACATACCGTAGTAAAGTAAAGGATTCAATGATCAGAATCATTTCGAAAAATGTGATTAAAAAATAAGACTTTTCATTAGTGTATTAAAATACATAAGAGAGTATTCTCAGGGTTTTGTTAAAGAAGATAAAACGTATACTAAGGATTTGTGCAGCAAGTTAGTACAACGGTTGAAGAGTGAAGGTCTTCCAACGACTGGATTGGAAAAGATAAGAAATTGTAGTTAACAATTTTTATTAACGAAATTTTGTTTACTAACGGATTGCATATATGTTGTTTACTAATGGATAATTAACAAAATAAAACATACAATTTGTTTAATGGGTGAAGGTAAATGTTTGTACCATCCAAGCAATTTATAATCCAAGGAATCACTTTTTTTCAAAAAAAGGAACATCGTTCTTCTTCCATCTGCGTACAGTTTAGTTTAATCAGAACTTGTATTGCAAAATGTTTAACATCTCGCCGAGAACTTTGCTGACTGTGGATCTACCAAGGCCAAGATCAAAATCCTTTCCCACTGGTTTGTGGTAACATCCTTCAGCCTCGCGGTTTTCACCAATCATTAAAAATAATATAGATCCATTTTTAATAAAATAATTTTTTTCGAAATTATTGATTCCCTTTCACAAAACATGAAACTGAACATCTTAAATAAATTCGAAATGATCTTACAGCTAATTTTGACATTTACAAATGAATTCGAAGTGGATTCCTAAAATTCGAATTCACTCGGAATGCAGAACACTGAATTCCATTTTGAGTGAATTCCAAATTCGATTTCAATCCACTTTCACTCGGAATGCAGAACAGGACGGACTATCAAGGATTTGCACATAGTATCCAAGTTTTTGAGATAGGTCAACGGCGACAAGTTAAATAAAGTTAAAAAATAGCTTTATGGTTATTTTTCTTAACTTTGAAACAATTTACACATGAACAGAGAGTAGTGCGATTGAGTTCGACGTCAGTACTTCAGCTGAGAAAACTAGGAAAACAGTAAGAATGTAAACATTAACCCATTTTCTGTGTAAAATAACGTTTACGGACCTTGATTTTTTCGAATATTTTTTTTTTAATACACTGCAAGATTTAAAGCCCATTTAAACTGATATTTCTGTGATCAAGTTACATCGCTTGGATTTAGAGGAGTACACTGGATAGCAATCGTCATCGCGTTGCGTTTGTTAATTTTATTTTTTGTTAAAAAACGTATCTACGTTTTAAAATAAATATTGTATTAAGAACTAATGTGCAAATCTAAAACGTTATAAATAATGTAGCAAAGCCCCACAATGACGACGACTTTACTGCCACCACACATACACTCTTAATTTATAAATCGCAAAATGCTACGCTCAATAATTGTATGTTTTAGATAATTAGAAACTACTAACGATATTTTATAGTACGCAAAATATGAACTACATTAATGCATTGTTCTCGAAAAAATTAAATAAAATAAAACTGACTAAACCAAAAACAAAATTAATTAAATAATAAAAAAAAAAATATTCTTTGCTCGTTTTTATTTAGAAAAATCAATTAAAAATAAAGCAACAGGTATAAAATATTTATCCAATCACCTCGCATCTTTTTATTTTGCTATTTTACTCAAATTAACATTAGTTTACTGAAATAACGAAAGAAATATATATTTGTTGGTTTTTTGAAAAGATTGAAAAAAGTTTTTTTTTTTATTTGTTGAATGAAATCTAAAATGTATAATATAATAAATGTATTTTCTATTATGATCGTGGTTAATATTTCTAGCCAAAGGTTTGTCATGTGTATTGCAATTTGTTTATTATTTTAATTGTTCAGATAGAAATCAACACAAAAATGAGTAGAAATCTATAGTTTATAGAAATAGATAGTAGTTATTAGTTGCCATCACATTGCTGGCGTGGACAACCAAATACCCTGGGCGTAAAAGCGTCCAACATTTAAAACAAAAAATTATAATAACAAAAGAAACCTTTAATATTATGAATTATTGTAAATCTACCAATACCCTATTAAAGAACAAATTTAACACAAAGCTATGCTGTGAAACACATCCAAATATTAAAAATAAATAAATCCAAAGCACAAGAAACCGTGATATACAAATGCTGTGTGGGGGGTTTCGTCGAAGGGAAGAGTTTTAGAGAAAATGCTGTGACAATTGAAAGGTTGGTATTCGAATCGCCTTTTCTTTTCAGAATGAAAACGTATAAAGCAGTAAACAATTTACATTCTACATAAAGATGGTGTTTTTATATTTGATTATATTCAAAAGATTTACCTACTGTCTTATAAAAAAATGAACAAGATGGCTACTACATAGCAGGGACGTGCCGTGATGTTCTAATCAGGGTGTTCTCCTTTTTTTTTTTTGTTAGATAATAACGTCTATTCTCAGTTTTCTCCAGGACCACGACGAGGACATGAAGTAAACAAGGCCAACCAAACAAACCACACAACCAAAATTTTCCTTCATAGTTAAAAAACTGAAAATGTCTACTAAAAGATTTACTTTTAATTTCCACCTTACAAATCAAATCCGGAAGAGACGGTGTTGGCCTTCCAGAACTAATTATTTCCAGTTTTTCTTCCAAATTTAATTGCGAATATGGTTTCTCCAATCATTTTTCAATAGCGCATCGACCCGTATAGACTTCGAAAAAGATTTCAGAGTAAAAATAAGACTGGATAATTCCTTATTTAACATGGTAAACATGCTGCTGAAACATGTTTAGCCTATATAGGCTAGAAAAAAAAAACGACTAGTGTTGTATTGCTTTTTGCTTTCGCTTCAGTCGATATGGAGAATGGAGTTCTACAAATATAGAGCACATCGAAATCGAACAAAAACTAACATCAATACTCAAGAGAAGAGAATCGAGCAAAATTCAACCAAACAAACGTTAGCATGCGAAATAAAACAGAGTATGAAAAGCAACATAATACCCACAGCCACAGCTAACATCTTCATCACTAAAGAAAAGGATAGAAAAGGTGTTGTATCGAGCCTATGGGTGCGCAGTTTGCTGGAGAACTCAAATTGATGCGAAATAAAACAGAATATGAAAAGCAACATCATACCCACAGCTAACATCACCATCGCTAAAGAAAAGGGTAGAAATGTGTTGCATCGATCCTGCGTGCGCAGTTCTCTGGAGAACCCAAATTAGTGTTTTTGTACAGACGATTGTTGGGACTTTGAATGTGGTAGAATTTTTTTTTATATGGATATTTCCGTTGGGTTGGTGCGCTAGTAAATGGAGAACAACCGGGCGAGTTGACGTCAAACTGAATTTATTTTGTTGGTTTGGATAGGTTGATAAAGCTTTGAAAGTATGTATGACGGCGCGCGCCGTTCGATTTACTTACGAAAAGAGGAGAATATTTTGTTCGACGTCAATTTGTATTGAATGGTTTATATACATTTTGGTATTGGGTGACTGCGGTGTTTGGTTTGGTTGATTTGGCTATGACGCGACGGTGCGGCACAACAGAGTGAACAGAAGTGGATGTTAAAGCAGAATTTTTAATTGAACATTTTTGAATTACAACTCAACGATATTGTTAGCGCATGTACATAAACAAATACATTTTTCATAAAGATGGATTTCGTTGGGGTGTGCGGAGAACACCTGCGCACCTTAGAATAAACGTCACTGCTACATAGGTATACATATATGCGAAAAAATCGTTTGAACTAAATTATAAATATATGTACATACACACACAAATTCGTTACACGGAGTTTTCAATCCCAATCAAACTATTGGCTTGGCAAGAAAGTAATTGCGGCTTTTTAGTGTGAGATAAAAGTCTTTTTTTTTATACAAACAATTGAAGTGATTTTAAATTGTTGTGTGTGATGCAATCTCTCACATGACGATCTGATTCAATTATGACTTTGATTTGGTCATCGTCAACTTCAATTGGTATACCAGAACGTTGGTCATCTTTGAGTGAAAAATCTTCAGAAGGAGTCTCTTAAACCAATTCTAACAAGTGCGTTCTGTTAAGCAGTCAACACCGTAAACTTCACACATTATGTATCTCTTTGTATGTTCCTTTACGGTAATAAAAAAGCAAATATGTCGAAAATGTTCGTTTTTGCACTCCATGGTGAAATCGACACTATACTCGTACTAACAGGCGTGAACAAAACTTAGCTCGATTTGCTTCTAAAGTAATCTTAAAGTGTCAGCTATAATATGCCAAAAGAAAAAAAAAACATGACATTGACAATACCGAGAATCAACAAACATAGGTCGAGTTCATAAATGTAAAAATACAGTAACACTGCAGCCATTGCATTCATTATTGTATAAAAACTGTATAACTAATGTATAGGCTTGGTAACACTTGCGTTCAATAATGTAAACTCACTGTCGTACTACTGTATATGCTGTATCTGTTTTTATTTGGTGGCAGAAAGTTTACTGATGTCAAAGTTTAGTAGTGATTGGAATTTTCGATAGATTTAAGTTATTTTACTAAACAAATTCGTGAAAATTGTTTATTATAAGTTATTGTGCTTATTATTTGTTTCGGGGAAGATAATGAACAAAAAAATTGGCTGGGAAAACTTCTTGTCTCGGTGCGCTTAGCAATGGAGTCCGAATTATTTTCTGGTGCAATAATCACAAATAATAATTTTGGAATATTCCTTGAGATTGTGTTAATTTTTTTTTTAAACAGTAATCTTCGTCATCTGCGTATTATCATTTTTCTCCTTTCTAGCACTGAGAGTACTGATAATTTTAGTTTGGACCATTCAGTAAATTTAAAATTGCCCTTGACATTTTTTTTCGCACCATTTTGAAACACAAAGCAAACTCAGAACTTTTTACACACATTTTTAGAAGAGTATCAGTGTATATACATTCATGAACGCAATTTATACAGATGTTTGAAAACTACAACAATACAGAATTTTTTGCGCTCACAAAAATATAGAAGTAAACCTGCGATAAACTTACTGCAAACAGTTTACATTTATGAACTCGACCATAAGCCATCTTCTTGTTAAAACCTAAATTACTCTCTTGCCAACTCAATACAAACATTGTTTTAAGCTGCCTTATTTATAAGTGTTACATTTTTCGAACTGAAATTCTGGCAATTCCAAAATTGCAGAGATGACTATTGTATCAGTATTTATGTATGTTGGTAGGGCAGCTGCGTTCAAATTACTATAAAGCAACAACAAATTCAATGGTAATAAGACAAATCGGTGCTAAAAAGACATAAATCGACTTATGTATGTTAAAACTCAGATAATAATACCGCAAGGTTACCCGTTATTAATATCTTATGGTAAATTTTAATTCGACATACCAAAGAAATGTGTATGCAAAATCTTTTGTTTTGAGCCCATTTGATGGAGACTTCAGACAGGCATAAACGATGAAATTAAATACAATTAAAATGTGAAACATTATACCGATACACCATCTTTACAATCTTTCCCTCTTCCATAGCAGGACTTGGGTGCTTGGTAGTGAGATTATGAATAAAAATAAGCAGCAAAAACCCAAACTTTAAAACTAAGTAATAAACATACATTATAATCCACACCATACTACAGTGAAATCGCCAATACTACACAAACAATTTATTTTTTTATAATTTGATTAAGTAGCAACGGGCACTTTCCGTGCGTAAATACTCACCACAAAGGAGCGAAACAATCTTTTTATTTAAAAATTATTTTGTTTAGAGTGAAACCAACAAAATAAAACGCTTAGCTATGTTAATCTGTTTGGTTGTTGTTGGTTTTCTTTTTATATAGAAGTGGGTGGTGGTGATAAATTTGATATAATACAAAACAAAAATAAAAATCAATGAAAAACAAATTAATTAGATTAAATCCTCTACATACAATATACATACGATCCCAAAAAAAAAAAAAAAAAAAAAAAACAAATCTATAGTATTAACTTTTTTTTCATGCAAATATATAGCACTAGTAGGAGCAGTACTAAAAATAATAAGAACAATACATAATTAATAATTTTTAAAACATACTTTTATCTTCTCGGTATTTTTTTTATGAATGCATCAGGAATTCATTTTTTTAACAAAAACGAAACTATAAAAAGTGAAAAAATAATGTTAATAATCAAAACAATCGCCGATTTACAATGATCTGTTTTCTTACTTACTGGCATAAAAAAAAAGTCCATTACATTTTATTTTTCTTTAAATTAAAGAAATAAAAAAAAAAGAAAACCAAAATAAAACCGAAAAAAAGTATGTAAGCAGGAGAAAAGAGAACATTTATCCATTTATTTTTGTTTTATTAAACGCTTGGTTTATTTTTATTTTATTTTTAAGATAACGAATTGGGATTACATATTTTAGATTAACCGTTATGAAGTTGGTTTTCCACTTATATAACTAATTCAAATGCAATATTGTATATGATTTTTTTAAATGTTTTATCAATAGATATGACTTTTATGTAGCTATATACAGAAGAAGAGGTAAATGTTGCTCGATACAGACAATCTGATGCTTTATGAATTGAACGTTTAAACTCTCTTTTTTTTATATGAACAAGTTTCAGCGTTGTTGGAATAGGAATATAAATAACAAGCTTTGCGTCGTTAGAGTTAATTTAGACCACATATGTACAGAAACAAAAATCAATTTTACCCGCGCATGGAGCCTGAGGCCGAAAGTTCTAGGGCTTTTTGCACTCACCCCAATACTGAAAGTCGTATTTGTGAATTGCATACGACCATTCTCGTATTTTGTAATGTATTTGCTATTACAAAATATCATCAAAAATCGAAAAGGTAACATGTGTGCGACTATAGAAAGAACAAACCATTTAAAAAAAAATAAGAAAACTCTTTGGGCTTTTTTTGCAGAATTTGTTAAGAACTCAGGCACAACGAAAAATCACGCAACTTAAAGGCTAGAGAGTGGTATGTACTAGTTTTAACAAATCGTGCAACAAGTTGAATTAAATTATTATTTTAACATTTAATAATTCAGTACATGAAATAAAGTTTATGTTAATCTGCGTACAGAAGTACTTCTCACGCATTTTGTGAAAAATCACACAAGTTTTACTTACAAGACAAATCGAAACGATTTTAAAAGGTTAAAGGTCAATCGAACAAAAAAACAACAAACTAATAATTTCAACTATTCTTTTACAATAACTAACAATAAACGAATATATGTATGTGAACTACCGCTATTTTCGTAAAGATCTACAATATTTTCGATTTCGAGTTTAATGCATATTTGGAGTTCTGTAACTATGTATTGCAAAAAATAAAGCACACAGCAAGTAACGAAATAATTTTGTTCTTGTATTTTTTATATTTTATCTTCAGGTTGCGGAAGTAAATTCAATATTTTCCTCTACATCTCGAAAAATGTGAAAATGTAGTTAGTTTACGAAAATAGCGGCAGTGCATATACTCGCATTTATTGTATTTTAATTTTGGATTAATGGAAAAAAAACTTTTCTATAGTAACAGAGTTTCGATTTAGTAGATAAGCACACTGCAGCCTAACAGCAAAACTCATTTAATTGAACGAAGAATTAATGAAAACAGTTCGTATAATGAAAATTAATTTTATCAAAGCACGAAATTCCAAATCAAAACGCATTTTATGGCTTCTTTTTAAACTTATTTTCCATAAATAAAAACAAATATCTGTGGCAAAAAGGCAAAACAGCATAACTTTTTACAACTTTTCAGGAGGGCAGTTGAAAGATTTGATGTTAGCTTAGAAAAAAACCATGCATCGTATAAGAAAGTTGTGGATACAGAAATAAAGATGAGAAAAAAAAAATGTTTCTACAATTACTTATGGTTGCGTTAGTTTCAGTAACTATTGGAGCATTAGAACATATATGTCAAAAGCTTACGGAAAATCTTTACTTAAGCTATTTTTCCATTATGCATATTATACGGGAAAATTACTGAAATGTTGTTTTTTGCTGGCCTATAACTCAGCAACCAGTAGAGATAAAAATAAGAAATATGGCAAATAGAATCTAATATTGCGCATCCGTTGGTGTAAAATAACTCATTTTCGACATAAGTCGACTTATGTTGTTTTTCCTTTTGGCCACAGAATATTAAAGCGAGAAGAAGCACATACATATCCATTCCAAGGAAAAACTTTGCAATACGTTTGTCCAACAAAATTTCTGTGGGTTAAGATGCAAAATCCGTTGATAGCTTTGCTGGGGATTTTAAATTTCATAAAAAATAAATACGCAAACAAACCTTAACACATGCATAAACATATACAATCCTATCGAGATATAAGTTCGGAAAACCCTGATCAATATTAGCTCAAAATTTCCGTTGTAAATGCTGAATTGGAAGGCATACCACGGATAGAATGCAATTTTAACAAAATTTGCACATTTAAAAACAAAAATGATTTTTTTTTTATATTTCGGTGGTGCTGTTTGCAAAAAAAAAGTTACACAAAAAAATTCTTGTAAACAAGACGAAGATTAATTTTTATGTACATAGATACAGAAAACTAAAAGGGCAATGTGCCAATTAAAAGGTTGGTCAGTACGTAATAACATTCAGGTAAAGTTAGAAACGCATCTCTGCAGTGCTGCTCAATTACTTTTGTCAAATGCGCGAAGGTGCATGTGGTTTCTTTAGTGTCTGCTGTTCATTAAAGTACTTATTTCATTCGCGTACACTAATGCGGTTATAACAATGAAAAGAGCATTAGAAAATGATTGATTTGTTAATATGCCGTCGCGATAGACAGTCTGAGGACAAAGCCAAGTTTTCACTTTTAGAAACTACAGTGCACTCTTGATTTTTGCAACCTCGATTTCTGCAAACCTCGATATTTGCAACCTACGTAAATGGATTTAATTTTTCTATTTTTGCAACAAATCCAAAAAAAATTGTCGATTTTCGCAACATACAAAATTTGTGTGTATACTGTGCAATGTTGCAATGTCTTGACGCAGTATATGTAGTAATAACGCGTGTGGATTTTTTTGTTTGTTTTAAATACGGTGTATCCCCGAGTCAAACCAATGGAAAACGACATTTGTCTTTCCTTCATAGATCAAAACGTTACAAGGTTCACTAAACTCTACTACAAATTAAATTTCTTGAGCCATTTTATTTCTTCATGCAATTACAAAGAAGCACAGACAAGCTTAAACTTAAAACATGCCCCCTATTTCTTGGCAAGCTCTTGGAAAGAGTTAAAAGCGAATACAATTGCTAAAAAAGTAATCAGAACTCCTGATCGTTAGGAGGAAGAAGACTGTGTTCCTTTGCTTCTGATTCGGGATAGAATTTTGTGAAAGGTATGCCATCACAACAATGCTTAATCAGATGTTTTCATACGAGAACTTCGGTAGCGAGTCCGAGATCTGCAAAACGTTGAGGCCTGAGAGGAAGAAGTTTTGTTGAAGTGCGGAAATGGATATTTTTGACACGCAACTCAAAGTAAAATTAGAAGACGCTACAAAAGACTTCACCACATGCTTGCAGTGGGCAGGACAAAATTACCTCAATATTGAAGAAATGATGCAACCCCAGAAAATGCGCGATAAGGCTGTTGCGAAGCGATCTTTTGCAAAACAACTGCAAATCAAAATTTATTTTTTTAACGACTTAGGCTGTATACCTATTAATTTACCTGCATTAAAGTTTCGTATAAATGAATTTCTTTTTTCTGAAAATATATTTGAATGCATAATTTTTCTTTTTAATAAAAATAAAATTACACGCAATTTTATTCTGATAATTCAGAGAATGTGTGTGTAAGCCTTTTGTGAGTGTCTTAATTTTCTGTTCGATTTGTGCAACTTTTCGACAACACGTCTGTTTTCATTAGTTGTAAAAATCGAGAGTGCACTGTATTTAGATGTGCACTATTTATTGTAAATAAAAATCTAGAACGCCACTCAAATATTTGTATCGGCTTTGCATGGGCGAACAAAATATTTACGTTTCTGAGTTAAGCCTGTGTTAAAAACTGGTATGCCACCAAATCAATCGTTTGAAAAAGCTCGTTATCCTTATATCACATAAGTATCTCTAAATAATTAATGCTCTCGCGTTAGATAGAAAAAGATTTTTATATTTTTAGTACATTTTATTGATCATATATTTTTTAGAGCCCGATAACATGTTTTCTTTTATAAAAAAAAAATAAATAAAATAAAACAAATAAATGATCATGCAATTAATAAATCAGAAGAAAGTTAAAAAGGAGAAACGACTAAGGAAGACTAAAACAAACTGTAACTCAATCTGTATATCATCACTAAGGATAAATGTTATACCTGATGTCTGGAATAAATTTCAATGGATATTTCGAACAGAAAACGAAAAACAAAAAAGAAATCAGAGAACTGCTATAATTTCAACAAATAATGAAATTGTTACTCATTTTTTTTTATTTTTATTTTATGTAAGAAGTTTAATACACAATAGTAAAAGATTATTTTATATGGAAAAAAAAATAAAAATAATAAAAGAAAAAATAAAATCGCATGTGTGATTGTGGTACGATGGTATTGTAATTCCTTTGGTTGATGCATTTTCTTTTCTTTTCTTTTTTTTTTATAAATTTATTTGCTTTCATGTATATTTTTTTTTAAGATAATGAGTTCATATTTTTCGACGTTGTTGTTGTCGTTCGACATGGAATGTTGGTGGGGGTGTGTGTCTTTTGTCTATCGATAGTAATTAAAATTGTTGAACCTACCTGCAGGCATTCCGCCCATGCCTGGTGGACCGGGTCGTAGCATATTGCCGCCGATGAGTGCTCCATGTGGTCCCATTCCCATGGCTGGTCGCATCATAGGTTGAACTAATTGCATTTGCCCAGGACCCATTTGAACCTGAGTAAGAAGACAATATGACAGATGTTAGGATGGGCTTTAAATTCGAAATTTTATTTTGTTTACGTTTTTAATGAAAAAAAAAGAAGAAAATAATTAAAAATATCAAACATTAGACAATAACATATGTTTAAGAATTTTAATTACAAACTTTACGTGAATCTTTATTTTTTTTACGTTTTTTTTTTTTTTTTTTGTAGAAAAAGGGTTTGAAAATTGTTTGAAAGTACTTACAAGTCTTGGAATATTCACAACATTTCTATACATAGTGATTTGTACTAATCGGCGTGTGGTTCGCGTCTATTAATTAGCATCTTCCAAATGACTGGAATTGTTTATTCGGATTTATTTATGTATATATGCATAGATTGATACATATAAACGAACAGTCCAGTAGTAAGTAAGATTTATTTATTTTTATTTCTATTTTTTATTTTTTTTTTATGTACAACAGTCTAATATTTGTTAAATAGCTAATAAATATAAATAAGGCAATAACCCATCTGATATACGCTACGAATACATACATATGTTTACTTGGAATTGAATTTGTTACTTAATCTAGACGTCAGTTCTCTTTTCTGCTTAATATTGCTATACGTGACTAACTTGTATACGATATCCATATTTGGTGATGTTTAGAAAGGTGAAAGTTGAGTTCATTTCTTAGAACAAGAATCTTCAAAGCCAGTGAATATTAAATAAGTTGAAACTACAAATCATAACTTAAGGCAATAAAACGATTTATTATAATTTTACATGCGTTTAACTGATACTGCTAGTCTATGGTCTTTGTTTCACTATAGCGGGCGCATTCGCTCACGCTTTGGACAGGAACCTCTTCTAAGTCCAACTTTAAAAAAATGCTTCCAAAGTGCCCGGTTGAATTTAATTAAAAGTAAACTAAACATTTAAACTTACATGGATTGCTTTTGGCTACGGGGAAATGCAATGAAAACATACCTCATGGCGGGCTCCTATCAATATGGATTAAAGATAAGATTGATTAAGCATGCTATTATCTTTTACCCAACTTTCTTTTGTTATGCAAATTGACAGAAAGCTGCAAATATTGCAACAAAACTGCGAAAGCCACGATAGACGGTCCTTAATCTGGTTAGAGGACAAACTTAAACTGATATTTCAACTCTTTCCACCATGGCGAGAATGCAGTGCCGATTGATTTTTTAAGGCTTATTA
This sequence comes from Brachyopa scutellaris, assembly GCA_949775065.1. Lineage (NCBI taxonomy): Eukaryota > Metazoa > Arthropoda > Insecta > Diptera > Syrphidae > Brachyopa > Brachyopa scutellaris. The sequence continues at coordinate 160,688,678 of OX459112.1, forward strand.
CTTTTGAAGCGTGTGTTTTGGCAGTCAAAGTGGCTACCATGTATTTGAAATGGACTGATGTCAACCACTTCCGTGAGCTGTGAGAAGATTAAGGAAGGAGACCTTCTTCCCTATTTGCAATCAATTTGGTTTTAGAAGAACTTCGTTTTCTTTTTGTTTTATTGATATTAAAAAAAAAAAACCTAAACTTATTACTTACGCTAATAATGGATTAAGATAAAACATTTACACTTACAGCACAAGGCAAACCCAAAGTTAACTCTGTGAACAGGTTATTAGCATAAAAGATTATCTTCAACACTTACCATGCCGAGAGGGGGACCACCTGGTCTAGCTGCTTGCAATCTTTGCAGCATTACTGCGCGATTAAGATCTTCCAATTGTTTTTGTTGGTGGTGCTGGTGTTGTGCAACGGCTTGCGCTTGCGCATGCGCATGGGCTTGGGCCTGCGCATGCGCTTGGGCATGAGCCTGAGCTTGAGCTTGTGCATGTGCTTGTGCTTGAGCCTGCGCCTGAGCATGAACAGCTTGCGCTTGCGCCTGGGCAACTTGGGCTTGTGCTACAGCTGCTATTGCTGCTGCCTGAAATGGAAATATAAGAGGATATTCATTTTCTCTTTCGTGTGTATAAAGCAAACTTACCTCCTGAGCTTTTGAAATGGCAGCTGCTGTTGTCGTTGTTGTCGATGTTGAACTAGATGATGGCTGAGAAGTGCTATGGACACTTGAAGGTCTTGGATTCGTTGCCAATGAAAGCTTATTCTGGTATTTCGGTTTTCGTGCCCGAAGTTCTTCTAAACTCAAATCCTCTGGCGGATGAATGATTTTTGACGTCGTCCCACTTGTGACTATATGGGATTTTTGTTGTTGAGCTCCTTCTACTGCTGTATTGCCAGAGTTAGCAGAATTTGGATTGTTTGTTGTTGGCGGTGCACTTATTGTCGCATTGCTGAAATTATATTATATTTTTTTAGCACTGAATTTACATTAATAAAATGTTTATTTGACATAATCATATTCAAGATCATCACACACTGACGTGTTTCCCGATACACCCGACAATGTCGAGTTCGTATTTCATTGAAGCGCTGATATCGCAATTAAAACATTTTAGAATTCAAAACACTTCTACTCACCTATAAGCAGGAAACGTTGGTTTAGTTTGTGCTGCGGCAGCACTCGAAACAATAACTGCAGGAAACAACTGTCTAGGAGGCGCACCCATCATTGCATGCGGTGGCATCATTGGTATACCTCCTGGTCCGATGTATGGAGGCATACCCATAGGCGCCATCATATGTCCCATCGGACCAAATTGGCCCATCATATGTGGTGCCATCATGTTTTGCATCATCATTGGTGGCGGAGCAGCAAGTGATACTAAATGAAATCAATTAATTCACAATTGTTACGATTCACATTGACATTTTCACCAACCTTCAACTTTCTTTTTAGCTACGGGCTCATCGTCATCCGAGTCCGATTTACCGCCGTTCTTTTGTTTCTCGTGATCCCTCAAATCTTCGGGCGGGATTCCATCCATGCCAAAAATTTCAATCTCTATATTCGAGCGATTAGGTAGCGAATTTGGTACTTTGTCGATAGTTTCCTTGTGAACTTGCATGCAGTGAATCGATAGACCAGGGCCCGTATACAATTTCTTATGGCAAATGTGGCATTTGAAATGCTTCGCCTTTTGGTGTTGTACTAAAATTTTCTCATCTTCGAATTCGCGATTACAATACCTTTTTAATTATTTAATTGGGTTAAGGAAATAACTGAATTTCACAGCCATGAATATTTAAATTCATGATAAATGCGTTATGTAAAAATTATAAAAAAAAGATATATGTACTTAAATTGAATTTTTTTTTAGATTGAAAAGGATACCAGCACCATGGTTTGGAAGCCTTCTTCTTTTTGCGTCCCATGCTAAGGTTAAAAAATGTGTCCTATTTAGTGCAAAAATATACAAATTATTTGGCAATTACGTTGGAAAACTTTCAAAATGCGCCGAGACAAAATTTTTCACAACTTTAGGTAAAAACAAAATGGCCTACAGTTAGTAGGATTTTTTTTCACCTCTGTTCTTTCCCATGTACGCAAATTGGTTATTTTTTCATTTGGCATCGCATGACATTCGTATTGGATCTGTTTCCCTTGTGCATCGATTGGAAGGAAATATGAATGTATAATTCAAGATGGAGGTTAGATTGTTGATTAGATGGCCATTTTTAAAGATTTCATAATCTATAGTCATATAAAATATGTTTAAATAATAAAAAACAATTTTAAAATCTTAATGTTAGGCAAACATCTAATTATCATAAATCACTTGATAGTCACAATAATGGGGCGTGTTTTTTCAAATCTATGTAGACTAAACATGTTTCATGTTTCGGTGGACAAATGTAGTGCACTAGTGTTCACATACGATGGGAAAACTACCCATTGTGAAAATTGGGTAAAAAACCAGTTCAACATATTTTTTATAAAAAAAAGTGATTCATATGAGCAATATCGTGTAAAAACAAGTAAAATTGATAGTTTGAATAATGTTGATTGGTGAAATTTTATTTTTGTATTTTCCATTAACATATGATGGACTTTGTTGATCAATCATGTACACAAATTACATATAATTAACAAACAAAAGCATTAACACGGAAAATAATTATTAGTTATGTTTTGTTATGTTATTTTTGAAGTGAATACTTCTTTAGCGACGTATTTGTTTTTGAAAATGTAGCGTTACGATAAATGTGTTACGATAGATGTGTTACGATAAAGGGGAAATGATACAGGGGAAATATGTATACAGAAAACGTCAGCTGTCTGTCTGTCTGTCTGTCTGTCTGTCTTCTTCTCTTACACATTACACACACACAACTGCTTTGGATTGGATAAGTATTCACTTCCCCCGTGAGCTTATGCGGATGAGGCTCACACATTTTTTTATTTAAAACTGGGAAAAAAGTTTGGTGATTTTAGTTCTAATAAAATGTGATATGAATAAAATGAAAGAGACATTTTTCAATTCTAGTGGGAAAATAATGAAAATAGTACCAAAAAATCCCATTTAATCCAATCGACACAGCAAAAATGTAAAATGTTATCGACCTCTGGTAGAAACGTCAAAAATTAGCCAGAGGATAATAGGTCTGTTTGGTAACTAACACATTCGTACACATTCGTAAGATTCCTACACATTCCGTGTTTGTTAACCCAAAATATTCGTAAAAGAGAGAGCCAAATGACAGTTGAAAAAAATTCCCCTCCACTGAGAGCGTACACAATTCTACACAGTCTTTTTCTTCGCGTAGGTAGGTCTGTTTGGTGTGCTTTTCGTGATCCAAATGGGACATCTGTCAAATAGTTAATAATTTGAAAAGTGGGGGAAAATCCTCTCAGAAACTTCTAATTACACAAACAAAAATGAAGATTGACATTTCACGAATTGTCAGATGGCTGTTTGATAGATGTCCCGGGGCTACTAAATGGATGTGGTCTAGCACGATTTCGTAGATTGGGAAATTTTTTGACACTCTCATTTGGCTCTCTATTCTCTTGATTTTTGACAGGTTCAGTAAATTTACGTAAATTTACTGCACACCAAACAGACCTGGTTTGAATAACTCTGTCAGACCAGCCATCTGACAATTGTGAAATGTCATAATGTTTAGTTGGTGGAAAAGAAAAACAAATTTCCGCTGGTTGAGAGGATTTTCCCCCACTTCTCAAATTATTTATTATTTGACGGCGAGTTAAGTCTTCCACAGAAAAAAGATATCAAACAGACCTAATATTTTAATGCAATTGGCACACGGCCTAAGTATGGGTTTTCTGTCAAATCTCGAAGAGTGGGGGTAAAGTTCTCTCAGACACAGAAAAATCACGAAAAAGTAATCGAACGCATTAAGTACCAAAAAATAAAGAATGTATGTGACTTGAGAGATTTGACAGTTTTCATATACCTACTCCAAAGAAATTTATTGGACTAAAATTCGTAGCATGGGGGAATTTCTTACTCTCTTGTGAGCACTCTCTTCTACGAAAAACAACGAAATTTTTGCGTATGCGAACGGGTTTTCGTTGTTTTTCGTTATTATTCGTGGATTTTCGTTGTTTCGGGACGGTTCGCGAACGTACATATTTAGTTCATTTCAATGAAAAAATTGTCGATGTTCAGCTGTCAAATATCAATTATCTTAGTGCTGCCAACCCCCTGACGACCGTTTTTTTCCTATAGCCTATACAGATTTGAAAGAAAACACGACTATAGGAGCTCACACACCGGAGCGGTACGTGGTAGCGACAGCGGTACGAAATCATATTGCGGTAAATATACGTGCACACATTGGGCGGTATACCGCTTCTGGTACTGCGGTATTGCGGCGGTACAATTTTGTACCGCAGCAAGCTGCGTTGACCGCGTACCGCCGGTTTTATGTATTATGAGAAATTAATTGTGATGTTGAAAATAAATCCATTTTATATAATTTGACTTATTCAGGGTTAAAAAATATAAGGGAAACGGATAAAATATGGAAAAGTATAGCAGAGGTGCTAAAAAAAGAAAGAGTGATATCAGTAGCCGTATTTTTTGTAAACGTAGCTAGCCAGTAGTTGTTAGTAAAGTCAAATTTCACACGTAAAACAAATACAACATGTCATGTTCACATGCCAGCGGCGAGTGTCATGTGGTTTTTTATCATGTGTTGGCATGTGAACATGACAGTAGAAATATTCCGATTACACGACATGCCACAGAGCAGTGGCATGCAATATGTCGACTTTGTAAATTTTGTCATGTTAACTGTTTTCTGAGTACACGGCATGCCATTAGCTGTCATTTGCTGTAATTTTAGTATTACTTTTACACGCATTTCTATTTCTTTTTTCTTTTGCTAAAAATAGACGGGCGTATTGTGTGCTTTTAAATTTACTAAACATAATTTGGTCGCATTTCGTTTTGCTTAGTTAAAAAAAAAAATTCGCAGAGTGTTATTTGGCCGTGTATCTGTATCATCTGACTAGCATAGTAGCGAGGACGACGAAAAAAATGTGAAAATGGCATCGAAACACCGCATACCTATTCTCTATATATAAAACAGTTCGCTGACTGAGTGACAGACAACGCACAGACTCAACCGCTGGACCTAAAGGGCTAAAATTTGGACAGGATATTGCTATATAAAACAAATAAATTTAATAATTCCTTATAACTAGGCGTGATTTTTTCAAACCCATATAGACTAAACGTTTTTCAGCAGCATGTTTTCCATGCAAAATATAAGAAAACCTTACCCTGGAAAACTATCCAGTTTCTTATTTCACTAATTTTTTTTATTAATCGTTCAGGTTTATGTTTTGGACAAGGTTTAGAAATTTGTGGAGCAAATTATAGTTTTATAGCATTGTAATTGAAAGACTTCAAATGAATTATTTTATTAAATGATTTTCTAATACCAATACGCAACAAATAAGGTCTTCCTCAAATAAAATCCATACTTAAAATGATGGCATGTGCTAGTACATGACATGTCACAAATTTGCGCCATGGCATGTGGATTTGTAGTGGCAAACACATGACACATTACAAAAAATTCTGTCATGCAGTCACAAACAAAAGGATTTACCGCGTACACGACATGCCACTTTCATCATGTACACATGCCATTCTGGGTCTGGCATGTGGCTAACATACGTATACCAACTACAGACAGTGTCATAAGCATGCCCAGTACACGGCATGCCACCTTTTTTAACATGTCATTCTGACGTCAGAGTGGCATGCCGTGTACTCGTAGCTTAATGCTTATATTCAAATAAGTTATAGAGTTTGGCATCACTGCAATTTCAAGTTTGAGAGTCTTTGATTACCGGTATTTGTTTTGCCGACAACTATAGTCAGTCCACCTCCACCTACGACGTCTCGCCAAGTTGGTGGCTTATTGTTGTTTACAAATTACAATACAAGGTACGTTACTAGATTCCATAGTCCAATTTTGAATTTAATCGCCCAATTAGTATCTTTTAAGTTTCATTAACTGATCGCACAGTGATTTAATACATATCGAGAGAAAAATGGGCTTATTGGAACTTATAGGCATTGCTGTCATTCTCTACTATCTCATCAGTTTAATTCTTTGGATCGTGCTAGACTCTGACATTGAGCTGGCATTTAAGGAGAGATTTGGACAGCCGATTTCTTCGCTCCGCGGTCAAGTCGTCTGGATAACAGGTGCTTCTAGTGGGATTGGAAAATATTTGGCTATCGTTTTGGCTAAAAACGGAGTTAAAGTTGCGATTTCCGCACGAAGAGAAAACCAACTACAGACAGTGAAGGGGGAGTGCTTGTCAGCATCCAGTGGTCTGTTACGTAACGATGATGTCTTCATTCTTCCCATGGATATGTTGGATTTTAAATCCCACGAGAAATGTTTGAAAGCTGTCGTGGATCATTTTGGAACACTTGACATTCTGGTTAACAATGCAGGAAGGTCACAGCGGGCGACCTGGGAATCAATCAATATCGAAGTTGATCGAGAAATGTTTGAGTTAAATGTTTTCTCTGTAATGAACTTGTCACGCAAAGCGGTGCGGTACTTCAGGGAGAATTGTGAAGGCATTGGTCACATAGGCATTACATCGAGTGGAGCTGCTCTCACTACTGTTCCGTTTTCAGCCAGTTACTCAGGTGCTAAGCGTTCACTTCATGGTTATTTTCCGTCACTGAAGGCCGAACAAGAAGATATGAACATAACTTTATTTTGCCCTGGTCCGGTTGCGACGAATTTCTTAGAAGAAGCGTTCACTGCTAACCCCAACGAGAAGTTCGGTCAAAGCACTAGCCAAGATAAAGGAAGAATGTCTGCTGAACGCTGTGCTGAACTCTTTGCCATCGCATTGGCTAATAAAGTGTTGATTTCGTGGGTGGGAAACTTCCCAGTTAATATGTTGCTGTATTTGTCACAGTACTATCCCAACTTATCCCTGCTGGTTATGAAGGTGCTGGGCACTGCCGGCATGAAGAATATACGCGAGGGAAAATAAAGGCATTAAGAAATCACCCTTAAAGGGATAACGAATGTGTTCTAAAGAAACTTTTAAATCTTAGCTGTGAGCCAGAAGCAACGCATTTAATTATGATTAAAAATCATGATCTGAATCTTTATAATCAGTTTTTTCTCAATTCAATAAAGAACTTACAATGCTTATTTTTGCAACACAATCTTTTTATATAGGGCAATGTGGAAACTTTTTGAGTTATTTATTTGCTTAAATCGTTGGATACTTTGGTTTTACGACACGAAGCTATATATGGCCGAATCACTATTAGAAGGCATTGTTACTGCATAACTCCCATGCTATCTTCTTCGTATTCAATAATGGAATACTTACTTACTTACTTAGGTGGCGCTACAGTCCGGGGCGAACCAAGGCCTCTGTAGTTTATGTATGATGTTAAACACAAGAGTGACTATTCAAAACTGCTTTATTCATTCGTTCAATTACAAGAGCTAGACTAATGAAGATCTGGTATAATGGTAATGGTATAACTACCACTGTAACATCTTCCTTTTTTTCTATTTAATAAAGTATTCGTAGTTACACAATATTTGATTTCATATCATATACATAATTCATAATATTTACATACATTTATTTAATTATAAATAATTATAAATTAATAAAAATATTTTACAAACCCCCCTGTTCTGCATTCCACTTTTAGTGAATTTAACCACCAAAAGTGGAATTGGTTGTTCTGCATTCCGAACGAAACTATGAATTGTGGATTGTATGTTCGAAAGTGAATATTTTGGTGTTCTGCATTCCACTCAAGATGACAGCTGTAAATTCGTGTTCTGCATTCCGAAAATCCTGTGATTTTAGTGAATTCAATTCACTTGAGATTCTTGACGTGAATTGAATTCACATGCCGTTGTAAAGTGAATTATTTAATTAATTTGTTGATCGGAATCATTTTGAAAAATATGACTAGAATAGTAAGACTTTCCATTAGTGTATTAAAATAATTCCTTTGTTTAATATAGTACAGCACAAAAATTAGAGGAAAGAGAGTATTCTCTTGAATTACATAAAAGAAAATTAAGATTTTCCAAGATCAAGATTTCTCTGACTCCACTTCTCGCAGGATATCAACAAATATTTTCTTACTCACCCTAAAACTGTTTTCAAAAATGCAAAAATCATTAAATAAATTATTTTTCTTCAGTTGTCTAATGTCGGGAAGATCCAGAATATTAGATTTATCTCGGAAAATCTTCCTGCGAACTCTCTCCATTCGGTTTTCACCAATAATTTAAACATTTTGTTTTACATTTTTTCCCTTTTTTTAATAAAAAATATTTTTTCTTAAATGTTTAATTCACTTGCACAAAACAAAAACCAATAACTGAAAATCTCCAATAATTTTGAATTGATTTGACAGCTGTGTTTGACATTTCAAACAAATGAATTCGAAGTGGATTCCAAAAATTCGAAATCACTCGGAATGCAGAACACTGAATTCCATTCCGAGTGAATTTCAATTTCGGTTTCAATCCACTTTCACTCGAAATGCAGAACAGGGGGGAAAGTCTATTTTACAATCTCTTCCAGCTAGCCCGGTCCTTAGCTAGCCGTTTCCAGTTGCGCACGTCAAGTCAGGATTTAGATGAAGCGATTTTTCCAGTTTGTCGCCTCTGTTTGTGGATGAAGGGGTTGAAAAGAGCGGGGAACGAAAATGTCGTTTGGGTCGCTGGAATTCCAGGCGATTTCTCTGTTCTCTTTTGTTTTCTTTCCAGTTTTTGACATTTGCTTGTGTGGTTACCATAGTAACATATGTGAATTGAGCTAGACACGGCTGTTTGTTGTTGTTTGTCGTCCCGAATAAATCGTCTCGTATGTACAATCCATACGAGAACAAAAGAGAATTGAAAAAATGTCGCCTGGAAAATTCGCTTCATCTAAATCCTGACCAAGTTGGCTGAGGTCTTGTTCTACTTGTGCGCGCCAATAATAGGCGCGTTTTTTTTCAAATCTATATAGATTTCGAAAAAGCTCTCCATACAAAAATAAGACTGGATAATTATCCAGGCTAAGGTTTTGTTGTATTTAACATTGAAAACATGTTGCGGAAACATGTTTAGCTTATATAGGTTTGAAAAAAAACACGCCTATTAATGGAATACGTTTGTTATAAGGGATGTACGCGTTCAGTGCAGACATGTATGTCGAACAGATACGAAACCGCTGCTGAGGTTTATTCGAGTTTGCCATCTTTCGATTAACACAATACAATTGGATCAGCAGTAGAAGCCTTCATGACATTGTTTTGTTCAATTCGCTTGCACTTTCTCCACTGACTGCCACTCAAATAGTGTTCTGCTTTCTGCTGCTGCAGCGTCATCTTGGAAATTACTGCATTCAGATTCGATACATGAATCCAACACCGCTTCCACTTCATTTCAAATTTTGGCCGACGTAAGTTGATTTCGACGGTTCATTTTCAAACAACAAAATTTTTCTGAACCCAAACTGATTTTGTTCTTATTTATTTCATTTAATAAACAGCATGCCCGCCAATATCACACAAAAAAGCTTCGATTTTTCCATTTCTCTTTCCATTCAGTACTGAAAATATAAATAAGTAGGGTCATTTCTGACACCGTGGCGCTTTGAATGAATAGAGAAACACTTGTGGTCCAGGATTCCGACCCCATTTCATTTGAGTCATAAGCAGATCCGAAAGTGATAAACGACGTACACCAATACCGTCGTTAATTGGGACCGGGAAAACACGACGCAAATCGAAACGACACAAATCGAATTGGCGATTCTCATGTATTTTGACTCCATTTGGTTTAATAGGTACCAGAATAAAACTATATCATTAAAAAACCAAACTTTTTTTTACTCTCAATAGGTATATTTAATTCCAAAAATCAAATTATTAAAAAATCAATAAATTCTACAGAAAATATAACTTCAATATTTTGTTATCATGTTACATTTAATTCATTTTAAAATTTCAATGGACGTTACTGTCGACTAATTTGGCTGTAGTGTTGATTTTATTAAAAATTGATCCATAGTTTGTTGAATTTTCACTGCCTTTTCCTCCAAGTAAATTTCTTTGTAACAACTGATAGCGTCTGTCACAGATTTTGTTCCTTTTAAACTACGGTTTTCGTCAGCATCATTATCAGAAAACATTTCCAATCCCCATGAAATAAGTTGGGGCATCCCGTTTTTACAACAAAAATAATAATAAAGAAATAAAAGTTATAACAAAGACGCAAACCGAAAACTCATCGACGCAACTTCAAAACCACAAAATTTTGTGAACGACGCAAACTGAAATAAAAACGACGCAGCTTCGAAATCACGGTCATTTTTAAACAACTTCGAAACGACGCAAAGCGGAGTATTGGTGTCTTTCGACGACAAAATAAAAGTCACTAAAGCACGGGTCTAAACTAAAGCTCTGCAAGCTAAAAAGTTGTTCAACATTTTTTCACGAAATAGTAGGCGGGTTTTTTTTTTCAAATCTATATAGACTTAACAATATGTTTCCGCAACACGTTTTCGATGTAAAATACAACAAAACCTTAGCCTGGATAATTATCCAGTCTTATTTTTACTTGGAGAGCTTTTTCGAAGTCTATATTGATTTGAAAAATTTTATACCTGCAGTTTTAACAAAATATCAGAAAACCTAAATTTACTAGCCGTGTTTTTTTTGTAACCTATTTATATAGACTTTATATAGTCCACAATAGAGTTTTGGCCCACCTGGGTGGGTTATAAGTTCACAAACTGATTGTGAATTTATAAGTTCATAAAATTTCGGGTCATAATTCCACAATTTGAAAAATGAAGTGGGCTATAAGTCCACAATTATTCTTATTACTTACATATATCTTTCTTTAGGTGGTGCTATAGCTCAGGGTGAACCTGGTCCAGCTTCTCGCAACCATTTGTGTGTGTGTGTTATATTTTTGCACGAATGGAAGGGACCTACAGTATTTCGCCCACTCCGAACAGCAAGTTGAGAAGCTTATTGTAAAATGAAAGCTTGTCAGACATTCGAAAGAGGTGGCACCGGGCTGGGATTGAACCCGGGCAGCATTGCATAGTAGTCCAACGCACTTACCACTACACCAAGGTGCTCACGATTCGCGCGAAACCTTAGATATGTACTTTGAATTGTTCAGTATTTCATTTTTGAGAAGTTTATAAAGTAATAGTGAAAAATTCTCAAAAATGAAATACTGAACAATTCAAAGAACATATTATCTAAGGTTTCGCGCGAATCGCGAGCACCGTGGCCGTGGTGTAGTGGTTAATGCATTGGACTTAGAAAGCAACAGTGAACAATTCATTTTAAAATTATAAATGAAAGCTACTGAATTTTTGTTTTCATACGAAATTTGACAAATTTTAATAATCATGTACTTATTACCTATCCTAGTGAGCCTTAAGACCACAATCGTCGGGTCAAAAGTCCACAGAAATTTCGTGTTGACTTTTGACTCACTTGGGTGGGTTATAAGTGCACAATTGGTTTGTGAACCTATAACCCACTAAGGTGGGTCAAAAGCCCATTGTGGTCTATTGACCTGTGGACTTATGACCCTGCGCCAAAATAAGACTCGATAATTATCCAGGCTAAGGTTTCGTTGTATTCTACATGGGTAAACATGCTGCCGAAACATGTTTAGCCTATACATACAGGTTACAAAAAAAACACGCCTATTGTTAAATATAAAATAAATTCTATGCGAAGAAGAAAAATATATGACAAACATGTCAGAAATGCATGACTGACGCTGAATTTGTATCAAAAACCTTGTGTGGGTCATTAAATAAAACACGCAGCATGGCTAATTGCACTTGTTTTCATCTCAGTTTTAAACAATATTTTTATCTTGTTTGTAAGCTTATAAGATCTTATAAAATATAACACAGTTTGTGTTGTGAAATCAAAGTGCACGGTTGTATCAATTTGAAGTGCAACGGTTAACTAGTTTAGGTCTCTTCAATTGTATCGCACAGTGATTAAGTATACGTCGATAGAAAAATGGGCTTTTTCGAACTTATAGGCATTGCGGTCATTCTCTACTATCTCATCAGTTTATTTCTTTGGATTGTGCTAGACGCTAACCTTGAACTGGCATTTAAGGAGAGATTTGGAAAACCAATTTCTTCGCTCCACGGTCAAGTTGTTTGGATAACAGGTGCTTCTAGTGGGATTGGGAAATATTTGGCTATAGTTTTGGCTAAAAACGGAGTTAAAGTTGCGATTTCCGCACGAAGAGAAAACCAACTACAGACAGTGAAGGAGGAGTGCTTGTCAGCATCTAGTGGTCTGTTACGTAACGATGATGTCTTCATTCTTCCCATGGATATGTTGGATTTTAAATCCCACGAGAAATGTTTGAAAGCCGTCGTGGATCATTTCGGAACATTGGACATTCTGGTTAACAATGCGGGAAGGTCACAGCGGGCGACCTGGGAATCAATCGATATCGAAGTTGATCGAGAAATGTTTGAGTTAAATGTTTTCTCTGTAGTGAACTTGTCACGCAAAGCGCTGCGGTACTTCAGGAAGAATAGTGAAGGCATTGGTCACATAGCCATTACATCGAGCGGGGTGAGCTTAGCTACTTTTCCGTACTCAGCGAGTTATTCAGGTGCTAAGCATTCACTTCATGGTTATTTTCCGTCGCTGAAGGCCGAACATCCAAATATGAATGTTACATTATTTTGTCCGGGTCCAGTTGCAACGGATTTCTTAGAAGAAGCGTTCACTGCTAATCCCAATGAGAAGTTAAGTCAAAGCACTAAGCAAGATAGAGGAAGAATGACTGCTGAACGCTGCGCTGAGCTATTTGCTGTCGCATTGGCTAACAAAGTGTCGATTTCGTGGGTGGGAAACTTCCCGGTTAATATGTTGGTGTATTTGTCACAGTACTATCCCAACTTATCCCTGCTGGTTATGAAGGTGCTGGGCACTGCCGGCATGAAGAATATACGCGAGGGAAAATAAAGGCATTAAGAAATCACCCTTAAAGGGATAACGGTGCGGTGCGGCTGGAACGATGTTGGAACAATCACTTTAATATGATCATACATATGTGTGTACATATGTTTTTATGTCCTAAAACTTGAAAAATTGAAATCTTAGATATTTTAAGCCAAAAACAACGCATTTTATAATACAATTTTGTTTGTAATAAAACCTTTTTTTATATAGGGCAGCCTCCCAGTTGTTTGCTTTATGGATCGACGATCGTCAACTTCCTCTTGGTGATACTGTTGTATCTTATCTAACACAACGTACAATATACATGTGTACATATTCGAGGTTTTCACCAAAGATAGCTGCACCACTGATTTTTTCGTATGCTCATAGTAACAGGTTCTGATAGCATCGTCCTTCCTCCAGGTGCGTAAGTACAATGGCGTCTGATATCGTATCTTCTCTTCAGAATCGCATTAATTTATCTGCACTTAACATTTTGGAATGTTAGGTATTTTACGCGATTCCCTTCAACTACCACCAATCGTGCACGCTGTAATCTAGGTCGTGTAATACCTACACATGTCCTACAGCGATACTAATAAAATATGTACGTACAGTGGGAAAATTTTATCAAACGTCATAAATTATAGACGATATTACTAAACAATATAATTTGAACAAGAACATACTTCTGTAATTTATGTATTGGCAGCCATAGAATACCTGATAGTTTATTAGGAAATAATAAATATCGTATTTATAAGCGAGATATGCCAAGATTAAACTGTCTAGCTAGCTGCTAAGGATAAACAGGCTATTTGTTTACTTATAAACAAAACACCAAAACGTGTTTTGTAAAAATACGCTGTATCCAAGTGTACATATCTAATGGACTGAGTGACATCGTTTTGACTAACTACATTTCGAGTTCTTATTAGATTGTGGACTCAACGTTTAGACTAGAAATCAGTTTGAAATAATTGTCAAATGGAAATGGTTCTGAACTGTACTGCTGAACTCAAGTTTCTTTTCCGAACACATTACCCTGAAGTGTAAACTAATCAAAACAGGCACCGGATTAACACTACTCTGTAATCAGCTTTCAGTTTCAATTACAGTGGAAGTCGCTAATAACGAAGGTTAAGGAACTGAGCAAATATTATTACCGGCGGTCATTATATCCGAGAGAGAGAGAAAGAAAAATATTAAAAGCATTTACAGATAAAATAAATTAATTTTATTTTTAAATTCTGTAGGTACATAAGTTCAAATCTTATTTAGAAGAATAGCTTAAAGTATCTATAAAGAAACCAACCAACCAAATGATAGGAAAATGGTTGTTATAAACGACTGCATGTAATAGGCGACGGAGTTATAAGCGACTTTTACTGTAAATTCATTAAAAATCTTCTTTCGGGGACCTAACAGTGTCGATGTGATTACTTTCCTTTTCAACTTAGAATTCATAAATGAGCCTTTGCCGTAATCTATCTCCTTAAAGCGGAAGCTAAACAAGTAGCTCTGGCCTGAAAATAAGCTGTATAAGCTGTATATACATATGTACATATATGCCCCTACTATGCACGAACACTGGGTTGAGTTGAGTAGACCATGATGCAATGGCCGATAAGCTTCCACTCCTAACTTTTCCTGCAGACGATGGGATTAGAAAACTCAGCTATGAGAAAAACTTTCACATCAGACTCAGCAACAAGAAGGACATATGGTTCAAGAACTGAGGAAGGAGCGGGTGCAGTAGTGTTTGGGCCCGGCACCGAGCTATTCGAATCCATGGGCAAACTACACTACCATTTTTCAAGCCGAAATCTGCGCTATTCTATACCTTGGAAAACGCTACAATAGACGCGACATAGCAGTAATGTCAGACAGCCAATCCGCTATCAAGGCGATCCGAGCTCATTTCGTCAAATCTAGGATTGTCTGGGAATGCCAAGATAAACTGAATACTCAACTTAACAGAAACAATGTTATCATCTACTGGATTTGAACTTATGTAACGAAGAGGCAGACAAACTTGCCAGAAAAGGGGCTGCTACACCCTTCCTGGGTCCTAAACCATTCTGCGGCATAGGGGAGCACATCATAAATGAGGAACTCCGATCACTACAGAAGACAAACAGGACAAAGTCGTGGACAAAAATTCAGGGTCCAAGACAGGCGAAGAAACTGCTGGGTAATTACAACCTGAAGAGATTCAAATCTTGCATTAGTCTGGACAAAAACAAGCTCCGCATCTTGTCTGCATTCCTTTCTGGGCATTGTGAACTTAAGGGCCATCTCAGGAAGCTGCGTCCATCAGATGAAGACCCATGTAGATTTTGCAATGGGTTCAGTCCAGTCCCAGAACACATACTGGTGGAATGTAGAACATTAACCCAGAAAAGGTTGAAGTGCTTGGGTAAACAGCAACTTTCAGCAGAGAATCTGCCACTCATTGCACCCAGTCTCCTGCTTCGATTTCTCAGGGAAACTGGCGCGGATGAGTTGCTATGGCCTAGGCAATTCTCACCTGGGCTAGGTGTGAGCAAAACTCTCTCTAGCCAGTTCCAATAGGAATTGTGATCAGCGTTGCCAGGTTTTGGTGGAAAAAATTCCCTTTTTTGCATGAAAAATATTTTTTTCCCCGGTTTTTTCCCCGATTTACATTTACTTTCGATTTCGGTGAACTGCAAATAAAACACTACTTTTCATACAGTCTAAGTATTTTTAATATTAACATAAGAGAGTTATAGCACTTACAGTATATAAAACAACTGAAAAAACCATTTAAGTTGTACATAACACTGTTTGTTGAATAAATGGGTATAAAGATAACAAAATATAAAACTTAAAATAAAAAACTAGAACAAAATATCACTGATTCGTGAAAAATATCAGATCCAAAGTTAGCACAGAAAAGTACAGCCCATATGTTAGTTGTCAAAATGAAAATTTCATTGTCGATTATTGTACTTATGTTTTCCATATTATATATAGCATTTTACAACAACTGATTGCCCTTTTACCGATTGAATTTCGATCAGAGTATACTATGTAATAAGACTTTGATTTCGATTTCTTCCATTTGGTAAACTTATTTTGTGGCGGCCGTGGCCGTGGTGGTTAGTGCGTTGGACTACTGCGCATGCTGCTCGGGTTCAATTCCAACCCGGGTCTAACACCTAAGAAAGTTTTTCACGATTGCCACCTCTTTCGAATGTCTGACAAGCAATCAAAGAGTATCATTTGTCATGAGAAGCTTTTCAACTTGCCGTTCGGAGTCGGCAAAAGACTGTAGGTCCCTTCCATTCGTGAAAGTAACACGCACATACAAATGGTTGCGAGAAGCTAGGCTTGGCTCTGTGTAGGACTGCTGACGCCGTATATTTTTTTGTTATTTTATTTTACTTCGAGTTACAAAAAATCAAATATACAATCACAGCTGATTTTGACATCTGTTCTACCTCAAGAGTAGGTGCAAGATTTCCTCTATTTTTCTGTTGTGGATAACCTTACTAAACACAAAGCAGATCAGTTTTGTACAGATAGTTTTCTCGCTGAATACAAAACCATATACTTTTCTGCCCATGACAGCCTCAATGAACAGACCTTGTATTAAAATACTTTAAGGGAGCAAAAACACATTCTCAAATGAAACAAGATATCATTATGTCAAATATATAAAAAGGGCTTTAGTCAGTGCCTCATGCGCTGTTGCAACTTTCAGCCAAATTCAAATTTGAGGTCGTTTGTATAAAATTGTTTGAATTGACGCACTATGTATTCCTGTGATATTTTCAATCTATTGCGTTGCTAAATAGTATAAATTTATTGAAAATGTTAATGAATGGAAACATTTTTTAATGCAGTTCATTTTCCCCGTTTTGAAAGCTTTTTCCCCGTTTCCCCTTTTGGGTTCAAAATCCCCGGAAACGGGGAAAAATCCTGCAACCTTGCAACGCTGATTGTGATGAGAGCAATGTTCCCTCATCTAGGACTTGTAGGGGACACGATAGATCTTAGGGTAGCGGTGCATCTCACCATTCAGTAATAATAATAATTATAGAAATTTGCTTGTAATTCAAATTCGGAATATAAGTAAACTCAACAAGGTTGTCTTGCGTAATAGGGGCAATAGTGTTTATATCTCAAGTAGTTTGGCAGTTAGTTAATTAATTATAATAATGTAAGCTCTATTAAGCTATTGAAATATAGTTCAAGTTTAATTATTATGGCGCAAAATTATAGCTAGTTAACGTATGCTTTACAATTATTTTAGCACGAAACAAAATCGAGTTAATGTGTTTTGATAATTATAATCGAGATAAAATCCACTTTATCTTTTCCAGCTCATTATATATTTTTATGTACATAGGTATGTTGTTAAAGTCACCCGAACCTAATTTCAAATATTCAACGTGGAGTTCGGAATATGGAGGAAAATTAGAAGCATGCTTTTAGCTTAAGGTTGCGTTCAACTAGTGTAGAGTGGAGGAAACTGAACGGCCAATCACCCTCAAGTATCTGCGGATCGTCCCGTCCTCGATGCAATACTTAATTGAAAAGGTGAACATCGAACAATAGGTCAACAATGTATGCATAGCATTCAACAGAACCTTGAGTAAAAATGAAGATTTTAGCCTAACACAGCTGTACTGCCTATCTAAATCCTCTAATTAGATAGAAAGTTAACTGGAAGGTTGCTTTTTAAACCTGATTCTTCGGGAAGAACTGTGGATATAGAACGCAAATAACACTATAGATATATATACTGTGCGATAGTAAGACTCATACTGACATATGGAGGATTAGTCTGGTACTCTAGTGGCACGCTACCACCAAAACCAGCAACCTTAAGGATATGACCAAAGTACAAAGAATAGCATCCACTGACCACTGGAACAAACAGCGCGATGAGAACAACGCCAACAGCGGAATTGGAAGCAATTCTTAACCTTCTGCCTCTTGATCTCTTTCTATATGTATATGCAGGAGACCGCAGCAAAGAACGTTCTCAGGTTAAGCCAGTCAAAGTACTGGAGGTCGAATGCATACAGACACATCAAGATACAACAACTATCTTTACGGGACACCAATTCAGACTACACTGTCCAATACTTGGATTTCGAAAAAACGAGGTACTGCAGGATGCTAAGTCCATCTACACGGACGGGTCGAAGATGGGCATAGGTATAGGAGCGGATTGCTTCTTGGAGGAACTAGGAATAAGAAGCTCCATACGACTCCCAGATCACAGCAGCGTTTTCCAAGCTGAGATTCTAGCAGTGATAAATGCCACCCAATTGGTGTCAATGTATCAATATCGCGAGATGATATCATTTTTTACATTGAAAGTCAGGCGGCCATAAAAACAATAGCTGCTACGCAAATAAAATCAAAGCTTGTAAAGTGTTGCCGCAAAGAGATGAAGATTCTCGGCACGCAGCACAATGTATAACATACCAGGGAACGAAGCCGCAGATGAAATGACCAGAAAGGGCTCGGCCCTAAATAAAGAACAAGCAGATGTGATGGTTAAACCTCCACTTTCTTACCTTCGGGCCAAAATTGGACAAAGATCAGTAATTAAAGCAAACAACAGGTGGAGATGACTAACCAAACCACCTGCGAGGTATCAAAAAGTTTGTGGCCAGAATACGACAAAACAAGAACAACGAAACTCCTACAAGAAGACAGGAAGTCGTTGTCAATGCTAATTGCTAACTGGGCACAACACTCTTATAGACACCACGTGAAAATATTACGATTGAATTCTTTTACTTCAGTTTCAACCCAGTTCTTGAAAGTTAATTTTGTCGTATGTCTCTCTTTCTCATCTGTCAATAAATTTCTGCAAACTACATATGTATGTTTTCATCGGAAAAGTACGAAGAAACTCCACAATACCAGATCACTTCACTCTCCTCGAAAACATAGGTAATACTATACCGCAGCAGCCCAATTCTGATAAAAAAATAACAACTTAAGTCACTATTTCCGATAGATCCTTTTGCGATGACTTAGGAGCTATAACAGGTGAATCTGTGCACTTCTACATTGATGGCTCTAAAACTAATGGTGTAGAAGGATGTGTTTTATCAGAAATATGAAATCTCAATCCCTTCTTTCGCCTCCCTGATCACTGCAACGTGTTTCAAGCGGAGATAATACAGATAAAGGTATGCCCCTTGCTTCTAACAAACTATAAACTTGACACAGTCAAATAAAAATAAAATTACGGGTAGATGGGAAGATCTGGCCAGGACTGGATCCAAACCGCTCTAACTACATTCTGTCCCTTAAAAGTCTACTTATAAATACGATTATTTGCGTCATTACATAGCACTGCCTTATAGGCAAGCACGCAACTAGGCTAGGAATCCTTTCAAACGACTTCTATCAAAATTGCAGAGACGAGGAAAGGGGGAGAGAGCCGAAAAAATGTCCTCTGTTCGTGCTCAGCTCTTTTCTGCAGTAGAAACCTAGATCTAGCTGCATACTTCTTCAACAATCTTAGTGACTCAGCACAGAAATACGTTGGAAGCCAATTTTGCTTTATACTCGTAAAAAAGCTCCAAATGGTTCTCATGAATCATCCCGAAGATCCTTGGTATCACTCTCTCTTAGGCCTCTATAGGACTAAGTGTGCAGGTACTCGTTACTGGCAGCCACTGGTACCTACCTACCTACTCTGTAAAAAGCATAAGCCACTGCAAAAAGAGGTAATTAAACAAAATACTTACTTAGCGGTGGGCGTATACGTAACATTTATCATTTATTCCAATTCCATAAAGAACTCGTAAAAAATGCCGCATTTTGAAGAATTAAAAAATATCCCGCAGCTTAAATATCCATAGACTCGAAATAATGAGCGCGTTCTTGTCATTCTCCCATAATCTTTGACCTGTAATAACTTTTGGACCTTTATTGCAAAAAAAAAAGAAATGTGTTCTTTGAAATAAATGAGCTGACTATCAGCAAGTCTCATGCAATTAATTTTGCACTCAGTCGATGAAAGGATCCCTGAGTAATGTGGCAGTGGCACAATTGTACTCGTATTCATGGTATCGACAAATGAACGATGGTGTTCCTTAATTACAAAGTGAAAGCTCATTCCTGTTACGCTGTTGGATACACAAATCCATCTTGTCGATGGTCAGGATTAACTCTCGCATAAATATTTCAATGATTCGAATACTTGCTTTTGTGGCATTACGGGTATGTTAAGTGGTAAGTAGTTAACATGTTAAATATTGGTATATAAGAGTGTAACCATGGTTTCGAAATTATTATTTTTTTTTTATATGAATTTATCATAAGTGAAGAAAATAAGAAAGCATTTTATTTACTGCGTTGGCGATGTTTCAATATGTACTTTGGTTCTCATTATATACACTAGTCAACAATGAAGGCTGTTCAAAGATATCCCATCAATTTAATAAAAGGATCAATAGAAATGAGGCAGGAAGGAGACGAGCTACACACATACAGTTGTGAGCAGCTAATGAGAAACGTGCAGGGAAATAACTTCACGGGCAATAACTTCACCTCGAGTGGGAAATAAAATGCACATTTGTAATGTGAAGTTATTTCTCACTCAAGGTGATTAATCGGAAATTAATGCTGTAAATAGTAAAGTTTCGGTTCACGATAAGATTGAATCACGAAACTTTTATATTCAGGGTTATCTTTATCAACTGTTTCACTTCTGTAAACGTTTGGTATGTAGTGAGTGCATATACAGTTAATCACAAAAGTAAGTATACAGTACGGTATAGGAAGTTTATTGAACGAAAACAACCACTCAAATAAATTTAAACCAAATAAGTGATATGTACTTTTTTAGCAATTATTATATTAAAAGTAAAATTAACAAAAAAACAAAACAAAGTAACAAAGATATTAAAATTAAGCAAAATTCATAAAAAGACACATCACAAAAGTAAGTATACACCTCAAAGAATAAACAAAAAAAGACAAGATATTAAAGTAAAAAATGAAATCAATACCTAACAGGATATCCTTTAGAAGAGCTAATAACAGCGTTTATTCTGGATGGCATTGAATTTACGAGCTTTTGGGTGACGTCGGGGCCTATTTTGGTCCATTCTTCTTGAATAATGGCTTCAAGCTGATTTTTCGTTCGAATATCATGTTTTCGTATTTGGCGTTTGAGTTTATCCCACAAGTGCTCAATAGTATTCAAGTCTGGTGATTCGGTTGGTATTTTAAGCTGGTTGCGTACATGGTATAGCAGCCATTCTCTAACTATTTGAGAACTATGCTTAGGGTCATTATCTTGTTGATGCACCCATCCTAACCATAAATGTTGAATTTGCTCTTCTCTGTAAATATAACTGTGTTCCAAAAGGTAATAACCGACGTTAGATGGTTTCTGGCAAATTCAACTAGCCTTTCACGATTGACATCGCTGACATAAGGTTTTTTCTTGATAAATCGACCGTTATACCCAGTATCGTGCAAGACACGGCGAATAGTTTGGAGATTGCACTGCTTTCCTGCTTCTTTGGTGATCTCTGTTTGAAGTTTTGGGGTACTTTTTTTTAGGATCATTCCTTACTTTTCGGACAATACTTCGCTTTTTTCCTTCAGTAAAAGGTACAGGAGCGTCCACTTCTAAATCGATTTTCTCTTTTACCGGAGGTTTTATTTTGTTCTAAGATTTTTTAACCGTTGCAGGGCTTTTGTCGACTAGTTTCGCCGCTTCTCGAATAGATTTCCCTTCATTAGAAAATGTTATCACCAAATTTTTAAGGTCAATAGAGAGCTCTGTTCCACGGTTTTATTTTGTTCTAAGATTTTTTAACCGTTGCAGGGCTTTTGTCGACTAGTTTCGCCGCTTCTCGAATAGATTTCCCTTCCTTAGAAAATGTTATCACCAAATTTTTAAGGTCAATAGAGAGCTCTGTTCCACGCGGTGCCATTTCTGGTAGACGCATAGAAATTCAATAACGAAATTATGTAAGCTCAATAATTTCTACTCACCCTATATATTTCCAAAACAATTCAATTGAAAAATAGCAGATTTATAAAAACAAGTGTTTACTGACCCGTATTTTGTACTCAAATACCATGAATGTATACTTACTTTTGTGACGTTGTTTTGGTATTTCGTCAGACAAAAGTTATTCTCCTCTAGAACCTAGGCAAATTATACCGTTATTTTTACTTTAGAGCAACTGTGCAAATGTAAAACAACAGACACGAGGTCAGAGGGATAATGGTTCAAACGAAATATACTGTTTTCTTGAGACATTTGATACACTATACTTACTTTTGTGATTAACTGTAAACTAACATCCAAAATTATGAAGGAAATTTTACTAGTATAATGTAGCAGATTATTTGAATGAAATTGCTTTCAAGGTCTTTATTTCTATTAGTCATATACCAGTCATATACATTGTACGTGTGCAAATACTAATAAAAAAGAAACAAACATAAGTAACTTTAATTGTATTCTGGTACGAAAGTCGGTACAAAACGTCAGATAATGTACGATTCGAAACTAAACTACACAGAAACAGTTCACGAAATGGTACGAAATGTAACAAACAGTTGCGGATCAGACCGGTATGAAACTGTGTTTGCACAGTTTAGTTAAGCTTCATACCGGTCCGAAACTAAACAATGAGTTTCCTACCGGATCACATCTCTAGAAATTAGGCCCCAAGAAATAAGCCCCAAAAGTTAAATTGAAATAAGGCCCCGAAATTGGGGTAGTTCTTCATATTGAAATTATGCCTTAAATAGAAATAAGGACCCAATCAAATGAACTAGGGCCCCAAAAATAAATGAAACAAACAAGTAATAATGTCGATCGGCTTAATTACCATGAGGTAACATCGGTTGGCGACGTGAAATAACCCTCTACGAAATAAGGCCGCATATTAGTGGCAATGAGGCCAAAAGAAGAAAAATTTGGCATTTGGCTTTACTTCCATCAACAAAGTAAAATAATGCCCTAAGGCCTTATTTCGTTTTTGGAAATTCTTGAAGATTTAAATTTTTTTCAATTTCAAAGTGCTTAAAAAAATAATGAGGTGCAAACTATTTCCAAATAATAAGACAATACAACCCTTCTGTACATATATGTGCGCGAATAAGATAAGCTAAGCTAAGCTCAAAGATAAGCTAAGCTAAGCTAAGATAAGGTAATAGTATACAATTCGCGTCACTTCCACTTGATTTAAACACCGAACCGAACCGAACTCAGACTGAGTTTAATAAGTTCAATGGTGGTCAACTTAAGTAACGAAATTCTGAACATTATAAATTACGGTAATTTTTTAACGTTAAAAGTGCAGGAGGAAATCACGCATTATGATTCTTAAATTATTCTAAAAGGTGAAGTTATTGCCCACTCTCAGTGAGAAATAACTTCACGAGTTAAAAGAAGTTATTTCTCACAAAAAAGTGAAGCTATTGCCTACTTTCAGTAAGAAATAACTTCACATCAAAAATGTGCATTTATTTCCCACTTGAGGTGAAGTTATTTTCTATATTAAATTATTGCCCGTGAAGTTATTTCCCTGCAACTACTATACATAAAAAAAAGATAAAAGTTCGGAAAACGTATGAAGTATGAAATCGGTCCAAGTTAACTCCCATGAGCATTTCCCTGAAATAATATTATAGCGTGTTTCAATTTGGAAGAACTCGCAGTAAGTCACATTCCAAGCTCTGATATCTCATACATTGGGAAACGTCAAGAAAGAGCTTTCTCAATAACGCCTGATATTGTATGCATTTGATCCAGGGTCGAGTGTTTCGTTCTTAATCAGAATTGATAATCCGGGATAAGACATTTTTGTTCTATTATAGGCTGTAACCGTTTTTGCAGCAGTTTTATCGAATAACTTTAAAATACTTAATTTATAGTAGTCATGTGGAGAGTTGAAGAGTGGCAAACGCATGCATCGTAACAAACAAACAACGTCAAATGGGCGATAGAGCAAAAGCTTACCTATTCGTCGAGCATCTAGAAGAAACTTTCAAGCTATTTGGCGGTCATGCGTTAGTCTTCTAAGATGTGAATGTGTCAAAAATGTTACCTGACAATTTTACAATCCGAATTTTTATACATAATTAAGGTAAGATCTTTGATTTAATAAAGTACTATTAACTAACTAAACAAAAAGTAATCTGAGAGCCGATTAAGCTCTTTGATATAGTCATTCTGGTAACAGGAAAATTTCTTTCCACAGCTAGCGATATCATGGAATCGGCGCTTATCGAATTATCAAAGTGGACTGACGCCAACGCCCTGTCGAGTAACATCAACAAGACAGAACTAGTTCTGTTCACAAGAAGATACAAAATCCCAGCTTGGAACCCACCAATACTAAAAGGCATGCGCGTCAGAATCTCCACGGAAGCTAAATACCTGGGCATCATTTTCGACTCCAAACTAAATTGGAAACAGAATACAGAAGAGAGAATGAAAAAAGGACTCAATGCGTTTTACGCTTGCAAGAATACATTCGAGAAGAAATGGGGGCTACAACCGCAAATAGTACACTGGCTGTACACAGCGATTGTAAGACCAATTCTCACCTATGGGTCGATAATCTGGTGGGTTGCGACTAACATCAAATCCTACCTTAGAAATCTGAATAAGATACAAAGAATCGCCTGTCTAGGTATAACAGGTGCGCTCAAATCCACTTTGCATCTTGGCCTAGAAACGCATCTGCAACTGCCACCAATCGATCTTTTTATAAGAAACATGGCAGCCAAAGGAGCTCTCAGATTAAGAGAAAATGGCAACTGTAGGCCCCGTTCGTCTGGACACACGGTAATATTGGACATTTTTAATCAAAAGAGACTCATGCCCTGTACAGATTATGAGAAACCCCAGCTTGACATCACCAGATATTTCAAGGTCTCCATACCGGACTAGAACAACTCCGACAATACCATAATCGGAACATCCATCTTTACAGACGGTTCAGAAACAGAGGAAGGTACCGGAGCAGGTGTCTTCTCGGAAGTACTTTGCATAAATCAGTCTTTCCGATTAGCCGACTACTGTAGCGTCTTCCAATCAGAGATAATATGCTATTAAGAAAGCAGCACAAATTGTCCTAGCAAGGAAACTACCAACAACGAAAATCACCATTTTTGTGGACAGCCAAGCCGCACTTAAAGCACTAGACTGCACTTCCGTGAACTCAGAATGCGTAAAGGAGTGCCTCAAGGCACTTAAAGCGATAAAGCACCACACAGTTCTACTCTGCTGGGTACACGGGAATGTGGGTATAGAAGGGAATGAAACAGCAGACGGAATAGCCAGGAAAGGCTCTGATATGAATATAACACTAGGTGACAGACAGGTCTTACCGGTTTTCAACACAGCTAAACATCTAATAGACTGCATCACCACTAATTTAGCCGAGGACCGATGGCGCAACACTAGCGATTGTGCCCTAGCCCACAACCTGTGGCCCGCAGTCGATCAGAAGAGAACAACATCCTTACTTTCTATGAAAAGAAGCAAAATCTATGTACTCGTCGGTGTTATAACCGGATACTGTATAATAGGAAACATGGCCAGAAGATACGGCATCCTTCCTAATGACTTCTGTAGAAGTTGTATAGAAATAGAAATAGAATCTGTAGTACACCTTCTATGCCAATGCCCGGCCCTTCAGGAACGGCGCCTGTCTTCTATGGGAGCACGATTTTTCGACAGCCTGGATGACCTGACTAAGATACCGCTCACAGACCTAAAGAAATTTATTAATAGATCGAAATGGTTTTGTTAAATGCATGTTTCGACATGCACAACTAGGGTATTTACAATGGACTTTTACGGCTTCTGGGTGAAATTGCATTTACTGCAAGCGACCCTCCTAACCTAACCTAACCTACGCTCTTTGATACAACTTAAGCATAGGATAAGTTATTAGAGAAATGCACGGTAAGAAATTAGTTTAACTTCTCCATCTTATAAACTCTGCCAATACGTCCCAGGACAATGGAAATCGGTTAAATTCCATCATTTGATGTACTGTGACGAGGCTCTTGCCGAGCGTGGGACAGTCACAAGAAGACTTTATCAATGAGATCGTTCAGTTAGGACACAGGATACGATTGCTGCTACAGCTGCGGCTATACAAACTACTCCCAGCATTTTGACCTTGAACTTATCTGCTCAAATGGGAATAAGTAGGCAATCACTGCAGACAATTCTTTATTTCACTACAAAGTTCAGATATATATGTACTTTTTTGAAGAAAATAATCGCACTCTAACGGTCATTGGAGACCGTTATTTAAAGATGCTAATAGTATCTAGCAGTGCCATTGTATAGTTTGTGCTTGACATTTTGTGTTTCAATAAATTACTGGGAAGACTGAACTGACAGCCATTAAGGCGTAAAGACGTATTTTACTGGCTCCTTGCTGAAGGAGTTTTTCTTTCCTAAACTACGGCGAAAGATAATCATTTTTAACTTTGTGTGGTATCAGCAAGATGGTGCAACTTCACACATACCCAGGCCAGCAGCTTGAACACCTAAATAAGCTAATTTCCAGGAACTCCATATCCGTTGGCCGCCAAGGAGTCCTGACTTGACCGCACCTGATTTTTTTCTCTGCGGTTATTATTGTAAACAGGAAGTCTATAAAACTAAAACCCACAAATTTTAATGTTTTGAAACAATCCATTCAAACAATGCTGCCGCTGTAATTCTACGGAGGTAGTAATGAGGAACTTTTTAATAGGATGGCGCATATGCGTCACTGAGCCAAGAGGCTAGGTAATTTTAAAAAAACCATTAAGAAAACATAATAAAAATTAAATATCCTTAAAATGAATTACACATACATATGAATTGAAAAAAAGTTATTTGAGTTTCTTAATGTATCAATATTCATCAGCCATCCCGTACTTATAAGATTAGGGAAATTTAAAAAAATAACGTGATCATTCGAAACATTAAAGAAAAAAATGTTCAGAATTAGTTCCGCTGACTTATTAAGAAGGCTGCTAGCCCAATTCGTTCAATATTCTGGTTACCCAGCATCAGCCAAAGGTTGACCCAAGGCAATTCATTAGGTTTAATTTGATATTCATTTGAAAATAAATATATATATATCAACTAGAATAAGTATGAGTGGGCGGGCCCTCGTCCTTTCCAGTTAAAATCAAAGACAAACATGCCGGCCTAAAAGTTTAGAAATCTAATTTAAAGAAACTCAATGTCGAAACAATTTCACATCCTTCATACATTTTATTGTAACTCCCTCCACCGCACCGTCACTTTTAAAGAAGGTTTATAAGAAATTCCGTTTATTCGCGTTTCCTTGCATCCTTCCTGAACAATCCAGTCACTTCGGGTCCTAGAATAAGAAAAAGAAAAAAAAAAAAAAACAAAAAAAGTATTATTTATATTTCGAGTTGATGTTTTCACTCAATAGGGACACCGCAGTTCGAACATGACCATTTCCATCACGGAACATTGCTCCGAGAGTGATTGCTCCGTCAATGTGTCGTGGGTACACTTGTTGAGTCCTTATTTTGTCGTTGTTTTTTGGTCTTTATGATGCGTTTTTGTCGGTGGTTATGGTGGTGGTTCAGTCCTACCCTCACTTTTTATTTTGTTTCGCACATTACGATAACTCAAGGGGGTGGTGGATACACTGATAGCCATATGTACATACATACATATGTAGCTACATATATGTGCGTATGAGATTTTCTTCTTGCGGTCTGGCTGTGAACGAAAAATTTCACTATAAAAGCCGTTACGAATTGGTACTTAAAATCAGTAACCAGTTAGTTTGGGCGCCCAGTGGCCATACGGGTCGGAAAATCGAAAAAATCATTTTTTGTGATACTAAGTGGATACGAATTGGATTTGGTCAGACGAAATACCGTTCTACATCAACGAACGAACGAACGAGGGGAGATCCATTTTGAAGGAGATACCTTTCAACTATCACTGAGGATATGGCAACGATAGCTGGGCATAGGCTCACATTCGGTTCGTGTGTTTTGCTAATGTTTGCTGTGGGTAGAGCCTTACAGAATGTGAATACGGCTACGGTAACTGGTGGAGTATATCCAGTGGAGCCAAAGAGGAGTACCACCACAGATAGTGAAACGGGAGAGTTTGTCAATCCTGCCAATCTGCAAGGAAACTATGACGAATATCCGGTATGGATGTGGATTATTTGTTGTTGTGAAGTTTTTTTTTTATTTTTTTATTTATGATTACAAGTGCAGTGTATTCCAAGAGCTGATAGTTTACATAACTTATCTAGTTGAGATAGTTTCGGTAGAATTTAGCAGAACAACTGTTACAATATTTTTGTTTTATAGCACATGTAATGTGATCAAATAGCGCGTGACGGGTATTTTATTTTGTTTGTGTTTGAAGTGGAATTTTTAAGCGTCGGCATTTTATAGGAATTCTTCGCTGGAGGTATAAAATCAAACATGTTTTTCAAAAATGAGAGGTCCTTTAGATCTAAAATCGGACATTAACTGGAATCTTAGCCTATTAGTTCTGGTTCGCAAAACTTAAATTATGTTTTTCAGTTTGTCACCGATACCCAGGTTGGAACCCAATATTTATTACCATACACCTGAATGCCAAAGATATATGTATGTATATTGTCCAATTGTATTTGTGAGTCTGGTTGTTCGACTCCGTCCTTTTGTAGCAGCATTACTTGTAGTAATAAGTCCTTTTAAATTGGAAAAGTGGATCATTTTAAATATCTGGGGCTTACTACTGATTCCAGGATGAGCTTCTTAAGTTACGTGGCAACCTTAACCCTTTATAGCTCCATGTTGCAGTCATGCTACAAACCGTTTAAATGTTCACAAAAACGAATAAATGCATTTAAATCCATTATAACTCAATGTAACAGTATAGTCATAAACCGTTCTATTAATTTTCAGTAAGTTTCAGCTGAAAGAGATCGCGGTGGGTACTTAACTCTGGGTTGTAGTTCACTTGCCGCAAAACTTATGAAAAAACACATGTGTGAATATTGTTAAGCAATTAAAAAATACTCAAAAGTGATTTCTGTGCATATTTTTCCATGAAACTATAAGTTAGTTCATTGCATTATGTTTGAATAAGTAAAATAATTGCTTCAAAATATTCCATACATCATAATTTATAACACAATGTGAATGAAAGTGTCAAAAAAACGTTTCCAACTATTTTTCCCAAAAAATAAATAAAATTTTGTAATTCTATGAAATACGTGTTTCATTAAATTCGAAAAGCTATGAAATCAACTAGTACTTTGATGTTTTTACGATCTTGAGCTATAAAGGGTTAATGAAGTATTACCTATGTACACTTAGGTATTTTTTTCTATTTGCGAAATATCTTTTCTTAAATACTTTTAAAAACTATTTTCTATGGAATTTTGGATTCCTAGTTGCAATGCGGAATTGCTTGTTGGGGAGCAGCATATTTTGATAAAATACAACCTTTGCTAATCTTACAGAAATATGTCTTACAAAAAATATGCCGCAAACCTGCTAGATATCCTAGTTATCCCTTGTGCTGTGATCTGAGAATTCTTCTCGTCTGGAAAGCCTAATTTTCGTCTAATTTCATCTCATACTTTGCGTGGTAACTTTTCTCATTTGTTACCTGTACCTATTTTACGTACCAATGCCTATCGTAATTTTTATTCAGTTTCATCTTATCTGTTTAACAAACTTTCACTGTCGATCAGGACAATTTTAATTATCTGCATCATTTATTAAAAATGTTAAACGCTGGGTCCTTTTTACAATACAGTAGAAGCTCGCTAAGATGAACTATTCGATTACCGCATTCTTATCATTAGATGCTTTAAATTGATGACCGGGTCAAATTCGAGGGTTAGAAAAGATGGACGTTCCTTATTATTACGTTCTGCTTTATTCTGTGCGATTTCGTTTTGTCTGTCTGGAAAGTAACTGTGTTTTTCTTTTTTAGCATGTATACGTTCGACGTGCTCCTTTTTTAGTTGAAAATTAATTTTCAATCGGGAAATAAGTCACCGATCAAAGGAAAGGCTAAGTTTTTGAGTTTGTTTGTTCATATAAGTACATATAAATATTTATTTTTATGCTTTCGTTAAGCTACTTACACCTCACCTGACGCAAAAATTTCGCTTAGAAAAATACAGTCGAACTTCGATAACTCGAATATTTGATAACTCGAATCAAATTGGTTGGCAATAGCGCCAAGACTGAAATTTACATGTAATTTTTATTTGATAACTCGAACTTCTATAACTCGAATGTCTTGATAACTCGAAGAGATTATTTGGCGTCACCTTCGATAAGTCGAATTCTGAAGGGGAATTCCCAAATTTTGCGTGTTTTTACAAGTTCGTTTTATAATGCATCGTTTTCGAGGGCACTGTGTTTGTATGTTCGTATGACCTAGTATACATACGTGTAGAAAATCGTGATTTCATTATGTGTGAGTACGAATATTGTCAAATTTCTTGTTAGTAGGGGTTAGAACACACTACAATGTTGGTATTTTTATACGATACGAACTCAAAATAGTCGAGATATTCAGATGTGAATCCGAATCTGCACAGCTCGCCAACAACGATGATAGCGACAGTGATGTAAGGGAGGAAGATTTGGAGGACGATTTGATTCAACCACCTTCAAATGAGTTGCTTGCAAATTCGTTAAGCATTTTGCGTTTATATTTAAAGACAAATGAAAAGACAACCGATTCTGTATATAATGGTTTCAATTCCAGTGATTTTTTTTTTAAATCAAAATAAAAAATCCACACTTCAGTCATGTACAGACTATTTTAAACAATAATTATGTTCCTGTACGTTTTTTTGTGTTATATATGGTCGCAAATAAAAACATATTTATATCAATTTTGTATTTAACTTGATAACTCGAAGTCTTGATAACTCGAATTTTTTTTGTGGCAAGTGATGGTTCGAGTTATCGAAGTTCGACTGTATCTTGAAAAGACGGACGCTTTCGAAAAGATGACTCGGCGTGGTTGCCATTTGGAGCTTCTACTGTATAGAAATTAGAGTTAGGCTTACAATTATATAACGTCGAACTACAGAACTCGGTTTCGGTTTATTTTTAATTCACACCCTAAGTTTCCTCTTTTCCCTATTTAGCAATTAACAAAAAAATGTAAGTCAAGCTTAAGCATTTTAGTTTTTTTTTTTCCAATTGTTGTTCTTTGTTGGCAGACTTTTAATATCTTCCTAAAGCCAAAAGACTTGACTTTGAATTTGTATTATACAGCCAGGTTCCAGAATTCGAGTGAACTCAAATCGATACAATTATCAAATCGAGTGAAATCGATTTTCGTATTATAGATTTCGATCGATTTGATGAATTCGACCGATCGAAGTCGTCTTCGAAATGGTTTCGAATCAGCTGATTTCTGTCATTCTGTGTAATTTGTGAAATTGTCCATTTTGATTTTTTTTCAATTTTGTTTTTTAAGTGAAAATGAGTCGAATTATTTTAACGATTTTATCGTGCAACGAAATTCACTATAAAATTTACGATATTGAAGCTGGTGAAGAAACTTCTTTGATAGACGATGGCCCTCGTAAAATCTGTATGCTCTTTCATCAAAGCACTAAATGATGAGCCTGTTGATGCATAGTTTGCCTGGCAAATTTCTGCTTGTGGTTGTTGCTTGTATTAAGCACACCACGACGCAGATCTGATAGTGTTTAATTTGATCATATTCCCCTGCTCCAAATGTTTGTGCCTATCCCTAAATTGTCACAAATTAATCATAAATCACAATAAATAAATTATTTTAAACAAATTCTCAGCAATTTACTTGTTTCTATTCCAAAAAGCAAAGGCAAATAAATGTTTATTTCAGTTTATTGTGATTTATCGTAAAATTTCGTATCACATAAATTTCTGTTTTTATTATAAACTTTTTAGGTTAACAAACAGGAATTTATGTGATTCTATGAAATTTTAGGAAAAATCTCAAGTTAGCAAACAGACATAATTTCACACTTTTTCTGTCTGACGATTTCAATTCGACACCAAAACAGGAAAATCAAAATCTAGAACACGGTGACTTGATTTGAATTCACTTCAAAAAAATCAAAATTGAATTCGATAGAACCTAAACATCAAAAGTCGATTTTGGCCGATTTCAATTTCCATTTCGAGTGAAAGTAAAATTCAGAACCTGGCTGATAGTTTTATTTAACAGCAAGCGGAATCTAAATATTAGATATTTGCATATATCTACCCTCTTTAAATGGACTACAGCTTACCTGCAAAAGTATTACAATATTATTTTATTCAACAAGTCTAATTTGTTTAGATAAAAAAAAGGGTTTAGGTTAATTTATTTCGCCAAAGAAAAAAACAAAAAGTTGTTAGTTTCAGTTATCTTGGTGATGATTCTTTGGTGAATAATTCTGAAAGCAACTCAAAATTGATATGCAAACCTCTCATTGTTGATTATTAACTTTTAATATTGGTTTTCAACCTTTAAGCCTAGTACGCTGCTGATGCTAAACAAAATTTTCCTGTGGTCTCCACTCCAAATCGAGTGCGAAAAGCTTGCGAAATATCAACGAAAAAAACTTACGGAGATTTCAATCAGCTGCTATGAAAAAAACAACTGACAATAGTGACAAGCGACAATAATTTAAATAAATAAATTGAATGATAAAAAACTATAAAATTCCACTTCGTTGAACAAACTCTATGTTTTATTAACAGCACACAAAAAAAAAAACGAAAAACAAAAAACCAAAAAAAAACAACCCACAAATAAATAATGTTGACAATACATACTTCTGGAGGAACTTGAAAAGCTCTGCAAACGAAATAGCGAATCATCACTGCCAATCATGCCATGGCCAACAATCAATGTGTACGAGTCCTTTTCTTAGGTCGCATTTGCGCGGTAAAAATGCCTACGAAATGCCTTTAATTCTGGCTCCATCGCAGAAGAACTGCGATCCATTGATTTATTCCACACAAATATTTTATTAGCAGCACATAAAAAAAACTAAAACAATTAAAACACAAACACGAGAAAGACCCAAAATATAAGATACGAACAAATTGAAAATGTTAGAATTTCGCGAGGAATAAATGACCCTGACAATATATTGTGTGAGTGGAGACTTTTATCTAATACAATCACCATCAGTATAATTCCGCAGCGGATCGGCGTACTGCAAAACGAAAATCAGAACGAAATTTTCCGTTTTCGATTTCGTTGTGTTATTTTTGTATGGGATTTTTTGTTTCGCATCACCAGCGTGGGAAATTATTAGCACTCTTAAAATTTCTTTCTTAATAGCATCATATACGAGTATAGGTGTTTTGAGCAAATGTATACTACTTGTAGCTAACAAATAATTTACCTAAACATTAGCTTCAAGAACTTCATGTTTTTAGTTTCATTCGCATTGAATGTTTTTTTTTTTTTTGTTTATGTCTTCTTAATAAGCATTACCTGGAATAATTTACTTTGGTTTTGAATTCTCATGCAATTCTTGTACTCTTGAGAATGTATAATTTAATGTTTCCAAGCTAACGGCAATAGATAAAATTAGGCTCCTTTTTGCAGTTAATAGAATATCCGGAATCTATGTAGTTCCACTAGCTAAGGTGTAGCTAAGTTGTCGTATACCTCGATAAGTGTAATTTCCTGAGCGTTTTGTGCAAAATGAGATCGATTCTTATTTATTCGCGTAGCCATGTCTGCCATAAACATGAAGTTAAAGAGCAGTTATTGATACCCAAAAAAGAAGCAGCAGACTTTTCCTATTAAAAACAAGAAAATATGGGAACAACTAACAATAGTCTATTTTGTAGGGCCTTCAAACTTCCTGAAACCCTTCGGACAGATTATTTCTAGTATTCAGATAACTATAGCATGCCAACTAAGATAAGTTCGACACTTAATATTTTTTGGGATCTTCGTCAATTTTTACATTTACATAAGTTACAACTCCATAAATTAGAATTAAATATTGAAGCCCGCCAATGAGACAAAATTTATTAAGCAAATCGTTTTTTTATTATTAAATTTCCAGATGATTGTACCGAAACGAGCAGCTCTTCTTCTGGATAGACTTATGGTAGCCTTACATCACGCCTTAGAAGAGGACCGTAATGGTCGGCGACGCATTAGTGCCATCTATGGACGAGATAAGACTCCAAGTTACATTATGAAAGGGGGCCCACCAGCTGATTTCGATCCAGGTAAGTTCAAAAGTGTTTCCTTTAAAGCGATGGATAACATATTTCTGATTTCGAAAATCCTCTTTCCAGCTGAACATGAAAACATGTACAGCGACGAAGAAGAACCCGATTATGATTTACGAAATCTACGAGATCTCAAATCACCGAATCGCGGCAGTGGCGAAACTGTAAGTTGGATAATAAAGCCTTTAAGCATTTGATGGACATAGTAAAAGAAATTTCAGTTAATGGCAAAGAGCTTTCAGAGAAGAGCACCGCACGATGAGGATTCTGTTTCTGGCCGGAGTAGTGGACGAGTGTATTGGCGTTGTTATTTTAATGCAGTTAGCTGCTTTTAAGAATCGAACTGCCCCAAAAACCATGTAGAATGAGATTTCTTTCGAATTCTATGTAAATTTGTTTAATTTATCTATTTAATGGACACAACATGAATTCGTTTTACGAATACTGTTAGTGCATACACAATTACACACGTTTTGAAATTAAATTTTATTTGTAACAGCTTTTGACGCAAGTTGTAATTTTTTTTTGAGAGACCGCGAGAGATGTGTAAACTAAAATTGATATGGAATGGAAAAATTGTAGGATAAAAATAAATGTTTTTAAATTTAAGTGTAATTTATTTTAATTTGTTTTATTAAATGGTTAGAGCTCAAAGCAATTACTCCATGAAAAATTTAGGACTTGTCCTTCGTCGATCATCTCATCTAGCTGGATTTACTGGATCAATACTCTGGTATCTAAGATTATTCTGTCTTTAAAAATGCGACTTAATCTTTTCGAACATCAATTCCTGTATTGAAACACATCAATATTATTGTGTTTCGGACTTAGATTATTGAGTTATACCTTTTCACCAACATATGTTACATAATGCACAGTAGCGGAAAACTTAAGAGCACCTTTAACTTTATTAAAACTCATATAATTTTCTTCAAACTAAAACTATAAACATTTTTTTGATCTCCGTATGCAAATTAAACATAACTGCATGAATAACGGTACTTTTTAACCTATTAAACAAACCAAGAGGTGACATGTCATCATTCGAGTAAGTGAAGTCAGTGGAGTAGCTGGCAAAATAAATAGCACTTTTTCTTGTATTTCATTAAAAAATTGATTGTGACCATTTTATTATTTTAAGCTTAATTTTATTTTCTGGATTCTACCAATCTAAGTAGTTTTGTATTAGTTTAATATTGGGGAGAGGAATCCACTTCTGGGCATAAAAAAAGGATAGCAATCTTTGACATGTTTAAGGGGTTAGGCCACCCTAGAATTTCCGAAAAATGTTTTTTTTTATTTTTTAAATTGTCCCCTAAGACCTCAAAAATGATGTCCCAAAAGATTATGGTCGGTAAAAATCTCTAAGTACTCGGTGCAGGCATCGCAGATTTAATGTATTGCAAAATTTCCTCATGAATTTCTACTAATCAAAACTTCAAACGCGTATATCTCATAACTGCATTTTTTAAGTTTGCCGGAAACATAGCTCAGACAATTTTCAACCGATTTACTTGAAATTTTGAATATATCTTGAAAACTACATTGTCTATGGAAGTACGTAGGATTTTTTTTTATATTGAGTAGTTTATTTGTAACTAACAATTATCTGATGATTTTTTAGGCAAATTTATCACTTTCCACTTTGGAAGTGTGCCATTTGGCCAAAAATTAACATATTGAAAAAATTCTACCTACTTCTACATTATAGCAGTTATTATATAAAATCAGAAAAAATAAATTGGCTTATTGAAATTCAAAACATACAGGAGCTGTGTGTCCGGCCGTGCACCCTTAAAAAAATGGAGACGTCATTGAAAAACGCTGCACAGCCGCCATTTTGAGATTAATCGCTTTTTTGTATACAGTCATTGATATGTATAATAAATACTCTTTATTAGAATCTCGATTTTTTTGTAGTATTTCTGCAAAGAAAAAATCATAGAAAAGCCTATTTTTTCGACTTCTAGAGTGGCCTAGCCCCTATTTTGGACATTGCTAAGAACTTGAAGTGTTCCAAAAACGTGGTCTATAATGCTATAAGAAGTATTATGATTTAGGCACACAAGGCATTAAAAAACCTCCAAAGAAAAAAACGGGCCAGAAAAAGGACAAAGGTCATGGACAGAGCAATGGTAGCGGCAGGTCGAAGAGACCCATTTTAGACTTCAATTGAAATAAGGAGCCTAATTGATGACGAAAAAGACGTTACCATCAAGTGAAGATTTATCCGCTATCGCCCAAGCGAGGTAGGACTACATGGATGCATTGCCAGAAGAAAGTCACTTGTTGCAGTCAAGCACTTGAGGAAACGATGTTTGCCAAAGAGCATTTCAATAAACCTCTTCAATTTTAGAAAAACGTTTTGTGGAGCGACGAATCCAAGTTCAATAGATTTGGATCTGATGGGAAAGTAAACCTTTGTCGCCAAAAAGGTCAAAACATTATTACGAAGTATACAATAAAGACGGTCAAATATGATGCCGGGTACGTTATGGCCTATGCAGCCTTTACATGGTATGGTATTGGTCCTATAGCTAGAGTAACTGTCAGGAAGGATCAATATCAGTACAAGGCAATATTTTTAAATCATACAGAGCCTAATGCATCCGAAAATTTGGCCTTAGCTTGGAGGTTTGCCAATGATAATGACCCGACGCATATAGCTAAAACAGTGCAAGTTGAGCCTTAGGATAACCAACTTCTGATTTTTAATTTGCTATCACAGAGTCCGTACCAACAGCCAATTGAGAATTTGTGGAATGATTTGGACAAAGCTTTAAAATAAAAAATAAAAAATATGGAAATTTGGTTCAATTATGGACGTCCACCCGAAAGCTTAGCATTTCATTCAAAAAGCACGCCGAACAAAACTTACGGAAATTAGCCAAGAAGACTTGCGGCAGTTTTTGACAACAAAGGATATCCTAATCAATATTGAATGTAAAAAATATAAAAAGATTCAAAAATATTAAACATTTTGCAATTTCTTCGTATTAATACTCTGCAGTGCTATATATATTTCCACCTAGGTTTCCATCCTTTTTAAGTTTTTTAAGTTTTTTATTTTGTATTACGATTCTACGATAAAAATTGTTACTTAATTATGTATTTAAGTTAATAGTGAAAATATAGAATAATTAATTATTAAACACATTCGAATTTTTCTTCCGTTCTTGGTCTTTGCAAGGTTCGTAGGAGAAAAGTGCTATTTATCTTTCCGCCACTGTACATACTTACATAGTCGCTAATTATTATCTTACAATATTTTATTTTTTAAACCATTTGATGATGTGTGGCTTTACTTTGCATAGCTTTCAGAATTATGTAATCTACAGCGGGAAACAGGATTTTGAAACACTGAAAATAAATTTAATCAATAACTTGTCGATGATCAATTTATGCACGAATTATAATTCTGGAGTGGTATCAGCTTCCGACCTATTTTGAAAATATGATAGAGTGGAAGAAATCTGTCAAATATGATCACAAAAAAAGAGGTTTTACCAATTATATGGGTAGAGGACACCTTTCCACATAAACAGTTCACTATACAAATTCCTTTAAGAACAATTTGTTTCATTTTAACATTAATAGGTCTGTTTCCGTACTTGTCCAAAACAGCCGAAAAGATTTTTCATATGTTTTGACAGAAGAGAGTGTAGTTTTGCGTAGTTTTCGGCTGTTTTCGACAGTACGGGAACAGACCTAATATGTCTAACCGCTTGATGTTTGTTTAAAAATTTATACGTTTCAAAACTGTTACCAGAGAAACATGTGAGAAATTGGATAGTAGTTTTCTAATGGGGCTCTGGCACAGTGTATAGCGCGTCGGCTTTCCACCTTATGAGCCCAAGGGCCCAGGCTCGTTTCTCGACAGGGGTGGTTTTTTTTTTGGTTATTTTCTGTCTCTCAATCGTGATGACAGAACACTTTGGTTTTTTGTTGTTTTTTTTCTTTTCTATTTTTACCCGGCTATGGTAAAGCCAGCAAATCCTGTGCGGGAAGAGTGGACGAATAATACAGTTACCTGGCATACAGACACTGCAGTCCTCATGGACTACTGCACGGAACCAGAGCTAAAAGTGTCCTTAAGACTCTCGGATGCCTGTAGCCTCTTTCAGTTAGAAGATTTTGCCGTACTTCCTGACAACGAAACGAATATCCAGCAATAATACTGTTATTTATATTGACAGTCAGGCTGCACTTAAGGCGCTAGAATAGTTCACTATCAAATCGGCGCTAGTCAGGAGGTGCCGAATAATGCTAATCGGCACTATGCATTATACAGAACCAGGTAAGACTATGTTGGATGCATGGTCAGTCTGTTGTAGACGGCAACGAGTTGCCCATGAGTTGGCAAAGAAAGTAGGGGAACTGCCGACCATGGGAAAAACTAACTGGAAAGTACGCCACAAGATGAAATGAAAGGATGATGCCCTGCTCTCAATTTTTCTCAAAATCTTTTTTTAATTTCAATAAATGATTTTTTAAAAAATAACTAAAAAGACATATTCATGTTCATGTAACAATCGCCTGCGACTATCTCTCAGGAAAGCCTTGAATGGACTGAAGGATCTCTCAACTTAAGATAGAGATTAGTGGAGATAACAGATGCCACGCCGTTGACTTTAACCCTTTGTTGACCGACCGACGGTACTTACAAGTACCAACATGTTCAACTTCAAATGAATTCCCTATAGGAAAACATTTAGATACAAGACTTATAAGTACCATATAACCTCAACGAAATTTGTTCTTTATGTATGTTTAACTCAGTTTAGCTACAGGTATAACGGTGTTTCCGACAGCATATTAGACTTTTATTAAAAGCTTATGTATTCGAATATCATAGTTAGATAAAAAAAACTTCAAATAAAAATGTTATTTTTATAACTTTACTTATAAGTATAGCCTAGCTGTACTTTGGAGTATGACCTTCAAATTTTGTCACTAGGAGTCGTTGAAAAATCAAGAAATGTGTTTTCCATCTTAAAGTTCCCTCAGCTGAAAAATTCTTACAAAAAAAACGGTGATTATAACTGTTTTTAATAGCTTGGTCAGCAAAGAGTTAGTATGTGAGTCCAAGCAGTGCCATCTACTTCATTTGCTTGAAAAACGGCGCACAATTCATTCATCACATCTTCAGCTACTGGCCCTTTAGCTGGTTGTAATTTCTCCTCGATTCCGTCTTTACCATCTTTTCAATAGGATTTCCTAAATATTATGCAATACACTAACATCAAATTAAAATACACCTACTAGGACTCACATTTAAGCCGTAAGTATCACCAGTATGTAACGGAATATGAACCTAGATGAAAAGACTGTATTGCTGTGTATGGATATTTTTTTTATGCGCGCTAGTGAAAGAGAGAAAAACCTTTTCTTAAACGCGTAGATACTAAAATTCCTTTCGTGTGAGCAAGGACAAATCGTATAGTTAAGTAGAAAGTGCCCAGCAACGTTGACATATAGCTCCAAAATGGTAAAAAAAAGGCAATATGGACTAAAAAATGCAAAAAAAAAGGCAAAGTCAACAGAATCCGTTTCCTGGTTATCACATATTAATCCAAAATATTTGGAGAACACTTCTTTTTACCCAGTTTGAAAATTGAAACTGACACCATACCGAATCGATACCTTCAGCCTTACCATTTCCTCCGACTCATTTTCACCCTCGAGGGAAACTTATCGTGTAAGCGCTTAATTCCAAAACAAAAATCAAATCAAAAAAATACCAGTGCGTATGTATTTATTACAATAAAAAGTTGACGTAATTCCCACTGATTTAAGAAACGCCTTCGACAACATTTTGCAAAATGTATCGTGTTAAAACTTGCACTTCTTTTTTATTTTCCTTTAGGAAGGGCGAAGAATCCCTTCTGCACCATCTCCTGGTAAGTAAAATTCCTACTTTGTTCTCATATACTAGACATACTGACTAGACACTCCCTCCTGCTTCTCCTGGCTGGCTCCTGGTTCTCTTCAACAGCCCTCTGGAGCCACTATTCATGGGCCGATTTTTTTTCTTCTTCATAAGGGTTTCTTATTCTTCTGTGCTCTCTCATTCTCGTCTCTCTTTTTGGTTTTGAGCAGAATTTCGATAAAAGATGATAGGTACTCGGTTCCAGCTATCTTCGCTAATGAATATCTTCCCTATGAGGTTTTTGGTTTTCCGCATTCCATCTGTTGCACATGTAGGAAGAATTGAAAGAATTCTCTTCCGATGAGTCGCCGGATTGGCATGTCGCATGATTTGCTTTCCCCATTCTGTACACTAATGCATTGAAATATCCATGTTCGGTTAGAAACTGCGTTCTTAATTTATTTACTTCCCCGTGATTGCGCTCCGTCCATTCAGCAATGTCTCTGATTATCAGTCTGGCAGTCCATCTGCATATTGATTCAGAGTTCCATCTTCTTAAAATTCAAAAAGCGTCCAAAAAGGAGGTCCACAAACAAAAAAGTGGTCCCCCTTATATTTCTATGAAAAAATGTAATTTTTCGAAAAACTGTATTTTATTGCTGAACCTAAAATAAAATAAATATTGGAAAAAAATAACAAAGACCAAAAAGTATGTATGCAGAAAGAGTTTTTGGGAAGGAAATTCTGACTAACAAAAATACTTTGTTGATTTCAACACTGGTTGAACAAAATGGGTGTGTTGAAAGAGTGAAGTACTATGTTTTTTTTAAGTAAAAGAGACATGAAATAAAAAAAAACATAAATTGAAATAAGGGTCCTATATTTTCAAAATGCATCAAAATCGCAGTTTTTTTTTTGGAAAAGTCCCGGGTCCCATCGCCGAAAAAGCGTCAAAATGATGCAAAAGCGTCCCAAACAGCAACGCTGGGTGTCATTCGCGCGACGACGAGATCAGCCGGTTCTGAAATAGTGCGGTACGGGATGCGATGTGCAGGGTTCCGCTTCTCTGTACTGCTGTCATTTGTTTCCTCCACTCCTCTTGTTTTAGCGCGTCTGCCCATAGCTTCATGAGAGACTAGTGTCTGTGGTTTTCCAACACTGACGGGTATGTGACGAAATCGTATTACTGTGCATTTCTTGAATACACTACAATACACTAGCCAAGTCTGCTCATCTTCCTACAAACTGATGC
The DNA here is from genome assembly GCA_949775065.1 of Brachyopa scutellaris. Taxonomy (NCBI): domain Eukaryota; kingdom Metazoa; phylum Arthropoda; class Insecta; order Diptera; family Syrphidae; genus Brachyopa; species Brachyopa scutellaris. The sequence continues at coordinate 160,730,071 of OX459112.1, forward strand.
TGTCCAATGCAGGTTTATTCACTTCATCTATCTACCTTGATCTGATGGATATAATTTACACGCTAAATGGAGCGCTTAAAATTAATTAACGTTAAAACAATCTTTCGAAAAACTTCGAAAAATTTCTGATGTACACTGCGGTTCACTAGATTAGAAGCACCTAACTTTGGGAGATAAAATTGATATTTCTCCTGTTATATGTATATTAGCGAAGGAAAAAAAAAGATGGTGAAAGTTAGAGTAGCATGATTTAATTCATAATCAAGTTTTAAAAAAATTTCAGAACGACATAGCGGTACCTGGAAGACCTTTTTGCCCAATGAGTCTGAAACAATTGCATATAAATCGATTCATAAGATTAGAAGCACCTTACAAATTAATGAAAACAAAATGTTTTTTGGTTTCTTTTTATAAAAATTCTTTCTTTAAAATAATCTCAAAAATTCTATCTTTGAGGTAGTTATACAATGAGACCAAATAGTTGAGTGAAATCTCATTCCAGGCAAGTTTAACGGCTTCGATAAGCGCTTCTTTATCATCGTATTGCTTTCCACTTGCGTATACTTTTCGTATGAGCCAGCTCCAGACAATTTCTATAGTGCTTACGTCTGGTGAAAATTGTGGCCATGGGACAAGTTCAACATGTTTACTTGCAATAAACGATTTAACAACACGAGCTGTGTATATAAGAGCACTGTCATGTTTAAATATCCATGAAAGTGGTCCGAAGAGATCGTGGATCTTCGGAATAGCAGATTTCATCACCAATTTGCAGCTATTTCCTGTCATTCTAGAACTTTGAACCACCAAATCGCTGGTGCCACAATAAGATGCTATACCTCAGACCATTACGCCCCTTCTCTGCGGCTTAAAGAGCTTCTCTTTTCTTCGATCGTGGAAGTAACAGTTATAGCCATCAGGTTCATTTGAATTAAATGTTGTTTCGTTAGAAGAGACCTTCTTTTTCCAGCTATTCGAACTTACTCCTTATTGCACATCGCAGGTGATGTGGTCATTTGCGAATTATAAGCTTTGGCTTTTTCGAGAAGCATTAAGTGGTGGTTTTTCTTTCAGCTTTAGTAGCTTGAGATTTTTAGCACTACGAATCATATGACGAACAGTAGATTTACTTGCGGTAACACCAGCTGCATCTCTGATCTTAGCTGTCGAAACCACTAAATTGAAGACTTATCGGGCAATTTTTCGTTTCTCCGCAGGTTTATGGGCCGTGGAAACATTTCCTTTGTATTTTTTTCTGTATATTTTTGGATAATTTAAATGATAACCAACAGCATGATTACTCCGATTGATCCTGCCATTGATAGCAAACATTCCACACTGTTTTGCTTCAAATCCAACCACCCTTGTACCCCTTTTCGGTCTTTATTTGTAGAGAACTAAATATGGTCTTGATGAACTAACGTCCAGAATATTAAGCATGAGGATGACTAATGGCATGCCAACTGTCTGTCCCTGTCCCAACTGTCTCTGTAAGTTTTGTCCATTTTCGAACTTGAACTAGTTTTTACAATAAAGTTTTAAAACAAAGAAAGAAAGAAAGTCGTATTCCCAAAATCAAACATAACGATTATATTCGCTTAGTTGTCGCTACAAAATATTAACGATTTCTGTCACTAAACAACATAAATATCTTGGCAACCCTTGAAAATTATGAAGTCGAATGTGTCAGATCCTGTGTGTGACAGCGAAAAAAATATTTTGGGCCTACATCGTCTGTATCTTTGAGCAGATTTGATAACATTTTCTTATACATCTCGGTGTACTTCAGTCGGTACTCTTTTAAGACGGGACATCTGGCGGTGAAATGGTATACATCCTCTCTCTCCTTGAGATTGCATGGGTCGCATATGATTGACAGGTCAGGACGGTGCGGAATGTAATTAAAATGTATTGTTTAAATATTACACTTATCATGTTAAGGGGAAACGATTGTGGAAATACGTACGTTCCTGAAGGTAAAAATTGAGTTGGCTGTAGATCATTCTATGTTGAGAAGAGTGCTTTGAGTTTACATCCTTCATACGTAGATAGGCTTGCTCTCTTTAATATTTCATTAAATACGTTCCTTAAATTTGAAGAGTTTATATCGGTTGAAATGCGTACGTTTACACCCAGAGCAGCCCTCAGTTCTTCCCACTTTTTGATAAGGTTTCCCCTCAAAGATATAATGCTCTTAAGCACTTGCTTTCTTTTGCTCACTTTCAAGACGAACTCAAAATGCAGCTAAAGGGTGGTTAAGAACAATGGTGGTACTGTTAATTCTAAATGCAGCATATAGTTTGGCGTGCAAGTTGGTAACTGGAAAATTGGTTTACAAAATACCTCAGAAATCGTTCTACCTCTTCAAATTGACAGTATCCCCACCGAGATCCCCACACTTGGGCTCCGTAAAGCAATATGGAGGCAGCAGTCCCATGAAAAAGTTTAAGTTTAGAACTATGCTCAATCTATTTGTTATCGATACACCGGTCCCACACTGAAGAAACAGCCCTTTTCGCCTCACCCAGTTTGTACTGAAAATATTTGTTCATGTTGGGATTCGTCGTGATTAATACACCTAGATAATCTCGAACTTATGAAACACTTTCTCCATTGTAGGTCCACTTTTCGTTGCGCGAATATCTACCGCCCCCATTTCTAAAGACCATAATTTTCGACTTCTCTAAATGAACGGACAGATTCCATTGTTTACAGTAGCTTTCCAGTCGGTTCATCACTCGTTGCATTCCTGCTACCGTTTCAGCCAGAAAAACAATATCATCGGTAAATATGAGGCCAGGTATCTGCATATTTCCGTAGTCTATTCCTCCTCCAATTGCATCCACGAAAATCCAAGAAAAATATAATACACAAAGTCACCTACGTCCTCTCCATAAGACATTTTAAAACCTACATCAATGTTCACTTTGCTTGAGTACAAGGCTAATTAACTTGCTAATGAAATATTAAGATCTTCAATCCGAAAATAAACCCTTTGTCTCAGACTAAATAACCGCTGGGCTCTTCGTGTATACTCTCATAAACTGCCACCTTTTTTTTGGCTGAAGAGAAAGAACTACATGAAAAAAATGTACTCGAACTAATTGTTAGTCATAGCCAAAGGATATTAAAGGGATTAATCCCTACTGCTGTCAATACCTTTTTTCATCCTTCTGTTCGACTGTAATTTCAATAAAATGCCATATTTACTGTGAAGCAATAAACTCAATTAAGTGTCCCCTAACTGTTTAACTTTTTTACGCGACCCTTAAAACATTATTAAAATATATTTCTTTTTAAAACTTTTTCTATTTTTCGCAGCAAGTATGAAAAGTAAAAGATTCTGTGAACCTGAAAATGACTTGGATAACCAGTCTTTTTAATCTTTAACAAAATTAGCATTATTGTAAGCGTAGTGCCGCATTCTTGCCCCACAAGGATATATGTATGTATTTTTAGTATAAGACTTTACTATTCCTAGCCACGTGAAAACTTTTCTAATTTGTATCCACGTCAAAGGAAAAAAACTAGCTTACCTCCATTTCCTGCACCGCAACCCACTCAATGGCTCACGTAAGCCCCAGTGAGAACTTACATAAGTTCCTGTATGCTGGCAAAATTATAAAATATGTAATCTACTCGTAACTACCTATCACCAATAAATTAAAAGATTTGTACTGTCAAAATGTACTCAAACACATTTTAGATACGAGTATCGCCTAATCGAACATCATAACTTTTTCTGCCACTGGGAAAACTCGCATCCAGTCAATCGGAATCCATTATTTATGATGAAATAAAACGATTCACCATTTTTCCGGTACAAAGGCTAACATATGCACTTAAAGCGTTGACTGAGAAAAGTCCTGCGCAAGCAACAGGTTTGCCCTTCCACCCTCCAATGCAAGAAGCGACTACATTGGCAGAGTACAGTGGTGCTCAACAGGTGTTGCATTTTTGAAAATATCTACCAAGTCAGGTGGTTGCGACGAACCGCCTGTTGGCTATCGCAGCGTTTGCTTGTCCTGTCTATTATAGCGCGCAAAAGCACACTTGATACTGGAAATCGCCTAATCGCTTGGTTGGTGGTTTTTACATTTGGCGCTATTTCTAAAACTGATATGAGAGACCTACCCACCACCCACACACGCATACACTCTTACATCCTGAAGCTCCTCCGTGAAGTGTGTACAGCACCATCAGTTGTTGGTGGTTCGTTTCATTGCAGATGGTATAAAAAGCCGTTGGCACTCCAAACTGGTATCGAGTAATCGCTGTGCATTCGTGTTGAGAGGATCAAATCAGAAATTTTGTCGTTTTTTTTTTTCGCTAGTGGCCGTTACCATTGACATAAATCGTTGGAATCAGTTCTGTGTTAAAATAAACGGTGCCCCTCTACCTGTGCAGTGATTTAAAGAATTGAAGTTCAAAAAGTTAAAAACTCAGTTCGACCGAATTTGTTAAATTTTTTATCTGATAATTCAAAGGTAATTAATTGTTAAAACAGAGTTATTTTTTTATAATTTTTATAAAATTTTCAAATAGTCAATCAGCTCATTAGGCACTCAATGGAAGCTTTGCTTCTTATAATTTCTCGGTTTTTAACAGAAAATGTCTTTCAAAACTTTTCCACAGACAACAAGTGGTAAACTTCTTAACTTTATCTCAAGGCTTATGCCCAAGATGTTCTTGTTAATTTGTTAATACATTTTTTTCTGAAAAGGTTCTAATTTTGTTAACATACTTGGCTTAAAGAAAGAAACCCAAAAATGAAAAACAGGATCTGACTATGAATACATAAATCATATTTTAATAAATAACTGTGACATGATACTTAGGGTGAATATTAAAATCTCATTTTAATTTAACTCGCTCTAAATAATATAAAACATTTTTTCCCTAATGATTTGTCCTTGTTTTTGGGGTTTTTTAAATTTTCACACCCTTTCACGTCCCTTAAAATTTATTCAAACACATGAAATAGCTAGTGAGGGACGTGTATAGAAGGTAATTAACAATTACGTGTATGTATGAAGATGGGTTATTTTTTTGCTGAAAACCGTGCATACCTAAAACAGACTTCAAAGCATAAATACCATAATACGTGTTAAAACTCAATTCACAGAAGCAAACGTGACGGTGCAGAAGCGTTGTTTGTCAAAGACACTTGAATTTAAATAACTAATTCACCATCCGACCACATGAATTCGGGGTTCAAACTGTTTGTTCTATGTATAGACACTAGGTACTATTTTAACATATGTATTCTCACAATAATTGCTTGATTACGATTTGATTAATTTCTAAGTTTTAAAGAAGTTTTAAAGTCTGTGTCCTACAGCGAGATCCAGTTATTTTCACATAAAATGATTTTAATGTGGAAAATCTGTAAAATATTCAAGATATAAAAATGAGCATGTATGTATAATACAAACACATATGTGCATGTGTTTGTATGCTGTTTTGTAACAAATACGTTTCATCGTTTCTCGAATTCCCATATGAGTTATCCTCACGCTTTATGACTTAAAGTGTTTATTTTTTGGCACTTGCTTTAATCTGTTAAGCTAAATTTTATAATATTATTTCAAGTCTTTTGTATATATACAGTCGAACTTCCCTATAATGAACTTCTATACAACGGAGCTCTCCCTATTACGAATTTCTTTCAGGTACACAGCTTTTTCGCTCTACTTTTAGTGTGTTTAGATTTCGAATAGTGGTTTTATTTTAAAATTGCAATAAGAAGAATTAAAAAGCTCTAATTTTATAGCAAAATGAACAGTGCTATCAAATTTGAACTAAAAAAAATATTTATTTACAGTCAAACTTCCTTATAGCGAATTCCCACGGGACCAGAAAATCACTTCGTTATATAGAAAATTCGTTATACAGAAATTAGGAATTTTTTTTTATCAACTTTTATTAATAGTAATCAGTGGGGCAACCAAAAGCATGCACAAGCATATTTTTTTTTAGAAATGTTATTGAGACGCGACTTAGCTAATTATCCGTTTCATGAGAAACTAAGCCATTTGAGTGCCATTTGTTAGGGCATATTTTGGCATATTTCAATATAAATGCATATAATTGCATATTTTGTCAAAAATTCATATATTAAACATATAATAATTGTTTGTATTTCATTGAGGGCATTTGAGCATTTGAGGAAATTAAAATGATTCCAGCAACTTCCAAATCCAAGTCATAAACAAAAAAAAACTCGAAGTGAACCCATTTGTTTTCAGAGCATAATAATATGTATGTATATGTTACGTATTGAAAGGATTTCATTTTACCCAGCATATTATAAAAAAGCTGCAATTTGCTACGTACTTATGTACATCCGCAATGCGCAAATGCGACTCAATAAAAAAAAACCATTAGAGCCGCCGGCGCGTGCTACTCTTTGCTGCGAGTACCTATTCCTTCTTTAACCCTTGCAGGTCTGTGAAAAATATATTGTATTCCAAGTGTGTTTTTGCCTTACTTTGCAAGAAAAATTAATGATGGCTAGTTTTTTTTTTTACGAACACAGAAAAAATTTAAATAGACTCCTCTTATGATCTAATTAACTGCAAATATACTAGACATCAAATAAACCGGGCCACCCGCTACCTTGGACTCTGATTCAGTTTTCTCAAAAAGGATAAAATTTAGCTGTAAGTTCATGTTGGTTAAAATTACTTTAAATTTATTACACCGTTAACTCACATTAGTTGTTTGTTTTATAATTTTAAAGAAAATCGAATCAGAGTTCGAACGTAGCGGGTGGCCCGGTTTATTTGCTATCTAGTGTAGATTAAAGCAATTGATAAATTAATATCCAGATTTTAAAACTGATTGAAAAGTCCTCCTATGCAAAGTTTGCAATAAATCAGTTCCTGCCGAAAAAGTGTTCACAATAAAACAGCACTTGGCAGCAGCAAAGCATATTGAACTTTCCCAGAGAAATGCGGCTAAGAATGCTACCTAACAGATTCTTGGCGAATCTTCGCATAGTGCAAAAGACGATGGATTTCCAGAAAATTTGTGCAGTGCTTTTATTGTGACGGATATACCATTTTTGGAGAAATACACCGAGCACAAAATTCATTCATAAATCATAAATTTAAAAAATTAACTTATTTTATTCTTTGTACTAGGTTGTTTTGATTTTTTTATTATAATATTTTTTTTGTCATTTTTCTTAAATAAATTCCAATATAAATAATTTTTGATTGGATATTCATGTATTTTACTTATTTGACCTTGCAGTGAACGAAGTTTTGCATCTATTTTTTGATTCTATTTGCTCACTTAATTCATGTATTGATAAAAAATGCATTTTCGTAAGCATAGTTCAAAATTTATAGGGCATATTTTAAGGGCATGAAATGCACTTTTTAGAGCATATTATAAGCGCTTACAATTGATTTTTTAGAGCATGTTTTTGGTTGCCCTAGTAATCAGTAATTTTAGTTTGGATTACACTCTTTAATTTTTCTTCCTCAACAAAATCTTCTAATACATTTAAGAGATTCAAACAGATTAGTCGGTACGTTACTCCTCATCGCCAGAAAGGTTCTAAATACGTCAATTGATGACCCAATTCTTATTCACCGGTCAATTCTTCTTCATCATTTTCTGTTGTTGTTTCAACTTTTGGGGAACCCCCTAATATGTCTTACTTTTTTCTCGGTACAAAGTTTTATTTATGTGCGAAACAGAAAATTATTTGAAAAATTCGTTATATGGAAACAAAAACGAATGAGAGTTCGACTTCCAGCTACAAAATTTGTTCGTTGTAGAGAAAAATTCGCTGTATGGAAATTTGTCAATTGATCGATATTCTAAAAATTAACGAGCAAATCCGATTTAATTCAGAAGTATTTTATGATTTGCACAATATTTTGACTGTTTTTAGAAGCTAAGTGCTTAAACTTAACTCTCCTCTCCATTGTCAATAGTATTATTCACCTACAGTTATTGTTCAAAATGGGAGAAACATAACTGATAAAATGTTTTCACAACGAAAAAAACAGAAGCACGTCAGTCTCTTCAACGAGAAGGTTCGATGTGTTTTGTTTTTAAAAAATACATAACTAACATAATCAACAGACTTACAACTTACGATATCCTTTCCAAAAAAAGTTGATATTTCCTCTGGTGAATGATTTCTAAATTATGGTGGGTGAATAACCTATAATTACGGTACTATCAAAGGCATAGCATTTATAACAGCAATGAGCAAGAGATTAATTACATTTCTATTAGCTTATCGTGTATTAATTACCCTTTATACGAGTACAATTGTTGGGGAAATTATTAAATGAATCAATTAAGTGGTTATCGCAGTTACATATGAGTACATCTCGATTAAAAAATATTTTGGTTTGTTTGTGAAGCTGCATTTTCACCGTTTAAACGCAGAAAAAAAACAGTAGAAGTGAAAATGTATAGTTGCGTTTATTTTCGATGCCAGGAACAGTCAGACAGATTGTTATCTAGCGTTTGGCACTGGAAGTCGAAAACCCTTTTTGTCGGGTAACTTTGCAAGAACCAACAAATGCGGATATGTCCATATTATGAACAACGGGTAAATCAATTGGACAATATTTGTTTTATGAACATTTCTTAGAATTCGTTCCACCGGTATGCATATGTTCTGACTATGAATGCACGCGTATTCTATACAACTGTACCTATGATAAAATAAATGGATTTTACCTGTGTTGGTTTTGTTCCTTAGAGATTAACAATAAATGCTTTTTGAGGTGATAAGATAAGCAAGTACCTACGAGTACAACACAACGTTGCTCAAATACTGCCTGGTTTTGGGAAGTATACTCGCCCATTATTCGTAGGCAATAGCAATAATTTTTTATGGCTATCACTTTGTGTACCTTAATTATATAGCTAAATTAAAGGAGATTGTAGGTACACATTGGCAAATGCAATTTTTAGTGTTCCGGAACTCTGTCGGAATCACATCGATTAATCATTTCCACTTTGATACCAGAAGGTCGATGGTGGGTCCCCTCATAGTTTGGGAGTTAATCCGTAAACTTGGTAAATCTTAGAAAATCCGATATCTTGGAATTTTCCAGCTCTGCTATGTCTACCAAGAATCTATGTGCGGAGGCGTCGGGACGGGGCAGTAGCAGAGTAGATGTTGGATCGATTCGCTCTCTTCCTCATCTCCACAGCTTCTACAGATGTCGTTGGGCTCAGGAAGCTATGTGCTTGTCATATGAGTTATGGCACAGTGTCTTGTGATTATTCCGGTGATTAAACGTGTGGAGGATTTATCCAGATGTAACATCGTCTTTGTCCTATTAAGATCAAGTTTCGGCCATAAAGAACGAGATGTGATGCAGTCGGTTCGTGTGAGCCACGGAGCGTTGGTCTCTTTTTCGATTATATGGTCGATTGTGCTGAACAGCGTTTTAATCGGTGGCAGTATGGAGGTGTCGGCATCACTATTGCTCATGGCTGATCCAGCTCTAGCTAGTTCGTCTGCTAAATCGTTTCCCGTCAATATTGCTATGTCCGAGTACCCAGTTCAGTCTAACATTGTGGTGCTTTATGGCATTTAGTGCATTGCGACATTTTATTTGGACCGTCTTTGATTAAATTGTGTGTGATCCTATTGATTTAAGGGCTGGCTGACTATCTACCAGAATAGCTGTCTCCGATGGATAGCAAATTTTAATCGCCAGTAATTCGGCAGAAGACACTGTATGTTTATTAAGTTTGTCTGATTAGAACCATGCTCCAGTACCTCAGTTCATTTTTGAGTTGTCAGTGAAGAATGTTATTTCTTTGAGAGTAAGTTGTAGATTGAACGAGAATGATCAGCATCGTTACATACATATGTAGTTTGGTAATTATTTACAGGTGTCCCCTCCGATTTTGATGATTTTTACATGCACAGAAATGTATGTATGTTGCAGATGGATTTATTCTTCCTTAAGATACATATGTATGTATACCTATAACGTTCGCACTTGGCTCCATTTGGAGATAAAGGCCTTCAAAGTTTCCATACAAAGCGCAACTAGTTGCAATTAAAATTTAGCCTGAAAATATGCAGCTATTTTTTCTCTTTTTTCAGATAACTTCTCATAGGACTGCTTGAGATATGGTATTCTTAAACATTATGTATTACATATGTATGTAAATATGTACATGTAATAAATATCAACTTCAATTTTCAATTAAATTTTGAAATAAATTAGAAATTCCTTCTACAAATAACCCGCAAAATTTGTCTATACTGCATGAACTTGCCAAGCGCTCTTTTCGATCAGATACGATCTGCGAACTAAACTCACTTCGTCTAACTGATTTGACGAGCTGCATGTGCGGGTACTACACTAAGCTACAAAACCTTTGCGTAGGAAGAATAACCCTACTCAATTATGATGAGGCCAAGAATTAGTTCGCATTCAGACTTACACACGATATCCTGGTTAACATTAACATTTCTACATTTAGATTTACCAACACTATACAGCCGAATGCATCTGTGATATTGAAAAACTAATTTTTATCGGTTAAATGAAATTATAGGAAATACAAAATACAACGAATACTCTTTAGTCTATGAAGACCTTTTTTTTTATTTTTATTATTATTTTATTGTTATTATTATATTACCCATAAAAATAACGTGGTTACTCCCCCGTCGATATTTTTGGGCACGGAATCAAACCCTTCGCCGTGGCCGTGGTGGTTAGTGCGTTGGACTACCACGCAATGCTGCCCGGGTTCAACTCCTGGCCGGGTCTAACACCTAAAAGAGTTTTTTCACGGTACCACCTCTTTCGAATGCCTGACAAGCATCAAAGAGTATCATTTGTCACGATTAAGCTTCTCAACTCGCCGTTCGGAGTCGGCAAAAAACTGTAGGTCCCTTCCATTCGTGCAAAAATATAACACGCACACACAAATGGTTGTGAGAAGCAGGCCCCGGTTCACCTCGAGCTGTAGCGCCAACTAAGTAAGTAAGTAATCAAACCCTTCTAATCTCCACTAGCTACGAATGAAGTTAATAATGCACTTTTGCACTGGGCCTGAGGCTAACATTTTTGATAAAACTTCGTTGCTGTATATTGTGCTGATTAGTGATCACCTTGTAGAGTCTGTATCACCTTTATCTTGGTCCCTATAGTTGGTATTTAAGCGTTCCACGCTGAATTAATAGGCGTAATCGTCACAACTTGAGGACTAATGAAGACTCAGGCAGTAACGCCGATGATAGTTCAAATAAAGTTCTTCACATAATGTTTCCCAAATACTCTTAAAGCTAACTGTTATAATTATTGTCTCTCTAGCCGAAAGCCCTGGTAGCTAGTGCTGTAGTGATATATTATTAATTAGCTGACATGTGCTCCTCGCATTAAGTTGTTATGAATGAATGAATTGCTTTGAGCATAGCTCAGCTCTAAGATAACGGAGAAGGATGATTTACTCCTCAAATGAATCTTAAAGGAATTTACAACAACCATTTTTTTTGGTTTTAAATCGAATAAGCCATTGTTGAATTAGGGCTGTGCAATAAGAGAAAATTAGATTTTCTGCCACTTTGATCTCAAATTCTCAGCTCCTATAAGTAATGGAGTTCTCTGAGTACATCCATAATATCCGCCAGGAAATGCAGATCATAATACATATTGAAAACCGCATCTAAATCCGTTTAGTGGTTCTCGAGATTAGCCTGTACATACAGAAAGACATATTTTGGGGAATTCCTTTATACTATGTATAGATTGTAATTATGTATTAATAATAAAGGAAATTAAAAAAATAAATATAATTGTTTCTATCTTACTTCGAATTACATTACATACGCATAGCTTATTCTTGTTTCTTATTGGTTACATTATTTTGTTAGGATCTTATTTCTATGGAGTGACGTTCAATGCAATTGAGCGTAAAAAGTTGTAACAAGATTCATGCACTCAATTGCACTTCAAACGCTTTCATCACTCTATGCTTAGTCTGTGTATGTGTGTATTACAGTTTACAGTGGTGACATGGTGGATACTGGATACACCACAATATTCACATCCTGCTAAATATTCTTTATGCCCAAAAAAGTACAGCCGACACTTTAAATTAAGTAACATAATATGTACAATGATTTGTGAAATGATTTCATTTGTTTCTGCATTTCTGGTGACTTTTTCACAGGAAAAAAGGAAAAAAATAAATAAAAAAATAATAATAAAATTCTGACGAATATTACGTTTAGGTGATTGGAATTGTAGGTAAAACTGAGAACTTCAAATTGTTAACTATTTTGATAAGAAGGTATGAGAGTTGTATAACGATTAAAAAGAGGAAATAAATTAAATTAAAATTTTGTCCGAACAATGCTGATGGTCATATAAGAAACACTTGTTGTTTTTTAGTTTAAGTTACGACCGATAGGCTTTTGTTTCCTTATTTTATATTCAACTCAATCGCACGGGATAAACCAATTGTCCATTCGTGCAAAAATATAACTCGCACACACAAATTGTTGCGAGAAGTAGGCCCTGCTTCACCTCGAACTGTAGCGCCACCTGAGGAGAAGAAGAAGAAAGAAAGACAAAGTGTCCTACCACAACCTTTACCTGCAAACCTTTAAATTTCTATGAAAATAAATTCAAATACTGTTTTAATATCATGTGTAATATTCTGTGGCCAAAAGGAAAAACAACATAAGTCGACTTATGTCGAAATTGAGTTTTTTTACACCAACGGATGCAGAATATTCGATTCTATTTGCCATATTTTTTTCTGATTTTTATCTCTAACGGTTGCTGAGTTATAGACCAGCAAATAACAAAATTAGTAATTTTCCCGCAAATATGCATATGGAAAAACAGCATAATTAAAGATTTTACGTAAGTTTTTGACAGATGTTTTTATGCTCCAACAGCTACTAAAACTAACGCAACCATAAGCAATTATATAAAAATATTTTTTTCTCATCTTTATTTATGTATCAACAACTTTCTTATACGATGTATAGTTTTTTGTAAACTAACGTTAAACCTTTTAACTGCTCTCCTGAAAAGTTGTTAAAAACGACTTATGCTGTTTTTCCTTTTGCCTCAGAATATTCTTTATTTAGTGTGCTGTATTCCTACCATCAATTGATTTTTCTTTCTATACGTTTCCTTACGAACACAAATGACATTTAAGTTCTCGAAAACACTTTCATGGTTGACTGCTGCTATTTGGACTAATTGAATAATGAAGTCAATTCAACGACATGCTTATCTCCATCAAGCTTCTATTATACAAAAACTCGCAGTTCACAATAAGGTTGTGTCCTGCAGAGATAAATAAGGCTGGTTCAAATTATATGATAATCAAATACATACATACTTTCGAAGACGTTACACTCTACCACTTTAAACAAGCAAGAAGTTAAAATAGCCATTTCGATAGGACTCTGCCCTTCCGGAAGTTCTTTCTTTGACCCGTTATTATCTCAAAGTTAAAAAATGTAGCAAACATGTTTAGATAAAATACTTAAATTACTTAAGCTTTATGATGTAAGCTTTGCTGTTAAAGTCATGTTAATCCCATTAAATTCCTTTGCACAAGGTAAAAAATGTATTTCACACGCAACCCAGTATCTGTTTACAAATGACATCAATTCTCAGCAGCAACAAGTGCAGCAAACCCAGCAGCAGTATCCATCCTTGCAAGGATAATAATTACTTTTGGTTATGAGGTTTTGCAACTAAAGATTGCATTCGGTTCAGGGGAATCCCCTTTTTTATGTTGTGACTGCATGTAGGTATCGAACGATAATGTTACATCATTTGAGGGTTGCTTTAGGATCAAATATCTAATTAACTAGAGGGCAATCTATCTGTGAAATTATTCTTTCAACATTGCATAAGATATACGTTGCTTTATATTTTCAAATGAAATGGGATGCGAAGCTTATTCTAGTAACGGTAGTACGAGGAGGTACTTGGGTAATTATATGAAAGTAGTTTGCTGTTTATGCCATGGTGGTAAAGGCCGTTTGATTTGTAGCCGGATATGTTGCTCATTATTACAAAGAGGGCGGTATGGCTGAGATATCAAAGGCTTGGTGTTGGTGGTTTAACGTATAATAAAAGGCATTTTTAATGTGTTTAAACTTTTAATTAGCTCGTACATACATACATATATATGTACATAGATGTGGACGAGAATTTTTTCCCCAAAATATTATATTTATACATACATAAGTATGTACTCATCAGCTTTATCAAAAAGAAACTAAATCAGTTTAAAAGCGACTTATGCTAGGTTTCCACTTGTCGATTTGAAATAGACAAACGACGTATTTTTACGTCAATTAGAAAATTGGCAAGTGGAAATAATGATAAAGTGCTTATTTATCATTATTTCCAATCAATTTCAATTTCCAGTCAATTTCAAATCCACAAGTGGAAACCTAGCCTTAAGGCTGAACTATAATAGTCGAAAGCAATCGGAAGCTACTGTCAAAATCCTACGTTAAGTTTCCTTCCGAAATGTCAATTGCTCAAATTGCCCATAATAGGAGAATGCGAACGGAAGCGATTGTCACTGGCGATTGTCAAATTCTATTCGTTTTGCCCGTGATTTGTTTGTTGTTTTGCAAAATAACTAGTGAAATCGAAAAAAAATCACTACCTAACAAATTACAAAATAAAAATAATTACTTTTTTCGTACATTAATTTATGTTTCAATTGAAAAAGCAAATCGTACTCCTATGCACAAGTCATTTTTCTATGTTCGACGCACATAACATAAATATGTGTAATGTATTGTACTACATACTTGCAAATGCATACATTACAGTATGTAAATTAAATCTAACAACAATTATTCTTAATGCTATTAATTGCAAAAAGCAAATAAAACAACATTTCTTTATTTCCGAAATTCCAATTTTCCCCAGCTGTTACAGCTAAATGTCAAATTTTTGTACGAAAGAGCGAATGGATTCGCTCCTTTTGTAAGTGAGCAAAAGTGGACGAAAACTTAACGAACCGAAGCGAAAAGTTATTATGGTTGTACAATACAAATTCCTTGTGTTCGCACAGTTTCGTAAGTGGTCGTACGAACCCATTCGACTATTATCCCAGCGGGAAGAATAGTAAGCGCTACCCAAGTATGCAGAGAGTAAGCGCTTACTCTTCATAACTCTAGGAAGCTTTGTGAAAGCAGCTAGTACAAAATATACGTCGAATAAGGGACTGCTTTCAATAACATCCTTTAGAAGCTTATAAGAAGCATTTCGATACAAACGACGCGACGGCTGTCCAGCCACCATGTTTAATCATGCTACCAAGAATCCAGTAAGTGGGCTTACTGTTCATACCCAGTAAGAAAAAAAGTAAGCGCTTCCATAGGATGCGGTGTGTAAGGGCTTGCCTTTCATATTCGGCGGAAGCTGCTTGTAAGCACTTCCATGTTAAAATCGTATTGAATGCTTACAGAGCGATTCCTTTAGAAGGTCCTTGTATTATCAAGACAGCAGCTGCAACATTTTTCTTTATGAATTACATTCTGTCGACATGTGATCATTCTTGAACTGATTTTTACGAAGAATAGGTGCATTCTGCTGTTTTTCCATTTTTAAAGAAAAAGTGCATTCAAGAAAAAGTGTATTGAATTAAATGCAATGGCTGCAATATTTTTTTTTAAACTATTTCTTTAAATAAAACTTTTATATAACATGTTGAAAAACTACTTATCTTATTAAAATATAAACTTGAACTATAGGAATGCTTCTTGCTTCATATGTGCTTTAACGGTAGCGTAGAGCGCTTTCCATTGCCTTCTCCTGAAGCAGGTTAGAAGCCCTTCATACGGATCTTGCCATAAGCGCTTACGTCTATGGACATCATATAAAAAAAATGATATGGAGGGTCATATAGTCAGTGAGCGCTTCGAGCTTCTTTTTATGCGCTTACAAAGTCCTTCTGAAGTGCTCTTTTTCCCGCTGGGATAGTTCAGCCTTTAGGGGCAACAACATTGTTGATCAGAGATACAATTCGATTCGAATCAATTCCCTTCTTATCTGGAAAATGACAATCTTAGCTTAGTGCTTGGCTTTTTGAACACATATATTTCTACGTTCCCTATTCTTACACATAGAATCAGATATTCGATGAATGATTTAGATTTCCACCACGAGGCATATAGAACTCAGATTTCATTAATTTTATTTATGGATGCTAAGGGTAGTTGATAGCGTATAATGAAAAACCAGCAGTTTCCACGCGTAAGTCTACATAGAATCTTTATGCTTTTAAGGAAGCTGACCCTTATTTACTTAGAGATAAAGGACAATCTCTGTGTAAGTTTTACTTTGCCAGCAGTTCTTGGTTTCAAAACGTCAGCACATGAAACAGGATTAACCGATGTCAGTAGGTTAGGTTGAGAGCTGAGGGTTGTGAGGCTGAGTCATCACAGAACACTAGACACCAGAGTAGGCCCATCGGGATCTCTGAAAAATCCTTCACAGGATAGCCACAATTTCATCAAAACATTTTATTACCCTGATTGATAAGAGTTTATTCGTCTCAATGTTTACTCCTGCGGGCAAATTTAAACCGAGCATTCTGAGGTATTTGGCAAAGAAGTAGCATCGCGCAAAAATGCCAGTTAGTTGCTTACAATCTTCTCTGATAAGCTATTGTAAAACTGTAGCGCATTTCTTACAGATGCTGGGGTCATTTGTTTAATCTGCCTTCATCCAGGAGACTCAAGCCCCCTTCGATTCAATGGAAACTAAAACGTCACTTACCTGAAACACTCGCAGCTCCAACCCGTTAGAAACCTACTTCTGAACTTTGTCTAGTAAGCTTATCAGAGGTCTCGTTTCCTGTTACTTCGTCTACTTT
Organism: Brachyopa scutellaris; assembly: GCA_949775065.1. NCBI lineage: Eukaryota > Metazoa > Arthropoda > Insecta > Diptera > Syrphidae > Brachyopa > Brachyopa scutellaris. The sequence goes on from OX459112.1 coordinate 160,746,943, forward strand.
GCGATCTATTGTGTGCCCTACAAGTCCTAGATGAAGGAACATTCCGCTCGTCATCATTCCCGTTGGAACTCGTTAGAGAGAGCATAGCTATAGCACCTAGCCAAAGTGAGAATTCCATAGCTCAAAGCAGCTCATCAAGAGCAATCTCCCTGAGAAATCGCAGTAGAAGATTGGGATTTACCCAGATCTTAGAGTAGATTTTCTGCTTTAATTTGTTATTTACCCAAGCACTTGATCCCTTTCTGGGTCGATGCCCCACATTCCACCAGTGTGTGTTCTGGAGTTTCGCTGAACTTATTGCAAAATCTGCTTCCTGAGATGTCCATTGAGTTTACAATGCACCGTAAGGAACGCAATCAGGATGCGGAGTTTGTTTTTGACCAGGCTTATGCAAGATTTGAATCTCTTCAGGTTGTAATAGCGCAGTAGTTTCTTCGCCTGTCTTAAACCCTGAATTTTTATCCAGGACTTAATCCTGTATGCCTTCTCCAATGATCGGAGCTCCTCCTTTAAGGTGTGTTCCCCTATGCCAAAGAAGAGCTCAGGATCTACGAAGGGTGTGGCGGCCCCTTTTCTGGCAGGTTTCTCCGCTTCTTCATTTCCCTCTATTCACAAGTGTCCTAGTAACCAGTAGATGGTGACAATGTTTCATTAGTTTATTTGTGTTAGGCATCCCCAGACAATTCTAGATTTGATTATCTGAATGACGATTGCCTTCATAGCTGCTCGGCTGTCTGACATCATTGCTATTTCGCGTCTGTTGTAGCGTTTATCAGAATTGAGTTAGGCACATCTGTCAATAGCGCAGATTTCAGCTTGAAAGATGCTGGCTTAGCTGCCCATAGGTTCGAATAGTTTAGTTCCGGACCCAAACACTCCTGCCCCACCATTTAAGGAGGACTCAGCATGTTGATTCTAGATATTTACGTTGCTCCAGTCTTTCTTGTTACTGAGTTTGATGTTGAAGTTTGTTGACCAGTTAAATATACTGATGCCGTCATCTCTGGGCATGGCCAGAAGGGGAAGCTTATTAGTCATTGTAGCGTGGTAGGACCATGGCTAATTTTCTTTTTTTCTTTTCATATTTTATCTTTGGCTATTCTTGGTAACGTCCTTTTTGAATTTTCATTCACTGGATTACGACTAGATTCAATGAGTTCTTATGTATGTCCAACCGAATTCATGTGACTGCCACTAATGATTGTGATTGACTTAACTTTGGATCTTCCTTGTAATGGCTAACCAGAAGAGTGGAGATAATACAATGAAATGTCCATTGCCATTGATCTCTTCAGAAGGGTTTGAAGCGAAGAGTGAAAAAGAATATCTGAAGTCTTTAAGAATTCAAGGGAATGTATAAATTACGAGTACCTACATACTCGTCCTCTTTTTTTGTGTCCAAATCTGTTTGGCGGATTTAATCCGATAATGAAAAAAATTGGATTACCATTTTCGAAAGCCTCAAGTCCTAAAAGCAATCTCAGTTGATTGATTATTTTGGTTCATTTAATTCAATGACCTTATGTTGACTAAAGATAAGCCACCTACATACATACATCATGTGATCTTCAAAATTCTATAATTCAATTGGGTGCCTTAAGTAAAAGCCTCCAAAAAAGGTACGTCAATTAAATTAGGTACTCAATCGTAGGAGTTACTTAAAAGATATACAGGTACTTTACGAAACTCATTACAAATAACCAGATGTATCGACATCCATTAAATATGCCAGTAAAACATATTTACCTACTTCTATCTAATTTCTAAAATCCTCTCGCTCCTTTTCCAGCCAAAGTAGATAACTAGATATCTCCTTAAATCCTTAACATTATAATGACATTGCTAATTTGCAGGACATTTATTCACCACTTTCCGACTCATTCAATCAGAAATTCAACACTTCATTTGCATTGAGTCAAGGACATCGAACGTTGGCTTGTTTACTTAACAACTCCTTTGTAAGCTTTGATGTTGGATTCTCAAAGCTTTTTCTATTTCTCTCTCATTACTCTCCTCAAACTTTCAATTGCTGGGTAACGTTTTTTTGGTTTATGTAAATTTCAAGTGTTTAGAAAAAAAGGAAAAAAGGACATTTCCCTTTTTTATTCTATTTTTTTTCGTAACCATTTGTAGTAAATATTTGCGCATAAAAATGGAGCGAAAATGAGGTTGAAAAGTTATCGTCGCTCTTATTCAACAGTCGCGAGGGAAGTCTACCGAAAAATATTGACATTCGATAAAAACTGAAATTATAGTTTGTTTAAGTAGGAGGCTGTCCCAATTTATGGATTAGATAATTTGGAAAACAACAGGACTCTATGGGAATCAGTAGTAAAATAGAAATCTTTTCCAGTAATATGAAGGCCGTGTGGGTGTGTTTTCTAGTGGTAAAGACACTTTGATTGATATGGTGTCGAATTTAAATTTATTTTATACATAACTGACTTCTAGGGTCGTTGTCTTAAAAAATAAACATAAAAAAATTGTTTACTGTGTGAAGGAGGTTGCAGGCTGAGTGGGAGATTAGCTATGAGTGTATGGATAGGTGTTTGATTATTAGATTATGCTATTTTCATTAATCTATAGGTACTTGTTTACAATACGAGTATGTATGACTGTAAGCCGAATCCCTTGGACTGTTTTCTTTGGGTCACTGCCTTTCATTAAACACCGTATCACACCGTATCCATTCGAACTTATCATCCATATCTAAATCACAGCAATGGACCAACTGGACAAACTTTAATTATGCTAAATTTCAAGGCTATCCAGCTAATACTATGTAGATCTGCGAGCTTGTGATAGGCACATGAACGGACAGGGAGAGAGCACTCAAAAAATGCTAGATCTTTGGAGCCAACTACCGGAGATAGCCGAGTTTTTTTTTCAAGCTGTAGTATCTTATGATCTTTTAAAAATGTAAGTTTAATGCAGAGGGTCAAGTGATGGACTCCTTCCACTCAGTACTTATAACGACAGCCGTTAAATAGCTATTTAAGTCCAACGAAAGGGTGCTTTTGCTTTGCGATTGGATAACTCTTTAGTAGGGTCTGTTCAGTAGTAGAATTTTAACAAAATGAGTTGGTGTAAGCAATCTAGCTGAGTTACATAAATTTGCTTTTTCAACTCGATCAATGACTCTGAATTTGTCCTATTTTGTATAAAACTGAAAATAGAATTTAAAAGTTGGATCACAAAGCAAATAGCTTCAGGCCGTCTTTATGGGTCCTTGTAGCACAGCAGTCATAGATTAGCATGACTGCCAGTAACTCGAGTATCAGCATACTTAGGCCTATAGAGGCCCATTATGATACCAAGAATATTGGTGATGTGTATCCCCGCTACTCATGAGAAACATTTGGAGCTTTGTATAAAGCGAGATAGTCTTCCAACGTCTTTTTGTGTATTCACCTAGGTGTAGTTTTCTACTACGGGAAAGAACTAGGCATGTTGGGCTTTCTTCCTCTCTCTTGTCTCTGCAACTTCTACAGAAGTCATTTGAAAGGATGCCGAGCCTAGTTGAATGCTTGCCTATAAGCCTTTTGGTATCTTGTAGGTAGGTAGGTAAGGTGGCTGTATGATAGGTCTCACCATACACAATGAGCGCCATAAGAAGGGATATCTAATTTTGAAGCGTGAGTGCCAATTGCCCAGTGACCTGTAATTTCGACCTCTTGATCAGATAGTGTGATCTATTTTTGTTGTAAGCGGGACATGTCTTCCTGGATACGGCACAGTTATTGCGTTTTCTTCACCTGAAGTTGGCAACAACTCGAAAGTATTAGAAGATAATACCCTTGATGAGTCCTAAGGGATAATCTACTACCACCGAAAGGGAGTCAACAAGGGCTGAACCACGTCTGGTTAGCTCATCGGCTCTTTCATTTCCATCTTTAATGCTATAGACGGGAATCGGAGTGATTTTAAACCAATTGCTTGAACGTGGTGGTTGAGTGAAGGGCTGTAATCCACCAAAATTGCTACATGCTTCTTTGAAAGCTACTACTTTCGCCTGAAAGACACTAGAACAATCTAGGAGGTGAAAGGATTTAGTAATTTTTAGTCCAGCTGAAAAGAAGATACATATCTAGCATACTCTGTAAAACCCTTAACCATAAGGACTAGATATTAAAATCTTACTTCTCAAAGAAGGCCAACTTTACCGAACCAAGTAACTGCATCTCAAACATTGACACGGCCTTAAAGACTCGATATATGTTCAAGTACTGCAGACTACCTAAAGGCGTCAAGACATCTGGATTTAACCGAGTAGAGCTGAGGGAAGACAGTAGCCTGCTAAATGTCTTCTCTGATTTTTTTTTTTTAAAGAATATTATTTTGAGCAACAAAGCCTATTTCCACCCATTAGATGTCAATAAGCAAGACTTTATCAACATCAAGCGATAGTCTGCGGTTTTTAGACTCGGTGGGTCATTTGATTGACATTGAATAAATATTTATGAGCTAGACCCTTAATGACAAGTGATTCATTTAGAGGTTCTTCTTTCAGAAGCGATTTTATGATAGATCATGCGTGAGTCGTGTAAAACTTTCATGGTATTTTGGTTCAGTATTGGTTGATATTTCATCATGGAAAAACATAGACCGGCACAGCGTCTACAAATTATTTAGCTATATTACGAAAATCAGTGTTCTGCGAGAAATATGTTTCGTGCTTTGAGAGCAACTTATGGTCCACATAATCGGCCTACCGAACGTACGATTCGCTATACCATCGAACAATTTGAAACGCGGTTTTCATTATTGAAAAATACGCGCCCAGCACGTACAGAATAAAATATAGCGGCGGTAGCTGAGAGCGTATGCAGCGATGATGGCTGGAATGTAACTGTGGATGGCGCCCTGATAATGGAATATTTGCTACCTGGGGCCTGTACCACAAAACAACAAGCATTTTTCAAAAGGCGAATTTCAACAAGTAACACAAGTTTCTGTACGACGAACAGCTTGCTACTTGTTAAAATTCGCCTTTTTAACAATGCTTGTTGTTTTATGGTACAGGGCCCTGAAATTGAAGCAAGTGATCTTGACGACAGTTAAACTATTGCAAGAACGATTCGCCGCCTAGATCATGTGATATCACATCTCTAGACTTTTTCCTTTGGGGCTACATTAAGTCCAAAGGGCTCGGACCAAATACAGATATGTATATATGTATAAGTATGTATACGTATATGATAAGAAAGCGGAAAAGTTAGATTGGAAGAAATTGTTAACCTATTCTTCTATGGAAAATCCTTTATCCAAGCAATTCATTCAGTAATTTGTGGAGCAAGGATTTATGCCAACTTTTAAGGCGCGAGGACAAGTGTAGCGTTTTGCTGGAAGTCTCCTTCCAGTAGACAATTTATTACAAATACACATATCTACATACAAAGAGAATATTTTTGTATGCACAGCGAAGCGGGTACATCAGCAAGTATGCTATAAATTAGTACATAATATTAATAACAAATACGCAATATCTGAATATCATTATCTTAAAAAATGTAACAACACTGCACTGCACTTCATCCCAGAAATCGGATGCAATGGAATACTGCGTACTCTGTGTCTTCTTCCTGATTTGGCAAATTTGGGCAAAAAGATGATCTATTGTGCCCAAAAGGGCGTATGTATTTCCGATACTCACCGTGACTAGAAAGGAACTGCGTAAGGTGATAGTTACAGTTTCCGTGTACGGTTTGTCCAAACGTCTATGGTTGGGATCAATCTGTAGGTCCATCTGCCCTTCGTATGTCCTATTGAGCTTGCCACCTGGTCATTGAAGTTATTCTTTCTTCTTCCTTGATCCATTTCTTGGTTACAAGAAGTTCTCCTATTATAGACTATTTGCTTCTCGTCCGCAATGATATCGATGGTGTCACTGTAGCCACTGATTACTCTTAGTGCGCTAAGTCGACATGTTGACGATAACATTCGCATTGTTTTCCTTGTCGCTAGGGCCTCCTCACAAACTGGGGCAGCGTATAACATGACTGAGCCTACTACCTTGGATTTGAAGTTTCTTCTAACATATCCGGGGCCTCCTTTATTTGGCGTTTTCCACAACTTTCCGGCTGGTTATTAGGACAGCTTCCGTTTTGTGATCTACTAATTCTAGGCCGGCGGATATCCAGTCTTTGATGAGGTTGACTGCTCCGTTCATAGCTGACTGCATCTCGAAATTGGTCTTTGAAACGGTAACAACGGCAATATCGTTGCCAAATCTGATTATTACTCCTTGTGGATGTGTAAATTGCAGAACTCCGTCGTATATGATATTCCAAAGTAGTGGCCTACAGTACCGATCCTAGCGGGACCCCCGCTTAGACTTTGTAGCACTTTTCTCCTTCTGCGGTTTCATATCTCAACCTTCTATTGGCGAATTAGCTGGACACAATCTTTCGAAAGTAGTTTGGCGTATCCATTCTGGCTAGTGACCTTCTTATGGTGTGTGCATATTTATATGCATTTTCTTCCAAGTAAAAATAATAACATAGCCTGAAAGTCTGGCCACCTCTCACTGCTCTAAATGAATCACCCGGCTCTGCCATAACATCAAAAAATGACATCTCGTCGGAAATCAAACAAAGGATTACTCTTTCCAACCGCTGTTTCTTTGGGCAAAGAAGGCAATTGAGTAATAATATCCTTTCCCGATCGACTAAGGAGACCCTATATAAGACCCTTATCATCGCAGTCTTGCTATATGGAGCTGAAGATGGACTTTATCAAAAACGGGTGAAGATATCCCTGGTCGCTTCGAGAGAAAAATCCTTGGTAAGATATTCGGTCCCGTTTGCGTTGACGCCTTTTGGAGGAGAAGATTCAACCACGAACTGTACGAGCTGGTCAGAAAACTGCACATTGGGCATTTAAGATGGCTAGGACATGTAGAGCGTATGAACATTATCGCTCCGGCTCGGAAAATATTCGATTCTACCCCGGAGGGTCAGCGCAGCAGAGGACGACATCGCCTAAGGTGGCGCGCAAAAGTAGAACAAGACCTCAACCAACTTGAAGTGTGCAACTGGAAGCGGTTAGCTAAGGACCGGGCTAACTGGAAGGGGTTGTTGGTTGAGGCCTTGGTCCACCCCGGACTGCAGCGTCACCTTAGTAAGTAAGTAAGACTTCCTTAAAACAATCAACTAACCTAACCTAATTTCTTATTGGGCAACTAAATTTGAAGACACAATCTACAATACAGAGCTCCCGAGCGCCTAAACTATCTAAAGTCTATCTATCCTTTTTTGAAATTCACATTTCTATTTCAATTCAAGTAATTTTCCCCTTGATAAGCGCCCAAATACCCAAATATGATTTATATAAGTGTCCCCCACCCCTCCCTAAAACACAGACGATATATTCAGTTACAAGGGAGGCATAGATTAACGCGTGATTAAATAAATCACTCCTTCATTCATCCCCAGTATAATATGACATTTTCCTTGCCACATAAATTTGCTCGCTACCTAAGGAAAAGGAAAATATTCGGTACTCCTTCAGTCACCACTAGATCTGAGGGATAAATTGAAAATGAAGATTTCGATTAAACAATTTTTTTTTTAAACTCCACATCCATGTTCAGGATGCCATTGCACCATCAATTGACAGGAATGCCCCCAAGATAAATATCTAATATTCTACTCAAGATACAAAAAAATATATATGTATCTACACTTCTTGTAGAAGAAAGGAAATCAAATTTTCCTATCACATTACATGGTTGAGAAGAAAATATTGATATTTGTATTCTTACGAAGGATTTTCCGGGGTAGGTAGGAGTACAGCTAAGCGAGCTCAAAACATTCAGCTTGCGTAAGGATATTTCAAATTAAAAACTCCATCCCATTTATGTTTTTGTTATTATTTACAGCCCTGTATTTGTGGGTGTGTATTTGTAAGGGTGCGCTAAAGGGTTTCGAAAACTCAATTAAACTTTTTAATACCCTCCGTCAGTTTTGAAATGCAACACGCCGAGAACTGCAGTAGAAGAGAATAAAAGATTTTGGTGTCAACCATTTTAATTTGATTTTAGTCACGTTCATGTTTCACAAGAGCTGCGTTACCATTACTATCGGCCAGTTGGCCTTTGAGAAGCTTTTGAGAATTATGTTCCCTTTTTCTCGGGACAAAGGATCGTCCATTAGCTTATTGATGAATTGGCAACACACAAAAAAAAAAAACCAAGTGTTGCGTTGGAGTTGTAGGGTAATTTACATTCGACAGTCAGGACCGGGATGGTAAAGTGGTTCTGTTTCCTTTGATTGTTTCTCTCTCCCAGCAAGGAGAAGCAAGGAGAAGCCAAACCACCAATAAAGTGGTTTGAGGTAAGTTTGATTGGAGAGGGTTGACATTGAACAATACGTTCCATTTGTTCGATTCCTGTCATGCGAAGAAAGTGCAAACGGGTACAGAAAATGCTGCACATTTTGTGGATGGTCGGGTGGTGGATGTACGGAGAGCAATTACGTTTATAATTAGGAAATAAAAGCGGAGATTCCTGTGGCCACTGACATGTAGTTGGTACGTCTGTAAGTGGAAATGACCTTGGCAGGTATTGAGCACAAATCGAAATCGACTGGCCATCTATTTCCGCTCAATCTGGAATGGTTATTAAAATTTGTAATAACCGGCATAAAGATAAAACCGTACGGTGATATTAAATCAATTGATTGAGTATGCAGGGAGGATGATAAAATGATTCTCCCGCTAAGTTAATGCGAGACGGGTATTGGGAAATTACGAAATGACAGTTATCCTGGATTTATTTGCAAAATCATGTAACCATTTTAGTGTTCATGCAGCTCAGGAAGTGGAGATATATTGGACAAATAATTTTTAAAGGTTTAGTGAATGACTTGTTTTTGGTATTTCAGTAAAAGACTGTTTTCTGGATTTGGGGTGCGTTTGTGGACACGAGCCTACATAAACATTGCTGACGTTTCCAACAATAACAAATTGTCTTCATTCCTTCCTTTTAATAATGGTGTACCTCAGGTAACGATTCTTAGTTTTCTCTGTTTTTTATATGACCTACCTTCCATTTTACCTCACTGTCGATTCCACATACATATAGTGCCGTTCGAAAAATTTTGCTCAAACTATTTTTTTCAAACTTTGCCGAATTGTTTACAATAACTACATATTTTGTTAATGAGGTTTTGTTTAACTAGGTATTTTCAAATATCTCATGACAATTTTAGAGCGTTAGCATTTTTTACCTGCAGCCAATGGAGCAAAATGGTCTTAAACCGAAAAACGGGTTTTTTGGGTACCTACTTGCCTCATTTTTAGAAATCAATGAAAAATGCTTATTATTGCAGGTTTTTTATTTTTTTTATTGCCTTCCAGAAATATTGTCCATTCAATCAGTACTCTGTTGAGCCTCCTCTATTTTTTATTACTGCTGCACATCTTCGAGTTTTTCCATGTGGATGCTGGTATGGTGTTCCAGGTCCAAATTAGTAAATTTTTTAGGATGCCAAAAAAAGGGAGTCTGGGCTCTCTCTGGCAATCTTGAGTTTCATGATTGACCAAATATTCTCAATTTGATTAAGGGTTGGGCTGTAAGGAGGCAAGCTTAGCACATCAATATTGTTTTCTTCGAAGTACTTTTAAACCTTAAAAATTAAAAAAAAAAACCAATTTAGTTTTTAGTCATAGAAGTTGTAGCCTATTTTAAAGCCATAAATTAATCCTTCATTTGAAAATCAAAAACGAGTTCATACTTACAATTTTGGCTATATGGCAAGAAGCATTATCCTGTTGAAATATGAATCTGGAAGTGTCACTTAAAAGCTCTAGTGCGGAGGGCTCTATTTCATATTCTAGGACCCTAAGATAAACTGCTGCAGTGACTTTAAATTCTGAAGAGGTCATTCTACCCTTTCATCTCTGGGGAAGCATCCCCAGACCATCACACCTTCAGTTCTGGGGGCATCCGTAAGAGGCAATCAGAGCTCAATCTTTCCTTTGGTTCTCTTCCCATTTCCCACGTGCAGCGTAAACTTGAATTCGTCGGAAAAGATATTATTGTTTCACATGTCTTGAATCCAATTAAGTTGTTTCTCATCCCAAATTAATCGTTTTTCTCTGAATCTGAAATTATTTATCATTTAGCTCGAAATAGATAATTTTTAATATCCACTGAAGCCCTAGACTGATACCGACGGCGTTGGAGCACCAAAACACGATCTTCCACCGATGTCTTCCAGTCGCGCACAGTGTCAGGTTTCAGTATGCGGCACCTGGCTTTGGGAATGGTATTCTTGACAGCAATCTTTCGGTTAGCGAAGCGCTGCTTGATCTGAAAGATGACAAAGGTCCTAATTTACCAATCCACAAAAGAGCTCTGCATTGAATCCAGTGAGTTATTGTGGTATTCCTTTTTTGAATGCATAAATCTAATCTTATCTAAGATGAACGTGGGATACTCATCTTAATTCTATATTAAATAAAGTCTAAGGTCGGCATTCACCGACCGCTCATAAATCGCTTTTAAAGTTAAGAGGCTCATAAGTTAAAATTTCTGGTTGATATTCACCGACCACTAATAGGTTTTTGTCTATGCTGTCTATGCTACTTCGACTTTGAGAGATCTCAATTTTCGGACTTCCGAACGCGTTCTCTTTCGAACATTCGGAGTCAATGGCGCTCTTTTTCGAACATGTCAGTGACATTTGGCAGTGTAAATATGGGGATGTTGCAACACAGCTGTAGATGGTGAAATTGATGTTGGTGGATTAATTTTTTTTTTTTTGCGAATTTATTAGGAATTAAATAGTGGAATAAGGAACATGTTCACCAAATTCATTATAATGTTTTTTTCCTCGCCGGATGAAGACACATTTCTTTCTTTTCTATCCATTTTAAAAATCAACAGAAATAATTTAAAGTTGAAATGGCAGCTGATTTCGAATTATTTCGAAGTTATCTAAGACATTAGCAGAGACAATAATAATTGTCTCTGATATTATTGCTCGTAACTTAAGGGTGGTTGGGACCACTCATAAGTCTTATGAGCGCTCATAAATACGCACTAATAGCGGTTGGTGAATAGGTTTATGAGGCTCTTAACTTATGAGCTGTCGGTGAATGCCGGCCTAAGTATCGTTTAAAATCGTAAAATCATTGATAATTCGAATATTCTCAGATTGCCGTGAGTTTTTTCCGATCCTGATTAACATTCGCTTCAAAAACGCGTTTAATTCCCTGGCTCGGTTTGTTTTCAATCATTATAGGTTAGATCATATCTCATATGAAGCTCGTGAACCCCTTGTGATTTAATTGCTTTCTTCAGATATCGGTTCAAATTTATTCACAATAAATATCCAAACTATCTGTTTAAAATACATACTACTTAATTTCTGCTCATTAAATCGACATTCTACCTAAACCTGCCTAACTTCATGTAGATAGTTTGTGATGTATAAACATATAAGCGCGCGTTAGCAAAATTTCTAGTGGAGTAATTCCGGGATTTTACCATACGGGGACGAAAAAGCAAACAGTTTTTCTTATATACGAAATTCGCAGCTCACATTTCATAGCAGCCAGAGGTGTTGCTGAGATAGTTAAGTTAGTTAAGGTAGTTTTAAGCACTTTTTGTGTAAAAATGCATTATAAATGAAAATGACCTGGTGGTACCAGGTTCGAATCTCGGCCGGGATGAATTTTTCTTTCTTTTAAATTTTTATTTCATTCGTGATGTCATTGACAGAATACTTTTCAGTGAATTAAAATAGATATGGGGCGGTGTTTTTTTGTTTCTTTGCAATTTTTCTTATTCATGATAAGCTGAGAGAACAGAGTACCTGCAAGCTGATATTATTTATCTAAAAACTTGGATGAAAAGTTTTTGTAGCCGCGGCGGTTGTAGCGCGTCGGTTTTTCTCCTTTGACGCAGTACTACTAAGTTTAGGCGCCCCAGGTTCACTTCTCGGCAAAACCCGTACATTTTTTTTGGTGTGTAAACATCTAAGCTTGCGTTAGCGAAATTTCCAGTGGAGTAATTCCGGAATCTTGCCATACGATGTCGAAAATCCGAGCGGGTGGGCACTCGACTCCTGCGCATGGATGAGATGCAATGAGTACAAGCGATGCATATAGATAAATAAATGATTGGCTTGGATTTTATCGAAGATAGACTGGTTATAATTTACTTTCTTTCCAATGAAGTGGAGCTACACACCCCATCCGCGTGATGTGTACACATAACTCGGGACTGCTGGGTACAGTCGCCTCATTTTTTTCATTTATCACTTTGTCGTGTCTTTTGAAGTACTCCGGCCGTTTTTCCTTCAATGCACGGCTCAAGCGCATTCATTTGAGTCCGTAGCGATCTCCAGTGAGGTTTCATTCGGTTTGAACAATTCATAGTTGACCACACCCTTCTGATCCCACCACTTTGACGTTGATATTGATGGTTGGCCGGGCTTAACCCATGACTTACTGCAGTGAGAATTCGATGCAAAAATCCCTTCCTATTCTGCCGTTGAACTTGCGGTTCACAGGTGAAAAACGCCTTTCGGCGTTGCTTTGTTTCAATTCGTATGGAAACGAATTCCTTTGCTTTTGGATCATTCACATGGCTTGAAGGCGATTTCCTACCGTTGACAAGACAGCTCCCAATAATTCAGATAGTTCTGGAATTGTTGGACATGGGTCTCTATCAAGCGATTCCTCCAATTCTTCATCTTCGAACTTTTTCAGCTGTCCAGGTCGTTCCTTGTCGATCCAAATCGAAATCAACACTTTTAAAATATGCAAACCACTCCCGACACGATTGATCAGCTAGAGTATGGTCAGATTAACTTCCACTAAAATACGATCACTTTCGGCAGGTGTTTTTTTATATCAAAGTAATGGAGTACAACTTTCCGCAAAAAAACAATTCATCCGGAACAAAGTTCGGCATATTCGAACGGCTCATGCATATACTGAAACTGATGCTTATTGAGAGCTGTTTCTCGGAAAATAATTGGTGTAGGTAATACATGGAGAATGTACTACCTACGCCATCTCTGATTAAACGCTACGAATAAATTCCAACTCCAATATATCACGTACCATAGACTACCGTTTGAAACGCTACACTTTTGGTTATATTTTCCCTTTTTATACAGGAAGTACGGCCACTTCCATTCACGAACGCCATTGAAATTTGCTGAAGCCTCTTTCACATACTTTCTTTCTTTAATGGTAAGCGAACATCTAGTCTAAATGCCTGCAGCCACTGTCGTTGACCTATTAAGGGTTTAAATCCCATGTGGCGTCCTTGTACTGTACACCTGAGGATAATTGGATATGCGGCCACATAGATCAGAAGAATTATAAGAGCCCTTTTCGGCAACTTGTCACTTATTGTCCCCCAAAAGGGTTCAAAGCCAAGACACTTTGGCTTACAGGTTTAAGGCGACAATTAAATTGGTTAAACGCTAAATTAATGCCCGAATTTACTGAAAATGATTTCTCACAGAATTTGTATTTGAAAAAAATACCTCTCTGACTGTCTGCTATGCCATGCCAAAATACGAGTACAATTTAAATCAAGAAACAATTTCAAAAACTACTCAGGCGTGTGTGTGATATCTACGAGACATACTATTTTGAAATAACGTACCACCGACGTACGTACGAAGATTCAGCACCTCTTTTTGGTAATGAACACACCAGCTGACGATGAACTTTATGAGTTTACATCTCAATCAGTAGGTCATAGTGTGTTGACAATTATGCCTTTGAATCGTCTTCCATAGCAGTATTTCCTCTTCATAAAGCAACTATCCAGCTTTATTAATATGTCAATGTACGAACGAGTGCTTAGGTGGTTAAACGTTTAATTAAATAAAATCTTGTTTGTACTTCATGTACATGTACATGTGTATTTGATTTCCTGAGAACATTAAATAGCCGCCAGCTAGATTTAAAACATTGTGGTTATGTTAATTTGTTGTGCTCTGGAATTATAATTTAAAGACACAGATACTTCGGTAAAATATATTGGAGGGTTATGATTCTTCTGGAAAGTGTTATGTAGTACTTTGTTTAGGAACACAATTAATTATGCGGAAGAGTTCATAATTTTAACTCATGGGTTCAAAATTCAAGTTCAATTAATCTTCCTCCTTAAAAATGTCGGCATACATTTTAAATTACACATTTTGAATCTTAAAATTTTATTGAGAAGCTAATTTATTCGTTCCTAACTACCCTGCAGTTAACGCTTCTTTATACCGGGTTTGTCTTTCAATCAATTTAAAATGTCAGTATTGAGTGTAAAGAGCTGTCAAAAAAATTGTAATGGAGTTTAATATGTCTTTTGTCTTAGTATTGGATAACTTTTTGTCAGGTTTGAGCATTCTTATTAAATCGAAACTCAATAAACTTATTTAAATTAAATAATGGATTATGTGAAAAATTTAGGGTTAGAAAATAGGCAAGTGCCCAATGCAATTTTAGTTCATTGAAACACAAAATGAAATTTCCGAGTCTCCTATACCCGCACCAAATGGAGTAATACATTTAACCATTTTAGAGACAATAGCCGCGTTTTATTTTGCTGATCTGAACCTGATCAGATTACGAGCATAATCAAACAAACTGGTTTACAATGCTCACCTTTTTAGCTCAGACACAGGTAGTTAGCGCGAAGTTGCCGTTTAATTACATAACCTTTAGCCGGATACACACATTTAACAAGTTCTTAGCCGGGTTTCTACCACGGAAACAGACATTTAGCAGGTTTTTACCACAGGTTTCTGTCATGGATACAGATAAGCAAAGTTCACAAGCGGAAGTGCATCCTACTGAGATATAGCCGAACTAATTTTGAGATCACGAAAATAGATCTAAATGAGAAGAAAGATCTCGTTTTGTTATTGTGATGCATACAAACCAAAGATCCACTCCGCATCATGGGTGATAATAAAACACGGCTAATGGTAAAACCACTAAGCCATTCTCTTTTCGAAAATAAGCCGCATTTCAGTAGGACTCTGCACCTAGTCACAAGGCCAAGACCAATCAAAAATGATTAGAAGAAAATATACAAGACTTCATAAAGGCCGAATATTAGCCATCATCTGGCCCAGATTTGAATCCTCTGGATTATGAATTGTGGTCAGCTTTGGAGAGTATGGAATACCCTAGGAAACACACCACCATTGAGTCCCTTGTGAAAGCAGCGCAATATTTTCCATTGGATAGGGTTTGTGCCGCCATTGACAGTTGGTCAGATCGACTAAGGGCCTGTGTGAATGCCAAAGGCGAAAATTCTGAATAAATAAGTATACGTTTTGTTTCGTTTGTAATACTAGTGGTCACTAGTACTACTTCTTGACATCAAGGATAGTAATGAATCTGGTGGAAAACTGTCCAATCAATAATATGAAACTTTTTCGACCGAGTTTAACTTTTAAAATTCATGATTAATTTTTAACTTTTCGGTTAGAGGTACTGGCCCAACATTCATTAGTTCATATAATAAAAATTATCAGGTCTTCCGCAAATTTACATTCGTAACCTTAAATCCAATGCAGATTATATGGTTAAAGTTATGTATAGGAACACAAATAACTTACAGAAAAAGCTCCTCATATCTGCCTGTCAACGCAGACAATCCCCTTTCAAAGACTGGCATGAACTAGCAACTTCTCAAAATTCTGATCTTTCTTTATCTGAATATAATATATCTGACTGGAAAGACAAATTATATGAGGTTATCCAAAAAGTAGACGACAAGCTTTATCAGGAGTGTATAAGAAGGGCGCAGTCATCCACACCCAAGCATATTTATAGCTCTTTAAACCATTCTCTGGGCACAAGCAATCACTTCTCTAGTCGTCTTGGACCTGGCCGAATAAGCTTAATCTTTAGGACCCGAACGGAATTACTGAGGCTTAACTACAGAGCTTATCAACAAGATACGCAATATAGCCTTTGTAATCTGAATGCATTGGAAGACGTCTACCACTTCATAGCAGTTTGTCCCATTTTGTCGGAACTACGTTTGCTTTACTTTACCAAGAGAACTTTAACACTTGAAGAAACTTTACAAATTCTTAACGGTTCACGGGGTTGGGAGCTGCTTTTTCGGTACTGCAGTCATGCCTTAAGCTATAGAAACTTTTATAGTAATATATAACTTAGTCTTTATGTTTATAATTGTATAATTATTTTTCATGCATAAGAGTTACTACATTTGAATTTTTTTATTTTTAATTTTGTAAGAGTTAACTAATGTCAATTTTTTTTCGACAGACGGCTCTTATATGCCATGTTCTACATTTATTTCTTAAAATCACGTATGTCATTAACATTATACAATAAAGAAATAAATAAAAATAATAATAATAATAATAATAAAAATTACCTGTTCGTTTAAGTGCTAAAAACTCAAAAACTTACCATCCGATTGAGCTGAAACTTACACAACACAATATATTTGTTATGAAGCGAGAAGTGCACATATGTAAATCAAAAGATAGCTGTTAGCTGTCACCGTCCATGGAGAGTAATAATTGTGAGATTTTGGTTTTCAGCGTGTATTTTCATGGAAAATACAAAGATAAAAATTTCACCAATCAAAATTATTCAAACTATCAATTTTTTACTAGTTTTTACACGATATTGCTCATATGAATTACTTTTATTTATAAAACAAATATGTTGAACTGGTTTTCACATAATTTTTCACAATGGGTAGTTTTCCTATCGTATGTGAACACTAGTGCACTACATTTGTCCACCGACAATCGACTGGGAAAACTGAAACAAACACAAAAGCTCTCGTCGTCTCTCTCATCCCTTCATGGGTATATACAGATGTCAAACATTAGCCACAGGATAATTTTTTATGCAGCTCCAGAGCCGGCTAATTCTATATTCACCTCACTAGCGTCAAAAATTAGCCAGAGGATAGTATTTTAACGCAATTGGCACACGGCCTTAAAGTAATTTTTTGTACATAATGCCAAAGATGTTAAGCCTTGAGGCAAGCGTTTAACTCATCTGCTGGTCTTGATCGTGGTCTTTCTGAAATCACAAACTAATAAAATAATTGCCCCACCGAATACGTATGATTAAGATGTTTCGGATCGTTGTCCTCTTGTAGGAGCCAATCCCGGTTTCCACGTCCGAATAGCATTTCAGAGGATTTCAACAGTCCTTCTTCGTACAGTTGGATCATTTTCTGAGCATTGAGAATCCCGGTGAAGGTCACCAATTTTCCAAATCCCACCGCACAGAAACAGCCATAAACTGTTCGCTGGACGACAGTTTCACTATGTGCATGTTTATAGCTGTTTCTGTACACGTCTCCAGATATTGTTTAAAAATATGATATTTCCGTAGTGAAAATGAAACGATGACAAACTACGAAACTACAGCACCCTGGTTAAGGCTATTGAGATGAGATTTGGGGACGACCATATGCAGCAGGTCTACAGGGTCCAGTTGCGTAGAAGGGTTCAGACAAAGGGGGAAACATTGCAGCAGTTGCAAGCAGACGTCGAACGGCTGGCGCATTTGTCCTATCCCAATGCTGGTGAGGAAATCATCAATGAAATGGCTACCGAGGCGTTTACCCATGCCATCGCAAACGAACAATTACAAATGGCAGTTAGAATGGCTGGAAAGAGAACTCTCGCAGAGGCTTTGGCATTTGCTCTGACAATGGAAGCGGCAGACCAGGCCTCACATGGAATTCACCGTGTCAGAGAAATGACAATCGAATGCTCTTGCCAAAGAATGGATGTCGAAGACCAAAACAATGCCCGTAGGCGACAAGTCCGTTGTTGGAACTGTAACAAAATTGGTCACCTTCAACGAGACTGCAAAAGCCTACCCAATCGCGGAAACTGTCCACATTGCAGAAACCGAAGACGCAATGAAGAGATATCCGGCGGGAACAACATCCATCCCGCTGGTACCATTTCCCAAAAAAAACAGTCGGGAAATGCCTAAGAACTAGCTTCGCGGGGCAGAAGTTGGTTGACAGAATCGACGCCCCCAAGACCATCATCCAAGTCTCTCAAGTTCGACGATGCAACAAAAGCCTAACAATGGAAGCAATTATCGACAAATCTAAGTGTGTGGCTACCATCGACACCGGTGCCACGGCTTCCATTATAAGAAGAGATCTTGTCCAGAAATCACAGCTACACAACACCAGCTGCTACTATCTGAAGACTGCGACAGGGGAATGTGCGAAGGTGTATGGAGAAGTTCGTCTAACGATACAATTGGCGGGACTGGCTTTCTCTCACACCTTCCTAGTGGCCGACATATGTGACGAGTGCATCATTGGGGTGGACTTCATGAATGCGCATGAAGTTATCTTGGATATTGGGATGCAAGTATTGAGGTACCGAAATGTGGAAATCCCCATGGTGTATGGTAACGCAAATGCTACTCAGCTCAGGACGGAAGTCAGCGAGGACGAAGTCTTACCGCCGTCATCGGAGACCATAATTTGGGCAAGACTCGAGGGTGATCCTGGGAGCCACCGATTCTATCTACTGGAGCCGAATTCGAAAACTCAGAATTACATGATAGGAAAAATTCTGGTGGAGCCAAAGAACAACCTGATACCGGTAAGACTCATGAACGTACAGAATTATGGCGTCAAAGTAAAGCGAGGGGAGGTAATTGGCAAGTGTGTGCCGATTTCTGCGATTTCAACAACAACCGAGACGGAATCTGCGAGGCCTGTCTCGTCTGCTGTAATCGAGAAAGTCAGACAGAAGATACTTCCTCATGGTAAGCTGGATCCGGAACAGCGAAGGTTGGCAGATAGTTTGATTGATGAGTTCGGTGATATATTCGCCTCACATAGTGTACGGCCGTACACATTTGGTACAACATCGCATCGACACCGGAGATGCTAGACCAATACGTCAACCTGCTCGACGACTACCATTGGCCAAGCAAACGGAGGTTGCTGAGATGGTGTCATCGATGGAGAAAGAACGGCTGATTGAAAGTTCTAAGAGCCCGTGGGCGTCACCTGTTGTACTGGTTAAAAAGAAAGACGGCAGCACACGGTTTTGCGTGGATTATCGGAGGCTGAATGATGTCACCAAAAAGGACAGCTACCCCTTGCCAAGAATCGACGACACATTAGACACACTCGCTGGAGCTCTATGGTTTTCCACTCTGGACTTAAAGAGCGGCTACTGGCAGGTAAGAATCCATCCTCAAGACCGAGAGAAGACCGCATTCACTACGGGAAATGGGCTATGGCAGTTCACAGTAATGCCATTCGGATTGTGCAATGCTCCGGCAACTTTTGAGCGTCTTATGGAACGTGCGCTGCATGGATTGACCTGGAAATCATGCCTAGTGTATTTAGACGATGTCATCGTTGTGAGGAAAACATTTACAGAACATCGAGACAACTTGAGAGAAGTGTTTAAATGGCTTCGAAGCGCTCACCTGAAACTCAATACCAACAAGTGCTCGCTCTTCAGGTCAGAAGTTAAGTATTTGCGACACGTAATTTCATCAGAAGGAGTGAAAACAGACCCAGAAAAATTTGAAGCAGTGAAAAACTGGCCGATACCTAAGGACAAACACCAACTAAGGAGCTTTCTGGGGCTTGCCACGTACTACAGGCGGTTCGTAAAGGACTTTGCTGGAATCGCCAAGAGTTTGCACCAACTAACGGAGAAGGGAAGACAGTTCAAGTGGACCGGTGAGTGCGATAAAAGTTTTAAGGACTTAAAGCGACAGCTATGTGAAGCGCCCATGTTAGCCTACCCCACTCCAGGCAAAACCTTTATAGTAGATGCAGATGCAAGCAACGTCGGCATTGGAGCCGTTCTCTCCCAAGTACATGACGGCCAAGAGAAGGTGGTGGCCTATTTCAGCAAAGTGCTCTCTAGGCCAGAAAGGAACTAAATATTTGTATGGGCAGAGATTCCTGTTACGAACGGATCATGCGGCGCTGAAGTGGCTGTTACAGTTCAAAGACCCCGAAGGCCAGGTCGCAAGGTGGATTGAACGACTGCAGACGTACGATTTTGAAATACAGCATCGTAAAGGGAAACTCCATTCCAACGCAGATGCACTTTCTCGGAGGCCATGCAAAATTGATTGCAAGCACTGTGTACGCCAAGAGGAAAAGAACCTTATGATTACCCGAAGGATAAGAGCTGAACCCATTACTGGCTGGAGCGCGGAGGAAATCCGGAATGCTCAGAAAGAAGATCCCGATATAGAGCCGATACTCGCTTGGAAGGAACATGACGAGAAGCCAGATGGGCAAGAAATCTCGGATAGAAGCCCAACATTGAAGGCATACTGGGCTCAGTGGGACTCTCTTCATGTTCAAGAAGGGGTCTTGAAAAGAAAATGGGAGAGACCAGACGGAAATTATGCCATAATGCAACTCGTCGTGCCACGGTCAAAAGTACGGGAAATCCTACAGGAGATGCACGACGGAGTATCTGGTGGCCACTTAGGGGCCAACAAAACATTGGAAAAAGTACGCGAGCGATTCTACTGGCTCAGTGCAAGGGCTGACGTGGAAAGTTGGTGCCGCAAATGCGTCGTATGTGCAGCAAGCAAAGGACCCAGAGTAAAAACAAGAGGGAAAATGCAGCAGTACAATGTAAGCGCCCCCTTTGAGCGTATCGCCGCCGACATTGCGGGCCCCTTTCCGGAAACGAATAATGGTAACCGATACATCCTGGTTGTTATGGACTATTTCAGTAAATGGCCTGAAGCATTTGCCATCGCTAATCAAGAAGCGGAGACAATAGCGGAGCAGATCGTCAACAACTGGATAAGCAGATTTGGAGTGCCTGCCGAGCTCCATTCTGACCAGGGGCGAAATTTTGAACCGAACTTATTCCAAGAGGTATGCCGATTACTAGGAATTAAGAAGACGAGGACAACCCCTTTGCATGCACAATCGGACGGAATGGTGGAGCGCTTTAATAGGACTGTAAACGAATATCTTTCTAAGGTCGTTGGCGACTACCAACATGATTGGGATCGGCATATACCGCTGTTTTTGATGGCCTATCGAAATGCGGTACACAGTACTACCGGGTACACGCCTACCGAGATACTATTTGGGAGACCTGCTCGTTTACCAAGCGAGGTGAAGTTTGGATCCCCTACCAAAGATCCAAAAAGCGAAATAGATTACGTGGCGGACCTTAGAGAGAGGATCAGGGATGTTCATGAAAGAACTAGAGCCAACATAAAGATAGCCAGTGACCGCATGAAAACCAGGTACGACTCCAGAGCAACAGCGTCGGGATTCCAAGAAGGGGACTTGGTATGGCTGTATAACCCGCGCCGGAAGAAAGGGAGATCACCTAAGCTCCAACAGGACTGGGAGGGTCCATACGTCGTGATTACTCGAATTAACGACGTCGTCTACCGAATCCAGCAAGGACAAAGGAGCAAGATGAAAATCGTTCATGTGGACCGTCTGCACCGTTACCATGGTGATAATACAGATAATCTTGTTCGGGACGAACAAGTTTTAAGAGGGGGGCAGTGTTGTATCCAGCCCAAAAGGAACTTATCGAAGATTGCGCCATCTAGCCGAGAATAGACGTATCTGCTGTAGGTCGTTTAGTTCCACTATGTGGATCCAATTCTACGATCCCAGTATTTGGAATCTAGATGGTTCTCGTCCTAGAACATTACAGAAGGTTCGAGTATTTTGGTTGATGTATAAATACACCCCAACAGGAGGCGCAGTCAGTCAGTCAGTAATCACGCAGTGATGAGATTATTTGAAAAGTAAGACAGTGCTATAGTAAAGCGAAAGTTATTGTTGTATTGGATAATAAAGATAAAGAGATTGAAATAAGTGTAAACGAAATTGTAATGTGTTTATGGATATAAGAAGCGATAATTGAATAAAGTGTGAAATTGCTAGAAACAGACTTGTGTTTAATTAAATAATACAGAATAAGGTTTTATCCAAAATCGAATCCTATATTTCTATCTACAGGAGATAGAAAATCCACGACTGGGCAGGAATGTTACAGTATGTTTAGTCGATTTTTTTTAACGTAGGTCTACCGTTAATTTCTGAACGATACTAATTTAAGTGTCCTGCTCTCTTCTTTATTTTTCAGTTCTTTTTAATCTTCAATATGGTGTATTTGGGCCAAAAACTATTCGCTTTTACATTAGTCATTGTACTTGTGCTTGTAGCTGCCGATGGAAGACCTCCATATATCGAAAACAATGTAAGTGCACCATTGATTCTCATGAATGAATTTTGATTTTGATAATTTTTTATTTTTCAGGAAATCGAACGAATTCAACCCGGCCTAACCTATAATCCATTCTACCCATATCCAGGCTTTAGTCGGTATCCGGAAAATCAGTATGAGAAGTTGCGATTGCTCTTCGAAGGACAAGACGGTAAACTGGCATCAGGAGGCGGTGCTGAAACTCTCTTGCGTGAACCTGAATCCAAGCGACAGGCAGTACGATATCGGCAATGCTACTTTAACCCAATTTCCTGCTTCAGAAAATAAATCATTTCACATTATCCTGCAGAAGTAGAAAATACCCTTTTATCTCAGTGTCTAATGTAAAAAAATGTTCCTTTGTTTTATTGAGTTTAATATAACACGTGTTTTAAATAAAAAATAAACACACAAAATAAATATGAATGTGTACTAAGCTATTTATGTTAATTATAAATATTATAAATATTGCAAATACTTTAATTAGAATATCAAACTGCAATCCACAAAATAGAGTTAAAGGAAAATTTATTTGAAATGAATTTTTCAGTTATGATATCTTCATAACGAGCACAGCGCCATCGGTGGAGTAATAGGTGAAGTTGGAAGTTGTCATTTGGTTTGTGCAACGAATCTTCGAATTTCTAAATTCGAAATATGGTTATTCTTTATTTTCTGTTCGAATGGAAGTGGGTTGTTTTTTTTGGAATGGTGTTTGGTCTTATTTTGAGGGTCAAGGCGACAGGTGGTAGGTATTGCTGGCGTGCTTACGGTTACATAGTTTAAACTCATCGCAAGGAGTTGTGTGTGCAAATAAATTAACAACAAATAGTGATCGTTGATTTAGTGGACTGCCGATTAATTGACGCTTAATAGAAAATCCGCATTCACACGCTGACTTCACAAGATGTCTTTTGACTACGTTTTTCCTTTATTTAAGTCATTTGCACAAGTGAACTCTTTCGTGCCAGTGTGCTTTTTGAACTTGAACCAATTTATTTAACAGAGTTGCATTTTTTGAAACGGAGTAGAAATCCTGACGGTGCAAGCATTCAATGGAAAGAAATGCTTGAGGGCGCGGCGGTACCGTGTGGAATATGGATCAGAAGCAGAAGTGGTTTCATTGTGTAGGGTGACTAGATAAGAACGATACAAAATAAATTTAAATAAAACAACAACGGTGTGAGATCTAAAATTGATTCTGGCTTTATTTTGAAGCTACATTCATGCCAATTATGTGTGGAATAGCGCATCATTTAAATGATCGCCTTGGCTTCGCTGGCAGTGCTTCAAACGGTCGGTCTAATTTTTGATGACTCGGTCCAATATGTACAGCATTATTCCGGCAATAGCGTCTCGAATGTTAGCCTCGAGCTCGTCCAAAGTGGTTTACTTGTTAACGGTAGCGTAGCGTAGAGTTAGGACTAGACGTAGTCGCATAATTGCGGCAAAATAAGCCGGGTTGACTCTAGCGATGCCCATTTCAGCTGATTCTTCGATACTGGCCGCTACGGCGGCTATATTTTCTGCACTTCGCACCAATCTCTGTCTGGTTGAAAGTTCACAATGCGTATTTACAACTGAGCCGGAATTTCGATTATTTTTTAATAATTTCCGCACATTCTGCAAGTGTGAAACGATGCATTATGAAATGGTTAACCTTACTGAATATTTTGACAGCTGGATGTCATTGGTAACTTTGACAGCTGCTAAAATATGATAATTGAAAAAATATCATTGCTATCTGGTCACCTTATAGTTTTGGTTAAAGACTTTTACGTGTAAAGTGCTTTGCTTTCAACCTTCTCATAAAAAAGGAATATGTACCTAAATATACAACTTTAATTCAGCATCCCTGCGCCATCTAAATCCTCACTACGCTTGTTCATCATTTACACTAGCAGTTACTAGTAGTTTCCGAAGAAATCGGACTTAAAAAACACCGTTAACCAGTATTAAGAAGTACTAGTAGAATAACCTATTGAATTTAATATTCTAGAGCAGGGGAGGTCAACATTTTCAGCAGGCGGGCCAAATTTCAGAAATATTATTTTCTATATTTTTTTGAATATCACTAATTCGTGTTCTTACTTGTGATTTTATGTGCTTCTTGCGACTAAAAAGCTGTTTACCCGTAAACGTTTTCAAATAGCGAAACCATTGGCAGGGCATGTTTTTAAAATGCAGGCAATTTATCGTTGTCCAAATACTTTTTATAGAACTCTTCCAAACAAACTTGTTTCATACAGCGAATGGCGTTGCAAATGCACAAAAAAGCACATACACCACTGTGATTAATTCTGACCGTATTGAGAATTATACTCGATTGTATCCCTTGTTATAAGGAGTTAAGAACACCACAATTTATGGGATGTGGCCAACCCAACCGCATTTTTTGAGTTACCAGGCAGCCCAACGAACGAATGGAAATCGAAATTTATGCATTTTTTCAAATTCATCCATTGTAGTCCAGTCGGAATTGATCACAGGGGTAGTAATGTTTTTTAAAATCCAAAAAACGGTTTTTGAAATTCGACGTTTAAGTCAGTATTTAAAGAATCGAGTTTATCCGCTGCCTCCTGTGTGACGTCTGGTTGGTATGAAAATGTAGGAACAAGAGTAAAATTTTGTGTTCTCAACTGTTGCCCCCACAGACCAAGTTTCATTTGAAGTGCAGAAGTATGTTCATACCTGCTAATAATTTGATCTTTTCCTTGTAGACGAGTATTAACGTCATTTAGGTGGCTAGTTAAAGTTATATCGACCAGAAATGCAAAGTCACAAACCTAATCTTTGTCTTCAAAACCTGGAGTACTCTTCAACTTGCTTGTCACTCCTGTTCTAGAGGCTCTTTTCTGTTATAGGGTAATGCAACTTCATTCTTCAAATACTACCTACTTCTATAATGTGTTCAAAGAAAATCGAACTATACATATGTGTGTACAGTGCGAACCACCGACCAGTGTTGCCAATTTCAAACAGTCTTATGAAACTATGTATCTATACTACATTTACTGTCTTGCATTTCTATTTCTCGTGACCACTTTGGATGATACTAAAGGGTGATTTTTTAAGAGGTTGAGAACTTTTTTTAAAAAAAAAAACACAAAAAATTCGAAAAAATGAATGAAATATTTATTTGAATCGATAGTTTGAACCTTGCAATTTAATGTTTAAAGATAATTTCATGCAAATGTTGACCGCGGCTGCGTCTCAGGTAGCCCATCCGCTGAGTCCAATTTTGGCATACTCTTTCACACATATCGGCCGGTATCTCACGAATGAATGCATGGATGTTGGCTTCCAGTGCGTCAATCGAAGCGGGCTTGTCCCTATAGTCATTAGCCTTGACATACCCCCACAAAAAATAATCTAATGGTGTCAAATCGCACGATCTAGGCGGCCAATTGACCGGCCCGAAACGTGAAATTAACTGTTCACCAAACTCGCCTCGCAATTGCGCCATTGTTTCGCGTGCTGTGTGGCATGTGGCACCGTCTTGTTGAAACCACATATCATGCAAGTCAAGAACTTCCATTTCGGGCAAAAAAATTTTCCACGTAGTGCTGTAACAAAGGCCTAACTGCTGGGAACGGCGCCGAATCGACATTTCGCGGTCTTCTGTCACACTAGCTGATACGGCCGCAATATTTTCTTCACTACGCACAGTACGTAAACGTGTTGGTGGTTTAATGTCCAACAAAGTAAATTTGGTGCGAAATTTGGTCACAATCTTCCGAATAGACTGCTCAGAAGGTCGAGAATGCCGATCATAAAATGGAAGCAGCGCGCGATGAACATTTCGAACCGAGCACGAATTTTGATAGTAAAATTCAATAATTTGCAAGCGTTGTTCATTTGTAAGACGATCCATGGTTAAATTGCAAACCAAACTGAAGCTGTTTGACAGTGACACAAGGTACTAAACACACGTCAGCTGTCAAAACCAGTGTTGCCAAAACCAAACCAGCTAAAAAATCACCCTATATTATCGTTGCAATCCAGCAAGGAATAGACAAGTACCTTTAGCACTTTACAGCCTTATTACCCAATTTGGTCGCAAGTTTTTCAGAACATTATTTGCATCCTTTTTAATTTTTTAATGATTTTATTACTTTTATGTTATGAATATTTAAATTTTCCGATGCTTTGCTTTTATAAGGGTAAGCAGTTTTATTGCGATGATAAATCATTCGAGTTACAGGTAAGCCAGGATTCGGAGAATACCTGCTGTGTATGTCACCACGTACATAATATAATTGCTTAATTTCTCGAAAAGTGAGAGTTAAAAGAGATAAGCCATTACATGTAGCTGGTAATCCATTACATAATGTTGCTGGTAATCATTAAGTTCTCGGAAATGTTACAAATTACATTACTTACCTGAAGTTTTCCTAATTCTGTTTAAAACATGTTTTTAGGATCTAAAGCCCCTAATATGAGTAGTATGCAGTACGCGTTGACCTGAGAGTTGAAAAAAATCACACATTGGTATAAATGAAACAAACTTCTAAAATAAATATTAGTTTATCAGATTTAACTGTAGGAACAGCGCTCTTCTTTACAAATGGATTTCCTAATTTTCATGGGTATTTTCGCTATACGGGTAACAATTATTGAGCAGTGGATAAATTGTCATGCTACTGAGGATCAAATTGAATCAATTGAATGTAAATACCAAAAACGAATACAAGTCGAGAGGAACAGTCGCAAGACGAAAGGACTGAAAATTTATCCTGGTGGAGTAGGACCTAGTGGCTCAGCAAAGTCTCGCCGTAAAGAAAGCAGAAAATAGGTTGAATTTAATACAAGTATTTATACTTATACCACAGAGACAGAAAATAAAACTTTTAAAAAGACGATAATTAAATAACAATAAAAAAGGGTGGTTTTTATGTAACAGGTCGATGTTTTTTTTTAATAACTTTTAAATGAAATACAATTTCATAGTTTATATTTTATTGCTCAAATATCTGGTCTTTGACGATATACGAGTATAAATAGTTGCGTTATTATCAAAAACTTTGCAGCATAGAGCAATACACCTCCTCGTCGACCGCAACCCTCTCTCAACAGACTTTCGATCAATGACAATGGCTTACGGTTGAAAATTCGAATTGAGAAATTAAGGAATAATATTTTTCCTTATTATATATTTAATATATTTCAAAAAATCCTCTCTTCTCGGATGTCTTGTCTTATGTCATTATAGGAATGTACTGTCCGAATTTCAGCCCTTTAGGACTAGCGGTTTGGTCTGTGCGTTGTCCGTTACTCACACTGTTTTATATGTAAGGATGTATGGATTAAGGACTTTTCCAAATTCACCCACTTAGAGATGGAATTTCTTGAAAAATGGATGAAAAATCCTCTCTTAGTGGACGTCTATGCCATTAAAGGAATGTTCTGTCCAAATTTCAGCTAGTCTTATTTTATTAAGAAACTAATGGTTACCCGGTACGCTTCGCTACACCCAATGAGAACAGTGTTTATATAGTGTAAGTTTCAGCTGATTCGGATGGTTAGCTTATGAGTTTTGAGGTATCAAACGAACAGCTCATTTTTATATACATATAAAGATGATAAAAAAAAACTACAAAAAACAAATGAATTTGAGTAAAGCCGCGAAGAAAGGGGTCACAGATGTCCGGCATTTTTGCTATGAAAGTTTTTGACAGATGTGCAATATACTACCCTAGATACATATTTAATTTCTTGTTACCATAAAAGCTAGTGTAAGACAGCTTATAAGATATTTTATCTTAATGTGTAAGAATAGAAAATACCCAAAAAAAAAAATGCAAATACAAATACGTGTAGGGGAGAGTGGGGTTACTTCTAACACCTTTTACTAAAATTAATGGTGCCCCTAAGATTTTGCAATTAGTTAGCCCAACCTTTTCAAATCGAACAGCAATATTTCACCGACAAAATCCACCAAAAACATCTAATAAAGTCTGCTCAGAAAATATCAAAATATCACATTTAAAAAAAAGACGGGTTGTTACAACTTACCCCGATTACGGGGTAAATATAAAAGCTCTTAAAAACATATAAAATTATAATTCACTTAATAAAAAAATTAAAAAAATAAATAAAATAAGGTAGGTAGGTACATATGTTAGGTAAAGGTGGTGGTTTCGGTAGAAAGAAAAAAATTGCGCAAAGAGGGTGCAGTTTGAATACCACAACCTCAGGTGACCAAATACATCTAAATAAATGTATTTGGATGTAGTTTAAGATATAACATTTATATCCACCCTGTGGAGTTTGAAAAGACGATCAGTTCCCTAATCCTCTTCCCGGATATCTCTTTAAGGTCATCGAAGAAGGGTTTGCCCGGTATGCGCTACCTGGCTCTCGTTAATTTATTGAAATTTGGTCATATCTTTCTGGATATGACACAGTTCGTAAGATTGGTCCACATGAGAACAGCTAGTCTTAAGAAGCGTGAGAATATATTGCCCTTAACAGCACCTATAGGAATATGAAAATTTTCCTCTAGTGAGCTGTTAAGCGCTGACCGTCGTTGCCTGGCTAGTTCGTCGACTCTCTTTGTCCTGGAACCCAGAGAAGAGTAACTCTAGCCTGTTTGCATAAGTGATTGAGTTTTTCTTGGCATTGGTCAATCACTTTTGATGAGGTAATGAGTTTTAACATGTTACAACTAGCCCCGCAAAAATTTTACAACTAGGCCCGCCATCAAATTTCACACAAAGATCACTATAAAAAAAACCGAAATCCGTACAAATCTAATATTTATACACAAACTTCACCAAAACATAAATGCATGTCTACGAAAAACAAATTGCGTGTAAATAGGAATACCTATAGTACAAAAAAAAATAAAAGTTACAAATCTCTCAATTTCTTGGACCCCACCCACAACTTTTTCTACTGACTTTTTAAAACGGAAGTAGACACGTCGGTCGCTTGCTTTGGAAAAGACGAATATTTTTCTCTTTCACGCGACTTTTCATTTTCAGGGGGGCCCTTTATTGTTTAGCTGTTGAAATTTACCCCTGTTCTCTGCTCTCTCCTACTGTGGATCATGTCAATCTGCAATTACAGGTCGCAGAAAGATATTTTTATTTGCTCCTGATATTGTTTTCCTATGCATAGCCTTCTGGCTTCTGGCATTTCTTATCGCAAAGTATTTTTATGAATTATGAACTCAGGTCAAGTGCGCAGTTAAGCACATACTCATATAACCTACAGGAATACAATCTTTAAAAGCCTCTTCACGGTAAGAGACCAAAACTTCTATCAAACGCATCCGGCAATAAGTTCAGCACTCTTCTTCAGGTACTCGGATATATGAACACATCATTATGGACATCATCACCGACCTCGTCCTCATCCTCATCCTCGCCGTACGGTCAGTTGCACCAGAATTGTCGCTATCCGTGCTAGCAATGAACCAGGCCGGCACAAGTCAGAAGTCAAAAAGTCGTTCGCCATCCGCAAAGGGAAACAGCATTCAAGAATGTGGTAGCCACTTGTTGAGTTCGTGTTTTACGTTCCTTATGTTTTTTTTTTATTGTTTTTGTTGTTGTTTGCTTTCTTTGGATTACCATCCTCCTCTCCATCTCTTCTTTATATTTGTTCTACCATTTCGCGTAGTGGTTTTCTTTTGCTGGTCGCATGGTTGCTTTACAAGCCACCACGTTCTTGCAACAGTTTTTGTTCATCCGGAACGTCTGCCCGCCTGCTTACGAGTACTAGCTCCAGGTTCACCCATTCGCCAGTCGGTCCGGTCCCACTTGCCTTTTATGAAATAACTATACGTGTGTGAATTTGATTTTCCTTCATGTTAAATTCACTTTTTTATTGTTCTTAATTTGAAACAGTAGGCACAGGCAGCCAGTTGTTCATAGCGAAACCGTACCTAATACTTGATGAAGTATCTGCACCATGATAATGACGATGACCATGATGATGATGATACTGGTGATGCTGCCCGGATCTCCTTCGATGCCATATGAAATGAAAAACTGGTGCAGTCACTACGAACTGGCCAAAATGGGGATGGCAGTGGCGGTGTGCGACGGGCCCAATAGCACAGGTGATTAGAAAAAAAAAAAAACTATAGCGAGTCGAATGAAGATCTCGTCGTCGATTCAACGTGTTTGGTTGTTTGTGTGTGTGATCTGGTTCAACCTGCATCCAGAGAAAGAGGGCCACCTCCTTAGCTGTGAACTTTGAGGCCGCCAAGAAGAACAAGCCGAACAACTACAGGATACGAATTCGCTGACCGCCGCGGTGGCGGTGTGGTAACCAATCAACCATACTCACTCGAATGCTACGAGTGCGCCTCTAAGTTCCAACTTCCAACCTACGACTTGGTAGAGCCGAGAGTGCATCAGGGAGCAATAGAAGGAAATGCCTATGTTAAATTGAATTCAATTTTTTTCCCTGCACACGCCGGCCACTCCGGTGCAGAGTTATGTTGGGCGGATGTGGTGCGGTCTAAGAATGTCGCCGAAGTTGAAGCTGCAGCAGCAGGCGGTGGGGTACGTGATTTAGTTTTATCGCAAAGAGGTTTTGGGTTGCTGTTTTTTCTTGGTTTCTTGGTCTGGTTTTATAATTGCATGCCGTTCGAAATACATCATTAGGTAGAAAATAAGTTATCTTTATCTGGCTGCTACAAGTTGTCCTCGGGCGGGTTTTGTGGTGTATTAAGGTTTCCTATGACTTACAACGAATCACGCGTCTTCGACCACCAAAGTTGAACTTTTGAGGCAGAGCAGCTTTTTGGAATTAACATAGAAACTTGTCCTCTCTAGCTTATCTTTACCTAAGCGATTTTTAGTGTGGTCCTGACAGTCAACTCTGGAGTCGCGATGGATAATTCAAATTATGTCGAAATTTAGTTAAAATAATTTTCCAACTTCATTAACTCCTATAAACAACTTAAAACCGGTTTCGATTTGGTAGTGCAAATGAAGGTAGTCAATCTCTGTGTCCTTACAACAAGTACTTACTCCTCGGATCCTGTGAGAATTTTCAATCGATTTCGAAGCTTATTCTTGACTTTTTTTATGATATTAAGAATGGAAAACAAAATCCTTTAGGTGACCGCCATTTTGGTATTCGCAAAACTTCAATCTTGTGAGATTCCATCACTTGTTTTTAAAATTTTTTAAGGTCTCCAAGAGACTGAGGATTTTTCTCCTTAACCTTTTCTTGTTAAGTCCGGAGAAAGAGCCAGCCAACTATCAGTCTTTGAAAATTTCACGAAGAATAGTCATCGATGCGATGATGCCTGTATGAGTAGTATCGCCATTTCACAGATCATACAACACATACATTGTATGATAATGACAGTTCTGCTGTATGATTTCTGTTTCACAGATTTGATGTATGATCTGCTATTATCAATTTATAAACGGAGAATCGACTGTTAGTATTGGAATGTTGTATGACTCTGTTTCTTCACAGAATTTTATCATACATTTCATACAACAGTTTTCCGTCAAATTTATCATACATTTCATGGAGCACAATAATTAGCTGTAATTACTTTATTATGAATTTCAACAAACTTAAATATACAAAAATAAGTACTTTTTTACTATTTAGCTTCTTATTTATGAATCCTAGTAGATTTTTTTTTTGTTTTTAATTTATTGTGCTACAAAAAATACATAATAAAGAAAAAGTGCGTGAGAATCTCGCGCTTTAGAAGTTAGGTTGGGTTCTATACTCTGGTTCACAAAAGTTGTCAGTACAGCGAAGATAGGACATTTGGCTCTCAGTATTGTTACAATAACTTGCATAAATCTGTACCTCTTATAAACACTCACTGGATTACCGTAGTAGCATGATAAATCGCCGCAAGTCGGTGAGCAATCCTCGTAGGGTTACCATCTCCTGATTTGAGAAAAACACAATTCGTCGAACGAAATAAAGATAATTATGTACAAAGTGGACACCACTTTTGGCATCGATGCATAAAGATACTCAAAAAAATACCCTCTACATCATCCATTTTGTACACAATAACCGAAATAGATCTTGTATTGCAATGTGCATTGCACAAGAAAGAAGTCTTATCTGCCACCAAAAAACTATCGAAACATTCAAAAGTGTATTACAAGCTGAATTTTAAGGTTTAAATTAAAAACGACATTATTTATTCATATCTTTAGGAATAAAACCAAAGAATATACAAACCCAAAAGAAGTCGCATCTCATATAAAATTTTTGTATGAAAACATTTTTACCCGCAGAAGAAATTGTATACATAAACCCCTTTTCACTGTGGTAGTATTTTTTCGGAGCAAACTCGGCAGAAGATTTTCAGTCGTTTCTTACCGCAGACCTTAGTCCCTTCGCTTACAAAACCGATTTTCTGCCGGCAAAAATAATCTCCTGTGCGGTAGAATTTTATTTTCTTGGCTTGTTTTGTTGTTGTTTGAAAATAAGAATTTTATTTTCTTCGCTTGTTTTGTTGTTGTTTTCTTCGCTTGCTTGTACTTTTGATATTTTGTCGCTCGATATGTATGTATGTACATATGTGTTTATTTTTTTTTTAGAATTTATTTTACTGCCTGTTGAAGTTGGAGAAGGGGATGCGTTTCACATTTTCGTCTGATTCAGGCAAATTTGCTCTACCGCGGCTAAAAAAGTTTCACTTCAATAATCGTATGGGTTAAGTTTAGTCAATTCGGCATCATTTTTGTGTTTTTTAGGACATCGTTTCCAAAAAACACTTTAGAACGAAAATTTAACAAAAATTCTTTTTCATATTTGTTAGCATGTTATAGCTGTGGCAATAAAAAAAAATAATTACTAACCCTTAAAACAATAAACATGTACAGAAAGGGTTAAGAGCTCTTGGCATAATGAACAGAATAGTCTTCGAACACATCACTTCTCACATCTCAAAACTTCCTACAATAAATCTCTAACTATCAAGAATGTGTTTCGCTATTTTCGTTCAGAATAGAAAAAACTTTATTTACTAGTCGGCACTCTTTTAGAAAGGCGCATCCAGAGGAGTGAGAAAACTGTAGGGAGATTCTCTCAATTTTGTATATCTTTACTGAATGTCCAATTTCTCATTAAACGAAAAATACCGACTCATCTGATGTGATCGCCGTGGCCGTGGTGGTTAGTGCGTTGGACTACCACGCAATGCTGCCCAGGTTCAACTCCTGGCCGGGTCTAACACCTAAAAGAGTTTTTTCACGGTACCACCTCTTTCGAATGCCTGACAAGCATCAAAGAGTATCATTTGTCACGATTAAGCTTCTCAACTCGCCGTTCGGAGTCGGCAAAAAACTGTAGGTCCCTTCCATTCGTGCAAAAATATAACACGCACACACAAATGGTTGCGAGAAGCAGGCCCCGGTTCACCTCGAGCTGTAGCGCCAACTAAGTAAGCATCTGATGTGAAATAGATTTCGCTAGCAGAAATCCTTGCACCACCCAATTCTAGTTCACATCTACATAAAAAAATTTAAGGACATCTGAATATTTAAGTTTAAATTATAACTGAGCTCTACAATTTTTTTCTAAACGGCATCTATGGTCATGCTGCCCTGATATCTTAGTAGTAAAAAGTTTATAAATTTATTTTGTAAGTTATTTTGATAAATAATTAAATAGATGATAGTATTATTCTTAAAATTATTCGAATTTCATTAGTTTCGCAACATTTTAATTTTCTTAGTTATTTTTTTTTTACATTATACCTAGAACTATTATTATATATACTTATACAGACACATGTATCTATGGTGTGTATACATTATTATGGCCATAAAACTTTCTTAACTTTTTATTTGGGGTTTTTATTAAGACTTCTTATGTTACATATTTGAGCTCTCATCGGGTGTCAGGTTTCAATTTATTCAAAATCTATTACCGTTGTAAAGTTTTTTTGTTTCTTAAATTTTATGCTATAATGGTACTTTGGTTTATCACGGAATAATTATTGATTTAAGTACAATGTCTTGAATATATATATATATATATACTAGCGGCCCCGCCCGGATTCGCCCGTGTCTAAAAAATATAGTGTTACTTACAATACATACATTGTCATTTAGTTCGAAGAATCAAAGACAGTGCGAACGTGCCCCAAGGTTTGCAATCTACCAATATATACAATCCACAAGTGTGGATTGTAAGTATTTGTAGTTTGAATAATTGACATTTCGCAAGAAAGTGGTATTTGTTAGTGTTTTAATATTTCATTAATTTATATAATATTGCGAATAATTTAATTTAAAAATCAGCCTATAATAGGCACAGGATGTTAATGAACTGAAATACAAAGTTTTACTTCATTGTGTGCATTAGTTTTTGTGTTTATCGAATCGTAAAATTGGCAGTTAAGAGCGTCACATTGAGATTTATATATTAGTATGATATGATATGATAATACAGGGGTGGCAAGCTAATTAGCACATCCATTGAAATTTTTCTTTCTGGCGACAAAATGCAAAAAACAATGATCAAGATCAATGCTTTGTGGTTATGTTATTATGTGAGGCAGCTGCTCTCAAAAATGATACTTAGATAATCTGAGAAGTAGTAAGAATAACTTAAAAGTAATTTAAATGTGATTTTGGTTATTTAGATTTACTTAATTTTTGGTTGGGTATCCTTTCTAAACAATAACGGCAGCATGTTTCCTACTTAATGATGCCACTAAGTCAGCACAGACTTCGGGAGGAATTTCGTACCATTCTTCCCGAAAAGTGGTCCATAACGCGTTTGCCGTTGTTGGTTATAATGCAATTACACGTCATTTGACGATGATCCACAAATTTGCTATTGGATTGATATACGGGCTATGTGCGGCCAAGTCAGAGCGATAATATCGTTTGCATCAAACCACTTTGTAACTGTGCGGGATGAACTGCCACTTCCATACTTAACGACTTCGTAGTGTACTTTTTGGGTCCAAATTCTTGTTGTGAGGATGTCGTACGTAGGTTTTGCCATCGGTTCCATACAGATTAAATTTGGATTCATCACTCCAGATGACAGAATTTCAGAGAAACTGACTTTTCAAGGTATGGCATTTTCCGAAATCCAGCCGTTGTCTTCGATTAGACTATGAAAACTATGAAACGGTTTTTTGAGACTCTGTCATCCTCGAAGATTATTTTGCAAAAGCCGAGCTCTAACAGTCTTACCTGATATATTCACACAGCAATTTTGGTGCAGTTAAGCTCTTATTTCCATTTAAGTGGCGAATGGGTGCCTAAAGGTATGTCTGACTATCGGACTCTATTCTCACATTTTTAGGTCTTTTTTGACCTTGATTGTTTCTGATTTGCAAAAATCCCACGTTAAAGGTAATGCTTAAGTGCATTCTGTACTTTTTTTGTGAAAATCCGATTAATCTTGCAATTTCGGATATGTTCTGATCTTTTTGGTGCAAATTCGGAATCTGACTTCTTTCTGCCTTCATTTCACACTTTTTTTCATATTTATTCTCAAATTTAAAAAAAACAATGAACAACTAAGGGAAATTCGAAAAAGGTCACAATCCCTTCAAAGTTGACCTAGGGGTGTAATACCTCTCTCTAAGCACCGTTGGCCCTTGTTTTCGTATTATCTGGTGGAATAGCAGCAAGATTACGATCATTGCTACGGAGTCCATACACAGTTGGATTACACTTCTTAGAAAAAAAATACTATACTATGCTTAAAGGGAAGCATCTGAGAGTTACAAAACGGTAAGAAGCTATTTACCTTTTCTCCAATTAATTCTAACAAAATGTTGCTGGACAGCTATCAGAAGCTGTATTTTACTAGCGTGAGTTCCGCCCCAGCACACCAAACCATATTGTCCTTAGATTGAACTAGGTAATATACTGTTTCTGTTGCGTACTAAGTACTAAGTTGAGTACTAAGTACTGAACCAAAGGATAGTAATTTCATATTCAAAATGCCTTCATGTCCCAATTTGTGAAATTTCAATTTGTATATTTATTATTTAGTACAAACTAATTAAGTAATACACTAATTTATGATGGCTATGATGGTTGGTGGTGGAAGGCGGCGACAGTGGTGGCGTGGTGACGATGAAGATGGGTGAGATTGATTAATGCTTATGGGATGATAGTCGGATTTTCAAAAAAATCATAGTAAGAAAAGAATCCCTTTTCTGCTTCTACAGGGTAGCGCAAGAGCTTGTTCTTACTTGGAATATTCATTTCTCCGTTGTCATAAATTTATTTGATTTTTTTTTTTTTTTGATTTGAACATATACCAATACCAATACATACATATATAGATACATAGATACTTGATCAGCGCCTTAAAAACGTCATAATTTACATCGAGCGAAATTGTAGCATTGTCAACACACAACGAGATTTTTTAACGTTACATTCTAGACCTTCCATTCGGCGACTTGTGGATAGATTTAAGCCTTAAGGGTCTGTCACGGCTGAAATTTTAAACATAACCATGTTAACAGTCCTGTGTACAAAATTAAGACCAGTAGGATAATTGTTAACTTTTGCTCTTATTCTTTTAAGATGAAGGTTTGGTACTTAAGTTGAAAACAGTCTTCAAAGTAATGCAACCGAATATAAGTCTTCAATCTTATTACCTTTTTAAGTTTGAAAACTAAATTAAAATATGGAAAAATTGAAAGTCTATATTTTATAAAATTATCCTATTGTTCTTAATTTTTTACACAGAACTGTATTTTCACATATGTATTTACAAATGACATAATGTGATCGTCGACTGTGTAAAGAATCTATACAAAGAAGTTAAAAATGAACTTCTTCCAACCAAACAATCGCTTAGATCACAACGCCATCTTCAAATTGGACTGAACAACGAGTTTGGCAATAATGTATTCAAAAAAACTCTATTTGCCTTAGTAAACTAGGTTTACACATCGAATGATGAACAAAGGATATACATACCTATGGAAGCATCTAAACAAAAAGCAATCAACGAGACAATACAATAAACCTTTCGATCAAATTATAAATTATTATTTGTCATCGAGCATCAACCGAGCTGCCCCTGCTTGAGATCTATTAACGCAGCAACAGTCGCTGGACAAAGAAATAATTAGCTCTTCAGTGAACTCATAAATATTTAGCGCAGGTTAATGCTCACATTATAAGATACCTCAGCGCATCCATGGTAGTGCACACGAAACTATTATGACAACCAACCTAACCATCAAAATCAACCATCGCTGGAGATCATTGCCGACGCAGCGGCCACCGGTATATGGTTAAGATATTTGGAAAATCCACTCAAAAATGCTGCTCGTTGGCTGTGTCCGCTGTTGCTCCCGTTGACTGCCAGTGTCCAGTGGAAATTGCTTTTTATTGCCATTAATTTTGCGCTACGCGCCGCATTGTACAGTTGGTAGTTCTGCGGTGTTTTTTGAGTTTTTTGTTTGTCATCCCGGAGCTAAAGAGCTCGGCAACGACCTAACAACCACCAACAAGGGCAGCGTCACTATCCTCATCATCCAGCGGCAATAGCATCGTACACCTAGATAGCCGGGTTGTTTGGTTTTGCCATTAAAAATATTGCCTTGTGTTTTAACCAGCGACCAACACAGAAGGCACCAGAAGATCATGGAAACTCCTGTTTATAACAATTATTTGATCAGATTCAGGAATATCATCAAAGGAACTTGTCTCTCAGTGCACCACATTACTCTCCTCAAGCATAGGAGCACACGGATAAAGGTAGTCGTATGTACAAACATACATTCAAATGATGTGGAGCAAAAAAAAAAAAAAACAAAATCAGAGCACAACCGGCCACATAGCGTATCCATCCTTTGCAGAGCAGAGATGAAGTATCTGCAGAACGTGGCATGACTTGCATACCAATATCAATGGTTATAACCTGCCACTTGTTTTATGTTGAGGTTCTTATGAGCGAGGGCTGAGATTGCATTTTTTTTTTGTTTGCTCTCTGCGGAAAGTTCGGACGGAAGGGAGGCGCAAAATGAAATCGACCTGCTACCGGCTTGGTAACTCCATCGAACTGGAATTATTATCAAAACTACAGCACAGGTTCTTCATCTTTATCCTCATCTTTGATTTGTATTTGGCAGTGCCGGACTTAGTTGTACTGGGCCTTAAGAAGAGTCTGAAAATAAATATGGAGATTATACGGTCAAAACGACACGAGAGTAAAACAAAATAAATTAAATTAATCAATTAAAATGGTGATTATACTCTTGCCCTTAGCGAGTAAAAAATTGTAAGAAATGTAATACAGGACAGAGTGCTTTTTGTTGTATGCTCCAGGTGGATTTTGTTTGGCCGCCACACACAGGCGGATTTTCCAAAAAACAGGGACAAAATTATTTTTTTTGTTTTTGATAGTTAATTATGTTTAAGTTTATCAGAAAACAAGTAAAAAATATATTTTCAGTAAATTAACACGTAATTTTGTAAAATTTTTTTATATTAGAAAAATTACAAAAAAAATAAAAAAATTGTATGAAAAATAAGAAAAAGATAAGAAAAAATAAAGAGAAAAAAAATTAATTTGATTTAAATAAATTATAAATGAAATAAAAAAATGTCTTATCGCTTATAATGTATTTTTTTATACAAACTTTACTTGACGATATCTTGCAACATCGCAAACTTTCGCAACTGTTTATGGTGATTCCTGAATAAACAAGTATTTAGGTAAATTTTAAGCTATTTTATATAACCGGAAAAGGCGGGAAAACTAAACTTTTCCTTTATGAAACAGAAAAGTAAAATAATTTGTTTGGTCTCAAAAGGCCTTATTTTTGAGAGCTTTTAAATCTACATAAAACTTCAAATTACTTAAAAATTTTGCATTTCAATTATTCTACTTACCACTATCAACAAATTCCAATCTAATTTATTTTATAAGTTCACACAGAAAATTAAAAATAAACAAAGCAAATACACCAGTTATCAAACACCCAATATGGTACTGCACGTGCTTCACAAAAGCTTCCACTTTAGAAGCATCAAGCGAAGCAATGGTTGCAGTGAATTAAACAGGATCAATCAGATAATATGCTTAAGTAATATATTAACAAGTTGGCATGGAAAAAAAGCAACAAATTGCATTTTTGTTTTGTATAGTTATGGCCATGTTTTTTTTGGAAAATCCGCCTGTGTGCGCCAGTTCGGTTTGGATGACATTTGCGTTATTTGAAAGTCATAGGAATTGGTCGATAACAATTTATTATGGACAGAATAGCCGCCAATGAACACTACATCCTCATACGCCAATTGGGCCGTTGGCATCATTGGGTCATCTTTCTTTGAGGATGCTAGATGCAATCCTGTAACTGTTACTGGTGAACTTTCTTGTGCCCGAATTGAATCATTTGGACACACAATCATTAAACGCAACACTTAGTTTACAATCACATTCATAATCCATGGACGGATACACATTACAATTGAACGTAAAGAAAGGGACAATCAGAATTTTCACTAGACGTAGTTTCATATTGGGAACAGCAGATTAGATGAATGTTTTAAGGTGCGGAGACCAAAGTAAATTTTTCTAATTGTATATTATCAGAGACTGCATCACAACAGCTTAGGGATGAGTTAATTCTGAAGCCCAAATATTTAACCCTACTGACATACGAAATGAGTTTATTACCAAGTAGAATCACCGGAAAACCAAACGGGTTAACTGAAGCTCTCGAATGGATCATAGACTCAGTTTTGAAGGGATTAAGCAGTAGTTTATTTGATATAGCCAAGCTCTGAAACCGAAATAAATCTTCACCAACTCGAGCAACACAGTCTTCCATCAAACCAATAAGGTGAGCCATGTAGATAGAAACATCATCAGCGTACATCAACACTTTGCAGTGAGCAATTGAGTCGGGAAGGTCGTTAATAAATATTGAAAATAGTAAGGGTCCCAGGACTGAGCCCCGTGGCACCCCGGAATTTACCATAGAGGGTAAGTATATTCCAAATTCAGTTTCAACGATCTGCACCCTATTTTTGAGGTATTCTCCCAGGAAAGAAAGTGCGGAAGAGGAAAAATTAAACTGATTTCTCAGTCCAACCAGCAAAATTGTCCAAAAGTCCAAAAGCACCATAAGCCCAAATTTTCCAACATCAAGTTCAAAGCGTAGATAGGAAGATACCTTCAAGACGGCTGATTCGCAGCTGTTATTGATTCGAAAACAGGACTGCCATTCAGATATCATATTGTTTATATTTAGATTATTTTGGATTTGTTTAGCTGTCGTTTTTTCAAAAACTTTTGATAAAAAACACAAAAGACTTTGTTACCATTTGTCTTAAAAACTACTGCACGGTATTGAATCCGGTTTTCACAGCTGGATTGCAAAATGTCAGGAATACAGGCTTAGGATATTTTTTATCGTTATCTGCTATCCAGAAGCGGAGATTTTTACGAATACCTTCAAGCTCCCACCTTTAGAATGGCTTGGCCGGTAGGAATGGAATTTCTTTTATTATGAAGTTCAATTTTGAACAAACATTTTAAGATATAAAACATCTTCATATGTTATACAGAAGTTGAACAATAAGCATTAAATTAAAATAAACATTTAATTAAAAATGACATACAATTCAAGAAAAGCTTAGACCGGTTTTTTTCTATATCTGTTTGAACGCGCATCACGCAGAAACTAATTGACGGATTTTGATGAAACTTGACATAGTGAATGCTTATGTTCTTGGTCAACATTTTTTATACTTTTTATCCCCGAAAATGATATGGTTTTTACAAAATATTGAAAAAAACTGCATATCTGTAAAGAAAATTATAATTATTCAGCCCTAGCTCAATATCAGCATATCGGATTGAAAAACAAAAACATAGGTGAATTTAGTAAATTTTCCACTGATTCATTTGAGGCATAAATCATCCTTCTGCGTTATACTGGAGCTGAGCCATGCTCAAAATAGTTCATGAAATGTTCGCCAACTATTTTTCATCAGTGGAGACCACAGCCAACAGCCGTGCAGCTGAGGGTGACGTCAGAGTGTGTGAATGCGCGCTCCATACATCTTATACAATAAGTATGTACCTATATATATGTAAAACATTGTTGTTTTGCGCATGCCGCCGGGGAAGATTCCTTCTACATTGGGGGAAGATTTCTACTTCATTGCAATCCCTTTTTTTTCCAAAAGCAAACGCATTAATCATGATCTCGAATCTGCACTCGGTCGAGACAATACAGGCGAATCCCCCTATGTCGAATTTTCACGGGCGATCAAAATTAGTGCAAGTTAGAGGGATTTTTGAGAAAATCGATTAATCCTTTTTTTTGGAAAACCATTTATTCAGAGTGGATGTTAACAAAAAACAGAGAGAAGAAAAACTTTTAAGGAAAATTAATTAATAAAAGAATAATTTGTGATACAAAGTACCGGTCTATTAGAGTTTCCGATTTCCTGGTATGTTAGAAGGTTAAAGAACACCTTTTCAACACTTCAGCTTCGAAAAATCATTTGGACCGACCAAAAAAGCATTTAAATACGAGGAAATAGGTCAAGTTTTGAAAATCAGAAAAAAATGGCAGGCGGGCGAAGCAAGGCGAGTACGGGTCAGCTAGTCTATTACTATGGCTAATATGAGCTTTAGAAATTTGGGAGAATTGCCATCTGGACCAAGAGCATTTGATTTGACTGAATGAATGGCATCCAGGACGTCAGCTGCTCCTACAGAGTCAAAAGAAAAAGAACGATCAGAGCTGATAAAATGCGACTCGACATGATGAACATTTACCACACTAGG
The DNA here is from genome assembly GCA_949775065.1 of Brachyopa scutellaris. NCBI lineage: Eukaryota > Metazoa > Arthropoda > Insecta > Diptera > Syrphidae > Brachyopa > Brachyopa scutellaris. Next base: position 160,788,906 of record OX459112.1, read on the forward strand.
AGAAGGAGTAAAAAACTGGCTCATAGCTTCAGAATCTAACGAGCACTTCAGTTTACTTCTATCCGCAGTTTGAGCTTTGAGATTTCTCCAGAGATCCTTTGAGCTAAATGAAAGATCAAGTCTTTTTAATAAATACCTTCTCTTAAACAAACGAATTGCAGCAATGACGCTATTACGAGCAACCGTGTATTGCCTTCTATTAAACTCTGATGTTTCTTTTATAAGTCCTATAAAAACGCTCTCTCTCCCAAATAGGTACCTTAATTTCATTATTGAACCAAGGGCAATGTTTAGGTTTTATTCGTTTCGTTATGTTTGGCCTACAGAACATGTGGTTCTGATCGAACAAGACGGTGCCACATTACCCCCAGCTCATGCTTCGATAAAATTTTGGGAGAGATTTTTCCCGGCCGAATTATGTCAAAAAGTAGTGATTTCGAGTGTCCCTCAGGAGTCCCAGATTTGACCCCTTCCGATTTCTTCATATGGGGCTTACTTGAAGGAAAATGTGTACACCAACAATGCAACCACAACCTTGATGCTTAAAGGCGACATTCGAAATTAATTTTCTAATATAAACCAGAAGTCTGCGAAGTTGTTATGAAAAATGTGCTTAAAAAAGCACGGCTTTGCGCCAGGGCCAGACACTATATTCCATACATAATGTTTAAGACCATATATTCGATGAATAGATCAAAGACACATTTGAAAAACAGAATACCAAGATTTTGTTTTGGTTTATGGTTTATTATTGCAATTGGGTATTCATAATATTTTTTGATAAATATTAATTATAAAATATAACGTTTATAAGAAAAAGTTAATTAATAAATTAAATTATTATTTTTTTTTTTAAATTAATGCAGAGAAAAATGAATTAATAATTCATTAAAGCTAATTTACACCGAGCGAAGTTTTTTGATTTATGATTCAAGCTTCAATTAGGTTTTATGACGTGTAATAAATAAGAAATAAAAAATAAAACAGAAGATAAGAAAATAAATAAATTAATTAAATTTCGCTAACAAATGAAGATTTATATATAAGAAAGAATTAAAATGAAATCGATTAAAATAAGCTTAACCGAAAAGCTATGATTTCAGAAACAACATTTGACATGGTTAAATAAATAGTATTATTATTTTATAATCAATTAAAACTTTTTCATCCATGTTGAACCCGAATGCTTTGAACCCGTGGATGAGCTTAACTGAAATTGTAGAGTTGATCTTGGGATGTGGTATTAGGTGTCATGAACTGTCCACATTGAACTACCACTGCGGTGACTATGGATAAGTGAAAACTAGAAGGTTATTAAATATGGATACTCGCACAACAACGTGTTGAAATAGTGAGAATTCAAACGGTAAAAATATCGCGGAAACGTTTCGTAAATTTCGTACTGCTTTTGGTCATCGACAAGCGCCTTCTCGCACAGGTTTAGTGAATTTAATCGATTCGAGTGTCTTGGACAGATTAGTGACGTGAAGACTTGAACTCGAGTACGTCCGGCAATGTCAATATGTATGCCAGTCTGGCAGCACATAATGGTAGCTAAAGGGTGTAACTGTATATAAAAAATCGTTATTATTCAAAACAGGAATAATAATTAATGCAACCATTTGAAACTTTTAATAAATAATAGAGTTTGACCCCCTCAGCACCACTACATGTATCCAAGACGTTTGAGGTGTAGCCAAGACTCTGCCAGACGCGACGGAAGTGCGTAAGAATTCCAAATTTTGAATAATCAATGCAATCGAATCAATTTTTCGTATAATATATAGAATATTACAACATGAATACAAATATGAAGGTCCAAGACGTTTTAGGTGTCGCTTAGGGCTTGCCAGACAAAATAAAAATATTCACAAAATGCAATTTTGGAATAATTGATGCAACCACCTAATTTTTTTTTTCAGATTTTAAAGTTCAACTGCCTGATTACAAATAAATAACTCCAAAATGTTTTACTTGTCGCCAAGTCCTTGCCAGACGCTTTCAAACTATAAAGAATTGTTAAAATGCACTGCGTTCACTCGCTCTCACAAAACATAGGACAAGAACTTGGATAATTGAAGTAACTATGTACATAAAACTTTCCTTAAACATAGAATACAGCTCCTTGCATACAACAACATAAGTCCAAGACATTTTACTTGTCACCAAGTCCTTGCCAAAGTATCGAGAACCGTTAAAAGTTTAATATGTCATGTTTATTAACTTTTTATTAAAACAATTATTATTATATAAGAAAGAACGTCTATAAGAACCGCAAATGAATTCCCCATGTCCTTTCCTATATTAAATTATATTAAATTATATATGAGGAAATTGGATATAAGAAAAACAAAATTGTCATATAAAAACAACGGAATAATGTTTATTTTTTTAATGGTACAGAAATTTGAAGTGAAAAATATGCCCATACTTTACAGTATAGTCCCGACAAAAAAGTCCCAACATCTTATTGCTTATTCAAAACAAGTTATATGATCTAAAGTTTCTTGAACTACATACACCTGTTATTTCGTCCAGCAGTGTATGTACATATGTATATCACTTTTGGCCCAGGTCCACCCCGTAGTGTAGCGCCACTTAAAGTAGCAAACTTTTGTATTGCAGTATTTTTAAATTACCATACTCACCATCACCAAACTAAGAAACTCTACAATTTAACACGTATTAGGTGGCGATTCTATTTTTAGCATCAGGAGACACTTTTGTAAGTGCGCCAAATCGACTCAATACAATATATAGAATTTTAATAATAATAACTTCCACTCGCCATAGTAACATGCACGCCCAACCTTCGTGCAAAGACCAGCCAAAGGTTACCACAGTCCCATCTCCATTGGAAGCCACAGTAAGAAACCACGTAGCGGTGTAATTTCCTAGAACACATAAATTAACTTTCAATAGATATTCCCTCAATGGAATAAGACAACAGCGTACACACCTAACTTCGCCGGTCACATACGAGTACTCTTACGTCGCGTCGTACCAACCCGTGTTAGCAACTCTATCCTACATTCGAGTTGACTCTATCGATTCGTTCGGCGGCAATGCTGGTGACCTCCATTGATTGGTGCTTGACCTCCTACTTGCTGGTTAACTATGGCTACCATCCGCCACCGCATAATGTATGTATGTGCGACCGCTACCGCCACCGCCACCGCAACCATCACCGTCACCGCCACGCCAACGCCTTTTCGCATACACAGGCAGCACTCAGTACATATCAGTGTGCCTATTTTAATTGTCGCTCACAGTAAGCACCTCATAGATGCACAGTAGTGGCTAATGTGCGATCAAGTGATTCCACACGATCACTGCTGAAACGCTTTCAAATTTCCGTGTGGATTCACTTTGGCACCCATAGAGTGCAGCTCTCTCTAAAAAGTGGCTTTGGCCACTCTCTGAATTCAATGAAAATTGGATTTAGAATCAGAACTCAGATTTAGATGCGAAACCGCGCATGCGCGCGCTCATCCAACAGCAGTCTGCTGTTGCTGATCGTGATTGAGAGCGTGAAAAAGGGACACCGAAGGAGTGCACCCGCAAAGCAAATGAGTGGGCTGACTACTGCCGGGAATGGTCGTCGTTCGCGAATCGTCTCATTAAAATCTGAGAAGACTTTTGATCGTCGTGGTAGTGCTTTGCAAAAGAGAAATATTGCTGGCAATCGTTTACATACATATGTATGTGTAGCTCCCCAGATAGATTCACCTCTAACTCCACCCCCTCAATCTGCTCCACTATCGCTGCTCTCTGGTTCTCTGATTGTGTGTTGCCTTGCTCTCTGTGCGGGTCACATTTGGATTTGGATCACTTATTATTCTCAGTACGTTCGCCAACGTGTGTGGCTATGTATTAGTGGGGTTAAATATTACCGAAGAGTATATACGGGAGTTTTGGATCGTGCAGATACGATGGTTCCAACTTCCACGATGAAAATGAGAGGCGTTCGATAATAAATTGGAAATTTAATAGGTGCAAGCGGCTTAGCACATTTTAGTTTTATAGATCGTGTAACAGTCTAGTGGCGTTATTTTTGGTTTAAATGCGTAAAAATATAAATTAAGGGACATGTCGAATGAGTGAACAATGACGAAAGTCTACGAATTGTAGATACGTCAGGCTTAAGACGAAGCTTTAAAAATCTGTCTATCGCGACAGACGAAAAAATTGGTCTATATAAACTACTAACAACAATGCGGCTGAAGTAACGATGGTAGCTGATAGCTGGCATTAATCAGCTAGAAGCCTAAGCAGTGAGCTCTAAGAATAAAGTGTGTATAATAAGTAAAATAAAAAAATGGGTCCTGTAACGCCTTTCTACTTTTTTTGAATTAAAGGACTACTAGTGTGCCCGTGCGAGAACTGTTGCAAGAGAAAATCCAAACATACAAACTTCACATATGGTTTCCATCTGTCAACTGATGGAATTCCAATGGAAATCATACGGGAAGTGTTTATTCTATTGGGAGTACATTTTGAGAAGAATATTTGTTTTAATCGGTTTTTTAATTTGTTAAAATTGGGCACCGTAGCGCAAATGGTTAGTGCGTCGGACTACTGAGCCAGCGGTCTTGGGTTCGAATCCCGCCGCAAACACCTAAAAAGTTTTTCACAGTGCCCACCTCTTCCGAATGCCTGACAAGTATTCAAGAGTATCATTTGTCATGTAAAGCTTCCCAACTCGCCGTTGCGAGAGAAAACAGAAAACTGTAGGTCCCTTCCATTCGTGCAAAAAAATAAAACGCGTATACACAAATGGTTGCGGGAAGCTAGGCTTGGTTCTACCTGGGACTGCTGAAGCCAAATATTTATTTATTTTTTAAAATTTGTAAAGTGAAACTGCAATTCATCATTGCTCCAGGAAATTCGCTCTCTTTTGACACCTCATTTGTTGAGATTTGTTAAGTATGAGAGCCGCAAATGGTACCTATACTGCAGAAATAATATAGTATTTGATTGAAAACAACGTGGTTTGTTTAATAAATCTTTTTTCAAGCGATTCGATACATGAACTAAAGAGAAGCTTTTTATAGTGAAACTTTATTAAATCTACGCGTTGTGGAAGTACACAATGTTCCATTTCATCGGCTCGCTGTTTGACAGGTGGTAACAAATTGGCGAAATTCAAAGTTACAACTACTATTAGATAACCCCTTGTGAAACTTTTCACCGAGTTCTGGTGTACCATTTTCGGAAAAAACTAAATTGAAGGTTTTGTAATTTTTTGAAGCGAAAATTAGTAAATCAAAACACCGATGAAACGTGGCAGGTAAGTGTATGGGATTATTGGTTCATGTCGCAGCTAATAGTTGGGTAAGTTTCTGGGAGCAAACATTGCATAGTTTTAGGAGTTAAAACCATCACGCCGAAGATGTTTACACACCAAATACAAGATAAGGAGTTTGGCTCGGTTCTTTTCAGTGTTCCATTTTCCACACCAAATTAACAAAACGGAACACTTATGGAATCACCCCGGTATCAGCCAGCCTGTCTCTCACAGACGTTTTTATCATAGACTATTTGACGTAGACATTTGAAATTTGGAACAGTTGTATAATAGGGCAGAAAATTCTATGAATATCTCGCTCTTCTTCCTTTGTCCAAGATCCAGTGTTGGCAGTTTGGGGTTTTCCCCCCAGATTTAGGGGTATTTTTGCTGGCTAGGGGCGAATCTGAGGGCACAACCTACTTAGGGGGAAATTTTTATAGACAAAATTTCCACCAACTTTATTTTGAATAAATGGCTTATGAAATATTTAAAGCTCCCCGATATACATTCTCGGATTGTTCGTCGATTTCCATTGGAATTTGGAAGTTAAATGGAATACTGAGGGAATATGGTGTTGCTGTTCGGTTATATATTCATTGTTTTTCTGAGCAAAGAGAATTTATGCTTTGGAATAATTGTCCTTTGGTATTAAATATAAATAGTATAGAATAGTAAAATGGATAGAATAGCTCCATTTCTGGACTCGTCAGATGAAAATCAAGAGGAGCGGTGGGACATAATGGAGCTACCAGATAAGACGTGTAAGGAAACTTACCCGGCGGATTCTACGATACCAAGCTAAAGTGAAAGTGAATCGAATAAGTAGAGGGAATCTCCAATCAGGCGGATTCCATAGGGGTGATAAATAGGTATATCTAGCGTTTGAGTAAAAAGTGATTTGCGAAAAAAAATGTTTTCGCTTAATAATATCTTTTTTGGGGGGATTTTTTGCAAAAATGGTCAATTCTGGGGGGATTTCAAATCGATCTAGGGGGAACTTGGCCCAAGCATCTGGCAACACTTGGCAAGATCACAGCTAAGAAGTTTTATTTCTGTCGCGCGTAACTTCTACACGCACTCTTTTTTTCTACCAACTGTCGCTTAGAGCACGCCTTAAAAATAAAGACGCCATCACTTCTGCCATTTCATGCTCCCGCGTCAAACGAAGCACTTTTTTCTTGAAAACAAATTTGAAATGCGCCACACTCTCGCGCCAAACATTCTCAAAGGTGGAGCGCTTCGTACAGCGCAGAGCAGAGCGTACACAATGTTTTCACAGACTTTGCCTTTTACATTTCGCTTCCAATCCGATCAGTTGGTTAGGTTACGCTATTGCATTAAGATCGTGCCGCAGCTTTCGAGCGGCGTCTGTGTTTATCTCTCGTACTTAAAGAAAACAGAAAAAAAAAAATAACAGCACACCAATCACTTATCAATGAAAGATTTGATTTTGATTTCTTCTTTGCTTTTATTATTTATTTATTCGTCGATATCGTTTTCGATGATAATCATGTCGTCAACTTAACTCGTTCATTATATGCGGGACGGACTAATTCTTATTCACTCGCACAACAGTAGACATATCCGGCGGGGTGCTGATAAGACGCACCACCATCATGATGTTTATGATATTGCAATGCTTCGTCAGCTAACAAATGAGTGCCATAACCAAAATCATCATAACCACCTTCTAGGCCTCGTTCTCTAACTCGATCGGGAGTGTTTATTGTTTTTTTTTTTTTTTTTTTTTTTTCAACGCAAAATGTGCATACAGTAGTGCTGTGGTGAACTATAATTATTGAAATGTGAAAAAAATTACTAATGAAGTAAGAAATAATTTATGCGATATAAGTTTGTATATCAGTGGAAGTAAAAAAAAATAAATACAAAAAATCGCACATTGTTATTGTGACACCCTCTCAAAACCGCCTACAAAAAAAAAAAAACGAGAGAAATAAATAAATAAAGCTCAATACATCAACAATTTAAAAAAAAAAAAATCATTCATAAAGGTTTCATCGGAGCCCGAACCGTGCGTCGTCATTCACTTCGCCAGTCGATCTCGCGTAGCAGTCGTTGTCGCGAAGCTCCCCAAACTACATTACTCGACAACACGATCGTGTCGATTCTGATTCTGAGAGATGATATGTCAAACGAGGAATGACATGCGCGATCGATAGTTGTTTTCGGTGGTTTGTTTATTAAAGGTGTGTACTTTTATTATTATTTTCCTCATAAAATTATTCACATTTGTTGGGTGTTATGGATGCATAGATACACTTGGCTCACCTTTGGATGTCAATTAGTTGTCGATGATCTTTTCTGTGTCGCGATCGGTTATTTGAATTTGAATACCTATAGTGGGAAATGACAATCCTTGTTGAATTCTATACTCGTATGTAACTACCGATCATCATCGACACAGTTTATTTACATTCTCTTCCTCTTGTTCATATTGATTGCTGAGAGTGATCTTTTGACAGCAAGTAAAGATCAAAGATCTCGGTCTCGTTCGTAATCACAATCGTTGCCATTTGCGCTCTGTCGTAGTTGTAGTCGCCGCCGCCGCCGCCGCTGTCGTTGTCGTTGTCGTTTATCGTTGTCGTCGCTTTTAATCGTCGGCATTGTGAACCGAGGATCAGATTTGAATTTTGATTTTTTCTTGTTTTACTATATGAAATTCAGTGAATAAAATTAATTGGGTACTTGTATTGAAAAACTAGAATCAATTCATAGTGTTAGTAGATAGCGTGGGGGTGGATTGTAAATTTGTTTTCATTCTATAGTCGCGTCTTTGTTGCCTCGTGACCAGTTGAGTACCCTATCGAGTTCATTGTGATTTCAAGTGCTGCCCCCAAAGACAGAGGGAGAGAGTAATTAATTGTAAAGAAAAGGTGTGTGAATCAGACTCTTAATAATTAATACAACAAATCAGTCAGAATTGTGCCTGTGTCATAACAATAAATATCTACCCACAAGGAGTGTGTCTAAAATATCGGCTAGTACACCGAGTTTATGGCTAAAAATAGATCGTATTCGCTAAAAAGCCCACCAAGTCGACATGTTCGCCACCCCCCTTCGTGGAACTATTCACCTCTATGAGTGGCCGCTCCACTTGGTGTACAAACATACATATGTATTCGTCCTAGAAGAACAGAACAGCCACCACATTTTATTGGACCCGTCTTTAGAAAGAAGACGAATATTCATCCTCAACAGCGTCTTTGCTCGTAGTAGCCCCAACATCGCTATCGTATCCGTAACCCGGGCGAATAAATATATATTTTCGAACTACCCACCTCTCGTGCGCGCACATTATTTGTCGTTCGCATTCGTTTTGCTGTTTCAATTTTCTTGTATTTTATTTTAATTTGGATTCTTTTTTTGAAATCAACTACCTACACACGTCTACGCACGGCGGCGCGAGAGCACAGACCTTATGACCTATGTTCCCCAGCGTTTCGACATTCGTAGAGATCAACAAAAAGTCGGGAAATTCTAAAAATACTCGCATCGCATACAGCTCGTGTCTGCTGTATCTTGGGCTGCTTGTCGGCTACACAGAGATACGAACGAGTACATATTTGGATTTGGTTACTTACGATGTATCTGTGGCTACGACGAGTCATATAAAAGCCGATATTTATGCACCAAAGTGTACAACACTTCGCATGACATGTGCGGAGGAGACGCGACATTATTTTACAATTTTCCTGCCAAAACATTCGAATAATATTCAATACAAAGTACAGAGATACTTTTTGTACGAAAATATATAGTAGTTTGTTTTAAACTCACGTTCTCATGGATGAATATTGGTTTGCTTTATCGCTTGATACTACAGTCAGACCCCTACGTTCCAGCGCGGAGTTCATTCGGTCAAGGAAAGGGAATTATTATTATCAAACGCCGCTGCTCTGGTTCGAAAACATTCTCTTCGAATGTGAACCCAGTTCAAATTGTGGCGTTTTTTTTGCGCAATCTTATCAATTGGATTATGTTTTTGTTTATTTTTAGTTTTTTTTGTTATTTATTAGAACTGTGGATTAAATTTCTTTTGCCGTCACAGTTGATGTCGTATACTCATCTCGATGGATTTTTTTTTCTGTCCACTTGCTGAGTTGACGGAATTCATTTGTGGTTAGTTGGATTAGATTACAAGTTCTTAGAACGTTCCTTGTGTCACGACCCACACCTATGGATCAGTCTGACTATGAAGTAATCGAGTAAACAGAGATTGTATCAGTCTGTGATTAAGTTTATGAGTATAAAGTATTAAATGTGTGTGTACGAGAATGGAATTTTTATTCCAAAGAATATTATGAATTTACCTACATACGTGTTGTTTCAAGCTTTCAAGTGATAATATACGCATGTAGTCACACCTTTAGAATGCTTAATCGATTTAATTCATTTAGCTTCTAACGTTCAAAAATTTGTATATATTCGGAGACTTTATTGTTGGATTCTCTGTTGGTTTGTTGGGCATTCACCTTTGTGGTGGCTATGGGAGTTAACCAAATTACCACATTCTGATCATGGTGGGCTGTAGCATATCGCAGCTGCTATTTGTTTACTAATTTGAATATGTATATACCTATGTATGTACATAGTTTGGGAGATACGAGTGGAAGCATAGCTCAGATAAATCATGTATCTAGGCAAAATCTATCTAGGTTGTCTTTGCCTTAAGTATTATCCAGAAGAGCAATTTAAGGTTGGCATATATGTTGTCGCTGCAATTTCATAGATACAACTAACGCTTCTTCATTTATTTGATTGCAGTCAGTTGATTACTACGTGGGCTGAAAAGTCCCGAGATTTTTCATGAAAATAAGCGTTTTTTAGGCAAAGTTATATAAGGTCCGTCGCGTACTCTTTCAAAACAACGAAAATCCACGAAAAATAACGAAAAACAACGAAAACCAGTTCGCGTACGCAAAACTTTCGTAGTTTTTTGTAGAAGAGAGTGCTCACGAGAGAGTAAGAAATTTCCCCATGCTACGAATTTTACTACAAGAAATTTCTTTGGGGTATATTATGAAAACTGTCAAATCTGTCAAATCACATATGTACATTCTTCATTTGTTGGTGCTTAATGCGTTCGATTACTTTTCGTGATTTTTCTGTCTGTCAAAGAATTTTACCCCCACTCTTCGAGATTTGACAGAAAACCCATATTTAGTGCAAAAAGTACAAAATATCCAAGCCTTCGAAATATGCCTCGGTTTCCGCGATGACTTCCTTATTCGATCTGAATGTCTTTCCCTGGAGCCACCGCTTGATGTTTGGGAATAGGTAATAGTTGCTGGGAGCCAAATCTGGTGGGTGAGCAACCAATTCGAATCGTTATTGGTTCAATTAGGCCATCGCTTTCAAAGACTCACGTTTCATACATCGTCACAAAACTCAATTACACAGCAGCAACGCTAAATCGGCCGCTGCTGTTTTTGGTCGACGGTCAGGAAACGCGGCATCAATCGCGCTGATAGCCTTTTCCGCTCCAAAACATCGTGCAAAATGTATCCCACCCGTTCTTTTGAAATACCCACGGCCTCAGCTAACTCCACTTATTGAACACTCAAACGATTCGATGCACTTGCTTGACGATTTCCGCATTCGAAGGCTCTTTTGGCCTTCCAGAGCGAGGTGCATTTTCGGTACTTATACGACCCATTTTAAGTTCACTAAACCACTGAAAAACTGTTGTTTTCGAAGGAGCAGATGTGGGATAACATTACTGCAACCATTGCCATGATTGTTGGGAAGTTTTTCTCATCAAAAAACAATGTTTGATCAAGATGCGATACTCCTGTTTTTCCATTATTTTTACTACGGCTAAAGTAGCGTCACTCAAACGACTGCAGCTTGCAAACGAATGGACGAAATGTCATGACACTTCATATATATACTAGTGACTAGTGAGCCTATCGCAATGAGTCATGATCATTTTCTAGTAACTGCCCTAAATCTTTACTACTCGTTATCCGAACTTGAATTTGTCTGTTCCCCAATAGATATCTCAAATATCATTCGTCAACTACTTAACAAGTTTGAAATACTTGGTGCTTTGAGGCTTTTGGGGTCTAAGAAAGTATCATTTAGCACTTAGACTTGCAAATAACTCACAGTTATATCCTTTATTAGTTTTGAATCAGTTATTTGTCTGTAGTAAAATGATTCCAGAAACGAAGTACGTACGAGGGTATGAGAGATCTGGCCATACACAATTAGCGCTGATGCGCCTTTTTGATACCACAGTTTAAAGTTATCTGATTACCAAAGTATGTGTAGAGGAAGTAGTGTTCAAATCCATCCTGTGGAGTTGAGTCACCTAATAAGGTTACAGAATTTTATGGCAGAAAGATCTGAAACGTCATTAAGGAAATAGTTACAGGAAGTGGAAAAATTTGCATTCTTGCAACTTTTGCAGTGGGGATTAAAAGGGATAACTAACCTTGAAGCATGTGTGCCCATAGCCCAGTGACCTGCTCTGATTGCGACAATTCTGGCAGTTTCCGCTCTTGGCCTTAAACGAGCCATTTCTTCCTGGATATGACATTCAGGTTCTTCCACTTGAATTTGGCTTCAACTAGAAAGAAACCGAAAGAAATCTGGGCAGTTCATCGGCTTTTACATTTCCCCCTATGTTGCTATGGACGGGAACCCAGAGGAAATTGATTTTACACCAATTGCTTTCACGGGTCAGTTCTCTCTTGCACGGTTCTACCAATTTAGAGGAAGTGGTGGTTGAGTGAAGGGCTTTAATAGCGGGCTGGGGCTGACTGTTGTCACTGGGCTCGTCTACTAGCATGTTGGGCTGACGGCGGATCTCACGCGACTGGTTGTAGTGTTGAAGCCGCAGCAGTTCTAGCATAGCAGCTTGTATCGTAGGCTAAATACCAATGACCAATGAAAGGGGTCCATCTCTAGTTAGAGCATCAACTCAGGATACCAGTACAGTTCAACTAGATTTTTTTTTTAATCGTACTTACTTAGGTGTTCAGAGTGAGCCAGAACTTCAACCAATAATCCTCTTCAGTAAACTCGGTCATTGGCTAACTGCTAACACACTCGAATTTGGTTGAGGTCCTTTTAAATTATGATTTCCTTATCAGCCTTCTATATACTGTTGGATGTGTCATTGATTTGTGTCATTGTGAGCACTGTGGTGTAGTGGTTAAGTGCGTTGGACTACTACGCAATCCTGCCCGGGCTCAATACCAGACCGGGTCCAACAGCTTAAAAGTTTTTTCATGGTGCCAGCTCTTTCGAATGTCTGACAAGTAATCAAAGAGTACCATTTGTCAATAAGCTTCTCAACTCGCCGTTCGGAGTCGGCAAAAAACTTCCATTCGTGCAATAATATAACACGCACACACAAATGGTTGCGTGAAGCAGGTCCAGGTTCACCCCGAGCTGTAGCGCCACCCAAAGTTAGTAAGTAAGTATCATTGATTTTGAATAAGATAGCTATTACATCCCTTTTAACTTTTATGATGCTGAAATATGATAAACTGCTATTTAGCATTTTTATATTTTACATGTTTGCTTTTCCAGCGCATATGGCATCACTGTCTACGCTGTTTTATGGAAATTAAGTAGCCACAGACTGCTGCTATTTCAGAATGTTGAATATGAAATCTTCAACTCGGCGTTAAATTGATTAAGAGCTAGGGGCGTTCATCCCGCCGCAAATAGTCCCAAGACAGTTATGTTGAAAAGCCTATTAAATTGTTTTATTTTAGGGACATAAAGATACGAATCGCTGAATTTGAGATCTAAGGTAGCTTAACTTCAAATTATTTAATTACAGCTACATAAGTGATTAATATATGTACATATGTTTGATGTTGGATTTAGGTATGGAAACATTTACGTGATTCTATTATGGCTTCTTTAAAAAACCCATTTCGGATAAAGGTTTTGGCAGGTGTGGATTTACTTTTACATACTCTTATAGCATGTCATAAAACTAAGCCATTTTGTAAGGCAGTTTAATGTAAACTTTAGCACCATACGAAGAAAGCTCATAGTCTCAACTTGAAGGGGACTTCATTCCTAGTCTGCTGTGCTCTTGCGCAGTTTTCGAGTATGTACAGGCATGCCACATTTTAAGCCATCACTGGGCAATGCATTATCCTTGCCAATATCCAGTGCAGGAATGGAGTAGCTTAGATAGTTTCTTTCAAAAATCCTCATACAGTCAGTCATACAGAGTGTTTTTTAGGCGTTGGTGTTAGCAAACACTTTTTCCAACGACAACTAAAATCACAGCTGATAGCTGAGTTTGGTTTGTCATTTCACGCTTGCAAATTGTGTAAATCTTTGTCGAAAATTTTGGTTCAGTTCGCGCAATTTACCGTGCGCTATTTTGCTCATTTCATTTTGGTTGAATGGCTATGTCAACAAGCTAAAGCCGTATTTTTTTGCACGCGTATGTAGGTATATAAAGGTACAAAAAAAAAAAAAAAACGCCTATTGTCGATCAAAGAATTCATCACAAATATTTGGTAGTACAGATATATGAGGGCTGTTCGATAAGTCAGTGACTTTTATGCCTCATGGCGCTCAGATGGCATTGAGTTTTTTTCCGCCATCTTTGTTTCTTTTAATGCATACAGTGATCGAAAGAACTTTGGTTTGTGTTATTTGCTCAAAATGGAAAAAATTGAGTTTCGTGTTTTGATAAGACACTACTGTTTGCGCGGTAAAACCATTAAGGAGACTGAAGATAGACCTAAAAATATTATGGAGACTCTGTTCCCTCGCATGGGATGGTACAAAAGTGGTTCACTGAATTTCGTACGAGCTTAAAAGACACTGAGCGCCCACAATATTGTGTTGGACGATTGCAAGTCAAGGTTCGTGAGATAGCTGAGACAGTAGCCATTTTAAATGATAGCGTTATTCGAATCCTGCATGACCATTTGGGTATGGAAAAATTATCGGCAAGATGGTTGCCGCGTTTGCTGACGATTGATCAAAAACGGATTCGGGTGAAGTTTTCGAAGCAGAATTTGGAACTCTTCAAGCGTAACTCAAGTGAATTTTTACGACGGTTCGTGACAGCAGACACGCCAGCTGATTGGAAATCCTCGGCAATGAATTCTGTGGCAGCTGCATGGGTGGGGAGGAGGAAGAATCCCCCTATCACCTCCTTTGCAGCTGCTCAGCACAGATATTTCCTCAACGGATATCAATAAAATATGGAAATTTATCTAGCCTTTCAAATGGTTCCAAGAGTGCCAATAAGAATCCGCTCACTTGGCAATACAAAGAATCTACTTTGGTCTGAGTAAATCCTCCCGGGTACGGTAGATAACCACCTAACCTAACCTAGAGTCCTTAATTATGGACACTATTATCTATTATGGATTCAAAGTTTATTAGTAGTTAATAGTAACACATGTATGTGGTTCTGTTTATTTTTAGGGTTGGTAGAGGGGTTTTAAAAAATATCAAAATTAATCAAAATACCAAAAACAAATCTTTCAACGAATTGAATTCGAACTCAAAATTAAAAGCGCTTATGTCGGTTTCGCTCCAATATTTACATGTGTACATTTCTTTTTAATATAGAAATGGCATTTCTCTTTATTTATCTTTTGGAAAAATCATGTTTTTCTGCTGCAAAGGGTTATTTCTAAATTTATGTTGGTTAACATTTTTTTTTTGGTCGATTCAACTATGTAGTTTCCAACTCCATTCTTTCAGTTGATAAGGCTATTTTGCATCGTTTTTCGTAGACTGGACTGAAATTTAAAACAAACATATAAAGAAACAAAAAACAAACAAAATATTTATTCACTCCAGCCGGTATGTGTCACACCTAAAACGGTTGATTGTATAATTTTCTGGCAAAAAAAACAAAACACAAAACACAAAACACAAAACACTTGTGGATTTTATTGTTATCGGTGGGTTTCGTACAAATATGCGATCTGCGGTTGAAATAAAAATTAATCATCAGATGCAATTTCCTTGAGGTTTTACATTTCATACTTCTTTATTCTTCTTGGATAGATCCATATATTCGTGCAGAGCATTTTGTGTACGTGCTTAAAGCTTCCTTCGATTCATAGAATAACCAAGATAATGTGACAATGTTCTTGTGCTTATTGATTTATTTGAGACGTGCCTTATCGGGTTTTTCTTACGTCTTTACTTAAGGTACTTAGCAAGTAATTTTCGTAATCCACCCCAATTGTTTATTGGGAATTTTTATTATTTAATTTTGACGTATTTATATTCAATACATTGCAATACTCTTGTATTGTCCAATGGATGGGATTCCTAACGTTTTTAATTGCCCTGCATTAGGCAATCTTAGAATCTCAGAATCTCATACAAAATTACTTTCTTAAAAGACACTAGGTTAGGTAGGCATCGTGGCTCAGAGACTAGTGTGTTAGACCAACAATTTTTGTTCACGGTGCCACCTCTTTAGAATGTATGTCGAGTGTATCATTTGGCGGGAGGACTTTCCAAGTTCACTGTACGGGAACTGTACGAGAAGCTAGTTTTACCGTCCCTTATTGCAGTTTACAACTAAAAGTGTTTTTGATGTGAATACTTCTTTAGCGACGTATTTGTTTTGAAAACGAGTTACGATAACTGCGTCACGATAAATTTCGATAAAATGTGTTTCGATAACGGTGAAATGATTCCATACAGGGAAAAAATGTATATAGAAAACATCAGCTGTCTGTTTGTATGTCTGTCCGTCCGTCTGTCTGGCTGCCTATCTGTCTGTCCGTCTGTCCGTCTAACCGTCCGTCTGTCTGTCCGTCCATCTGTCTGTCTGTCTGTCTGTCCGTCTGTCTGTCTGTCTGTCTGTCTGTCTGTCCATCCGTCCGTCCGTCCGTCCGTCTGTCTGATTCTGATTCTCTCCGTCTGTCTCTCCGTCCATCCGTCTGTCTGTCTAAACAGCCGACCCAATTGTTATGTAAAGTACATAGGCGAAAAATGTATATAGAAAACATAAGCTGTCTGTTTGTATGTCTGTCCGTCCGTCGTCCGTCCGTCCGTCTGTCTATCTGTATGTCCGTCTGTCCTTCTAACCGTCCGTCTGTCTGTCCGTCCATCTGTCTGTCTGTCTGTCCGTCTGTCTGTCTGTCCATCCGTCCATCCGTCCATCCGTCCGTCCGTCTGTCTGATTCTGATTCTCTCCGTCTGTCTCTCCGTCCATCCGTCTGTCTGTCTAAACAGCCGACCCAATTGTTATGTAAAGTACATAGGCGAAAAAACCGCCCGCTGGTGGTGCTGGAGTCAAGTTATTGACAACTTCTATATTAATTGACCAAAATGAATATCAGCTGTACATTATATGTAAACATATTTACTAAATTTTATTACACATTTTCTATCGATTGTACTAGACAACTTTCTTCTTCTCTTACACATTACATACATACAACTGCTTTGGATTGGATAAGTATTCACTTCCCCTGTGAGCTTATGTAGATGAGGCTCACACATATTTTTCTTTAACGTCAGGTGGTGAAAGAAGAAGAATTCTCATCGTCTACATTCTTAGTCAATTTCGATTAAGTGTCAGTTACTCAGTTCAAATACTAATCGATGCCAACCGCAAAAAGTAGGTTGGGTTAGGGAGCAGTGGCTGCCGGTAGTTCGGGTACCAGCACACGAAGACCTGTAGAGGCCTATTGTGATATCAAGGATCTTTGGGATATCTATCGCCGAGACCCCGATACTCGTTAAACTATTTGAAGCTTTGTATTAACCGGGATAGGCTTCTGCCATCCGTTTGTGCAATCTCACCGAGATGTACTTTTATTCTTCGGAAAAGAGCTTGGCTGGTGCAATGGAGATGAGTGGTACTCTCTTCATTTTTCCCGTCTCTATAACGTATACAAATGTCATTCGAAAGGACGCCAAGTCTAGGTGCATGGATTCCTTGAATTTAATGTCCTGTGATAATGCCAATAACTATTCTTATATGAAGTCTTTTTAGGGATACTATATACTTAGATAACTTCAGATTCAGCCTGGGCCAAATGTACCTGATGGCAAGACATGTATGTAGATCCGCATCCCCATCTGACATTAGTTTTATTGGATGTGTCAAGTTTGAGTGATAGTTTGTCGAGTAAAATCGATCCTAGTTCAGCTAATTCGGTAGATAATGCGATCATACGAGTATGTGAATAAATAAGCCGCCTCGGTGATCTAGTCCATATTACGCAGAGGTTGTAGGTTTGATACTCATCCAGTGCTTGATTACTAAGGGGATCTTGTTCGGTAGTACAATGGATCACTGTTGAGTCCGAGTAGTTCGACAGATTAGATAGAAATAATAAAAACAAAATGTAGATGAGACTCATTGCAAGGATTTCAAGGCAACCTGTCAATCTGAGAAAATGATTATATCGCTGTAAGTTATTATGTACCTCCTAGTCAAGGACAATAATTCTGAGATCGCCGTTTTTCCGGTTGTGATCAGCGAGGTTAAAGAAGAGATCAAGGTTTAATCTGTTCGACAAAAATACCTCCTCCTACACCATCGTTGGTTTTGTTGGATAAAAGTAGACCATATCCCAAATCACGTTTAAATAATTTGAATTTTGCTAAAATTAGTTAATTTATTGAAATTGAATATTTGTATGAAAATTTATTCAAGTAACAGTGAAATAAGTTTCTGTAAAACAGCCCGTCAATCTCACAAATAACTTAACTAACAAACTTTTGTTTGTTTGGAATGCTTTGCTTAAGTATGCTTGTATATTAACTAGAATTCCATATTATTGTACATGTTTCACTATTCTTTATAGACAGAGCTGTTAAAATAAAATAACGATTTGCGTGATTAGTAACAACCAGAAAAAGATAAACAATCCAGTGAAACATCAACTGAAATTTTGCATTCATTTTTTCCTAATTATTGCTGGGACATGTACTCTACACAGATGTGCAATATTTTTTTTTTTCACTGCTTGAAAGGCAACTCTTTGTAGAGGAACCTTGGGAGGATCTCTGGATACTACAAGCTTAAAATACAATTTCGGGTGCAGTTTAGAATGTTTCCTTTCAGATCACTGTAAATGGAACAACAGGGGTTGGTCTGGTTTCTTACCAGGAAGCATATTCTTCTGCACTGTCAGATTTATAAATGGATGAGCTCTCTGGAGCGGTGACGGGAAATAAGGCCCAACGAAATGAGACCAAATTGCAAAAAATTTGGCGTTATTTCGTTTTTGAAATGGTAATAAAGCCAAATTAGTCAAATTTCGCAATTTGGCTTTATTTCGTTTTTCAAAATTGCATATATCCAACCTCGCATCTACCCCCATTCCAACAGCGATCAAGCAGGGGGGCAGCATGCCCCCCCATACATATTTCACTGTTTGGGTATGCACAAAACCTTGCAACCGATGCTGCTGGCAAATAAATCGAACAAAATAATTTGGCATTACTTCCATTTCAAAAGCGAAATAAGGCCAAATTTGTGATTTGGTCTTATTTCGTTGCGCCTTATTTCACGTCACCCTCTGGAGCAGGTAGAGTTGTATGCTATCGTTAAAACAGCGAACATTGCACTTAAGAAAAGATGGAGAGCAAATCCATCTGCATATATTTGTTTTGATAGCCAACCAGCTATCAAAGCTTGTTCAACAAAGTTGATCACCTCAAAAATAGTTAAGGAAGCTAGCTTTTAAGAAGTTGATCGAACTTGGACGCTGGATCCGCAACACCTTTCCTCAGCCTGCAAGTACCTGCAGTTCAACTTACCTTGGAAACAAACCGCTAGAGCTGCTGCGACTGCAACACTACAACCATTGGCATAGGTTAGGTAAGGTTGAAAGGGGTTATGAGGCTGAGCCATCATAAAAACACTAGGCACCATAATGGGCGATCATCTGGGACCATCGTATGATGGCACCTAAACCGAAACACTTCCATCGAAACATTTAATTTCCCTGCGAAATTTTAGAATTTTACTGTGGCCTCCTTGGCCAGCCTCCTCCAGTGTATTAAAGAAGTAATTCCCTAAATATTTTTTACGAAAACGGGCAATAGCCTGACAATCGCAAAGGATATGTTCAATATCCTCCGATGTTCCTATATCATTGCAGTATCTGCATTCGTCCGTGTTTGGAAAACCCATTCTTTTAGCATATTTCCTTAAGAGACAGTGCCCGGAGAGAATTCCTATTAGAGTTCTTAACTTTACCCTATTCATTCCAAGGATTACCCTGGTTCTTTTACGGTCTATAACCGGCCAGAGAGCCTTGGATACCCTGTGTCCCTCTATTCGTGACCAGTTTTACCCTAATGCTGATGATGGCGATGCCATGTTCACAACCGACTCGGTTACCGGCAGTGCCCCCTCTTTCCTTGCCAGTTCATCCGCAAGTTCATTTCCCTCTACGCCAGAGTGTCTAGGCACCCTGTTGTGTCTGCTTATTGATCTGAGCACAGAGCGACGATTGCTGATTTGACGATACACGATTCTAGTGCTCTGAGCGCGGCCTGACTGTCGACGTAGATGATGATAAAGTTATCCGTTATTAGCTTCGTCACCAACAGCTCCGCCGCTCTCTTCACAGCTAGGACCTCAGCCTGAAATACACCACAGTTTTCCGGAAGTCTAAGACACGTATTTAGCTCCGGTTCTCTTGAGAAGATACCAGAGCCCGTGCCGTTGTCGGTTTTCGACACATCCGTATAAACCGCAATCCGTTTCATCAAGGTTTCCAATTTTAAGTTCTTTCAGAATAGCGGTATGACCATAACTTCGATTTCTGAAGTAGCCTAAGTTAGTGAGTCTAATCGCACTCCTACTTGCCAGGTGTATTGTATGCAGATCGAGTGGCATGAGATACAGAAAGGTATCCAGTGCTGCCGCGCCGTGGGTGTTGTGCGCAGGGCTCACGTAATGGCAACACGGCTGTTCTCTGAGCCACTGCTAATTTTCCTAAAATGTTTCGTTTGAGAGCTGCTTTCCACCAGACAAGTATGGGTCTGACGATCATTACTTAAAGCCAGTGCATCATTACCGGCTTGAGCCCCTAGGTTCTTCCTGCTGTTCTTCTACAGATAAAGAACGCATTGTACGCCTTTCTGATTCTGTCCTTTGAATTTAAATTCCAATTAAGCTTTCTATCTAGAATAATACCAAGATACTTTGCGTGATCTGATAAACAGAGTTCAGCACAATTGGCATGATGGTGAAAAAATCTCTGTTACACCTAAATAGAAGTGACCCAAAAACCCCCACCGGACTTCCTTAAACGAGCACCGAAACGAAATTGGGATCAGAAGTTCGGGCGTTTGCTAAATGTGCCTGGAAGATGACAAGCCAGCTACGCACTATATAAGGCCTTTGCTCGGATCAGGAAGGCTATATCATCCTTCGAGATGAGGATCTACTTGAGCTCAATCTTGCCCAATTGCTGCATTTTGCGAAAGTGATTGCCGGACTTGGATTGACAAATCGCTAACTCAGCCAATAAACCAACAGGTCTATGAGTTTGATGTCTTTATAGATAACCTCACATTCCAGTTTTTCGAGCTTTTTTGAGGAAGAAAAAGAATGATCTTAAAGTTGGCATGTGGAATTAACTTTCAAGCTCAGATTTTGCTTAAAAAAATTAAAGTGCTTTAATAATTCTTGATTCAACATATTTTCATGGAAAGAGGCTCTCTTCAGTCTGTGCATGAGTCACTCGAAGGAAACAACCTTCATAAGGGCACCAGTCCTTATTGTTCTCGCAGTGAGGAAGTGTCACCCTTGGACTTCATGTTTTTCTTTAAAATTGTCTTAGTTCAAGCAGTCTCAGTCGCCAGCACACACCCATGAAGCATGTGACACCTCAAAACTATGTATAGCCATCAGCAGTATGCTGTTCTGGTTATGCAACCATATCAGAAAACTTGCATATCTCTCTCCATTTCCATCTGTAGCTAAATTGAACCCACACGCATTGTAACCTTCTGCCCACCAGTTAAAGGTGTACCTGTGTATCTATGTATGTAGCCTCATCGCTAAATCTTTAAACAAAACAAAACTTAAACAACAGAAAACCTTACACACACATTGTAATGCGTCTCTCTTTCCTTTTCTTGGCTATTCTTACAGGTTCTGTGATTTATCAGTGTCACCTTTTGGCCAGTGTAAAGGCCACATTCAACCAGCAGCGCTACCAACACAGGCAAACAACAGAACGGGAAGCCCCAGCATTGGTAGGTCGACCAAAATGACAATTTGCCAAAAATAAAGCAACAAGCAAAATCAACAAAACAAAAAAAAAAACCAAATAAAACCGAGAATCATAGAAGAAGTGTAAAATTAAAAAGTAAATCGTCTGGCTTGCACTGTATCTACAGTGTGTGTATTTTTTCGCGCTACACTCACCGACAAGTTACCCCCGCCGCCGCCGCAGCCACCCACCAACGCAGCAGTCGGTCGTACTAAGTGACTATCTGACTGACACCGGCTCTGTGTCCGATCCGATACACATACCTAATCATCATCATCGTCGTGGTTGTCTGTCCGTCGTCGCGTCGCGTCGGTCGGACGTCATCATCGTCGTGGTCGTGGCCGCAGTACGTATACGTACTATCGCCACTCGCAAACACGCACACACACATAGCACACAGCCAAAGGAAAGAGTATCTGAAACGTTGAGGGAAAAAATCTTGAACTCTGACCGATGACCGGGGCTGAACCCTTTTTCTTTAGTGCATTTTAATGTCAATGTAAATGAAATATTTTGTTGTGGTGTGTTTATTTCTGAGTTTTTTTTTTTGTTTTGTTTTTAGTTCGCTTCGTTCGTCGCTTTAACGAAACTTGTGTGTGTAGAATTGTGTGCACTGTAGTTGGGAACTATCAGTCGATTAAGGTTCCACAAGTCACCATTCAACGAGCTACGGTCGTCCGTGAAGTGCTGGTTCTGTGTTGCACACATGTGACACTATGTTGCCTCAGATCGATCGCGGCTTGTTCGCGGTTTAAAGCGTTTTAATCATTTTGACCGGTTCGAAACGGTTAAGTTTGAGTATACTAACGTTACAAGAGTATCTACTACCATTCGTTAAGTTGGTCGGATCTACGAGTACTCATGTATCTGTGAGTCTATTGTTTTGACCCATTCAAATCTAAACAAAAAAAAAAGAAAATAATAAGTGCGTCTCTTTAATTTACTTGTGATTCTAAATTGGGCCAATAAAATTCATATCACCTGCTTTTCGATTGAATAGAAGAGAAAGAAGTGGGAAAAAAAATATAAGTGTAAAGTATCTATACCTATAGCTAAGTAAATAAAAGATAACTAGCAAGAGGCAGAGCGGGAAGTGATAAAAAGAAAAGAAAATGTGCTACTTAGTGTATGCCAATGGTGGACAATGAAGGAAATTGATACTGAAGCTCCAGTTGTATGGCCCGCATGGTGTTATTCAGGTGAGTGTGTGCTTGAGATACTTTTTTTACCCTTTTTTTTTTTTGGTCTGTTGTTGTTCATTCTGTTGTTTTCTTTAGCCTTGTTTCATGGTTTTCTGTGAATTGTGAACTCCTTTCCTTTACCACCCCCCGTGTGCGTAATAGCCGCTCTAATCAGTGTTTGAAAAGATTGTATGCCTTCGACGTACAGATATAGATGTACTATTATTAAATGTGATTCTTTGGAATTGTGACCATTGAATGATGTGGATTATTGTTGAGTATTGATTGATAATTGGGAGAAGCGTCTTTTTTTTAACCTGCCGCATTGTGTGAACTGGATGGCAGTGTGATGAAAAAAGAGAAAAACTCCGCAAAATTCGAAATAAATCACACTGCATTGGAGACCGAGTGAAAGATGCACGTGTTCGGTTGTCAATGAACTCTGTAAATGGAGGTATTGTGGGAATTATAGGGGGGGGGGGGGGGGATAAAAACAGAGTTGCCAGAGTTAAAGGTGTACCATACCAAATATGGCATTTGACAGATTAAGACATTTTTTTTTTATTGAAAAAGGGAAAATCAGATTTAACGGTCTGGGGGAACAGCTTGGGCCACCCTAACCACAGAGCTAAATGGGCTATAGCTTCGGGGTGCAAGCATTCCGCTGGCAATTTTTATTGATTTGATATTACGTTTCCTACTAGGTATTAGTTATTAGCTATTTTTATTCAAAATTTTTTCATGACAAAAATAACCAATTAACGTCTTCTTAATGAAATAGAAATTATTATACGAGTGCATATTTGTAGTATATGTAGATATCTTTGTCAACTTAAGTACATACATACGTCCGGAACTTTAAAAAAATCGCAAATCCCTATAGTTTTGGGCGTATTTATGTTTTTATGGGAAAGCCGATTGTAAACATTCCCATGTATTCAAAGTTATTATAGAAAATGTGACGGTTCGACGAGAGCCCGAAGCGCGCAGGTGGTCTTTGATTTTTCGGGGTCCTTCAGCTTGTCAGTTCTTTTGTTATCCTAAAGTATGTAGCAGCGTTGCAGTGGAAGCGATTAACGAAAGAGCGTAGAAAAAAAGAAAACCACCTTTTAAGAGATGTTATCTCGTTGAGCGTTTATTGATAACAGAACCGTTTGACATTAACTTTAACTAATTTAAGTACAGTAAGGTACAACTTTACTACAGGGACATTTTCGAAGCATGAGGAGAATATATTAAGTTTTCTGAAGTGAAGGTTAGTTATATTTGATCGTTCAAAGTGAGCTGCGCGTGACCTCGAGCGAAACGCTCTTGAAACTTTATATACGCGTTTTTCTCAAAACTACTCTTTCCGGGGCGGAATTTGATGCAATTTTTTTTAAATCGAAATTGTTTTCTCTATAGTCTGTCGAACCGGGTTTTTGATATTTTGATTAAAACATTTTATAAATATAATTAAAGTGTGACATTTTTAACACAAAATGCACACTTTTTTTAAACTGCTGTAAATTGCCAAATTTTTCGAATTTCAAAAAACCCGGCTGGACAGACTATAACTACAACTTAACTTTCCAAGAATTTTTTTTACATTTTGCACATCCATCAACATTTCAAAGAGAAATGATGCAGATCGTGGAGCAACTTTCTTTCACAGCGCCTTGAAAAACGTGATTTTTTATATTTTAATTCTTGTAAAAAAAAATTAAATAAATTTAAATAAATTTTTTTTTATAAAGTTTAAGTACTAATAAACAATTTGTAAAAGTTATTTTTATTAATTTCTATTGTTATCCTTTCTAAAAACAGTTTTTCTTTTAGCGCGCTTTTGGCGCTGCTGTACCCCCTTAAAAAGAAATTAAATGAATACACAATTTAATGAGACATCACAAAGAAGCATTTCCTGACTCTTATCACTTTTAACTCCGACAATAAATCTGTCCGCCAAAGCTTCGTCCAGGATCAGAGATTTCGCTAACTTGTCATCTTGATATCTTCTAAAAAGTATCCAAACCGGATATGTTTGGGCTGCAGATTTGATGGGCACAATAAGCTCATTCAAAGATTCTCCATCTTCTTGATGCATTTTATTCAATTTATACCGCTCTGGCCTTTTGTTCTCCTTTGAAGCAAAATGATCTCGCAACAGTTTTAAAAGTCCTGCGAAAGATTTTTCACTTGGCATTTTGGGAATAATCAATGACATGAGGATTTCGTAAGTCTCTGCTCCAACTATTCTGATGAATAGCGGCGTTTTAGCCTTTTCGTGACCGTCATTTACTATAAAAAATTGTTTAATGCGATCTTCAAATGCCTTGAAATTACTGCCCGGAGCAAAAGGTTCAATATTTCCCACCAGCCGCAACATTACGTCTGTTTGTTTTAGTTCAATTGCACTTCAATAATTTTGCACACACGTGTTTCGCTAAATCCTTGTCGTCAATATTCTGTCACTTACGGCCATATTATTCACTCCGGGTGTAAATCAAATTTAAATGAGTTTTAAACCCGATCTTTAAACCGTGTTTTTTAAACGCATTCACTCAAAAACGTTCATTAAACCCGATGGGTTCAAATATCATTTAACTCGGGTTAAAAACATTTTAACCCGCTTTTAAACAGATTTTAAACCTACGTATTGTCAAATTTGACATAAAATCACAAATGTCAGTTAAAATTAATTTCATTATGTGAATGTGTGAACTTAAATGCGTGAATGTGGGAACTGACAACGGAAAAGAGTCAATATTATGAAATTGAGTCTTAACCTGGGTTAAAGTATTTAAACCCATTGCCAGAGGCAGTTTAAATTTATATGGATTTAAAATTTAATTTAAAAGTTGTTCGGGTTAAAGTGGGGGTTAAACGAGTGAATATTATGGAGTCGGGTTTAATTTTCGGTTTAAGTTAGGTTAGGTTAGGTTAAAGTGGTTATCCCCATCACTCTGTTTGGATTCACTTAGAAACTTGAGGTCCATTGTGTTACCACATGGAGTAGATTCATTTATCGGTATTCAGCTACTCCTACTCATTTTCGGTTTAAATTTACTTTAACCCGGGTGAGTGAATAATATGGCCGTAAGTCTTCGTTGGCTAGCTTAAGTAGCTTCTTATCTCTACGCCGAATCGAGTAACGGCTCCCTTTTTTATTTACTATGTGATTCTATGGACCACGAAAAAGTATTAAGAACCGGTAAACAGGCGCTCAACGCTTATTATCCTCGCGAGCTCGTATCAAAAAAATATAACTATGGTTTACTTTAAAGCCTTCAGCGTCTTTTATAGAAAGCAGCTTTATTTTTTCACTGCTAAGTAGGAATGGGTTAGGTAAGGTGAGAGGGCTGATGAGAATAGTTAGGTACATCCTTATCACACTTAGGTCCACTAGGGTCCAACCATCCGGACGTCCTAGCGAGTTTTCAAGTACGTCCGCTGGTGATCCTTCCGATAGCTCGTCGATGTGTTCGAAGAAAAATTTGCCCAGGGTTATATTTCTCAGTTGGCAGAGGTAAGGGTAATGAGGGATTGGGCTGTGTCCCCAAGAGCCTCTTCGTCACCGCATCCCCTGCAAATGTCATCATCATTCAGCCGTAGTTTTTTCATGTGATATATTAACACGTTGTGGCCAGTCAGCACTACTACTTAACAGCGATTTCCTGTCTTTTTTTGGAGTTTTCTTATTCTTGTAGAAATGCTTCATGCAGCCCACGGTCGCCTTTCCAATCCTCACATTGGCGGTCATTTGTAAAATCTTAAAACTTATATCATCTGCTAATTTATATTTTCGATGAAAATAGCAAAATCTAACCTAAAATATGTATCTTATGCGGATATACAAAAATTGTACACGCACTTGTTCAGGTTCAGAGAAACGATAACCATATCCACTCGAAAAGATTCAAGTATCTTCTTTAGACTACCGCTTATGGTTTGAATACTAAATAACTCTTGTTTGGCCTCCAAGCAGGTGTCCCTGAGCGTGGGAGGCTCCCTAATACTATTATGTTTTTCCAATCAAAACATCTACTTAATTGTAATTCCGTGTGTACAACCGTCTTGCAGAGCTTAATTGCAAAATAAGAACCAGCAACAATAACACATACAACTAATTGCTTCTATTTTCTTAAGTAAACAAGTTATCTTCGTCGTCGTCATCGTCGTCGTCGTCGTAATCCGCAATTCGAATCCAATTGCAATATTGAATTATTATTTCCTATATCTGCACGCACACTCATGGGTATGCCCAGTACGATTTGTTATGACCTTAGATGTATTTCTGTGGTATCCGTCTCGGATGTCATCGATCGAATCACCTTTCCATCGATACGACAACTTTTTCGCCACCGTACTCGTATCGTATACGAATTCGAGTACCTACATAATATGTATGTATAGACAAGCTCTTTCAACGTGTAGGTACATAAGACCGCGCAAGGTACTTACAGGAGATTAAAGATTTTCAAAACTCAAAAGTCACGCTGACAGATATTTTCCATTGGAACTGGTTGTTTGGGCCATTGTGGCGGTTTAATACAATTTTGGCCAAAATCTACTACTGTGGAAGGTGCTGAGGGGGGGACATGTTTAAAATCAATTTATTGTTTTCTTTGCTTCTGTTAACCTAGCTAATGAACTCATTTTTTTTTGCTTTGCCTTTTTAGTGTCGGTATTAAAATGTTCAAAGAGACTGGATACATAATAAAAGATATTGAGTTTCAGATGAGTGTTGGGCTGTGATTGCATATTGTGAATGGGTCATAAATGCGAAGAGTTAGCAGTGGATTATTGACGTTTTGTTGCTAAAACTTGCAGGGAAAACAATAAAGTTAAAGAGTGTAGCTTTCCCTCTTAGTTAGATCGAATGTTTCTCTTCCGGATCATCACACATATGTAGGGCACCGTAGCGCAAGTGGTTAGTGCGTCGGACTACTGAGCCAGCGGTCTTGGGTTCGAATCCCGCCGAGAGCCCCTAAAATATTTTTCACAGTGCCCACCTTTTTCGAATGTCTGACAAGCAATCAAAGAGTATCATTTGTCATGAGAAGCTTCTCAACTTGCCGTTTGGAGTCGGCAAAAAACTGTAGGTCCCTTCCATTCGTGCAAAAATATAACACGCACACACAAATGGTTGCGAGAAGCAGGCCCAGGTTCACCTCGAGCTGTAGCGCTGAACATAGAAACAGCAATGCACTAATGTGAGGCCTAGCCGCCATCCCTAACCTAACCTAACTATTAGACAGAATATTTGTTTACGAGATTCCCTGACTTTTTTTTTAGGGATTACTTTGGTCGTTCGGCCATTTACAAGATGGCGGCATAGTTTAAAACCTTTGAAAAGCACCCCGATTTTTTGAGAGGCTGATGAACATGTTTCAACAGATTTTATTTAAAAAACAAATAGAAAATATTCATTCGGTTTTAACGGTACAAAAAAATAGTAAGAACGCATGAGTCATCAATGCTTTTTTGTATTATACAAAATCACCGGTTACATAATTCAGCGCATGTATTGGACGGTGAATGCCTTGCGTGACTTCTATTTAAATATTAATTGAAATACAGTTCAAGTGCTTAGAATGACATTACAGACAGCGCCGTTGTTGGCTGTGCCTGCATCGCCACATTGAAGTTTCAACTAAATTTGATATTTTTGTCAATTGAACTATAGTTGCTTATCTTATAATCGGTTTGATAACTTGAGTTCAGGTAGGTAGTAGCCCATTAGATTTGACTTACATATAAATACATGTATATGTATAGCATATGTATTTAATCAAATGAAGAGAGAACTCCAGCAACCGAGGAGATGCAACCCTGAAATTTTAACCAAGACTTCAGTATGCATTATTCCTTACTATGACTTCAACTTGAATGTACGAGTACCAATCCTATTTCCTAGTAGGGAAGATTGGCTGTCAAACAAGATGGTCAGAGACCTGGAAATATCACTCTCCACCGACGGACGGCTTAAAAATGGACTTATATAGGTACTGGAGCAAGGCTCTAATCAGGTACAGTAAATAAACGGGAATCTGTCAGACTACCGCATGTATGCAGTGCCTTCCAGGCGGAGCTACTGGCGATTGAAAAGACTTCGATATTCATAAAAGGAAGCGACTTCCCTTCGTCCCATTCCGGTGGACAGTCACTTACTTAGTCAGCCAGCCCTAAAATCAACAGGATCAAACACAATAAAATTAAAGCCAGTCCAAAAATGTCACACTGCACTAAATGCCATAGGTAAGACTGGGCTTTGTACCCGTAGATAGGAATATTGAAGGGAACGAGATAGCAGACGAACTAGCTAGAGCTGGATCAACGCCTTGTGACCCGCAAAAACTGACATCCTCATATCTCGTTCTTTATGGCCGAGATCTAGGACAAAGACGATGTTACATCTGGATAAATCCTCCATACGTTTATGCCCCTTATTCCAAGAACAAAAATCGTTGCGAGAAAAAACATCGTAGCTTGTGGTGCGAGACTTTGAGGGTAAATTCCTAGAATTTCAAATTTCGCAACGAGATTTTTTATGTATGTACGAGTTTTGACAATTCAACAATTGACATTTGTGCAAAAGCAATTTTTCTTCGTCATTTGAGAACTTTATATTTTGTGTTATTTTCCTCTTCTTATCACTCATATTGAATTAAAAGTATTTTGAACAAAAAATTTAATTTTTTTCTTCTCACTAAAACAGCGGTAAAAGAGGAAATTACGTTTAAAGGCGCGAAAATGTGTAGTTTCCCTTTTTGCTACTCAAAATTAATACAATTGCTTCCTCTTTCATTGAGAACAATGTCAATAAAATCGCATCGGAAAACAAATCGTTGCAAGAAAGAATAGTCCGGAGCCGGACCATTAATTTTCTCATTTTGACATTTTACGCTACGATTATTTTTCTCGCAACGATTTTTGTTCTGGGAATAAGGGGCTTTAATCATTGGAATAATATCAGGACACTGTGCCGTAGGTCAGATGATAAGCAAATGTCTGCCTGTGTCCAACGATTGCGGAATGATGAAGAAAGCGAATCGATCCAACATCTACTCTGCTACTGCCCGCCCTCTGAGAACGACGCCGCTGTAGGTACTTTTTAGACCGTAGATTCTAGGCAGACATAGCAGAGTTTGGAAATTTATTGGATATTCCAAGTGTTACCAAGAGCCACTGGCTTACGAGTTGGTTAAAAAAGAGGATTTACTCCCAAACTAAGAGGAGACCATCGGGTCTCCGAGTGGAAATGATTGCTTGAACAATCACACACCCTTCCTAGCCTAACCTAATCTAATCAATGGAATTGTCACCTTTGATGTTTTTCCGGATTCTTTGTCTTCCTAGATCGGTCTATAAAATGAGTCTAAGAGTCTAAAAAAATGAATATAATTCATTTGCAAGTATCAACGGCTGTCAAAAATAGAATAACACATAATCATGGTTTTATTCACTCTCCTAAATTGCCGACAGTAAAAATTGGGAACGTAAGTCAAAAAAAAAAAACAGCTACGCTTAAACGGGAATAATAATAATTGAACCTTACAAAATGTTAAAATTTATTTACAGCGATATTTAAATAATTCAATAGTTATGATTTACACGGTTTAGTCTGTGGCGTGCCGTACGTGACACTGCATCTCCACGTGCTATTTCAAATAGCAGGATTTCATAGCAAGCTAAAAAAAGAGAACTGTCAAATTTGTGTGTGGGCAAATTATAGCTTGATATTTCATTTTTTTTTTTTAGATCCAACCGCTTGTACTCAGCACTTCTATATTTCCACAAACATCGAAACTGCCGAAAATTGTTAATTAAATTAATTATCTCTTCTTGTGACATCTTCCAGTCGATCATAATTATTTTTTTCTTATTCAAACGCATCGAATGCAACCAATTTTCACTCAAATATCAGAAATTAGCAAAATATCTTTAGCTTGCTAAATATCCTGCTATGGATAGCTTGCTATCTCAATTATCTTGTTATTTGCCGTCTCCATTAGATATTTGCATAGCATGCTAATTATCTTGCTATAAGTGTTGTCGTAGTACTTCTTAATTAATTTCTTCCTCGTGGCCGGCTTTTATATATCCAAATGACATTTAACTGGAATGTGACTGGAATAGGTGTTGCCCTTTTGCCTTCATGTCGGGGATGCCACGCCAAAGACCCTTTCGTTTAAGTCGACAATTCTATGGCTATAAATGATATATGTATAGCTTCATGCTTAGACAGACATTGAAACAAAATTAAACAGTTCTTTTGTTTGTTCATAAGTCCATCTGTCAGATTCATTCAACTTCATTTAAACTTTATTCCGTTGTATTTACGATTATTTGGTAGGCCTGGCGGACAAATTAGATCTCATCGTTATCGTTGGAGTAGATCTACTTTACCTTGCGGCTAAATATGAGTCGTCACCATTGTTCAACTGTCAAATGTCATCACTCCGCTTTAAAGTGTCATTCTTTGTCACTGTGACATGAACTCTTTACTTAGTATGCAACTCAAATTGTATTTACACCTTAAATTAATTTTAAAGGACACGGTTGAATGACATTACTTCTTGATCCGAACTGACCGAGATGTAAACACATTTCAAAGTCAAATGAAAAACTTACAGTTACAAGCTAAAAAAAAGAAAATAAACCCTCATACATACGACACGTGTTAAGTAGTAACTCAAAGAATGCTTAACAATAAATCTCAACAAATAGCTAAATACCATTCCCATGTCTGCGTTTAGCCTCCGCCCGTTGTGTTTACGGGATGACCTTTAAAAATATTCCAGTCACGAACTTTGGCCGCCGAATTCTTCTTCTTCTTCTTCTTCTTTCCTTTCAGGAAAGGAAAACGATTGTTCATCTTTTATCCGTGTGTGTGTGTATGTGTGTGGTGTCTTCGTTCGTCTGCTGGTCGGGACGCAAGTAGCACAAATGTGAATCAGAAACGCCTAGTGCTACATGTTTCCCATTCAGATCACCTTCGATCACCTACGGTTTCTACGGTTGAGCGGTGAGCGGTGCACGGAAGCGAGTCACCATGACTTTCTGACCATTCGACGCCCATTTATGTGCCTTGCCTCGCCTCGCTTTTGAACCAATGACTACCGGACTCCGACCGAGTTCGAGTGGAGGCTCTGGCTCGCTTAATTATATTCCAAAAGCAAAAGAAGTTAATTCGTTTTGCGGCTGCGCGCAGATCGGTTTTTAGAAATTCATTTTGTTTTCTTTTTTTTTTTTTCTTTATTTTGCAACCGTATACGGAAAAGCGTACACGAGAAAAATGGTAAAAAGGAAGAAAAACAAGCGACCAGAGAGGAATTCCTTTTCAGGGCGTCCACAGATTGGCCGGATGACTTGGGATTAGTTGCTCGCGCTGATGGAAAGTTGAATGTGTTGGGCGATTCGAGATGGGAACTCGTGTAAAACCAGCTGGACATGATTATGGTTGCCTTTTAGGTACGTGTTGTGCTGTATTGCACTTGTTTCAAGCTCGTGTTTATGGGATGTATTTCCAGTGAACAGGTGAATTAACAGGGAATAGAAATCTCATCGAGTAAAACGAAGTCTGTCCTACGAAGGGTTATGAATCTTATATTGTAACTTAGTTACGAGTATATGGTCATATGAAGGTCAGATCTGGAAGGAAAATTCACTGTCTTAACTGTGAGGAGTCAGAAAACTAGTCACAAATGATCTCATTAGCTAATTGTATTTCCTTTTAAAACAGGAAGCAGTGGCTGCCGGTAATTCGTAAGCCAGGACACTAGGACTGGTAGTGGTCTCATTGTGATACCAAGAATCTTTGAGTACAAGTATCCCCGCTTATCTTTAAACCATTTCGAGCTTTGTATAAAGCGGGATAAGCTTCTGCCATCCGTTTGTTCTAGGTCATTAAGATTGTCGAACCAATCTTCAGCGAGGTTTAGTTTCCTTTTTCGGGAAAGAGCCGGGAATGTACAGAGTAGTAATATTTTCTTCGGTTTTCTCGTGTCTATAACTTGGTCGTCTCAAGACCTGCGAAAGGACGTCAATGCTAGTTGCATTCTAACTCTAAGGCAATGTCATGTGATGACATTATAGAGTACTGCTTGCACGTGGATAAAATACTTATGAGTCTGAAAAATAATAAATGTACATCATATCATATCATATCATATGTATACTTAATATATAAATCTCAATGTGACGCTCTTACCTGTCAATCTTACGATTAGGTAAACACAAAAACTAATGCACGCGATGAAGTAAAACTTCGTATTCCATTTCATTAACATCCTGTGCTTATTATTGGCCGATTTTAAAATTAATTTATTCGCAATATTATTTAAATTCATGCAAAAACAAAAACACTCTAACAAATGCCACTTTCTTGCGAAATGTCTGTGGATTGTATATATTGGCAGATTGCAAACCTTGGGGTACGTTCGCACTGTTTTTGATTCTTCGAACTAAATGACAATGAATGTATTGTAAGTAACACTATATTTTTTAGACACGGGCGAAGCCGGGCGGGACAGCTAGTATGTATATATACGCTTTTGAAAAAGCATATACAGTCGAGAACGGATAAGTGGAAAAATCGCATAAGTGCAACGACTTTAGAAACCCCTAGCCTTTTCACACGATTTCTATACAAATTTGTTCGTATAAGTGCAAAACGTATAAGTGCAAATTTCTCATAAGTGAACAATTTTTCAAATCCCCGAACAAAGCTTTCCATTGTTTTTTAAACTGATAAGTGCACATGCAAATTTTTAATCTTTGCAATTGCAATTCAGGACAAAAATATTAGGGAGCTTATAATTATCAGAAATTCATTATCCAGAATCCAGGCCACTCGGAAGAGGTCGTCATTACTCGCCGAGAAGTTCTACCTGTAAAAAATTATTTGGATAACAATTAAGTTTCGTTTAGTTCGTTAATTCAAACCTAAATTAACCCTTAACGACCCATAAGTGGTACCCGGGTACGTTTTGGACATTCAAACCTAAATATTTTTTTTCCACTGCTCCGATTTTTTTTGAGATTCCTAGAAAATCATTTTTACGCAATAAAAACTAAAAGTTGTTGAAAAAAGTGAAAAAAAAAAACATGTAGTTTTTTACCATTTTTCAAACCTAGGGCCGAAGTATAGAAACATTTTTTTTTTGTAATGTACGTTTATTATAATTTTATTTGAGATATTGATAGTACAATCCAAGCATTTAACCGGAGCAGGCGTAATATGCAGGTCGTAAACAGTATTACAACAATTTTGGCAACGTTTCCGACACTTTCTCTTGATTCGGTCACCATTATCGCATTTCTTGCAAATGCCTGGCATCTTCAAACGACCGGTGCTTTCTCGTTCTTCGTTTGGTTGTGGAAGCGAAATAGAAGTGCATACCTGAGATTTTCGAACGGAGTACGCTTCCCATGGCTGTTTTGGTAAATAGAATCGCGTTGTCAGCGAATCTAAGCTCCGAACTTTAATCGATGGCAATCATATATCTCGAGCCAGTTATTTCAGGAAAAGTTTGCGAATCTCTTTTCGGACATTTTCTGGATCATGATCTCAAGAAGCAACATCAATTATAGTGTAGAATAACGCCAAAAGCCACCGATTAGTTCTACATTTAGTCATATAACTCTATTATGATCTACTCCACCGTTAGTCGAGGTATAATCGAATATGATTTGTGGTTTTATAGATGCAGTTGTCGTATCGATTGCCCATCGTAATGCATGTAGGCAAGCTGGATATCAAAATGAAGGCTTTCTTTTTCTTCGGAACATACGAACATATCATTGCTTCGGCTCTAAAACTGAACAAAATTGAATAGATTTCGAGGTCTTTCGATGGCTGCATCGCCATAGGGATATACGGTTCATTTTTCCGAACCGTGTATTAAAATGTATTAAATGTGTATTAAAATTGATTTGTTAAAAAGGGAAAAATACAAAAGTTAGAGGCAAGGGAGTATTCTCTTCAGTTACCTGATGTAAGGCGTTTACTTAGGACTTGTGGAGCAAGTTAGTACAGCGGTTGAAGAGTGAAGGTCTTCCAACGATTGGATGGAAAAAGATAAGAAATTTCTTTAAGAGGTGAAGGTGAATGTTTGTACCATCCAAGCAATCTATAATCCCCGGGATCCCTTATTTTTCAAAAAAGAACATCTTTTCATCTTCCATTTACGTACTTTGCAGTTTAGTCCACTTTCGAATAGAACTTGTATTGCGAAATGTTTAACATCTTGCTAACTGTGGATCTACCAAGAACCAAGGCCAAGATAAAAATCCTTTCCCACTGATTTTTGTAACATCCTTCAGCCTCACGGCTTTCACCGATCACACATTTTTTTATCATTACTATCACATTTGTGTCGTGGTGTTCTTAATACAACAACAACCACAACACAAGCAGAGATTTGCCAGCGCAGAATATGCATCAACAGGCTTATCATTTAGTGCTGCTGTTAGTGGTAAGGCTACATACAACACTACCACAAGCAATAAATAAACAAATAGTAAGAACAAATATACATTATAAGTATTTATGTGCGCGGAACTACATTACGCAATACATTTTTTAGTTTAAACTTTTTAAGATTAAAGTCAAGAAAGTTTACATTTAAATTATAGATTTTACTCATGCGGTTAATAGGCTCTTGCATCCCGTAATTTGTTCTGTGATGAGGAACATGCAGTAATTCTACACTACGCAGGTTATGCGATCCCCCACGAAAGTTGAATGCTAAACAGGATAATAAGTCAGGTGCATCAATCAGACCTGAGATCAGTTGATGCATAAAAATAATATCATTATTCATTATTGACCCTTCTTTGAGCCAAAGGCTGCATTTGCAACAGTTTTATCCGATGCGAAAGTGGAGGGAGGTTAAAAGGATCGTCCCAGGGAAGAACTTTCAATACGAAACGAGTGAAGCGTCGCTGGACGGCTTCAATACGAGTATTGAGATTTTTCTGATACGGTGTCCATATTTGCGAAGCATATTCGAGGTGAGGGCGGACAAGACTGTTAAATAGTGAGTGAGTGACATAAGGATTGTTAAATTCTTTACACCAACTTTTAACGAAACCCAACATTGTGTTTGATTTATTCACAATGTGATTTATATGCTCTTTAAAATCAAGTTTAGGGCTAAAATAAAAACAGAGGCTAAAACAAAATAGAATCCATTTTTAATAAAAATAATTTTTTTGTAATTTATTCATGCCGATTATAGAATCCGGTGGATTGTACTCCCCGGGAGTACATCCGATCCGCATTGGATTCGCATTTCTCCCCAGAGCTATTATAAGGTCTGTTCAGTAAAAAAAAAGTCAGATCAGAACAGCACAGATTTGTGGGATAGTGTCAGATCAAGTCAGCACAGAAAAATACAGCCATATTCAACTACAGCTGATCTTGACATTTCTCACGATTCTGTTCTACCTCAAAAGTAGGTGCAGAAAAGTTTTCCAGCACAGAGCTACTGAAGACAACAAAGATCAGTCTCGGACAGAAACTTTTTTTTACTGAACACCAAAACCTGTACTTTTCTGTACTTTTCTGTCCAGCACAGAGTTACTGAACAGACCTATATAAACCTGGCGGATCAACTACTTTATCGGTCCGCAAACTACATTATCAATTGCGAAACTAAGCTATCATCCGTTGTCAAAATTTCATATTTTCAAATGTCAATTTATACAAAATAAAAAAAAATACAAAATGGATTCGATTTATTTATTACAAAAACAAGCACAAAACAGCATTCTTGGTACAAAGACAGAGGGAGTTAAAGTTAAATTGGTCTTCAAGAGTCCTGTTAACTTTCATTAACTGAAGTTGAAGGATATCTCTTTAATTTATTTTTTTCTACTGCGGGTTGTTCCATGCGTTCATTGTGCCTTTTCATTTCTTCAAGCTGTGCCTGATGGATTGCAATTGTTGTGATATAGTATTTGTTCTGATCATTTTCTTAGACTATGGACGGACTGCTTTTGTCTTTAGATGTTTCCGTTAGCAAATTTATTTCTTTTTCAATAACCATATCTAAATCTTGTGGCATAATAGAGATAGAGGCAATGGTTTGTATTGGTATACCATAACTCTTTGTCCCAGGCAAACCCTCCACGTAGTCTTTCAAGTGCAGGAGTTTAACTACATCGTCCTCCAAAGGAGTGAAATAAATT
This sequence comes from Brachyopa scutellaris, assembly GCA_949775065.1. Classification (NCBI taxonomy): domain Eukaryota; kingdom Metazoa; phylum Arthropoda; class Insecta; order Diptera; family Syrphidae; genus Brachyopa; species Brachyopa scutellaris. The sequence continues at coordinate 160,825,775 of OX459112.1, forward strand.
TCGTTGTTTTCCCAACCACCAGTAGCTCCCAACTCACGTTTATTATGGGCCAATTTCTTCCGTAAGGATGAATTGTAGTCCGACCAAACCTAAATACAGATAGGTACGTATCTTGCAAAAACTCAAAAAAAAAAAGCTATCGAAATTACCTTTTCCCACTCCGAAATTTCTTTAGAAGGAGGCCCCAAACTTGCTTGGAATTGTGGCCGATTTGTTTGTGTTCTGTAAGAATTTGTATACCATTTCAATTCATTTCTATCTTCTTCTGTATATTTCCAACCGTTATTGCTGCAATCCGCAGCTAGTTTGATGCGTATTGAAAACGTTGGGCTTTGTATGGAGTGCGAATCGGTTGCGGTTTCAATAATAGGCGCGTTTTTTTTTAAATCTATATAGATTTCGAAAAAGCTTTCCATACAAAAATAAGACTGAATAATTATCCAGGCTAAGGTTTTGTTGTATTTTATATTGAAAACATGTTGCGGAAACATGTTTAGCCTATATAGGTTTGAAAAAAAAACACCTAATGCTTACTTTTTGTCACTTCCTTACCGATATCCGTTCACTTTCTTACCGACGTTTTCAATAATATGAAAAACTTAAAATTGAGGATAATTTCTGTCGGATCTGATCCGCCGGATTCCATAATCGACATGATTAATTCACTTTCACAAAATAAAAACAAGCAACAGAAAATCTCAAATACATAACTTTGAAATGATCTTAGAGCTGAATTCGAAGTGGATTCCAAAAATCCGAATTCACTCGGAATGCAGAACATTGAATTCCATTTCGAGTGAATTCCAAATTCGATTTCAGTCCACTTTCACTCGAAATGCAGAAGTCTCAAAATCAAGTCTCAAAATATTACAAATTTCAAAACTTCAAGCTTCATGTTTCTTCCGTAAAATCATTCGTAGATATCTAAAAATGGAAGCCACTCGTAATATATGTTGGAAAACCGCCAAAGAAAGAATGAGAATGATTGATGGACTCGAAGGACTCTTCTTATTTCTCATTAAATTAAAACCAGTAGGTACCATTGCATTCGTTAGAGTGAGCAAAAACACTTTAGTCTTATATAAATAATTTAATTAAGAAGAGAGAGAGAGAGAGAAAAAAAAATAAATTAAATAACAAACAAAATATTTTATACGGAGTTTTCAAATTCGCCTCAAACTTCAGTTGGGGTCTTGAATACTAATTCGAATGTTGCCACCTTATATGGAATGCACATCACAAAATTGTTTCCCCTTAATCTTCGCCTCCATCATTGGGTCTCTGTCTGTTGATCAAATGTGTGCGTATTTTCTGATTTTTTTTTTGTGTACAAAATTTTCGTTAAGTACCTACTTCAGTACCAAGTTAACTTTGTTTAAATGTTCGACTGTACTGGCGAAGTTAAGGCACTCTCGGTTAGGCACAGGCGGCTGTGGCTATGGCTATCCCCATCTCCCCAGTTGACGGTTGATGTTGTTTTTAGCGTTGTCGTTCGTTTGCGGTTCGCGGTTCGTCATTGACCATGCACATTCCACAAGGTAGATACATAGATACTTTTTGAATTGAATTTAAAAAAGCATTGATCACTGACTGATGATATTGACAAAATGTCGCCGCGTGAACGAAATACTAAGCAGGATTCTTGCCATAAAGTAAATTGATTTGATTTTAAGTAGTTATTTGACCTCAACGAGTCGTTCCGTGAATTAATTTTGTGAGATGAGAGTTTTGTAGGTGCGGCCCCGGCCCCGGCCCCGGCCACTGAGGCAGTGGCATATAGTTCGGGAGCTGCTAGCTCACACTCAGATTGATTTTATCGTATGGTTTGGTCTTTTTTAATCGCTGAGGTGAACTAATAAATTTATTTGGAAGTGTCGGTGGTTGTTTTTGCGGTAAATTAATTATTTTATTGGAATATTATCTTAATGAGCTATAAAGGTGATTTAGGATGAAAAGGGATAATGGAGTGATTGTCTACAGTGAAAGTTCTACTTGCGGACAGATCCCATAAGCGAAGAATTCCCTTCTATGGACCCATTTTCGGTAACCAACTTCTCTAATTTCCCATTCAAATTGTGTTCACATAAAGGGAAACTCTCTTAAACGGACGCGGACACTTTTTTTTTCTCATTTCAAATAGAAAGTCTCTCAATAAAGATGCAGAAGATCCGTTTTCAGTACAGTTTCTATTTTTCACAAGCAAATCCATTGAAAATCTCCGGTAACCGGAAGCGAAGCTCTAATAACCGGACATTCATTGTGTTATGTCAACAGTTGCAGGCTGCAGGGTGTCTTCAGAAAGAGTTTTTTTTTTTAAAGAATAAAACGGAAGTGGTTATTGTTTTGGATAAAGAAAACTTATCCGTCCCGTTTCAGCAAAAAGGTTTGTTTAAAAAAATTAAAAATCAATTTTTTTTCTCTTAACCGGACAGTTCTCATAACCGGATAAAAATGCAAAACGCGTCTAGAATGCAAAACGTAGAACGATGACAGATTCAAAGTACGCAAAACAAACGATATATTTGCTCAAAAGATTGTGCATCTTTGCAGCTCGATTATTCGTGTCTAACGGTGTCAAAATATGTGCACTCTAAAGAAGTTTACTTGTTCACTCCGTAGAATAGTCTGTTTTGTGTTCACTCTATCGCGAATGTACTGTATTCTTGTTTATCAATACGTCACTGTCACTCTGAAAACTTAAAAGCAACTAAATTAAAAATCTATCAGAAGACACCACGCCAAAGAATGTCCTAAATAACTGTAAACTTGCAATAACTGATGAAAATACAGTTTTCTGGCGTTTTTTTTTTACATTTTTAGAAAAGGAAAATAGGTACGCCAGAAATATTGTTTCTGGCATTTTTTTCGAACTGATATTTTCTGGCGTTTTTTCCATTTTCAGAAAAAGTTTTTGGAAAAACGGCCGGAATTTTCGGAAAGGTTGTTAGAAGAACCTGGCCTTTCTTCCTAGGAAAAAAGGCCAGACTTTTGTATGGAAAATTTTCTAGCGTTTTTTAAAAAAGAAAATTCTGGCGTAATTTCCGGGAGCCCTTTGAGTTTCCTAAAACATCATTTGTGGCGATAATCAAAAGCTTCCTTCTTCTTCCGAAAAGTCGGATACATCAGACTTCTTATTTTAGTTTAAGTCAAACTATTATGTACAGGGTGGCCGAAAAACAAGCATACAATGTTGTTTTGCTATATCTTTAAAATGAAACGACATAATTTCATAATTTTTATTTCCATTACTTTTCGAATATTATATTTGTGAAGTGGGCGCCGCCATTTTTGATGACCATTTGGGCTCTTTTAACCGCATTTTGTATTGTTTTGGCGAGAACTTTAGGCGATAAGTTCTGCAAACCAGCTGTCGCACAATGCTCAGGGCATTATGCACGCAAAACCGGGTAAGACTATGTTGGGTGCCTGATGGTCACTCCGGGATGGAAGTCAACGAGTTTGCTGATTATTTGGCAAGGAAAGGGGGGGAACTGCCACTACCCGACGCTCCACCGCTATTCTGCATCAAATCAAAGGTTAAAGATAGATGCGAGTGGAACTGACCATAGATATAGATATAGGGTTTCCAAGGCACTTTGGCCGGCACTAGACCGTAAAAGGATCAGTGAAATCCTTAGATTTAGCAGTGTACTAATGAGAATGAGAAAAGCTAAAGGAATAGTATCCGGGCATTGCACGGCAAACACGCTAAAAGGCTTGGACTCATAGGCACGGATATTTGCAGATACTGAAATGATATAGGTGCAGCAGAGGATATCGCACATACTTATTTTTTCTGGATGTCAGGGCATAGCACGTAGTAGCAGGAACATTCTAGACTCCTAATTCTTTACTTACCTGGAGGAGGTAGGCCGAATCAACCATATACTCGTCCTAAAATTTTGCAGGGCAATAAAATAATTTGAGGAAATTGCGGTGGTTTAGGTGCCATGCTTGGATGGATTTTTAGGGGATCGCGATGGCCTTACTATGTCTCTCAACCTCTCTCAATCTAACCTAACCTAATCGGTATGACTTACATTTTTGTAACTCGCTTTTAGTGTCTAGATAAACGGCATCGACATTGCTAAAGAAATAGAACTTTGGGGCAACCGCTCAAGACCGCTCCGAACATTATATACCGCATATTTATCCAGTTACCTATTACATCTTCCCTTTTCAAGGACGTTACCGCTCAAATTGTCCTCCCACCCAACAAAAAAAATATTGCTATGCAAAATCTATGCCCGACGGCAATTTTGCACGTAGCCAAAACAAAGTAACTTTAATAGCTCATTATACCCAAATGTGTGTTTAACGCTTTCTTCTCCCATTTCGAGAGCACGTACCCAATGCCTCGTGCCTGTCCAGCAATTACTTGCCGGCAATTAACCAATTAACCTCTGAAATTGTAGTGGCAAAATACCTTAAAGTTGACAGGCGTTCAGATATGACAAGACCCCCCTCCCCTTACCCATCTGGTGTAATGTTATGTCCGTAACTCCACATGTCGTGGGCAGGATACAAGTAACACACAAACTTGAGCGAGCCCATTAAACCAAGTAATAATTTAAGGACTTTATAATGTTGCCCCAATGTCTCAATTAGACAGACGCCACGGCAAGACCCACCATTCGCATAGATCCATTCCTCGCCACCGCCAATAATCGCCGCAGATATCTGAGTATCTAAGTATCTGAGTGGCAGGAAATTTTTACGATGCAAAAATCATAAGAACATAATAAAATTAACATTTTACGATTACGACGAAGACGATTTACCACCAATCCGGCAATTTGCTTTCGGTCGTGTCCATGTCTACCTATTCGAGTAAATAGCATGGCTCTTGGACAAATGACTGGTATCACGGTGTTTTTCTGTTTTTTTTTTTTTTTTGTTTTTCCCCCGTTTTTATAGCCGTTGCGTTTGTTTGGTATGAAGATAAACGTTCGCACGTTAGTATCTTTGCGCGATTAAACGGCGGCTTTAACGGCCATCGGCTAATAATACCGATTGACAGAACGATATTCCTTCAGAGGTGCAATTTGTCTGATGTGTTGGCATTCGACATGGTTGAGTAGGTTTGCTACAATATTTGGTAACAATTAGCTGGTGGCGACTGGTTTTGCAGCGCTGATAGCTTTAGCTGTGAACTTGTGACGCTGTCGCTAGTCACCAAAACAAGAAAATTAAAATTCGTCGATAAGCAGACGACGACGCTACAAACGACTGACGACTGACTCTGCAAGTGAGGTTAGGTATGAAAATTGATTTTGATTTTGATTTTTTTGGTCCAATAAACGAGACTTTGCTGCTTCGCTGTCAGATCTCTCGCAGTATTGAGAGAAGGGAGCGTTATCTAACATCGCAGTTCGATTTACGCTCAAGCTGACCTTTTGAAAAAGTCAGAGGTTCATGGCATTTCGATAGCCGCCTAATTTCCGCATCTAGATGGGGGTTATCATTATTTTATTTTTTTTATTTTTTCGTATGTTGAATTATTTATGTTTTTCTTCGTGTTGGATTGTTTGTTGTTCGAGTGGAGTTATTTTTTTATTTATTTAAATTGTGACGACATGATTTTAAAACAGAGTAAGATTTGAAGCTTTTGTTTTTTCCGAGTGCAAGTCAATACGCAACACGAAGTGATTCGTAGAAAGTAGGGTCATTCGTGTAGTAAACATGACGTTACTGGGGGATATTTTGAAACTCTTTGGAGAATCAACTGATAGTGAGAGTGTACGACCTTCGAGGCATTATCTTCATAGTTTGGGGGTACGCGTACGTATGTTTGGGTTCTATTTTAAACACGTCTTGATAGTAGAGGAAGTCAGTTTAGAAAACAGGTGTATACCTTGCATTTGATTTGAGTACAGTGAAGTCAGAATTCTATATGGAGTTGTACATTCGCATATATGCATAATCCTTGCTTTCAAAAAGAATCTGATGTTTCCACCGCAAAAGTTTTTCTTAGTCCAGGACGCAGAGAATGTCGCAAGTAAGTCGGGTTTTACACGGGACAGACCACCTGTGTCTTTTATATTATTTTTTTGACATCTGTCAAATAATGTCACTTAGCTGTCATTTTGTAACAGATGATAACTAAAATCTGCTGTTTTCTTCCTTTGGTTCGGGGTGTACCAGGGCCTACTTCTCGCAACGATTTGTGTGTACCATTGACATATTATATATGGACTGCTAGTACCCAACTTCGCGTTGGTTCCAACATAAGCACTAGCCCTCTTGCTTCGTAGCGGAGAAATGTGGAAACTTAGATTGTGTTTGAATTCACGAAAGCCGTTGGTTTGTGATTTAAGTATTTTTTTAATAAATTGTGAGAAGTTGTACTGCATTATAAAGCAAAAGCACAAAGTATTAATCAACGCAAAACATGAATTCCAAATAAATTTACCATATTTATCTAGTTTACGGGTCAACAAAGAAAAGTAACGGCTATTTTCAAATTGCGTTTTGAAATTTTGGTAGTGGCATCTGTTGGTACCAACGCGGCAACAATTTAAAATTTAACGTATTTCCGCAGTAACTCGTATATACGGCAATAGATGGCCTCAGTTTCTACGTAAAATAAGTATGATGGCGGTTAATTGTTTCCCATTGCTGTCCCTACGAAGCACGTGGCGCTAGTTATGTTGGAACCAAATTGTCCGCAGACGTTGTATGAAAGTGACATTTCACTAGCAGTCCATATATAATATGTCAATGGTGTGTACGTATTATATTTTTTTGGAAGGGCCTTACATTTTTTGACAACTCCAAGCCGCGAGTTGAGAAGCTCATCAATTGTTATTCCGTGCCCGTTACGCAAGAAATGCTGGGAATATTGCTTCTGTAGCTCGAAGTGTGGCCAAAAACCTACTCCACTGAGTCTTGCGGCTTGGGTCATAAAGCCCATAAGGTTGGATTGATGTGAGAACTTTAGCCTGCTGAACATCAGCAGCGTTTTGACTGGCCAATTACGTGTAAAAATGCACGAAATTGAACAAGAATCTCATTGAAAAAGCCCCATTGGAGTTTAGAAAATCCAAGAATGATTGTCGACTGTCGAGAGACCTCTCTATCCACAACATGTTACTATTTAGTGCTGGTTTTAGGCAGGACGCATCATTGGGCCTAATTTATTTGAAAACAAAGCGGGTACAGCTGTTACCGTAGATGGATCGCGCTATCGAATCATGATCAATAAATTTTTCTGGCTGGAACTTGAAGGTATGAATGTGGGCAATATTTATTTTCAACAAGACGGCGCTATGTTCTCTTTTGCGAGAAAAGTTTTCTGGCCGAGTCTTTTCTCGAAATGATGATCTAAATTCGCCGCTGAGATTATGCGATTTAACACCGTGTGACTTCTTTCTTTGGGGCCATGCGAAAGAAAAGGCTTATGCTAACGCTCCCCAGTCAATAAGAGTACTCCTATCCTCAAAACTTCAGGCCTCAGTGTATCTATCGTTGAAGAGTACATACATATATGTTCATATATTTTCTATAGGTATCTATTCACATTCAAAGCAAGAACATTTAAGATACTAACAGAGCTACTGATTTATGTATGTAATCATCAAACAATTTTAAAAGATCGTTCAAGAGTCATGAAACTGAAAAACTATGTTCTTGGCCGGTTTTTCATCGACTATCCGATACAAGATAGGCGCCGTTTTTGAAGACCCGGGCAGTGGCATAGAAGGTGTGCTATAGATTCTATTTCATCTTCATCCATGCAACTTTTACAGAAGTAATTTGTATAAGGATGCCGTACATCTGGCCGTTTCCAATTTTACATCTATTATGTATCCGGTCATAACACCGACAAGTACATGGATTTGGCTTCTTCTCATTGAAAGTAGGGATATTGTTCTTGATACTGCTGTGGATTATTCTCTCCCAAAATGCGGCAGTTTTGCGAAGCCGTTAATCCAAAAATGTGCTTCAACTTTGAAGATCCTTTTTTGGCCAACATTTTAACAATTTCGATGCTTTGTTGAATGGTGTAGCGCTCCATAGTAAAATGGTGACTATGACGAAACATAAACGTCAAAGAATGACAGCGCTGTGACTTTAAACGTCAGAGCAATATGCTGTCAAAATTCGGACAAAGATATTGAAAAAATTTGTTCATGTGCATATGCATGTGTGTAATCTTTGATTCTGCAATTATTGTCATGTGAGCGTTGCATATTTTGAATTTGATTTTTTTCGTGAAGTACGGCACAAAGTCGTCGAAATGTTTGACGATTTTAAACATAAGCTAAGTATGAGTAGGTATACATACTCGTACGAGTAGAACCTAATAACTACCAAGGTAACATGAAACGTATTAGTAGTCCAGTTCCATCTTTTAGCCTAAATTCCATATTCCTCGTGGCAGGCATTCGACATTCTTCTTCCTATTCCCGCCTCACAGCACCAAAATAAAAAAAAAATCAGCATTCATCACATCTCCCATTCAGTTTCTGTGTCTCCGATGAAATGCACGCAAACAAATTGTAAATTCCATCCAACCCTTTCGTTTAGTACGCAATAAAAGCTATCGAGGGTTGACCTCGATTACAAATGCGTACGGGCCGGGCCATTCGCTCTGCTCAACGTTATTGTCGTTGCCGCTGCCGCGCGTTATTTAGTATTCTACAACTCCAGCGAAGTAAGCTCTACACCTAAATATTTGCCTCCGTCTTTCGCTACGTTTCGATGGCCGCAACTATAGGAAGAAAACCTCATATGCATACCCCTCGCCTCGTCGCAACTGATAAAGAACCACTTTGTATCCATAGCAAACAAAAAGATACTCACATCCATTCCTTCCCAGTTTCATCATTTCGAATTCGAATGATAGCGCGCTTATCGTGCACACTTAACTGCCCGATAGGTGCGCAAAGATAACGCCTGAAGGCTTTGATACGAGTATGATACCCTCAAGTGTGTAAGTGTTTTGATTTGCTACCACTTAGTAGGAGGTACGGTGGGACGGACGGAATGAATTAAAAAAAAAACAGTTCAACTCATTCTAATGACCCGTGCAAGTGACGTCTTATCATCGCGGGTGAAGGGAGGTAGGCTGATGAAATGGGCACAGCAAATATTTGCTCCGAACTACGTGTGTGTTAGCAGTGCACAAGTATGAGTGACGACTGCGATAAGGTCTTGTATGGTTTCGTTGGGCTTTTGATCCGAACTTTTGAACTTGTGATTGATTTCAGACGGAATACGAGTGGTTTTGAGAGTGTGTTGAAACGTTCTCTACCTTGTAGTTTAATCTTTTATGTAAAAATGAAATATTAACGGTTTGCTTCATTTTATTTTGACAATTCTAATCTCAACCCGTGTTCTTTATCTTAAAGGTCACAATGGAATGTTTTTGCGTTCGCAAAAGATGGCGGTTGGAAGAATAGAGTAGGGGCGAGAAAAATTTTTTTTTTTTTGTTTCTTACCCCTGATAAAACCATTAAATGTACTGGTATGTGAAGCATTTTGAAATGCAGAAGAGATGTCTGAGGGATAAAGACTGGAAATATTTGCTGACGTCATAATCACAATTAACAGGGTGACTTAGAAAAAAGTATTCAACGTCAATTGACCACCATTTTGGATTACATATCATGGACTGCATGTAGTTGCAAAATAATTCGAATGTAAGCAGATTTAAGGGTTGCCATAGGTGCTATCATGTCGGAATAGATTTGAAAGTTTACTTGGTATTTATTTTGGCAGAAATTAGATGCTCGATAGTGTTATATGACCACAAGCTTTAATTCTATGAAATCCGGTCAAGTACAAGTCGTACAACTTTTCCCATTGTATAATATTAAAAGGAGAGATACCTATCCTATATATATGTATTATAAGTATAGGAAACTGACAAGATTCCTCTATGTCGATTAGACTCAATGGTTTAAGTATAAGCTCAATGCTGATTTTTGGGGCATATTTCTAGGATCAACCATGCAATTTTTACTCTGCAATATACAAATTTCCCTATATGTACGTATCCACTTTTATTTGATTGTGAAAGTGTTACGTCACTTCAAGATACTTATGTGAAATTAAAAAAAAATTCAAAATATCAGTCCTGATAATTTTGGTTCAATCTACACTTCATTCTTAATGTTTGTGATTTTATTCAGATTTTACTTAGTGTTATTTATGAGGAGGGGTATGGGGAGAGGCAATTTTCTAAGGTTTTTCTTGAAAAAGTGTTAAGAAAACGTAACGCAAAAAAATATTTCATACATTTTTGAAGTCATGCTTTAACGAGCTTTTATTTGACACTCCACACGAAGACCTCAAAATTAATTTTTTTAACTTCCCATTTGAAAGTCAAAATTTAGCTTTTTAAGTTTTGGTCTGTGTTTGGGCCACTAATTGCTACAAATGCTTCAAATTTCAATAGTCTACGTCAAATAGTCTCTGAGAATAAATTCCTGCGACAGACAGACAGACACACTACTGTGAATCAGTAGTCATTAAAGTCACTACCGACTTACGGATGGAGTTTGATTCAGACAAAATTGGTCTATTGTTGTTGTTGGACTTTTCGAAGGCTTTCGATAGTATTGATCACGCAATTCTTTTATCAAAATTGAAGAATAAATGCAATTTCTCTAGTACTGCTCTTCGTTTGCTGTATAACTATCTCAGAGACAGGGTTCAAGAAGTAAATACTGACAGCGGAACTTCCAGACCAGTTTTTGTAAATACAGGGGTCCCACAAGGCTCAGTACTGGGACCACTACTATTTTCATTGTATATTAATGATCTCCCGGATTCTGTAAGTTCCTGCAATATACAAATGTATGCAGACGACGTCCTGATTTACCTTTGTCATTCTGTAGGGCTGATGGAAGATCTAGTGGCAAGGATGAATGAAGATCTAGCAAGAATTAAACTCTGGTCTGATCTCAACAAACTTAAACTTAACCCCTCTAAGACTCTAGCAATGTTATGCTCAAGAAGAGAATTGAAGGCTTCAGAATTTCCCTGCATTGTTCTTAACGGTGAAATTATTCCATATGTTGATAAAGTTAAATATCTGGGTTTTACGTTAAACAACAAGTTAAGCTGCTGCGACGCCATTTCGACAACAATTGGGAAAATATACTCTGGTCTGCGGAGCTTAAGATGCTCTGCCTGGCTCCTTCCACCGAACATGAAACTGCGTCTAGTTAAAACCCTTATTATGCCCTATTTTTTGTTTAACTGCTCTGTATATGCCACATTAGACTACGAATGCAAACGCAAAATAAATGTAGCATTCAATGACTGTCTCAGATTTATTTATAGCGTTCCGAGATATACCAGTGTCTCATATTTCAAAACTTCTCTTTTAGGCATCTGTCTAAATGATCACTATGACTTTCGTAACTTGCTCAAACTCCATGCAATTATTCATAACCATTGTCCTGTGTATCTGAACGAAATGCTACGATTTGCCCAATCCGGTAGGGGTCTACGTTTAATCTTACCCCGATTCGCACACACTATTGCTGAGCGATCTTTCTTTGTAACAGCAATTCGACTGTGGAATAGACTTCCGGTTGAGTTGCAGAGAATAGGCTCATTGACCGAATTTCGGAGGAGGTTATTTTCTCACATATCAAACACTAATTGAAGCCACATAATATCTATTCCCTTATCCTAAGCCTAATTATCATAGCTTTTTTTTTTATTATTTTGCCATTTGTTTATCTTTTCTTCTTTATTCTAGTTTTTTTTTCTCTCGCTTTTTCTTTATATCTTTAACATTAATTTTTAAAATTACTTTGTAAATGCTATCTTGATACTTATTATTAGATTTTAAAATCCAGAAGTATTTTGTTAAATAGAAATGAATGAATAATAATAAATAATAATAAGTAGAAACACCGAAATGATTCCGTTTTTGGGTACGGAACACTAAAAAGCTACTATTGACAATTTTACTACTTTTACTAAAAGGACATAAGAATTTCGTATTTTGATACAAACACACCCTTAAATTTTTTTTATGATCTGTCAATGTCAGAACGTCAGTCAAGGTATATATTTTTATCAAGGTGAAATTCAGAAACGAGCAACGTATGGAAATTATTTAAAAACTAATACCAAAATTCTGAGTCGGTGGTCTCAACTGGGTTTCATGGATTTAAAAAATCGAATTTTTTTTATTGTCTTATTCAATTCTACAACATCTCTTCATTATTACATAATATTATACTATAATATTGTCCTTTTTTTTAAGTTGATCGGAGTAATAGTTTCGGAGATAGAACCTTGGAAAGTTGCGCATCTAACGCGCTTTTCTCGAAACTGTAGTTTCAAAGTCGGTTGTCAAGATTTCTCGAAAACTACTGAACCGATCTTAATGAAATTTAACACCCGTCTTCGAGATATTATTAACAAGGACTTGGACGAAGGATTTTATTTTTTTCTAATGCAATTATTTTTGAAAAAGAAATGTAGAGCAAATTTTACCGAAATTTTTAAATTTTTTGTAAAAATGTCTGCCAAAAATCCAATTTTCACTTTTTTTGTTTTTTCCTTCATCCAAGTTCTAGTCTAAGGTATTAACTAAAACACAGATTTTTTTTATGACGTCAGTTGATCCTGTCATGAGTTCTACGGTCAACGCGCAAGCATCTTTTTTCCGAGGGGTCACCGGAAATGACGTCGCAATGGCAGAGTTTTAAATATTTTTCTACAAAAATTTCAGAAACTCTTTGAAATGAAATATTTCATTTTTTATATAAAAAAAAAATTGGTAAAAATAAGCCGTTTCTTACCCGAGGAATCCCATGTAACCCCTTAAGAGTGCTTACTCCAATTTTCGGTCGTAATAATCGTCCCACCAGACAGGCTGTGCGTGGTATAAATAGTGGATGAATTCGAGTCAATGGTGGCAATGAGACAACGCACAGTTCAAAATGAGCCAAATCAGTCGAATCCACGCGACGCTCACAAAAAGTTGGCATCTCGCAGTCCACATTATGGCGAATTTTACGTACACCCTTACAAGATCAAATAAACTTAAGGACGGAAGCCTCTTGATCATTTAAAACGCCGAAACTTCTCCGATTGGGCTCAGCAAAAGTTTCATCAAATCACTTTCAGCGAACATTTTTGGTCTAATGGCTTTTTATTTTATTTAAATACAAAATAATATAAAACAACCTAATGACAAAATGACGTTTGGTTAAGAAGAAAAAATATGTTTAACACGCTTAACCTACATAAGTATAACGGGTCGAATGGGACTTTTTGAATAAGCAAATTGGAGTCGTTATTTAAAACTAAATATCATTGAAATTTTAAATAATCGTCGTCGGTAGAATGTAAAAAATCAAATTAATTATGGTGAATTTCCCATAGCGGAATGCTATGGAAAGGGCAGATCAACAACAGCTTCATTAAGGTGGAGTCATGTCGACCACATTGTGGAACCTCTTAGTTGACTCCTTACTGAGAAAACTTAACAAGGGAGGATATCCAACACTTGGATTCGCTGATGATGAATGCATCATCGTCAGTGGTAGCAATTTACCAGTATTGTGAAGCATGGTGTCGTGAGCAGTCATTATTGGAAGAACAACTAAGGCCACCAACATACTCTGGCAATACCGTAGAATGTCCAATAGAACATGGGGGCTTAGCCTAAATATGGTCTCGATAGCTTGGTGGTACAAAGCACATTCTGATATCCCGGGAAACGAAAAAGCTGGTGCTCTAGCTAGAGCTGGATCAGCGACCCCTTTTATCGGCCCTCAGCCTGCTATTGGCTGCAGTTCAGCTTATACTAAAAACAAGCTTCTTGAACTGCTGCGACTACAGCACTATAATCATTGGCACGAGCTTGGGTCATGCCGACGACAGGCCAAAATGTTAGTAGTAGCGCCCAGCGCAAACAGAACTAGGTTTCTGTTACTCCTTAGCAGAAATTACCTCAAAATCCTCACAGGACTGGTCACTGGGTTCACTCCCTTAAACGAGTATCTGAACAAAATTGGAATCATTTGCAAATGCGACAGCAGTGCTGCTTCTATTGAGTTGGTAACCACACTCTAGAATTTGTTGTAATTTTGATTTTATTTATCGTTATAGATGTTTAGAAAATATTCGTAATTTTTTTTTAATTTCTCTTTGATAAATACATTTTGGAGACATTTCTGTCCGCTCAAAGGATCTTTAACTGTATACAAAGTAAAACGAGCAATTATTTCCATGTTTTCAGTGCATATTGTATTTATTAGATTTCAGAAGAGTTATATAAATTAATTTCGTTTGACGTTTAACAATATAATTTCTGACATTTCGATTACTTACTTAGTTGACGCTACAGCTCGAGGTGAGCCGGGGCCTGCTTCTCGCAATCATTTGTGTGTGCGTGTTATATTTTTGCACGAATTTAAGCGACCTACAGTTTTTTGCCGACTCCGAACGGCGAGTTGAGAAGCTCAATCGTGACAAATGATACTCTGTGATGCTTGTCAGACATTCGAAAGAGGTGGCACCGTGAAAAAGCTCTTTTAGGCGTTTAACCCGGCCAGGAGTTTAACCCGGGCAGCATTGCGTGGTAGTCCAACGTACTAACCACCACGGCCACGGCGACCACATTTCGATTACAGATGGGATTACTCGTAGTTTGGTAGCATTTTTTTTTTCCGAGGGTAGGTAAAAATCTTAGATAGACACTATGAGAATAGCAAGCGCGTGCTCATAGTAGTGTCAGATTCTTACTGACCAAAAACACCACCGTAGGTCCACACCGGCTTTAGCACTTGCTTGTATAAAAGCAGTTTGTTCTCGGTACTGAGGTGGGAATGTTTCCCGATCAATCAGTACATTTCTCTATATTTGATATCTAGTTCTTTGCGTTTCATTTTCACGTGCGAATTCCACTTCAACCTTGCGTCGAGTGTCATTCCCAGGTATTTGGCTTCATTTGCAAAGGGTATTCGGGTCAAATTTATAAAAATTGGCAAGTCATTAATTTTCCTATAAGTGAAATTCACGTGAACAGATTTAGTTCCGTTAAGGGCGATCCGCCAGTCCCTCGTCCATTCATTTACTTTATTTAATGCGTTTTGCAGTTTGGCAGTCGTTTCCTCGATTGTTTTACCTACCGCTAGGATAGCGGTGTCGTCGGCAAACGTAGCAAAGATAGTGCCATCTTCTTTCGGTATATCACGAGTATATAACAGATAGAGAAGCGGCCCCAGAACGCTTCCTTGCGGTACGCCGGCCAAAATTTCTTTGAGCTCTGAGTATTCGTTTCTATTTCAAACACGGAAGAGTCTATTCCCGAGACATGAATTCAAAATCTCGTATAGGTTTGCGGGAAGTACTTGTCGTAGTTTGCATTTCAAGCCATCGTGCCACACCTTATCAGAGGCTTGCGAGACGTCAAGAAATACGGTTGAGCATATCTTTTTTTCTTCTAGTGCTTTTTCGATTACGTTAGTAATTCTATGCACCTGGTCAATCGTCGAATGCTTACTTCTGAACCCAAACTGGTGGTCAGGTATTAGATAAGTTTCTTCTATAACCGGTTGGAGACGCCTTAGTAATATCCTCTCGAAAATTTTGGATATGACTGGAAGAAGCGATATTGGTCTGTATGATTTTACTTCATATGACGGTTTTCCTGGTTTTAAAACCATTATGACTTCCGCAACTTTCCATTGGCTCGGCACGTGTTTTAATCTGAGTGCAGCATTTATAATATGGAGAAGCTTAATTAATGCTTTTCTAGGTAAGGTTTTGAGAATTTCTCCGCTAATCAAATCATAACCAGGAGCTTTCTTAGGTTTTAGTTTCGCGATCTCACGTTCGAGTTCTCTAAGCGTCGCAGATCTGCGCGTTAAATCGCCAGATGGTGGAACTACCATCCTTGTGATGTTGATGTTGTCATGAACCACTTGACCAACGTTCGATTTAAAGGTTTCTTCCAAATGGGCGGCAAAAATATCCGCTTTTTCTTTATCTTCCCTTGCCCTTGCTGTTTGGTAGCATTATTATATCCTTTTTATTAAGGAACTGGATAATAGATCGACATAAGAAGGTTTTGTAGTAATTACAGTTGACATGTACACTTTTTGTCTAAAATCCTTTTTTATGCAAAGTCGTTGAGTACCTGCTTTGACCCCAAATGCTTTTATGTAAATGTGATCACTGCATAAGTAAATTAAAAAACCGTGATTCTACCATTTTATTACACCTGCATTCCAAATGCTTATTGATCTACTTCAACTTACCGTTTTCTCTCTAACATTCACCTGTTCTTGTACGCCTCAAGATGAATAAATTAATCGGAAGAGCTCGAGCAAAGATCAAGAACCATAAATCTAGAGCAATTAAGCTACAATCTCTGCATGCAAATGTGTTCCTCATCGTCTGTCATGCAAATCGAACGCGCTACTCCTTTAATTTATGAACCAATAAGGAAAACACTGTCACCGATCTGATCGCATCAAAGTGTCATCTCGCAACC
Source organism: Brachyopa scutellaris (assembly GCA_949775065.1). Lineage (NCBI taxonomy): Eukaryota > Metazoa > Arthropoda > Insecta > Diptera > Syrphidae > Brachyopa > Brachyopa scutellaris. The sequence goes on from OX459112.1 coordinate 160,842,249, forward strand.
AGTTTCTCTTAAAAACCAGTGCGCATCCTATTTGTCACGGTTGCTTCGATATTAATTCTCCAATCGTAAAATCATAAATTTTGCCACAAGAATTTTTTAAAACCACAAAATAGAGAGACCGGATGGGAAAGGGGATATGGGAACCAAAAAAATATAAAAAAAAAAATCATAACAGACCCTGTCCTATATCTGCACTGCAGCGTAGCCAGGCGCAGAATACCGCTGTTGGATACAAAACAAAAAAAAAAAAAGAAAACATTCAATGATCACTCTGCATTACCAAGTCGCATGCCACTTAGAGACAAGCGCGATCGCGAGCATCAGTGCAACGGCAGCATTAGAGTGCAATTAGAAAAAGTGCCAATGGAATCAATTATTTCGTGGCCGCTGCGCCTCGATGGTTGACGTTGCTGACGCGCAGCGCACAGATAATCTCAACATGACAACGATATCAATCTTTTGGCTTAATGCAGCGGTATACGTTGGTTCCGTTGGTTCGGCTTAGATGCAGCACCTTGCGGCATGCACCCCGAGCGTTGTTTAATTGTTCGAAGCGTATTTTGTGGCGGCTTACGGTAGAAAGTAATACCAGGTACAGCTAAGAGGAATCCCGATTCAGTGGAGTTCCAGTTTGCATGATGCTTTTTAACAGTTGATGAGAAGTTTGGCATCACTTCTTTTGCATGCCATCATGATCCAGCGCTGAAAGGCTCGTTTTTTGTTCTTTATTTTAAGCATCAATGCAGACTTAATTATCGAAGTTAATTAATCTCTGTGGCACGATTCGATAACGTGGCAAATTGATTGAGCCGGCGGTTGGTTAGATACCAGTACGTAGTCAAGAGCCAACCGAATCTAATTGCAGGCTCAACGCCACAGAGTGCAGCAAGAGATCAAGTCAATTGGGTTGCTACTTCTTGCATTCATCAACGGTGCTGGTGATGGTGATGATGATGATGATGGTACAGGAGTTTGTAAGACTCGAGTGCAGCCTAGTGAATGACCATCGATTCTAATGAACGTACTAATGAATTTTGTTGCAGCAGCACCTGTGTAAATATCCAGCAAACAAAAGATAATGACCTCGGATTAATGCTATCGATCGTGGTGGTAGGTGACTGTGCCGCTGCAAGACCAAAAATCGTTCTCCTAATGGAAGTCATCGGTTTGTTGTCACCTTACGGTGATGTTTGACGTTGGAGAGCGTCTCCCCTTTCACTCTTTTTGACAGGTGAACGGATCATTATGATGCAGTTTTTATAGTTCATTGTAAAAGGTGTTAACATGTTTTTTTTTCCTACGCCACAATCCCATTCTAATTGAGAATGCATCTCAGCCGAAACATGTGCTACTGATGGGATACCTACATTTTTTTTTTTTTTTTGTTACTCACGTTTTGTGATGGCGATGCATGACGAACGATGCAGTTAACCTAAATGCAATTCTAGATGGATGTTCTATTGGGTTGAGTTTTGTGGTTTTGAATATGGGTTCATGTAGTACTTCGTAATTGAAATGTTAATTGCTTCTATGGAAATATGTCACTTTATGATTTGGATGGAATGTCTTGCATTTGTTGTTTTAAGGTTCATTTAGATCAGTAGGAGTTACTTTAAAACAGATGCAGTCGTAGACAACGGTTTATTGATTTTATTTGAATTTGGAACTTGGAAACTGTCTTGGAACTGTCTATGAAAAGTCTCCACTCATTTGGCTGGTAGTTTAAGAGACCACTGATATCAGTATCACTTTTTGCGAGTTGAAAAACTGCAGCAGGTAGGTATAGGTTCTGACGAGGTAGTTTCAAAATCACTGTCTCTCTCGTAGGATGTACTACCTTGGCATGGCTAGGTTAGGTTAGGTTAGTGGGTTGACGCCGAGGGATCCCCATCTGGCGCCACACTTAGATCAATACAGATCCATTGTGATGCCCATAAGTGTTGTTTCCTTATTCGTTTGGATGACGGCGATTAAGGATTGTCAAACCAACCCGTAGCTTTAATAAAGCTGCAGATGTCCTTTACCGGGAATCCGGAGAGTTCTTCTATGTCCTGGAAGAAATGTCTACCTAGAGTTTTATGCCTTATGTGGTAGAGACCTGGGCAATGACAGAGGAAGTGGGGTGTATCCTCGTGGACTTCCTCGTCACCGCATCCTCTACAGAGATCACTGACATTAAGACCTAGTTTACTGGCATGGTGCCGAAGCATATTGTGCCCGGTTATTATGCCTACCAGCTTGGACAGAGAGTTTCTGTCCTTCATTAATATCTTATCAGTTTTGTTTTTGTCGCAAATTGGCCACATCTTTCTTGTGTTTATACAAGAGTTGAGGGTTTTCCACCTGTCGTTTGCTCTGATAAGCGTTCTACTCTCTATTTTTTGCTTGATGGCGCATAGTGAGATGTGAATTGAAGGGTCGGCTTGGTCTATGCCTAAAGCCGATCCCGCCCTAGCAAGTGCATCAGCTTTTTCATTACCCGGTACACCATGGTGTCCAGGAACCCAGCATAGTTTTACTTTGTGCTGTGCGCCAAGAACCCGTAGCTCTTCGCGACAGCAACGTACAAGCTTCGATTTTATTTCAGTGGCAGAAATTGCTTTTATTGCCGCTTGGCTGTCAATGAAAAATGTGATATCGTCTCGCGGTATCACCTTCAATGCGGTTTCACGAGCGGCTATTGTTACTGCCAGAACCTCCGCTTGGAAAACGCTGCCAAAGTTTGGAAGTCTGATTGATATGGATAATTTGAGCGTCTCCGAAAAGATACCCGCTCCTACCCCTATGTCCATTTTAGAGCCATCCGTGTAGACGGAGATGGTTTTATCTTTGAGCACCTGATCTGCTTTCCATTCTTCTCTACTAGGAAAATAACAGGAGAATGGTTTATCAAAGTCTAGATAAGGTGTCAGGTAATCTGTGTTTTCTACTTTACTCATGTATTTATTTAAAATCTGCGCATGGCCTGTTTGGTCGGATTTCCAACTTTGTGACTGTGATAGTCTCAGGGCACTTTTTGCTGCGGACTCCTGCACGAATAGGTCTAAGGGAAGAAGATACAGAATGGTTTCTAATCCCGCTGTTGGTGAGGTGCGTATCGCTCCTGTTGAACCAATGCAGGCCATTCTTTGTACTTTCGTCATTAACTTTAGATTCGTGGCCTTACAGGCGGCATGCCACCAGACCAAACTACCATAGGTAAGAATGGGTCTAACCACCGCTGTATATAGCCAGAGGATAATTTTAGGGCTGGGTCCCCAGGTTTTCCCAAATATTCTGTTGCAAGTATAAAAGGCTATTTGCGTCTTTCTTGCCCGTTCTTTAACATTAAGTCCCCAGTTTAGTTTTCTATCTGTCAGAGATCTTAAGGGTAGTTCCCTCAATAGATGGGAGTTTAAATTGCGGAGTAGATCTCTTATTGGTGAACAGTACCAGTTCAGTTTTCTGTGGATTGACCGCAAGTCCACAGTGTTTGGTCCAGTTGTTTAGTGCTTTCAAAGCCCCTTCAAGTTGCTCACTGATGGTTGGGAGGAATTTTCCTGTTGCTAGTAGCATCACATCATCGGCGTATGAAACAGCCTTAACTCCGCTGTATCTAAGTTTAAATAAGATGTCGTTCATTACCAATACCCAGAGTAGTGGGGAGAGAACCCCCCCCTGCGGTGTACCTCTTGAGGCGATAGCCTTAATTTGTACATCGCCCAGCTCTGAGTTTATGTATCGGTTTTTAAGCATGGATCTAATCCAGTGAATAAGTGTTTCGTCTACCTTTAGTTTTCTTAATGCCCCACACACTGCTTCCGTTTTGACATTGTTGAAGGCTTGAAGGCATGGCTATGTTCGATTGCAGTAGATCATCATAGTGATTTTTCGATTCTTTCCAAAGGTATACAAAATTTAAATGTTCACTACATATTTTCCAATCAATACTTGGAATCCATTGTTTGTCAAAGTTTTCGATTTCCATATTAAAACAAGCGAAATAAGCGCATTTTGTTCGGATTTAAGTCAGTTTTATCGTTGGGTGGGTGGCTGTGGCGTAGTGGTAGTCGTCGTCGCTTATCACGCTGAAGGTTCACGGTTCAAATTTAGATATCTCCGAAACATGTATTTCTCGCGAAATAGAAATAAGTAGATCAGTTTCAGAAGTTAAGGTAGTAGACCACTGTGACCGGTTCAAAAATCGATTTTTTGTTTTTTCTATTTTTCGGAAGAAACAGATCTTAAAGATATACCCTAAAATTTTCAAAACGAAATTTGTAAAATTTTCAAAGTTATAGCCAGAAGAAGAGAGCGCGCCGTAGTGTGTATGAAAGTGTGTTGACGCTCTAGCGGCAGCTGCTCTGACCGTTCCCTCTTTTATTGTCCTTCAGTCCTTTGTTATTGTAGGATACGCAGATATTGTAGAATACCCTAGCCGCTGAAAATGATAACTTTGAGGAAACGGAAGGATTGCTCTATGCACCAGGCATAGCTGATTAATGTTAGTATAATCAAAGCTTTAAACGCGTTTTTCTCGAAATCATGTTTTTGAAATTTCGGGGAAGCACTGACCACTAAAACATTAAATTTTTTCATAGTAAATTCATTTTTTAAAACAATTTATCAACGAAAAACATTGGATTTTGAGAACTTTTTCCTCACAAGTTCGCCATTTTTTTATTTTTTTCTTTTTAATATACATATTATTGGCTAGGCATTTAGAATAAAGTCTACAGAAAAATAATCTCTTTAATTTTTTTTATTTTAGATGACTATTGAAGGCTGTGTGCTTCCCCAAAATAACACACCTTATGTAAAATGAAGTCAAAACAATTTTTTTTGTATACTCTAAAGTTCCAATAACAACTTGTAAAAATTACAAAACGATCGCATTTTAATTTTTTGTTAAAAAAAATTCACGATAAACCTACTGCGAAGGCATAACACTAACAGTAGGATGGTCATGTGGCTGAATAAATTGATCGCACTATATAATGAATATCAAAAAAATAAACTTCTGTGAATCATAAGCAGAGACAAAACATTTCAATAATACACAAATCTCCAGGTATCCTGGGCACCACCCATAGAGTTAGTTGAAACCCAACATCCGTCTTTTCTTATAAATATGTACATACGTACTTGATTGTCGAAGGCGGAGAATACGTTTTTGGTTGACTTTAATAACGGAATTTGTCAAGTAAAATCACTTATTTGCGGCCATTTGCGAGTAAGATTTGCTGTCACTCTTTGACAGATGTATGTATTAAGTTGCTAAGTTTTTTTTTTTTCAAACTTTTCTTAGCTCTAAAATTGTAACTTTAATTAAAATTCTATATTATAAGTTAGGTTACGTCGAAAGACATAGTATAAGTATTAAGTTGAGCTTAGAGTGCCCGTGTGGGGCCAGTAAGTTAGAGTAATGTAGTTAGGTTAGTTAAGCTAGTTTTAATCACTTTTGTCTAGCATTTAAGATCTAATTGAATTGATAAATAAAAATGAATTAAAAATGAAAAAAAAAAAAAAATGTATGTATTAAGTGAAGTAAGTTTCTGGTGTTTTCACCATTAATTAAAAATCTATTTGGCTTAAACGCTTATTGCAGATGATTTCTAGCTTTTTTTTTTCTTTTTAAGAAATCTTCCGAGTTGCTAATGCATAGCCTAATCGATAAGACAGTCAGTTCTGCTGAGCAGGCTTCAGAGTTGCTACGGTGGAGCCTATTCGATACAACAGTCAGTCCTGTTAATTTTCAAAGGTATCGCATCGTAGATGGTAGTATCATGTATCACCAAGCTTTATAAATGAGCTTCTCAATTGACAATAATTGACAGCGTTGTCATCCTATTTGTTTGACGTTTGTGTTCCGTCATATTGTGCTTTTTTTTCTAAAGACTTCACGAGTTGCATAGAATACAGCGGCTTCATGTACCTATGCATATGGAATGGTATGAAAATATTGCTGCTCTACCTGGAAGTCAGCATGAACACCCAAGACACTCAATGTTTGCAATTTTTCGTCGTTCAGAAGAAAGAGGCTTTCCTTGGCCGCTCAGCGTTGGTAAAATGGTTCTAAATTGGCAGATCGTTGCCATGAGTTTCCTTGGCATCCAGAAAAACCAACTGTTTGGCGCGGGCTTTGGTCATTCGTCTTCCGAAAGAGAAGCGGGATAGTAGACATAAACAAAATGAAGTTCAAATAAGATGGTGCTCCGTAGCAGTCAGTAACTGACACAATTGTGTTATTTAATCTTATTCTATAATCCAGCCTGTTTTTTGGCGAATAAAATGCAAATGCATCTTGGGGAATGAAAGATTCAATTTTAAAGATCTAGCACCTTTTTTGAAGCCCCTTTTTGCATGTTGTTAATAAAAACGCCAGAATAGTGTCTGCAGTCTTTGCTGATGAAACAAACTATACTCTGTTTCACAAAAATTGTAAGTACCTACAGGCCTAATGAGATAGATTTTTTTAAACACTTTTTTTAATCACTGAAATAAAAACCAAACCACTGATTTACATACATAGGTTTTGTTTTTGTTATTTTCCCCAAATTCGGATACCTACATCCCGTTATGACAGTCGATGGCAGAATGATGATCATTAGCCATCGCTATGTGTATGGAAAATATGAACATCAAAACAGTGTTACCATTATTAAGTCAAAGCAAATCTTTACAGCTTTCTATATGATTTTTTTTAAAGAGCTTTGGGCTTTGAGAGCCAATAAACAGATTTGAGTATGGAAGGGTGTTGCCGTTTAGTTTTTTTTTTTTTCTTATTCTTCCGGGGAAACAATTGAAATACAGTTTAACAATTTTTCGCTTTTGTGCTTCATAATGAAGGTTTATTTGCGGGAGATAAATGTTGGGTGCGGAAATGAATAGTGAGTATTTCTTTTGGTTTTAAGGTTATGTCTGATCATAAACTTATCGATTCCGATGCATAACAGTGACACATCAAAATACTCGAAAAAAAAATGCCCTGTACAGTGTACCCATCATACCGAAATTTCACCAAAATCGAGGTGGTGTCCGCTTTGTACACAATTATTTGTGTTGTTTTTAAATGAGCAGATGGTAACCCTACGGGTTTGGCTCTCCGATTTGCGATGATTTGTCATGCATACTATGGTAATCCAGTTAGTGCCTAAAAGATGGACAGATTTATGCAAGCTATTGCAACCAAGCTGAGAGGCAAACATCCTATCTCCCCTGTACTGACAATTTTCGTGGAACAGAGTAGGTAGATATAGTACTAAATTTTGTTTTGGTGAATGGCAGTTCTGTCCAAAAAGGTGAATTTAAGCTTTGTTTCAAGAAGTGCCACAAGCTTCTAATCAAACCATGACTTTGGCCAATTTTTTGAGAGGACTTTGGTCAAATTCATCATGAGTCTAACCAACTAAAGGCAATCAAATACAACAAATTTTAACCTCATTTTTATTTTTAATTGCATTTCTTAAGACACACGTCTCTTTTCAATTGCCGACTCATTAAACACTGCAATAAATCTACAGCATTCTAATGTTGGTATCAGTTTTTCATTACAATGTCTCTGCCAAGTCAATAAATCCCACTGCAAGTCATACATAGACGCCGGCAGCAAATCATCGAACTTGGCAATTCAATGCCACAATCCAAAATGAGTCTTTATGACATCCTGTCTCTTGTCTACCAGACAAATTGCCATCGCTTACTGATAAGTTAACAATAATGTCAATTTGTCCCGATGCCAATAAACAAAGCTGCATACCATCAGCATCATCAAATCCATAGCGCATGGTCAAGTTAGACTGGCTACTGGGTACAGGGTACCCCTTACGCGCCGGCTGATTCCGCCAACTAACTGCAAAGCTGAAGAAATAAATTTCTAACAAATCAGCAACAAATTTACTCGCGTTGTCACATAAACAATCGAAACGTAGCTTCTTACCTCCCTGCATTCCGTGTCTCCTGTGCAGCGTGTCGTCTCGCAGGCCTTGTGTAATAACCTTCGGCCATGGTTATGTCCTTCACCATTCTCCCATGTGCACCCATGTGCCTGGCTATGTTGAGTTTGCTGTAGTATGCATATGAAGGTAGTGAATGCTGTTGGTTGTAGATTGTTGCAACTGCGCGCATGGCTCAAGCTACAAAAATTACTCAATAAATTTTTATTTCTTCCTTTGGAAATCTTCTATCGAAGCTACCAATCTGCTGTTTGCAGAGAAGAGAGAGAGAGAGAGAGGAACGCCTGAGGGGTATTTAGTGTTCACAGTACTTTTAACCATCGTGTGGTTGGTGGCCTTTTTGCAATTCTCAGTCGAGTATAACATGCTCGTGGAATGGTGTGATCTTGTGTCAAAGTGACTGCTGTATGCAGCAGCAGCAGCAACATCATTGTGTTTGGCTCGTGCATCAATCTGCCTATCTGGCCAATTCATTTCCACCTCTAATACTTCAGCTATGATTCGCGGTGTGCAGACGGGTGCGCTCGTGCAATGGAGTGATCTTCGCTGGCCAAGAAGATGTCTTATTTATTATGACAGGCGGCACACAATTTTACCATATTATTCAAATGAGAGAATTACCAAGCTAGCATAGCGTACCCGGTGACAAATGATTGTACCTACAACGATGAACGGACCCGCGAGTGGTGTACGGTCTGCGAGACTGCGCCATGTGCAAGAGTTATTACCTCGGATCAATACGCTAAATCAGTCAGCTCACAAAGAAATCATAAATTCTGTCCGAAGGCAAATTGTTAAGGTGGATACGTACGAGTATCTGGATATCTTTTCATTGGTTACTATGACATTGTGAGTGAAGGTTCTGCGTTCATTATGCTAATTTTTTTCGTAAGGAAATGAAAGTTTTTGTTTTTTATTTTTTTTGTGTTTTATATTGAAAAGGTGAGGCTAGTAAGAAGAATATACTATTTAGGCATTGAGAAGTGAAATTATACTATGTGTATCTCGTCGACGTGCGTTGATTAGCATTGGAATTGTGACTGCAGACATGCTGATATTTAGGCAGAAGTTTCTACACCACTTTTCTTCATTATAGTTACACAAAACAGAGTATATGTAAGTATGTACATATGTACCTATGCAGAGTCCATGTGCACTATATAAAATACTAGCTGACTCGTGCTCGCCTTGCTTCGCCCGCCTGCAACTTTTAAGAGGAAACAAATTATATTCTTCTGATATTTATTTCCATAGTAAAGGGTGTTTTTTTTTAGAGGGATAGAACTTCCGATAGCGATAACTGTTTTTTTTTTTCAGTATACTTTGGCAAATCACCATGCAATGACTTACACCAGAACAACGTTCGCGAAAATTTATTTCCAAATTTCGCGCTCTGTTCGTCAAACTTGAACCAGATTTTTACCGTCAAATCATTTACCCGTTAAACAAATAGAATTGTCGTTTTTTGAGTGACCACAATCTTCATGAAACTGTTGAGACTCCATTACATCGGCCCATTTGTCTTTAAATCCGAAACCGGTGCCAACATTACCGTGAATGGCGAACGCTACAGGCAAATGATTCGTGTTTTTTTTATTCCTCATGTTGTTGCAAATCATTTGGAGGAGAAATAGTTCCAACAAGACGCCGCAATATGCCATACAGCGCGTGCAACCATGACTTTGTTGAGCCAAACGTTTGGTGACCGAATCATCTCAAGAAATTGACCTGTAACTTGGCCACCTCGTTCGTGGCCATTGGACTACTTTTTGTGGGGGTACGTTAAATCTCTGGCCTATGTTGATGAACCAGCAACGATTGATCATTTAGAAGCAGAATTGGACTGACAGGATGGCGTTCATAATGCGCAGTCGCGGAGGTCATATGACAGAAATTATTTTTAAACAGTAAATGCCATGAAATTTGTGAGCTAATAAAGCCAAAATCTTGGTCATTCCATTGAATTTGTTGTGTTTTATTTTAAAAAAAAAGTTCTATACCTCTAAAAAAACACCCTATATAAAAAGGGCTTCCCAAAATTCACGCAATTTTTTTTATTGACTCATATAAACAATAAACAGCTTTCACGGCTTTGGTGTGCTTTAGTCGAAATTTGGCTTGACTGTTTAGCATAAAAGTGTCTGAATTCTGTTTATAGAGCGCACAGTTTACTCCTTCAAGGCGAATGTGGTCGTGTACTTCCGGCGCGGCGTAAAATCGGATGATCTCGGTAGCCGATTCTGATCACCACAACGAGAAACTACATGACCAGGAAATTTCTCCTACAGTAGTCGAATTGCTTCTCGGTATGTATGGCATGTAGCAACGTCTTGTTAAGACCACATGTCGTCCACATCCATACCTTGCAATTAAGTGCTAAAAACTGGATCAGCATGTCGCGACAGCAAGCATCATTAACAGTTACTGCCTGACCAGTCGCATTTTCAATAATGATAATGCCTACAGTCCAAAAAATATAAGGTCTTAGGAGTAAGCCGTCTAACCCTGAAAGTGACGAGGATATACTCGGCCGTCTCGACCTCCTCTAAACAGAGTCGACAATCGGTCTCCCTAGACAGGCCTAAATTGTTTATGTGGTATCGTAACTGGCAATGACCGGAGAGGAAGCTTGTTAGATACCTAATATCTTTCTTAATGTAATTCAGAAGTTCTCTGTGAAGGCTTCATTAACAGTTTGGTTTGTCTGCGCCCCTGGACATTTCACCAATGAGAGAGTCGGAAATCATGTTCCCATTTGTTAATTAATACTGAAATTTTTACCCAGTTTTGGTAGTTGAACCTGAATATAGCTCACTAATGCCTCTGTTGCCAGGCACCCACCACAGTTAGACTTTATTGTGGGTGGCTAGGGATTGGAGAGTATTGAACCACCACTTTACTAGTTTAAGTAGTTTTGAGCTTAGCTTAACTTAATGGAAATGACAATTATTTTATCGCCCTTGATGCCTATCTGTAGATTTATCAAGGCGCAAGCTTATGGTTCAGCCATTTTAACCATTGTAACCATAGGATACAATGACCTTTTCCAATGCTTTGTAATATTACCAGGTGCCAAGTGCTTCTGTTTTTTTTTTTAACTAATATGGGCTGCAGCCTGACAGCTGACTCTGATTGATCTGCTATCTAAAGTGCTTTTCAATACGGGCATAAACATTTTGTATTTTAATACAAATACACCCTTAAACTTCTTTCCTGTTCTGTCAATCTGTTTACATTTTTACCAGGTTTACGAATGAAAAACGTTTGAAATTTTTTCAAAATTACTACAGAAATCCTGAGTCGCAACTTTAAGAGCGCTTTCTCCAATTTTCGATCGTAATAATCGTCCCACTAGATAGACTCAGTGGCGGATTAACCACTAGGCTCGTGAGGCTCAAGCCTAGGGCGGCAACTTGAAGAGGCGGCAAATTTTGTATGTTATTTTATGTTTATTCTCGATTTCAAGAAATTTAGAAACCATTGTCCAACTTTTCAGATCCTTGACAGATTTTGTAACCCAATTACGAAATGAAGTGGTGTTTGAAGAATTCATAAATAAAGCCAAGAAATCTATCACGGGAGAATATCAATTGGATATGAAGCGGGCCAAAACTAAATCACTTTTACCAGGTGAAACACGAAAAATGAAACGAAACCGCAAAACGGAAAAGATAACTAACGTATAAATGTATACTACCCAATACTGGATTGCATTTACGTTAAACTGAAGAAAAGGCAACTGGCTTATACTGAAGTGGTGGAAAGATTCGATTTTTTATTACATTTGAAAATTTTTGAAGTGGACATGATTTTTAAAAAAGCAGAACATTTCCAGATGCTGTATAAAGATGATTCGGATGACAATTTTCCAACTGAGGTACTGCACTACAAAGAGTATGAAGTTTCCAACTTTGAACAGTTCATTAATCAAAAACTGGAGCAAACATTTCCGAAGGTCTTCATGGCTCTTAGAATTTTTCTTTTCATGGCAGTATCCAACTGCACCGGTGAAAGGTAATTTTCCGCGCTTATATATTATATAATAAAAATGTATTTACGAGCCAACTTACTCGAAGAAAAACTCAACGCTTTGTCCATATTGTGTATTGAGAATTGCATTACAAACGAGTTAGACTTTGACGACTTGATAAATGATTTTTCCCAATTAAAAGCTCGAGAATAACTGCATTAAATCATTCGTACTCTTTATTAAATTTATAGATTGTTTCTTGTAAGATTTTATGTACAATAGTTGAATTAAAGTGTAAATTATTCAACCATAATAGAACCATTTCTCACTCCCGGGGTGGCTATACCCGATTACCCATCACTCTTCGATGTTAGCCCATTCAAATTACGATCCTTGGTTATTATAAAAAAAAGGGGCTGTAAACACTGAGCGTGCCTCAGGGTGTCGAGAAAGTTAATCCGCCACTGGATAGACTGTGCGTGCTATAGTGGATAAATTCGAGTCAATAGTGTCAATGACAATGAGACAATGCAGCGCTCGAAGTACCGCAAATATAGCAACCTTAAGTGCTTCAGTTCGAAATGAGCCAAATCAGTCGAATCCACGCGACGTTCACAGAAATTTGGAATCTCTCAAACCACATTGTTGCGAATTTTGCGTGAAGACCTTGGCCTACACCCTTACAAGATCAAATTAACTCAATGACTAAAGCCACTTGATTATTTGAAGCGGCGATACTTCTACAAATGGGCTCTGCAAAAGTTTGAAGAAAATTCTGAATTTCATTGAAAAATCATCGTTAGCGATGAAGCTTATTTTTGGTTTAATGGCTTTGTCAAAAAGCAAAATATGAATTGTTAGGCAGCACAAGCCCCCATGTGCATCAAGGGACTTCCTTGTATCCACCAAAAGGGACCATGTGGTGTGGATTTTATGCCGGAGCTGTGATATGTCCGTATTCTTTGTTTGTCATGTTATGGTCAGTGGAGTTCGCTATCGTTCCATGTTCCATGCCATGTTCGAAGACAATTTTTGGCCAGAATTGGATGGATTTGACATCGGTGATATATGATTCCAACAAGATGGTGCCACATGCCACACAGCTGGTCAAACAATTGATCTATTGAAGAGGAAGTTCGGTAATCGTGTAATCTCGAGAAATGGTCCGGTCGAATGGCCAACTCGCTCATACGATTTAACGACGTTGAATTTCTTTATATACGGTAAGGTTAAGCCGGTTGGCTTATGCCACCAAGCCAACAACATAAGGGGAGCTCAGGAATAATAGCAAACGCGAAATTGGCAACGACCGGCACCGATGTGTGTGGAAGAGTGGTGGAAAATTGACTCCAGAAAATCGATCGCAGCAAACTTGCTCGTAGTGGTCATGTGCACGGGATCGAATTCCAAACTTAAAGCACCTGAAATAAATGAAACTCCTTCAAACGGTGGGCGAAAGATCTTCTATTTGTTTGAAGGGAACTCAAAAAAACGGTTGCAATATTTAATCGTTTCATTTAAATTCACTTTGACATTGAATAAAACTCCATCTAAAGATACAAAAATGCGCTAGTCTATTAATAAAATATATGTTTTTGTATCTTCTGGATTGCATGTGTATCTCGTACAGCATTTTTGCATATTTGCAGCGCCAGCGTCAGAGTTCAAGATGCATTTATTTTATTTTTTTCCAGTCTGAGCACAAAGTCAAAGCATTTCACCCGGATACATGAAATATAATTTCATTAGCCGCTATATTATTGCGGTGTGTCGTAAATACCGATGATTTGCGTACAGTGCGCAAAGGCGGCGACCTAAAACTGAACTTTTAAGCTAATTATCTCTCCTAAAACTGTATAAGGCTATTTATATGCAGTGCATATGTATTAGTTTGTGGCAAAAATAAATAAATAAAGTGGAATTCAATAAGTCACATACGAGCAAAGTAGTGCCCGTGGAAAATGGTAAATAACCGTCAACGAGGCAACGCAGCACATAACAAAATAAAAAAATCATATTTTTGTTTTTAACCTACGAGTTTGTATGTGTACGCTCGTACAGCCGCCGTGGCTGAACCTATTAAGATTCGACTTTAGAGCAATTGAAGCGCGAAAGCCTTTCAAAAACGTTGACCTCTGGCTGAGCTTTTGTTACAGGCTGCCCGTCAATGAGTGTGAGTGTAAAGCAAAGCGGAAAGTGTGCCCACTATCATCATCAGGTTTGCTGCTTCTGCTCTGAACTCACTCACTCACTCAGGTGAAGTCGATTTATCGCTGCCTGATTCTCTAATTGCGATTAGGGAGGATTATTTATGTGACATGTTTATTTATTTAGGTACCACGTTTTATGTATTTGCTGTCTAGGTGGGACATGGTGGGACAAAATAAGCGCCAATGTTGACAAATAATAACAACCAACACTTTTGTTGGTGATTATTGAGTTACATGAGTTCGTGCTCTTCAATATGTATACATATACTCGTGCGTTGTAAGTAGCTCAAAGTGGTTAAGTAAATAATGTAGTTAAATACATACAATCGATGCTAATGACATTCACTGGGTGCAAATTGATTTGATCTCTGATTGGTTTTCCGTCGGACCCACTCAATATTTTGAAACAAAAGTCGATCTTTTGAGATAAATAAGTTTCATTGGAAATTTGATCTCAAATGTTTAACCACCGTTTTTCGTTATCTTCATAATGTGTATGTATGTACGTATTTTAAAAACCATCGTTAATTTGATTTATGTTCGTATTTTTCGGTAATCATTTACGAGTATATTGGGTGTTTTCAAATGAATAATATCAATCCACTGGTGAATAATTTTAGAGGTCTGAGCAAACAAGCAAACAAGGATTTCGCCCGTATATTCAAAAGATGGTGTATTAATTCCAGATCATATTCAATGAGCATTTTCGGAAACGTCATCTGCATCAGAATTGCTTTTTCGGCGTATTCGAAAACGCAAGTTGCAAAAGTAATTTGTTCGAAAACATCTGCAGAGTGAAACTGCATAAGCATGGTGATTGATAATACGGATTGCTTACATATGTCATTTGTATAAATTTTTCACAAATTTTTGCGAAGCCGCCATTTTACATTTCGTCTGCAAACATCAAAATGCATTTGCAAAGATTTTCACCAACTAACTCAAATGGCGTTTGCAGATGATTGACTTGCATTGACGATCAATTTGACGTTTCCAAAAACGCTCAATAGCAATTAAATCATTTTAAGTAGCGCCCTCTATCAAAAACAACGCAAAAAATCGCAACTTTGTAAACTACCAACCAATACAATCCACAAAATAAGTGTAGATTGTATTTGTAGTTTGATTGAGTGACATTTCGTAGAATCTTTTTATTTTTGAATTAAATTGAGTAATCTATACATATAAAAATGGTGTAAAAAAATGTATAGTAATTCATCAATTAAGAACCGATTTGGCTCATTTTGCTCAAATTTCAGTTGTTCGTAATTGCCGGGAGAAGGTTTTTACGAAAGAAAATTTTGGGAAAACCCTCCGGAAAAGTCGGAAAATTGGAAAAATCGAAATGTAAGGAATTTTGTGTGCAATTGTTCCGGAATGGCTTTTCGAATACTTACTTAGTTGGCGCTACAGCTCGAGGTGAACCTGGGCCTGCTTCTCGCAACCATTTGTGTGTGCGTGTTATATTTTTGCACGAATGGAAGGGACCTACAGTTTTTTGCCGACTCCGAGCGGCGAGTTGAGAAGCTCAATCGTGACAAATGATACTCTTTGATGCTTGTCAGACATTCGAAAGAGGTGGGCACTGTGAAAAACTTTTTAGGTGTTTGCGGCGCGATTCGAACCCAAGACCGCTGGCTCAGTAGTCCGACGCACTAACCACTTGCGCTACGGTGCCCTACGGTGCTTTTCGAATGGAAAAATATAAAATTCTTATTGGAAAACTCGGAAAATCCCCGAAAAACGCGAAAAGTTTGAATTTTTTTTTTTCAACGAAATTTTGGATTTTATCGCATGATGGTTAAAAGACGTTTTGCGTGCATTTTGGGTGGAGAAGTAAACGAGATAAATAATAGACTAATGCCTCCAGACGATCGAACCTTGGACGGCGAAAAAGAGACGATTTGGTGGGGCTATGATATTGCTCTCCAGAAATTTTCGTCAAACGCTTCCCGTCATCCCGAAGTCTACTGCTGCGGATGAGCTTAATGCATGCCTGAAATCGTCGACTTTGTGGCGGTATGTCAGGAAGTTGAAATTGACCACGAACATGAGAGTCGCATTGCAGAACGACCCATCGGCTGCTGAATTCACGAGACAATGGCCAAATGCCTGTTTATGTTTCGACTGGATTGATATCGTTTCCGGCAAATTTTTGCGACTTCACATCATCGAGGGAGGAACTCATCACCACAATGTTCCCCGGCATTGCACAAAATTATAAAAATCTCGATTGGATTAGTGAACAGTCAGATAGACAGACAGACAGACTGACAGACTGACAGACGGACAGACAGATAGATAGACAGACAGATAGATAGATAAACAGACAGATAGACAAACAGGCAGATATATAGATAGATAGATAGATAGACAAACAAACAGAGAGACAGACATTTCATTTTGATTTTTGTACATTTATGAAATTAATTCATTTTGAGTATTTATTTCACCTTAATAAATAACTGAATTTAATTCAGCTTATAAGTTGACACACCATTTATTAATTCTGAGGCGGTACGAAGTTCGCCGGGCCCGGGTCAGCTAGTATTATGTATACATTAATTTATAAATCGGCCTATACTCCGCATAGGAAGTTAAGTTACAGGTGTACGAAGTTTTGCTTCATTTTGTGTATTAGTTTTGGAGTTTATCTGGATCGAGATTTATAAGGTAAAAGCGTGCCATTACGATTTATATATTGCTATGATGATTAAGACTATTATTATGATTATTATGATAGTAATTTCGATTGAAAATACTACGAAAGGCTATTTTTGAATTTAGTTGTATGTAGAAAATACTTAAAATCTGAAAAAAAGTATCACTTGAACTTTAAACTGTTGCGGTGGATTGTTACAATGAGTTGAATGTTCGTTAATTGGATTCTGAGTTGCTGTTCGAATAAACTAAATTTAAGCTGATCGCTTAAATTTGTAGGGTACGTAGCACAGTTTAGTGCAGTGTAACACAATTGAGATGACATTATTTTTGATCTTACCTCTAGAAATAATTTTTGAAAACTGTATAATTAAAAATTGGGGAAATTTGTCCAAATAAATGTAAATGTTTATTAATCTGCTGTATAAAATTCTATGGAGCTATTTTGTATAGTCTGCAATTAGAATTCAGTAAACTATGTATTAAGATAGAAAAGAGTATTGCCATTGAGACGGATTTTTCCTTCTTTTTTGGAGGAAAGGTAAAGTACGTATAGTCACCGCTAACTTAGACGAGACGTATGGGTCCATTGTACACATCAGGATTTTACCCTGCAACTTGTAAGGAGACCGCTGATTTAGAAAATAAAAACTTGAATTTCAGGAGGTTTCGCAGCTCAGTTTTGATAAATTCATTTAACTGCCAAGTGTCCTCATTCTTCTGTCGGCAAGAGCGGGACAATTATGTACATACTCGTAGCAGCTGGCGAACAGATTCAATTTCTTCTTTGTACCTGCAACTCCTGTAGAAGTCGTTGTGCAATGTCCCCAGAAGTTCCGCATAAGTACCCAGTAATGATGCGTGTGTTCTTGTACATAGTTGATATTTACTAGAAACACCGATTTCTTTCTGTCGTGTACTGGCCACAGAGTACTAGCTATTGGAGCTATAGATCTAGCGACTGGTAGCTTTAATGATTGCTTCTTTCTCAATGAGTTAATACTTAAGATGGATTTGTAATAAAGGGGAATTCTAATAAAGGGAAGGGCTGTGATATCTATATGACCTGGTGGACTAGCATAGGGGCTCCTCTTGTCGCCGTTGGCGCTCCTCTTGTCGCAGCTTCATCATAATAATCGCTGCTATGTCAATGACGGCGTTCCAACTATCCTCCGAGATGATTAATCTGGCTAATCATATTTTCTGGGCTTAAAACTTCTTCCAGCCTCTGTTCCAGTACATGCCGCTCTTCTTCGTACCGAGGGCAAAAGAACATAATATGTTCAGCGTCTTCAATTGTTCGTGGGCAGGTTGGGCAATCAGGATTGACGACGTCTTAACCTGTGAAGATATGCCCTGAAGCATCCGTGTCCTGTGAAAATCTGCGACAGATAGAAGTTCAAATCTCCATGTTTTCTATTGATCTACACTTCGATGTTTGCTATAATTTTATACGTACAGTACAGTGTCCTTTTTCAGAAGTGATTCAGTTGATATTTTCTTGGGCTTTCCACTCTTTGTGGAGTCTGGCTGTCGATTTGCGTTGTCGTTAATGTCGCCGAGCCGTTGGCCTTCTGACAAGGTACTTCTCTTAAGACCCATTTAGATTATCAGTTTCAGTTTCAGTTTTCAGTTCAGTTGACATTTCAGTAAAAAAAGGTAGTGCATTTAGACTTCAGTTTGGCATTCAGTTGAGCTTTTATTTTACTTGTGAGCAGTTTAACTGACAACTGAACTGAAAACTGATTGAATTTCATAAGTTTCAGTCTCAGTTTCAGTTTCAGTTAAACGTTTCATTTTTGCATTTACACATCAGTTTAACTGAAAGCTCAACTGACACTGAAACTGAACTGATCATCTAAATGGGGCTTAACGCTTCTTGTACTAGTAAGTTTTTTGGCATCATACGAGCCACAACAGACGCTGTATCATAAGACGTGGTTCGGAAAGCGCTACTTACTCTCAGAGCATTGATTGGGTACGTTGCCTCCATTGTCCTTCTATATATTTTTTTCCATAGCATTGGTCCATATTTAGCACATTATTGACGACGCGACTTTTGCTACTTACTTACTTACTTAGGTGGCGCTACAGTCCGGGGTGGACCAAGGCCTCAACCAACAACCTCTTCCAGTTAGCCCGGTCCTTAGCTAACCGCTTCCAGTTGCGCACTCCAAGTTGGTTGAGGTCTTGTTCTACTTGGTCGCGCCACCTTAGGCGAGGTCGTCCTCTGCTGCGCTGACCCTCCGGGTTAGAGTTGAATATTCTCCGAGCCGGAGCGCTGATGTCCATGCGTCTTCATCCGCTTTCGATAAAGTCCATGCTTCAGCTCCATATAGCAAGACTGGAATGATAAGGGTCTTATATAGAGTCTCCTTAGTCGATCGGGAAAGGACTTTACTGCTCAATTGCCTTCTTAGCCCAAAGAAACAGCGGTTGGTAAGAGTAATCCTTCGTTTGATTTCCGACGAGATGTCATTTTTTGACTTTTGCTACAGCAGCAGTCTTTTCCTATATCGCGGCCCACCTACCTTTGGTACAATCCTTGCCAGAACAGCGGTTGCCTTTGCTGCCTTGTCGGCGGCGTACTGTAGGTATTGGTTGAAAACAAACCGTGTAACTATGCCAAGGTACATCAGTTGTTGGGTAGGAATCTAATGCAAATGTGTTTTGCCTAAATGGGTTTTAAATATTTCAAAACGCTGTCGCGAAACACTGTCAACACTGAAAAGAACTTTTTTCTTGGCTAAAATTCTTTACCTACCTAAAAGGAATACAGTTTAAAGTTTAAAGCTTCCTAGGCTATACCAATGTTAACGACCATACTACGCTGAAAACAGATGGGTGACCACGTTGAAACACCGCGTGCTGTTGACATAGGAGTAGGAGTAGGGGAATACCGATAATAATCGACTCCATGTGGTAACACAATGGACCTTAAGTGTCTAAGTGAATCCAACCAAGATGATGGGGATAGCCACCTTAACCTAACCTAACCTAACCTATATCAATGGTCGATACTGCTTATTCTTCTTTGATCTCATTGATAACAAACATATGTACACTCAATGCAGTGAACCCATGTTGTCCGCTAAACTGCCTACATATGGAAGAGAGGGGTCTGGTTTCTTATAAAAAAGAATCTGCACTGCACTTAGGTATAATCAACCCTTAGCTACTTTATGCTCTTTTTCGGTATTTAATAGCTTGATGACTTTAAAGTTGCTTGTACAGTATATTCATGGGTACAAGGACTTCCTTAAAATAATCTTGCCCACATTGCAAATACCAATAACAGACAAATGACAGGCTATGATATTCTATTTTAATTTCATTCACATTTTAATACCAATCAAATAAAACCTGCAACATACAATGTACGCACGCTTGGCTAGTGCCTTCTTTTAATAAATTAAATTCAATCTCAATTAGAGTCAAACTTCGTTAAACAAAACATAGGAAACAATTCACTAGCCTGCCGCGGCCGGCGGTACAAATTCCTTATAAAAGTCTCAATTCCAATGATCAAAATGAAATTCAATTGAATTTATTTTCCATTTCAGGTAATATCCCAACTGACGTACTAAAACAATCGCCCCGAGGTGTAACAACATCGTCATCTTCGTCCTCCTCCTCGTCGTCATCGTCTTCATCGGATATAACGTCACCAGCCACGTCGTCGTCGTGTAATCCAGCAGTGGCCTTTTCTGCAGCGCTACCAATAACCGATATCGGTAGCGGTGTCGGCGTGGCCAATAAATTGCGAACCAAACGGAAAAGTCACTACACGACAAAGCAATTACCCACAGAGAGTGTCGATGACAACAACATCGGACAGAATCATCGGATTGTAGAAAGGAA
Organism: Brachyopa scutellaris; assembly: GCA_949775065.1. NCBI lineage: Eukaryota > Metazoa > Arthropoda > Insecta > Diptera > Syrphidae > Brachyopa > Brachyopa scutellaris. Next base: position 160,862,885 of record OX459112.1, read on the forward strand.
GAAGGAATCATCGAAACGTTTATCGCCAACACTACTGGTCCCTAGTCAACAGCATCAGCCTCAGCATCATCAGCAGAACACGTCTAAGGCAGCCACCACACTATATGCCGAGAAGATGCTTAGCGATCGAATGCTGCTGAGCGGATACAACGCAATCGAAAGTAGTAAAAAACTCTGTGATAGTTCGTCCGCTTATTTGTTTCTGGAGAAAGTGAAGAATGAAACTCAGATGGAGTCCTTGAAGGACAGTGAATCGGCAAATAACAATAATAATAATAATGTGAACAGTAGTAGCAACAATAATAATAACAACAACAATAATAATAGTAATAATAATAATTTAAGTAGTATTAATCCTAATGCTAACAACAACAATAGCAACACCAGCAACATAATCAGTAACAACAATAGTAATAGTAATTCAAACACCAGCAATAATAGCGTCAAGAGGGAAAGACTTAGTCCGGGCACGAATGGCGATGGACAGTTTTCAATATCAAGGTAAGTGTTCTTTTATAACTAATATTGTATTTGTAACTGTTTATTAAAGAAGCAAGTCTCTGTAACATAAGATCTTTCTATTCGTATTCAGAAGGTGTATGTTTACCTACCTTTCCCGACAGCTAACCGAAGATGTGGCTAAAATCTATAAATGTCGAAATGTACAATGACTGCCATTCGGTACTTTTCGCCAAGTATATTGTTTCTGATTTTCCTATATTTTTTTTTATTTTTTTTTGTTTATTAAGAATATCTCTGAAACATGCGGCGTTTTTGATGTTATGCGATTGATGCATTCGTTGTACATATGGTACGGCGTACATCATCTGACCCAGATGAGAGTCGGACACGCACAGAGGATGCACTGCGTGGTCTCGTCCTCCTATACAATATTTACACATTCAGTCTCGATAGATAAGATTAGTTTGCTTAGTTAGATGGTAGCTCGGATGGAAGTGACCTGATAGGAAGCCAACTAGTTTTCCAATATCCTTCTTAATATCCTCATTTAACATTGGGGTTGTCGAATCCCCACCCATGCATTTATCATGATTTTGGTTGTAGCTCATTTTATACAACAGAAAGGTGATGGTCCTATAATTTGGTCGCTACCCCCACCCTGGCCAGCTCATTCGCACTCTCATTACCATCAACACCCCCGAAGACCAGATAGACACTCTGTAGAGTTTAACTTTGTTGTGGTTGATTAGGGATTGTAGCGCTTCGAAGTAGGGTGTGTATTTTTATTTTTTTGAAATGAAAATAAAGGATCGATTATTGCACACGATAAAACAAGAACGAATATTTCGTTATTTTACCGCTGTATCTAGACGTTTTGTTCAATGGTTAACCAAAGATATGGAACAAAGGGCATCACATACTTCCCTTGACCAACTTGCGCAGGTTATTTGATATGAAAGATGACATAATCTTTTTAAATTTGAGGCCAAGTTCCAAGATAGGCAGTTGGACAACATATAAAGGTGTTTTGAGGAACATTTGTATGGAATTTTCTTGGTGCAGTAAAAAATTGGCCAACTAGACAGGTTTCACTGTAAATGAAAAACCTACGTGGGCGCTGAGCCCTCCTATGGTATAGGGGAACACACCATAGAGTAGGAGCTCCGATCACTGGAGAAGACAAACAGGACTAAGTTTTGGACAAAAACAAAAACAAAAACAATCTGAAAGGATTCAAATCTTACATGAGCCTGAACAAAAACAAACTCCGCATCCTGACTGCGTTCTTTATGGGGCGTTGTAAATGTAAAGGACATCTCAGGAAGCAAGGTCTATCAGAAGAAGACTCATGCAGATTTTGCAAGGCAACGGGATCAGAAACCCAAGAACACATTTTCAAAACAAAACAAAGAATTGAAGATTCCCCAACATTTAATACAAAAATCTTGTTGAAAAAAAAAATCCTTTTTGTGGCTGACAAATAATGCACTTTCTTCTGACAGTTAAGGAGATTGTAGTAACTCTGGAAGTAGGAGGCATAAAATATTATTTTTTAAAATGTTATATCCAATTACTTTGGATATAGGCAGAAATTCTTAAATCACGTTTACAAGTTTTAATTTTTTTTAAAGTTTAAATATGTATGAACATACATGCTTTACGTTTTGTTCAGAAGGAACCAATGATTGGTAAATAATTTTGTACACAAGCTGTTAATATTTGTTAATTGCAATCGGTCGTGCTTCCTTAAAATATGAAATGTGGCTGGATTGAAAACACTGGCATGTTGGAGGATTTTTTTTGGTGAGCGATCTTGTGTGTGTGAGACGTATTTCTTGGGTTACCTGGTGGAATTGGTTTTGGATTGATGGAGGACTAGTGAATAATGTATTGTCTCTAGTCTTCTTCTTTTTTGTGCTGCCAGTGACAATTTACTTGTTCAAGATCTTGATAGTTTGATATTTTGATATTCTTTAACTCGAGTTTTTAGAGGCAGCTTTGGCTTCTTGATCTGCCAGCTCATTGCCCCCTATTCCCGATGTGTCCTGGAATCCAAACAAGTTTCAAATCCTTCTCTCGTTTTATAATCTTGTCGCGAATTTGATTGATGACGGATGGGAGGTTTTTTTTTTGTTATGTTTTTACTGCTGTTAGTGTTGAAAGACTGTCCGAGAAGATTATGGTTTTCTTTGTACTTTCAGCTCTTTCGGTCTGAAAGGTCGAAATATCGCTATTGCTTTGGCAGAGAAGATTGAAAAATAAGATGAAATCTTTTCGGCAGTTGCCAGAAATCCATCAGAATTTATTATAGCAAAGCTCGTGCCTTCTTCGTTTTTGGAGCCGCCTGTATAAAGAATTTCACAGCGGTTATTGGAATAGGTGCTCATCAGTTCGTGAAAAAGTTGAATATAAATTGCATTTGCGGGTGTATTGTACTTGGGGAGATTGATGTTAATTGAATCCAGAGGGAGAAGCCGAGGTGTGTGCTTATCGAAGGGAACTTTCTTCACAACAGGATCGAATCCAATGTTATTATTAAAATTCAAGGCATTATAAAGGGCTGGTGATATTTGCGGTATTTTTTTCCTTTTTAAAATTATCACTGCGTCAGCTAGAATAGGAAAACTGAACGATACACAGACTAATATCAAAATAAAACTGCTTTTTAAAAAACACTCCATTTGTCACAAGCACAACTATTGAAGACATTCGTATAGTCGTTCGACAAAACAATGCCCCTACTAGACCATCCTGCGGATTTGTTGCTTATACTAAAAGGATATTATTCGCTGCTGTACGAAATTAAAACCGCACGTAGAAAACAATTGATTTCGATGTGAATATTTTAGTCAGTCTGAAGTCTGCGATCCTTTGAAGATACCATTGCGTTAACAATTCAGAAATTCCTAAAAAAAATAATACTTGAAGTTTCACGTCGGAAGAGCGTTGTAGATGCCAACGCCTTATATTGTGATTAAAGGTATAAAACAGTATTATTAGCTTTTACATTTTTGCTACTAAATTGAACATTTCACGTGGTACAACCAAATAATAGTAAACAAATTATGCTGTTGTTTACTCACACTTTAAAAATTTGGTGTTGAATCAACAAGGTTTGTCGTATTTGGCGGCTCTTATTTCTACCAAGAACCACATTGCTAGAGCAGCGTTTCGCCTTATAAGTAATGCGACTCTATTAGTATATAGGCGAAGCCGGTAGTTTCTTATAAGTTTCAATACGAATAATGACGAGAAGAATGTAGGGGCCACAGTAGATCTTAAGATCGCGTTGCATATCAATCACCCTTCAATAATAATAATAATAAATAATAATATGATTTTATTAAGGCGCAACGGTGTTTTCATGAAGTTTTAACTATTGATGAGATACCGTCTTGGTTTTTGCATACAAATGCTCTCTAAGCAAATAATATTATGATATGACCCTTTATTTGCTGAATCTAGTGTACTTCCTGTGTTTTACCGTGACTTTAGAATGTATTCGTTATTTTGCATTCCAATATGAACCTATGCGGAGCTAATCAAAAAAATTGATTACCATTATGTTGATTTTAAATGTTTTAAGTTCCCCACTCCGAAGGGCGCTTTATCCAACTGCTCCCGTTACGTATCTTTATGAAACCATCGATTTATGTTAATTCATCCACATAGATCTTCTGGATTATGTTAATCCCAAAAGCTCATCGGCATTATTTAAAAAACTAAATTTTGCATATCCACCAACGAACCCTTTTTTTCTGCAAAACTTAATTCTTGGAAAGATTTTTAATTGATTAGGTCACAAAACCCACACATACCTATTAGGAACCATTTTAGTTAAAAAAAAAATCATTAACATTCCTGCCAAACAACCCACTCCCCTGCCGGGAGCACAAGAAAAAATTCAATTCCCCATATTGCCTGCCTTCTGAATGAGGTTCTCATCGAGAGATGAATTCATAAATACTCGTATTTCTTTGTGTTGCTTCTTTATTTTTGTTCTTTAAGTCAGCGATTTCGTAATCACCAAGATACAAATCTCAATAATAATAGATGCAGGTATCTTGTCTTCAAACACACACACACACACACACTCATACACAGCTTGTAAAAACCGATCTGCCATTCATCCTCCTAAGCACAGTCTCGGGTGAAAATGACGGATTGCTTTCAAAATAATTAAGATACTCGTATACAAAGACGAGTGATTTGTTGTTGAGTGTTGTAGAGTCTACCGTTTTATCAGTCTTACCGGTGAGCGCGCGCCTCTTATTATTTATTAAGTTACACATCCAACAAGGTGCCGAAATATTGAAGCTCGAATATAAATTAACAGCAATTAGTTATCACATTTCGAGAGGTATTCGCGCCTGGGCTTAAGCTCGTGTGAAATGTGATTCTGATGTCTTGTTCATATTCAAATGTGTACTATATATTAAATGCCATAAATATTCTCATTTGGTTTTGTTTTCGTGTATCTTTCATTGAGTATTCCTTTGTTACGGCCTATTCTTGGGAGCAGGAGATGAGCAATGCACGCGCACCCGCACATGTGATAAAGTGTTTTTTTTTTGTTTTTGCCCTGATTCCTGAATTAGTGTGAACAAGTGGTTGGTACTCGGCAAAGTGATTTATTAAAAAAACACTCATGATTCAGATACAACTAATTAATTATTATCGACGTGCAGAGTGTGCTCGTATTTTATTATTCATATGATGTTTTTTTTTTTTTTTTGTCTGAACAGAAGCATACCAACCGCTAATTTGAATTAATTAAAACTTTTTGACCAAATTATGATTAAATTATGGTAAGCCCTTCATGGTATTTGACGAAACTAATTTTAAGATGCACAATTTATGTTCCTGGTCAGTCCTAACGACTTTTCACCTGTGTTGAACCCTCATATTTTATTACACTGCCTTATTAGCCTCACCTGGCAGTGTAATAAAATATGAAAAATCAACTTCTCATGATTCGTTATCATTATGTGATAAAAAAAAAGGTTTCTACAAATATTATTAATAAATGAACACCTTCGATTTTAATATTACCCGTATTTAATTATCCCCGTGATCTGATCCCGATCAGATCAACTCATAGGTTTGTGTGCATTACAATAACAATACGAGATCTTGCTTTTTATCAGGATCAATTTTCGTGATCCAAAAATTAGTTCGACTATTTCTCACTAGAGTACACTTTCGTTTGTGAATGTTGCTATATTATCGACAATTGTTAAGGGTGAATGTTGGCAGATTAGAATAAGAAATATTAATGACAATCCAAATAGCATTAAAATGTTATTGTGTTCGAAATAAATTAGTTTTCTGCTCATAATGTTATGTTAGCGATGTAATAGTGAAATTATAGCTACAAAATATTATTCTCATTTGGTATCTGTTAACCAAAATTATTAACAATTTCCTCCCTAAAAAGTATAACCAGCACATTAAAGAAAATATTCATTCGCATGGCAACTTTGCGCTAAATGTCAAAATTAACTTAGCTTGTGCAACAACCACAACACAGAACTTTAACTTTTCGTTGATCTGGACTGTTTTATTCTAAGCACTTGATCGGATTAGGATCACGTATGTACATAATAAAACACGGCTATTCTCAGTGAACCAGGAGTGTTTTATAATTTTAAGTTCGAATGTTCCTGTAAGCTACAGTCGAACCTGTTTATTTAAAACTCGTTTGATTGGAATACCCGCTTATATGATTCATTCTGTCGCCGTGTACTTTTTCACAAATTTCATTCAAGCTCCTCCGCTTTATTAAAACCGGCTAAAATTAAAAACTCAGATGCTTAGCTAAAAAAAAATCTTTAACCACCCGTTTAGCGTTGTGGTCTGTCAGACCATTTTGAAACTTATTGTGTTGTAATTTTTTATCCTTTAAATATTTCGGCAAATGGTGCCATGACTTTGTCAAACTCGATGCAGCGAGTCGAATGCGATATATTTTGAAACAGTTGTCCATATTTCGTGGAATGAAAATACAGTTGGAGTTAAATTTCGACGTTGTTTAGCGTTGTGATCTGTCAGACCACATAATTAAAAACGATTTTTCTTGAAATTGAGGGTGAGAGTGTGTGTTTATATGGTGCCAAGATGTGGTGGGCTTATGAGTCTAATACGTGCTATCCATTGCAGGGTCAAATTTACACAGGTAAACCTCCCCATGAAGATAGCGAGGTGAATCAGGGCAAACGAGTGGTAATGGATATTGTTGTAGTGTTTTTTGGTACAGGACGAACAATATACACTGACAACTTCCTTTCCACACTCGACTTAGCCAGTGCCTTGATGTCTAAAAGCCGTACTTAAGTTAAAACAGTTCGTATGAACAAAAAATTTGTTCCACCAGAACTACTGGCCTCTTCTACTCGCCCATAGAATAGCAGGTTTGTTTGTTTCCATTACAACAAATTCTCATTGTATTCCTACTTGCCAAAAAAGAGTTAGTCAGTTATTCTTATTTCAACTCAACACTTAACATGTTACGTTGATGGAGAGGCTAGTTAAACCCATCAAACATTGGACTACAATAAATAAAAGGCGGGAGTGGACACAATGGATGGATATGGTATCATTTTACTCGTGCGAACGCGCTATTAATCGCTGGCAAATGACTTTTTTTTCAACGTGCTATGTATATTTTTTTGCACTCGCTTCATAATATTATATTTGTTGATGGATTATTTACACAGAAAATCAATTGGTAAAACGTCAGATGGAGTTACGGGCAGTCAATTCCAAAACATCGCTTTTTCAGCATATCAAAGATGCCATGAACATTTTTGGCATAGCTGCGAGTATCAAAATTAATACTACCCCTCCGTTACTACATATTATACAATTCCCTTGACTTCAAACATATACTTCATCGACATTGCAGCCACCATATTGTCCGAAATTATTGAACGATAATCTGCCTTTGTTTGCCCCGTCTGCCTCTTACAGCTTTGTAAATGTAAGTTCTATCAGTATGGAACTAGACCCGTCTTTCTTTTTTGCTCTTCCTTTCTATCCTATAAAGGTAAGAATCTATCAACACAAACATACATAATTTAAAAACTTTACAATACACTGATTTTACACTTAATCTTACACATGGAATATCGCGATTTTATAAGCCACAACTGCAAAATGGATAATGTGGTCTGTCAGACCACAAAGTATGACTTACCGCCTTTTGGGTCACCGGTAAACGGAGGGTTAAACATTTATAACGTTTCATATAAAAGGCTCCGTTTAAATAACAAAAATGAAAATGTACCATAATAACAGAAAACAAAAGTGATGAGACAGGCTTTGAATGCAACCATTTTGTTGGTAAATTTTTATGTGTATATTCGACACTGAAGTTCTGCTACTCCTCGTCAAAACATTTGTTTGCAATTTTAAATATTTTAAAATATGTTGGCGCAACTGAATCTACTTGTCCGTATTTGTTGACAAAATATTTTAGGTTTGTTTAAATGAAAAACTGTTCTATTATCCAAAGCCCGTTTAAATGAAATTTTATTTCAGTTATCCGAATCCCGTTTAAATGAAAAAACCGGTTAGTTGAAATTAAAACCAAGATTTTTCCTCATTTTATTTAAACGGGTTCGACTGTATTGGATCGCAATAATGATATTATTTTTATGCATCAACTGATCTCAGGTCTGATTGATGCACCTGACTTATTATCCTGTTTAGGATTAAACTTTCATGGGGGATCGCATTACCTGCGTGGGATAGAATTACTGCATGTTCCTCAAACTAGCACAAATTACGGGATGCATGAGCTCATTAAACGTATGAGTAAAATCTGTAATTTGAATGTAAACTTTCTTGACTTTAATCTTAATAAGATTACACTAAAAAGTGTATTGCGTAATGTAGTTCCTCGCACATAAATACTAATAATATGTATGTATATACATATCTATATAACTAAATCGCTAGCGCAAGAGCTTGTGAGAGTTTATTTCTGCACCGATTTCAATGATTCTAACACTGATCGAAAGCTTATCAACTAAACTTTGTTCATCAGTATAAACAATTTTGAAAAAAAGCATATGAGTAAAGTTATTATGCGAAAACATTATTACCTATACCTATTAGCATATTATAGCATAGCATATTTTGCCCTGGCAAATCTCTGCAAGGTTGTTACTTGCATTAAGCACACAAAAAAAAAGAAAGATAGATACACCGCCATAATATCGATGATAAACGCCCTTAGCTGGTTAAATGTAAGCCAACAACTTTTTATGAACGCTCTGGTGACAAAATTAAAAATGGGACATGTCCAGCTTATCTCCGTGAAAATATTTCAATGAGAGACAACACAGTTTACAATTTATAACTAAAAATTATAACTATTAAGAAAAGCTATTGTAAATATGTAAATATGTAAAACAAAATGGCTTTGAAGCTATATAAATATCATTCATTCATTCATTCAAGCACACCACGACACAGATCTGATTGTGTTTTAAAAAAATTAAAAGTTAGCATGTTTTTGCCGTTTACTAAAATCAATTTCCATTAAATACCTACTTACAGAAAATAAAAAGGGCTTTTAAAAGAAAGTTTTCATTCATGATTTGCTTATTATGCTATGCTAGAGCAATTCTGCAATAACGGTATAATGTGCATATATCCGCTTCATTAGGGAGGAATACAAATTTCACCTCCGTCAAGACGTCCAATCCAAATACACGTCTCCTAATTGCTTGCAGGAGTGGATATCTTCCCATAAAATGGGATACATCTTCTCTCACCACTAAATTGCACATATTGCATAAAATAGGTAAGTCCTCCCTATGAGGTACATAGTTCAGGTTCAGGAGTTCCCCACGCGGTCTCAATATCATCGCTATTTCTTCTATTTTATAATTATCTTGAAAATAACTGCTTTGTTGCAGCTCGTGATTGAGTCTACTGTAGATTGTCCTGTGTAGTGAAGTGATCCCACTGATTCTTCAGCATATCTCATTCTAGACTGCTCGTCTAGCTAAACTCATATCGTACAATTAAGACTTTCAGTTTCCTTTATCCATTTTGAATTCATTGAAGTGGAGTCCAGTGCTAACTCCTCCTCCGGTTTCTTTCTCTGTTTCCAAGCCATCTGTAAAGATAGATGTACTAATGATGGCTTTGTCGGAATTGTTCCAGATATGTCTCTCTGGTATGGAGACCTTGAAGTTCCTGGTTAAGTCAAGCTGGGGTCTCTCGAAATCTGTGCAGGGTATGAGTCCTTTTTGATTGAAAATATCCGTTATGAGCGTTTGACCAGACGATCAATGGTGCCTGGTACAGGGCTATGATCACCGATTTTTCTGTTTCCAAAAGTGCATGGATATGATCTGTAGGACAGATGCCACATGCCATACTGCTGGCGAAACCATCGAGTTCGATGACAACATTATCTCCAGAAATGGACCTTGGCCTATATAAGATTGTGTGATTTGACGCCACTGGACCATTTTCTGTGGAAGTATTCGAAGTCGTTGGTCTATTCTATACTATATGGACAAGCTTATAATGATTTTAGCCTTAGAAGCCAATATCGGGCGCACCATTTATGAGATACGGCGTCAAATGCTTGAAAAAGTGGTCGAAAGTTAGAGCTCCAGAAAGGAGTCCCCGAAATCATTTTTCCTGCTAAAGTTTCTATCGAATAGAAACAAATTTTGGCTCGTTTTCTGAACTTGTATGTGTTTTATTTCCATTTTAAATCCTACGGCTAGTATTCATAGTCGAGCACAGTATTGTGAGAGCTAGGATTCCTTCGTTTCCAGTTGATATGTCACTAAATGATTACACTAATGCAGTATAGTTATTTGGATATAATGCAGGTGTTTCTCTGACCTGAATACAAGGCGCAATTCTGACCAACAATCCCGCTGATGAATTCACGAATCTAGGTTCGAAAGCCGAACCTGTGAGACCGATCAATTTCGTTGCCTGTTTTATTGCACTGACACGTTTCAATTGCGATATAAAATACAAAAAAAAAACCATCACTTGTCTGGATAAAGTGTAAAAGGTTCTTCACTGCTAAATTATTTGTTTGATTTTTAAAGCTGTTTTTAATTACTTTCACTCCTAACGAAATTTCATATAAATCACCATTAAATTGGCAAACTTTCAGCCGATGTTTGTATCTGTACATCTCACATATATAAATCGTATAAATTTCGCCTTTTTCCATATCTATTCGTATTCGTATTCAAATTAAACTTCAAATTGTAATTTTCAACATTATAATTGATTCTTCGCTGTACCCTTTCAATTGCTTATTTGTGTGGAGATCCATTAATTTAATCGTGTTGCCAATTGTCAACATTACTTTGCAAATCCACATTCATAAATCATAAAACAATTTCCCAACAAACCCGCACAATATCGCCTCGATAATCGCTATTTATTCATTGTGCCACTCTACATCGCATGGCAAACCACCACCTCCACATTCCAATTAAATTTTTACATTTTAACAAAATAGATACAATTTTGTTTTTTTTTTCTTTTTTTACATCTGTACTGTACCCAGAGAGATGCTATCGGTTCGTTTCAATTCAGCAGCACCAATTTGCAATAATAAACAATAAAAAAAATCACGATAACTCTGGAGACACGAAGTGCTTTAGTGTGAAATGAAAAAAATAAAAAAAAATACCCCAACAACAACAAATAACGACCCAACACTGAAGTTCGTATTCGGACTCAGATTCAGATATACGAGTAAATATTATTACGAAATTCCACATCTGAGAGACGTATCTAAGGCCGCTCCGTGTGTTTGGATTTGCTCCAAATGGATGTGATGTGCAAGTTCTGCTCAAACTGAGTACAGGAACAAGACGAACAAAAAAAAAAAAGTATCATGTCACGTCTGTAAGTTGGTGTTGGGATTAATGGAATCACGCGAAGGATTCCTTTTTGTTTTGTCTATCTATCCGAATCTAAGCCATAAGTGCATTCACTAAATTGGTATTAGTTGGCCCCGCTTCCAAGGGAACTTCTCAGAGGATGCCTAAACTCTTTGTAAGCAAAATAATATCTATAACAGATAAGTCGACCGGATGTACATATAAGCTGCAGGAGGAGTGACGGAGTGTATGAATTTCCAAACAGGAGTTTGAAGAATCGTGATACATGCAATTTGCTGCAACACTACCTTCTAACTCTCAAGTTATGAAACTGAAAATGAATTGTGACAATGGAGTTGGTGTTGAATCTAAAATGTGACACATACGCTAAGCGTTTTATAATAACGACGAGCAAACGTTTCGGAATCGCTTGTCATATGCCACTCGAAGTAATGCAACAATATTGTGCAATGAATTTGCTGTAGCAATTTTGAGAGGAGGACTTTAGAGGCTTGAGAATTGCAAGAGTTGCATTGATTTACATAAATTGGAATTTGCATTTCAAAGCTTAAATTGTAATTCGCAGCCTTGCTTATCCTCTACAAATTCAATTCCCTTTGATGAGTGATTAGGCGTGTTCCATTTACGGCCTCTTTTGAAGCTCTCTGAGCGATCAGTAACTAGAATGCGATTCCTCACTTGAGGAACCAGAGATTTGGGATTTAGCTCTGCTTACACCGACAACCTTATTTTTGTCATTTTATGAAATGAATCTATTATTGGATTATCGTGTTATCGTGGTTTTTATTTCATGAATATTTTATTGAAAAAATTAACAAATGAAAGCAGGAACGAATAAAAATTGACAGATACAGTGGACGTCCAGTATAACGAATACCCGATTGCGCATCTGTTCTTATTTCCATACGATGGGGTTTTTCAATTTTTTTTTCTCTGCGTTTGCATGTCCACACACCCAATAAGTAAACAATTATACCGTGTTTTTTATCTTCTTCTTCCACTCGTCGCCTACTTGGCTACTCCAAAAGTTTTGAATTTTATGCTCACACTCAAATGTCTAGTCTCAGGCTCTTATGCCACCCAACGTTACGCCGCGCCGTTAATACAACCGATGGACCAAAACGCCATCCGCCTAGCAAAACTCCATTACCGCAATAGCTTGCTGAGTGACATTATGCGTTCATACTCTAGAGGTCCAGACATCACTACTGAGCTAAAAGAATTCAAACTCTTTGTTGCAATTGTCCTACTGGACCGAGTACGGCATAAACTCTTGAGTCTCATGCTTCAAATATGTTATAGAAATATTTTGATTACAGACTCAGGACTCAGGAGGATGAAATTCCACTTTTATTATTACGGCAAGGTGACGAAGTTTTGGCAATGCAGAGCACCTTAAGTCTTGTTAACCGTGTTTTCCCGAAGGTAACCTTTATTTAAATCAGTTTCGAAATTTAATTCGCATCATTTTCGCTCAGCTACGTGCTACTATCACAGACCTAGAAACTTGAAAGAGTTCTGAAACTAATTTACAAGAACAAGCATACGATGACACCGTTGAACTAAAATCTGAAAGCGAAGTTGAGGTAGGTCTGTGCGTAGTACATGCGTTTACAATGTGTTTTGAAACGTTATGCATGGTATCACTACAGTAATGTTTTGTTTCGGAATGCTTGGCGTTACAGTACCCCGGCAGTACTGCATTAAGGAATTCTGACAAACGTTGAATTGTGTTGAGCTTAAGCGTACGTTTTGACAGTTCAACGCTTGCGTTACGGGAGAATGGTAGCAGTTACGTTCAGTAGGTCTACGAATGCTGTAAAAGGGTTGCAGTCACAATCCCGAAAACCTAAATACCGAAAATCCAAAATCCCGAAAACCCAAAATCCAAAACCTTGAGAGGCCAAAATTCCAAAAAAAAACTATATAAAACGCAAAATTTGCGCAAATTTTTCATTTACTACTAGCTGATCCGCCCGGCTTCGCCTGTGTGCGCAAACAGTCACGTTACTCACATGACAGATAATTGCCAACGCCACCTGTAGGAAGTTTTTGTGACTACGCCAAACTATATTATGTATTACATTTTAATTTAATATTATTTATATGAAAATTATGTACGGGGAAAACTACATTTTCGTAAATATCTGCACCCCAGTGCCACCCATCGGGTCGAAATTTTGTCAAAGACTTTCTTTTTATTTAGATATTATATGCGCCACATTGGCGGTTCTAACATAAACAGAAACCATCCGGAGCACCACACGAACATATGGTGTGAAAGGTGGAAAGCTTCAGTGGTTCAGCCGTGATAGTCGGACATACTACATACGCACCAACGTTTTTTATATAAAGATAGTTTTTGAGCAAATTTTTAATTTTATTTTTCGAGATTTCGTTTTTGGATTTTTTTTTTTTAAATGTAAAGTAGACAATTGTTTGTTCATTCCCGTTAGCGTTAGATTTGTAATGTTTCCCAATTCGCAATGTGCATTCAGTTCTATTGATCTCATTCAGTATGATAGCTGATAGATTAGATTGGCGTGGCATGCGTGGCGTGCGGAACGTAACGAGCGTTCTGAAATAAGTTTTTCAATTAGAATTGTGTTCGATATAAACTTGTATTAGATCGTTTCTTAAATGTTTTTTGTCAATAAGACTTGAGCTGTTTTTTGTGTTTTATTTATTTAGAGTTTGTTATTTTTTTTAAAATGTTAAATAAATTTTCTTCTATTTTTTTTCTACAAAACAATTTTCGGTATTTCGGATTTTCGGGATTTTGGGTATTCCGGATTATGTTTTTCGGGACTCTGTCCGACTCTCGCTGTAAAGAAACACCGATCTTCTTTGCGAATTTAATTTTATTCGTACAAGGCCCGGGAATTTTTAGGAATTTTCAATGAGGCCATATATTGGCAATTACATGCTTCGTAAATGTAGATCCATCACTGATGTACGGTCAAAATGTATGATATTTGGACGAATAGAAGCGGAGTTATTGCATCGGTACAAAAATGAGCTCCGAACAAAGAGAGCTAATGCCGATATAACGAACGTCCAGTAAAACGAATCACCATTTGAAGTCCATTGATATCTCAAAATAACGAATATAAGGAAGAATTTTACTACTCTATTATAACGAATGCTTTTCAATTTCAAGAAAAAGAAACGAGAGAAAACATTGGAATGGCTTTATTCCCTCTCAAAACTGAGTTAATATAATAAAACGTTTTTAAATGATTAGTTAATACATATTATGTTTTAATTTTTTATTTGTTAAGGTCGAAACGCTGGTTTCCATATATCGAATCTTTCGATATCACGAATTGGCATTATATACATATGTATATCTTTCGTTATACTGAACGTCCAGTGTTTTGTTTGAAACTTGGTAAAACTTTTATCGAAACATTTTAATCGATAAACCAAGTTAATGGTGATGATTTTGACATTAATATGTCTAACCGCTTGATGTTTGTACTGAAAAATGTGCGCTAAAAAAGTGCTACTAGAGAAATATATACCAAATTGGATACTCATGTTTTAAGATGGATAGTAGATAGTATGGTATGTCGGCTTCTCATATCATAGAGGTTCCCGGTTCGTCTCCTGGCGGGGGGACTTCTTTTTGGTTTGTTATTTTTTTTTCTTTTTGTTCTATTTTGAATCGTGATGATAGAAAAGAAAGTTGTTTCCTTTGGTTTTTTTGTGTCTTTTCTATTTATTCCTTTGGTTTAGTTGTTGTTTTTGCTTACTTAATATTTTTCAATCGTGGAGATAGGACTTACTGTTCTGATAAGTCTTCGCGGACGAACCTAAAACTGTTAAAGAAACGGGGACTGGTATATTTTGCATGAACACAGTGCTTAAAATATCCTTAAGACTCCCGGATGCATTCAGCCTCTTTCAGGCAGAAGTTCTAGCCATACTTAGGACTCCAGTGGTCCTGATAATGCAACGAATAATCAGGAACTGCCGAATAATGCTAAGGGCATTATGCAGAACCAGGTAAGACTATGTTGGGTGCCTGGTCAGTTTGTTGTAGAAAGCAACGAGTTTGCCGATGAGTTGGCAAGGAAAGTAGGGAAACTGCCGACTATGGCCAGAACTAACTGAAAAGTACTACACAATAGTAGCCCTGATCTCAATTTTTCTCAAAATCTTTTACGATTATTTTAACAAATGATTTTAAAAAAATAACTACAATGACATATTAATGTTCCTTATGCACTTCCGTGCAGCGGAGGTCTTTGTCTTTTTTGTGTCGTCGCAGAGTTCATGACTGGTATACGCGATTTAAAAATGGTTGTGAGGACACAAACGCAACATGTTGCCATGTGATCACCGTAGATTCCATCAAAACTGTGCGTGAAATCATCAAAGATCAGGCAACATTTTTATTAAAATTCATAAATTCATAAATTCATGGAACTGTAATTGAGCATCTCAAAAACATATTCGACCAGAATATCGCGCAAAAGGAAGTTGTTGCACGATAATGCGCCATCTCATCGATCGACAGGATACTTGTGTGATCGATTTTTTGGCTAAAAATCATCTACCACTCCCTGTCGCCTGATTTGACACCGTGCGACTTTTACCTTTTCTGAAAAATAATCCACCCAAAGGCTTGTACCGACATCCTGAAGGACAACCCGGCCGAGGAATCATATCTCGGGCATCCACGGTCAGATCTATCGGCCGACATGCTTGACTCCACCCCCAAAATATCAAACATTGCTTGGTTTTCATTCGAAAGTCTGACAGACCGTCGGCCAAACAATGACATCCACTGTCAGATTCTTCTGACAGACTTCAATGTTTGACAGATTTGTCGATCCGCTATACGGATTTTGACGTTATTTGGCTGATAAACTTATTTTGCCGAATAGATTTAAGTCTAATGTCATATAAAGTGGTGTTAGAAGTCTTGCCAAACAAACCACTAACTGTCAAGAATGGAAGTCTTTTGGAGATCGAAATAAGGAGTCAATAACATTTTAAAGTATGAACGGGCTTTACTCAACTTATCACTGAACCAAGATACACCAAGATACATTATGCTGATGTATCTCAATCCGCTAAGAAATGACCTTCACTTTATGTAAATATCTCATCAGCTTCAAGATTCTAATTCCCTTCCAATTTTGCTCTCTAATTTCAGATCGCGGAGTGCGACACCATCATCGTTTCGGGGAACACCGCCCCAGGCGACGCATACCAACAACGATATTCAATTGCACAATCTATCAACGAATTTGCTAACGCAAATTCAAAATCGGAGCGCCGACTTTCCCACGAGAAACTACTCAGATTTCATGCGTAGTTTAGCGGCCAAGTACAACAATAGCAATCCAAATGAGTAAGTTAAGAGCTAACTACAACGCGGGTTAAGGGGTTTCTTATGGTTTTGTTTTTTTTCGAACTTACAGTTCTGGCACATCACGGCGGAGTACGTTTTTTGAAAATAGCAAAATTAGTCAACCCAACAAATCTGCCGCGAATAACAGCATCAACAATAGCAGCAGCCTCAAGGATCAACCTTCACCCTCGGAGTCTGCAAAGTCATCGCAAAATGTACAAAATTTGTCAGCCAATGCGCCAAGTGTTCCACCATTTGTACAAAGCTTCCTATCGAGTCTTCAATTTTCACCTGGAGTGTTTCCACCTCTGATTGATATGAGTAGCACGCAGGCTTTGGTTACCCTGGTAAGATTTTTCACACATCCATATGAACAAAAAAAAACGCATATGTAGGTCTATTCAGCTAAACCGGGCATTTTTTTTTTCATTTAGGCTCGAGCGGCAAAAGAGGCTGAAATTAAGAACATTTTGATGTCAGCACAGAAGCGATCATCGCTGCCCAACAACAGTGCCTCACAGTCTCCGGGACCAAATCTCACAGCTGCTTTACAGCAAGCTGCACAATTTGCTTCGCCTGCATTACTCTATTCAGCACAGTTGCAACAGCAACAATCACAAATCCGACAATCTAGTCCAACTCAAGATACGTCTGCGAACAGCTCTGGAGAGAAAAATATGACTGCATCACCTTTAGACCTAAGTTCGGCACCGCCAGCGAAACGCTTTAAGGCTGAGTCCAATTCTAGGAGAGGCTCAGAAAACAGTCCGACCCGGGACAATAATCCAGGGATCAGTGGAACCATTCAAACACCAGCCAATTCAGCAATAGTCAGCGCAACAATAGCACCTGCTAAAAGTGAAATATCTGTGACAGCCGCACCAACAACAGTACCGGCCGTTGTACCGCTCAGACAATGTCAGGCTCAAAGCGACGAGGTAAATGCGTGGAGTGTGGAGAATGTCTGCACATTTGTTGGGAGCATAGACATTTGCGCTGAATATGTTCAGGTAAGTGCAACCTTAAATATAAAAAAACTGAGATGCCAAAACATAAGATTTCAAGATTCGAAGTTTTTAAAAAGCCAAATTTCACTCACTCATAATGACGCAACAAAAACTTGTCGAAAACAAAATTTTGAGTTTTTGTGACGCTCCGCTAATACGTGGTGTGTAGCATGTTTATGCGGATTATTTGAACTGATGCAGTTTGAAGGCGTCTACAGCTATCGCCAAATGATGATGACATACATACGTGTGCGTGGCTTTGACGTTGGTCACATACTTGACGTCAAATGATCACTGCTTATCATATTTGATCCCACTGATCTTTTTTGGCATATCTTATGCAAAAAAAGGACATTCGCTGATAAGGCGATATTTATTGCAAAGGTCAACGAAAATCTCTACACCGTGTAATTTTCGATGTGCGAAATAAAAGTAAGGTTAAAGGTGGTCGAAAGAGGTTTAAACTGTCCGATTGTAGTATCTGCGCAGCTAAGTGATTTGCTTCAAAATGTTTCCCTATCTGTTCCCACTGAGAATGAGTTCCAACGAATGCGAGTAAACTTTGTGTTAAGCTCACACATGTCATTTCGCTTTTGACGTCTGTCATTTACATGATGACATATTAACAGTTTTTACACTATTCGTCAGCCAAATCAGTCCATAGAGCACGTTTTGATTTTATTTGATTTGATCTTGATATTATTTCTACAAATAGTTGAAGATGAAGATTTTTTTTTGACAGTTCAAGATCTGCTTTGAAGTATAAAATTCAAAATGAGTCGTTCCGATTAAAATAGAGCATGTGGAACTCTGCCTGTCAAGGCGGAGGTAAACTGTTTGGATTGCGGATCCTGTTTAAATAGAGACTCCAATTATATTGTAATGATAGATGACTAATTCTGTTTGTCGGCAAAGTGGCGTTCTCTGACTCTGATATCTAAAGAGTATTTCATTAAGCGTGTCTTAACTTTTTAATTGCATGAAAAGAGTTGTGTGTGAGATATCAGGGAAACCTATATCGCGGATTAAAGAACATTCAATTCAATACCATTATGTTTTAAAAATTATGTCATTCAAATGGCCTCTGCGGCTTCTTTTACAGGACTCGATCCGAGAGGTCCAATTTTCTATGATTCTGTTTCATAAGTCGGGCTGGATCTCACCAAATAGTTTGAATGATGTTCTTCTTTAGGTGGTCAATTGTTGTCTATTGTTGGCCATAAACCAGCGACTTGACGTAGCCCCCGAGAAAAAAGTTCAATGGTGTGGCCACATCTGGAAATAACGCGTTCTGCGAACTTTTCTTGCAATAACTCTAATGTATTGCCCGATGTATGGCACGTGGCACCGTCTTGTTAAAACCACATGTCGTCCAGGTCCATGTCATTCAATTGAACCCACAAAAAGTTAGTTATCAAGGCCCGATACTGTTCGTCATTGACAGTCATCATCTGGCCATTCTAGTTTCGGAAGATGTTTGGTCCAATAATGACGCCATTTCCGCCAAAGCATTTAATTTCACTGCAAAATTTTAAGATTTTATTTGGCCACCAAACAGTAAGTTCCTCCGGATGCAATGGAGACTCTTGATACTGCTGTGGATTATTCACTCAGTATCAAATTCGGTAATTTTGCTTGTTTACGAAGCCGTTCAACAAAAATTGTGATTTTTTCGTAAAAATTTGGATCCGTTTCCAACTGCTCCAGAGCCCCATCAATGAACATACAAACAACGAGATTGGGAAGCTTTGAGCTTAAGTTTTTATATAAATTAGATCTTATACCGATGTATGCCCAAGTCTTTTCGCGAAATTCACCAAGTTGAGGTCGTAAAAAGGCCAACTCCTTCTGCACGACGAGGAATCGAGAGGTTTGGATCTTCAGCCAATAGCAGCAATATTCTCGCTTGACCGCACATTTCGGCGTCGTACAGGGACTGCTCGATCAGCAACCGAATCGCTTTCCCCGAATTTCGCGATAATTCGTTGATTTGCTCGCTCGGCCGTAAATATTTCGTAGCTCGCTAAAAGTTTGGCGAATAGAACACGAATTTGTATTATAAATTTTAACAATTTTGACGCGTTGTTGAATTGTATAGTACTCCATGGTAAAATTTGGCTACTACAGAACACAAACGTCAAAGAATGACAGAGAGAGTAGTGGGTAGCCGTGGCGTAGTGGTAGTCGTCGTCGCTTGTCATGCGAAAGGTTCACGGTTCGAATCCAGATGTCTTCGAAGCATTTATTTCTCACGAAATAAAAATAAGTTGATCAGTTTCAGAAGTTAATATTGAAACCTACTGCGAAGGCATAATACTGGCAGTAGGATGTTGGATATGGCTGAAGAAATTGATCGCGCAAACTATAATAAGAAACATCTGGAAAAAACTCCTGTGAATCATAAGCAAGTACAAAAATAGTACACAACTCTCCAGTTATCCTGGACACCACCCATAGAGTTAGTTGAAATTGAAACCTATCACCTGAGTTTCCTACCACTACGTCGATCTGTCTGTCTCTCGTTCTCGTCCTTCCTGTGCTCGCGCTGTGTGTAAGCATTAAAAGGGTATTCATATCCCCTCTAGCGTGTGTAGATTATATAAAAAAAAAAAAGAGTTGCCACTTGAAACGTCAGAACAAGGTAGGTAGGTAGAATTGTGGTGGTTTCGATGGAAGAAACCCAAATAGCGCGTAGAGGGCGCTATTTTGATACCACAAGCTGTCAAAGTTCGGTCTATATTATGGTTGCTATTGATAAACCCTTTAAATATGCTCTATTATTTTTTTAGTGGAATAAATTGTTGCATAAGTGCGTTGTAACTTTTTCTCTAAAATACCACAAATCTTTTAAAGAGTAGGTACCACTGAATACCACACCGAGTTCCTTCAAAAGTACTCGTCATTCAGTGCTCCATTAATTCATAGAACAAGTACAGGTAACCTTAACTTCAATTTCACAGGTCAGCTTCTACACGCCAATGACTATGCCTATGCCTAGCCGATATCATAAACATTTCTCTTCCCTTTAAAAAAAAAATCATTAACGTAGTTATAGGAATGTATCTGCGATACTAATTTATGGTAACTAACAGAGCACAAGTTGAATACAAAATCTGCCCTCAGCCTCTGGTGAGCGAAGCAAATTAAAGCTTACGTTAGCTCGATTGATTCGAGACCTATTGCTAAAGTCATAAAATGTGAAATCGATTGAATCCGATTTCCAACGTTCCTAAGCTCTAAATGTAAGAAATACGATTACGCCCGACATGTGTGGACATCAATAATAATTGCAAAATGCCTTAATAGAAAAAAGCAAGAAAAAAAAGGAGGCCTGCAAAACCGCCTGCATCTATGAGTATAGAAAAACCAGTCCAAGAAGACCGTCAGTCGCACCAAATAGACGCAATCTAGTTCGATTTTTCCATAACACGCTAGGCATCTTAACGTCGAAGTCCCCCTTTGGGTTTGCCCCACCACCCCCGCTGCCGCAACAAACAAGTAATTCATAAATTAGCAAAGCTGAAGTTGTGTATCCTATCCGATGAAGGCGAAAAAAAAAAACCGATTCGTTATTCGAGATTCATTTTCCGAACTCCACCTGAGGCCATCGCAGAGATCAGGATACCTTGTCCCGGGCCAGGCCAGACCAATTCAATCCAAACTATATAAGTTGTGCGTAAATGCACCAGATATCTTAAGTATCACACAGATACAAAGATACTCGCAAAGCACGGGGACGCGTCGCGTCGCGTCGGTCGCCTAGCTTGATCTCGGACCTGTTGGTAATATTCAATTTATATGCACTTCAGTCATGAACTTGTTTCGCATTCGCATGT
This sequence comes from Brachyopa scutellaris, assembly GCA_949775065.1. NCBI lineage: Eukaryota > Metazoa > Arthropoda > Insecta > Diptera > Syrphidae > Brachyopa > Brachyopa scutellaris. Next base: position 160,884,447 of record OX459112.1, read on the forward strand.
CAAAGGAGAGAAATTAAGAGAATCCAAGCGCTAGACCGGATTGGAAACTCAAGACGATGTGAGACCGGGCGACGGCGGCGCCGGCCGTGCCGCCACAGTGAAAATCAACAAAACAAGACAGGAAAACAGAGCAAAAGTGAGGAGTAAAAGAAATGACGACTTGTTACAGTTCCATAGGGTGAACTGATATCTCCGCTGGTAAATAAGATAGAAGGCAATTCCTATGTCAGATCATTAATTATGTGATCGTTAACCTCTTCGGACTTTTTATGGTGTGGCGAAAAAAGGTGGAACTTGTTGCCAGTTGGCTTCTTTTTTTTTTTAAATGCACACAGTGTAGCCTAAGTGTTCTGAATGAAGTCTGAGTACAAAATTAGTATGTATTTTTGGCAGCAACTAATAGATTTCTGTTTATAGTATGAGCAGACAGCAAATAACATTAATCATTATAAAATTAGGGAATGGGGGGCACTGTGACTGTTGTGGTTGTAAATTGGCAAGAATGTGAATAGTTCTTGAATAAGATCATTGATTTCCTTTAAATTCTGAACCATTGAGCCAGGTCATATTACCGTTAGAGAGCTCGTAGGCTCAAAGTAGCATATGCACTAGCTATAGAAGCTGGGCGACTTCGGGAACGTCTGACTAACAAAGAACTACATTATCCATGTTCGTTAAGACAGATTTTCTGTCAAGCTAACGTAGCTGAACTCTATTACCTTTCATTCATTAACGTCAACATTACGTCAGTGGCTTGCAGTCATTAAAGCTGAAACATCTTACCTTCATGTTGGCTGCAGATGACGTGCATAGTGTTTGCGTTCAAAAACGCACATTTATTTATTTTACAACATCTTTATGTACATCTTCTACATTGGACTACAATACTCTATAATAGCAAAAGTTAATACATTTGAACAATTGATATTTGAGCAATTTATACATACATATATTCGGCGTTACTAATTATAAATGAAAGAGTACATGTATGTTAACATCAGAAAAAATAGTGTTCGAAAAAAGAAAGGAAAATCAAGCTTTTTGCCAAACTAAGCCTTGTATGCTGAGTGCTTGGTCAATGAGAGGGCACGTAAGCATCTGTATATTTTGCAGATAACTATTTGGATGTATTGGTCCCATGTGAGTATCGAATTGAACCAAATACCAAGGTTTTTCGCAGTTTCGACATATTCACACACAGGAAAAGAAAGGACGTTTACGAATTCGCCCGCTCTTCTAGCTGGTTCTTTTACTTGGTTTTGAGTCTAATCTGGGTTGTTTTGTCTATATGTTGCATACCTACCCAGGATAATAGCCGTGTTTTCTTTTTGAAACGTAGCTGGCCAGCAGTTTCTAGCAAAGTCAAATTTCACACGTAAAACAAATACAACAACCAGTTGGCTAGAGCTCTTGATTTTATCCCCAGCCAAAAGCAGCTGGCTATGAATTTTGGACTATCTCATGGCAGGTGGCGCTGTAAGTGATTTGTTGAACATTTGACAGACTACCGTGTACGAAAATTATATCATTTCAATTACTAAATGATATTTCATAAATATAATCAACTATGTTATGATTTCATACCTCTTTTTGTAAATAATTATCGTTTGAATAAATTACCGAAATTAATTGTTTTCACAACAAAAAACAAAAAATCAATTTGGTTGAATGCCGAATACTTTGACAGTTCACACTTTCATATGACCGAAGTCACACACACCAACTTGGAGGTAAGTTGTGTTCGGCTAGCTGGGAATCGTTTTAATGAACGACTGGCTAGCTACGTTTAAAAAAAAAAAACACGGCTAATATTTGGATGACATATAGTTTCTTAAGGCATTTTTTAAGAATAGGTCTGTTTGGTGTGTACTATTTTTCGAAATTTCTATGAAAACTTCATAGAATCATGATTCATGACAGTTTCATGGCTCTCAATTTTTTTTACTCTCATTTGGCTCTCTGCTTGCGATTTATATTATGCTACATCCTTCTCCTTGTGGTGAGGTGAGTGTCGTCAACTCTGTCAACCAGCCATCTGACAGTTTGTCAAATGTCATAATCTTCATTGTTAGTGAAAAATAAAAACAAATTGACAGGTTTGACCAAGTGTTGTTTCAAAAGCGTTTGGTGTCTTGTTCAAGTTTTCTCTCTTTAAGAGAATATCTCTATCTTTGAGAGGATTTTACTATTTGACAGGTTTCAATTCCTTGTGCAAAAAAACACACCAAACAGATCTAATATGAGCCACCAGTGGTATTGTACAGGGTGGCCCAAAAAAAACTGACTCGACATAGTTTCATTTTTTTTTTTAAGTGATTGTTTTTTTTTTTTCAATAACTTTTTCAAATTAATATCGGACAAGCGGTCGCTGTCATTGTTGATGAAAAATTGGGCTCTTTTTACCGCATTTTCAATAGTTTTGGCGAGAACTTCGGGCGATAAGTTCTCGCATTCTTGTCGGAATGCTTCCAAAATCTGTAGCTTGTTCTGATTCTGATAGATCCGTGACTTCAAAAATCGTAAAGAAAATGTTTGGAGCGGTCAAATCAGGCGATGTTGGCGGTCAGTTCAAATCGCCAAAACGAGACATTAGGCGACCCGGAAACGCATCATTCAAAGAGTCTTTTGTCTATTTCGTAAAAAAATCTTGAGATCTTGAGAAGTATAGCCTTCCATGGCTTGTCGAAGTGTATTCTGCATTTTTGTGATATATGGAATAATAGGTGAGCAATGGTGAATTGTGAATACTTTTGTGGAGCACTGTACATATTTGAGTAGCAAGAAGGTTTGACTTCATATTGAGGAGAAGTTATGAAATGCAAACCTTTTCTGGGTCCCAATTTTCGAGGTTCACATTATCGAGGTACTGCTGTAGTTTTGTGTCAATGTGAAACTACCAAAGGGCGGTGAAAGTGGTATCAGCGCTAGCAAAGAAATGCAAAGGTCTTTCTGACATAACATTCCTGTCTTCTTTCATGTTCGTAATCTATATCGTCGCTGACAACTTTCCAATCCTCTCACGTATCATTATAAACCTTAAGCTTAACACCGGCAATCATAAAAAATAAACATTCCCTGCATATGCATGAGTAGTGCATTGGTATATGCGCCTACATTTCCGGTACATTATGCACTGCGCATACCTCCCATAAAAATGTCAATACTGACTTTATGTCCACTTTGAATAGGCACTTTGTCACTCAACGGTTATTATACGTTCGTCCTTGACGCCAATGGCACTGCAACTCATAGCACAGATCACAAATCAAAGCTCACCTTACCAACCATCTCACTGTAGCGCTGTCAAAGTGAACTTATCACTGCTATGCGAATGCGATACATTCACACAATGTTGATCTAACAATTGTTGATCTGCTCTGATTTTTCTGTTAAGAATATTTGTTTATTATGCAAAAACAGATAAAAAAAATTAATGATCCGATGGCAGATCATTTGACTTCAGACTTCACCTACCGCGCTCCTCGTCACCTCATGTATCTATGCATCTGTATCTATTAGGTAAGGCAAAATGAAATTCATAATAAAAATAAATAACACCACGCTGATAATCAGACCCCAAAGGCCGGCTCAAATGTCGAATATCTTGGGCAAAAGTGTAAAGAGCAAACCGCCACGACGACGACGATACGAAAACAAACTATAACATTCCTCAAGTAGGTAGGTAGGTAGGTTTGGTTGGTTGGTGGGTATCTGCTGAGCTCCTTCGAATAGCCCCCGCTACCCCCGTGCAACATAACCTTTTGCGAACGGGTGATATAAGCACACACAAAACTAGACTGCTAAAGATGAAGATGAAATAAGGCGGCACACATACAGAAGAACAAAACTTCAAACTTATATTTTCTCTCTCTCTCTATCGGTCGGTGAGGCTAAAGTTGATGTCTTTGGCGCTGCTGCTGCTGCCAGCAAAGTCTTTGAGACTGTGCACCTAAATTAGCAGTGGCAGGGCAGCGCAGCAACTCTATATCATGGTCTGTGTGCTCGTATTTGCTCTGACATTTATCCGCAGAAATTGTTGACTAAGAAGAAGCAAAATAACAAAAAAAAACCGAAGCGGGGTGCTGGTCGGGGTTCAAATGTACGAAGAACGACGGACGACGCCTACATAATGCCGTGTCAAATGCAAAACACCAGAGCACGACATTTTCGCTTTAAACCAGCTCGACCAGATATTCTATATGTACGGCAAGTTCAACCTATCCAATAACTAAATATATATCTAAACTATAAATATGAGCATGAGTGAGAGCAAAAGCCATCCAGGCCATGGCAGCAGAGCACACATCACAGCGCTTACTGCTTAGTGCTCTGCTATGACGATGAAGTGATATATAAATAAATAATCAAATAAAAACAATATAATTATTATTTTCTGTTTACTTTGGGTATTAACAGCCACAGATACTATCTGTGTGTATGTATGTTTGCATTAGAGATTTCTTCTTTGGCTTCCTCTTCGTTGTGTTTTTCTTCTTTGAATGATTCTCATTTTTACACACTGTGATTGGCTGTCGTTCAAAGATATTATTTTATTACACTCGTTTGTCGCGCAAATCGGGAAATAATAATAAAAATAAAAAAATAAATAAGAAACAGAATTGTAACACGTTATTATTAAGGCCGCCGCGCCGCACCGTCACGCACAGTGGTGACGAAAATCAGTCACCCATCACGAATAGAAGGTGATTTTGTGTCTTACCACAGAATCCAAGGATATGGTGAACATGTAGGTATGTATATATCAGTTTAGCTGTCACTTCTATTGGGTTTGTGACAGGTTTTCTGGTGTCAAAATTTATTAAGTTGGGTCAAATATCCCCATAAAAGAAAAAACTCTAATTTATAGGTGTGTTTTCTTTTGGTTTCTTTTAATGCATATCTGTCAGCACTAGGCATAGTGTCATAAATGACACTTCAGTTATAGTATTTATTTTTCTTAGGCTAATTAAAGCAAGGAAATTTGTATAACGAAAGCTTTTATTTTTGTTTATTTACCTATTCCCTGTGAAAACATCCTTTTCTGTCAAAATTTTAATCATGATTGTCATTTTCGATATTTTCAATAAAATTTTCCCGAAAGTAATTTGGAAGCAGGACTTTCTCATAATAGCCGATACCTACTATCCAGGCTTAACTATTTCTATAGAGGTTTAGGTTTTATCGTATTTTACATGGAAAGCTTTTTTTAGGTCTATTCATGTAGGATTGTAGGTTATAAAAAAATAAGCCTTATGTACATCTTTAGACGTGCTCAACTGTAAATATAACAAATTAAATGCAAATCCATTTATGGAAGCTTAAGCGAATGTGCTTTATGTCTTGAACAGTTTCGTCAATTTTAGACCGCTTTGATCACGGTTGTGGGTTCGATTCCCGCCCAGGGCTTTGTTAGCTAGGGCTCAATCAGTTCTACAGTACAATGGACTAGTATTGAGTCTGAGTGCTCCCACAGACTAGGTAGTGCCTGAAATTTGACAATTGACAGTTGACAATCTGCAGAGTCGTTGTTTTAGTAACAAATTTCGGGCAATATCTAGTCATTCGGAGCACTCAGACTCAATGCTAGTCCATTGTACTATCGAACTGATTGAACCCTGACTAACAAGCCCTGGGCGGGAATTTCAATCAAGTAGCAAATGGAAGACAAATAGAAAGAACACTTTTGTTGACAGTGATTGAGTGGTTTTCTTGCAATTAATGAACTCAAAACTTAGTCTCCGATACGAATCGACTGTTGTGCACGGTGATCTCTCTCACTCCATAGGTGACCCTAACTAATAAAGCAGCCTGACCCGACGCACGCTCTGGTTGGATGTCTTGCATTCTAACTGAGTGATGCAATCGGACGTAAACTTGTCTACAAAATTTTGTCAAAACGATTCCTCGCCTTTATTGTTTTAACTAACTAGGTCTCATTCAAAGCTGTGGAGACAACCGAAATGATATCGCAATTTGACGATTTTTTTTTTACTGTCTGGACCCTGGGCGCCTACATACATATGTCCTTATAAATCTATACGAAGTCAATCAAAATCTTGTTCACTTCCTAATCGCAAACACTGGATGACGAATGTAATGAAACGCAAAGTTCAAAAGTTGTTATTTTACAAAAACGTGTGTAGATATTAGTTCTATGTATGTATCGGGTTAAGTATTGCCCGATTTTTCAATTGAATGTTAAATGATTTGCACCAAATGCAAAACATTAGTCATCAATGTAATTTCCTTAATTACCTAGACAACACCGTGGCTAAGTGGTTGGTGCTTTGGACTACACGTATGCTGTCCCGGGTTCAATCCCAGCAAACATCTAAAAGTTTTTTCACGGAGTCACCTCTTTTGAATGACTGACAAGCATTCAAGGGTATCATTTGTCACGATGAGCTTCTCAATTAGCCGTTTTGTGCTTTTACGTTTTTTTTACGACAAGCAGGCACTGGTTCACCCCGAACCGTAGCGCCTCCTAAAGAAAGAAGAACTTCTGTCCACTTCTCAAGCAACTTCTTAATGCCGTCACTAAAAGAACTATTTGGCTTTGACGAAAAAAAATACCTCAAGAGCCTCTTGGACATCATCCCGAGATCTGAAAATGTCCCAATGCTTTATCTGGAGAATAGGTTAGGTTAGGTTAGGTAGCAGTGGCTGCCGGTAACAAGTACCAGCACACTTAGGCCTATGGACGCCCATTGTCATACCAAGGATCTTGGGGATAATTTCCCCGCTACTCAAGAGAACTATTTGGAGCTTTGTACAAAGCTTCTTACGTCTTTTTGTGTTAGATCACTTAGATCATCGAAGAAGTATTCTCCTAGGTGAAATTTCCTACTACGAGAAAGAGCTGGGCACGAACAGAGGAGATGTGTTGGACTTTCCTCCTCCTCTTCGTCTCTACAGCTTCTGCAGAAGTCATTCGAAACTACGCCAAGTCTAGTAGCGTGTTTGCCTATAAGGCAGTGTCCTGTGATGACACCGTACTGATATGTAGTCTTTGTAGTGACATTTCTGGAGAATAAGCCAGATGCGGTTTTTTTTCCCAACCTAGCTGTATGAGAGCGAGCGCTATCCTGCTGGAGTAGAATACCCTTTCGATTAACCGGACCTGGGCATTCCTGCTCTAATGTCGGTTTTAATCTGCAATCGATGGATGCTTATATAGCTTACATTGAGTTTCCTTGCGAGTTCCCTTACCGTAACAGTGTGATTTCTTTTGACACGGTGGACTTCAGGAGCTCATCATCTCCGAACGAGATCAATCCTTTAGGTCGAAACTTTTAAACAACGCCGACACTTGGACTAACTGAGAACACCCTCTCCATACACATTTCGGATTTCTCTAGTGGCTTTACTTCCATTCTAGTTTCTCCGAAAGAAAAACATTGGAATATGCCGAATATGCTCTTCCGATACATCCGTTTCAAAATTCCGTTAAAAATGCTGAATGAGCAATGTATCCCAAACACTAATTCCAGTAACGGTTTAAGCATTTAATATGTTCTTGTGTATTTTATGGCAATTGGAAAATATCCCCCGAAAAAAAACGCGCTATACGATATACACTTAGTCCAGCGTTTTTCAAATTTTTTTATTCCTTCCAAATAATAGCTTTTCTCAAAATATGCGTTTGTTTCTGTGATGACGTCTTCATTTGACCCAAACCTCTTACCACCCAGCCATTTCTTTAGGTTTGGAAATAGAAAATAGTCACATGGGGCTAAATCTGGAGAATATGCTGGATGGGGTAGCAGTTCGTAGCCCAATTCATGGATTTTTGCCATAGTAACAACACACGTGTGCACCCGTGCATTGTCTTGATTGAACAACACGTTTTTCTTCGGCAAATGCAGTCGTTTTTACTTTAAATTAATATCAAATCTGTCCAAAAAGCTCTGAATAATATTCACCGGTGATCGTTTTACCCTTTTCGAGGTAATCGATATGAATGATACCGCGTGCATCCGAAAAAACTGTAACTATGACTTTGTTGGCTAACAAACAGAATTTCGCCTTCTTTGGTGCACGTTCACTTCGAGAAACCTATTGTTTTGATTGTTCCTTAGTCTCTGGTGTATTGTAATGTATCTATGTTTCGTTAACGGTTATGAAATGGCGCAAAAACTCGTTCGGATTGTGGCTGAACATCGCCAAACAATCCTTTGAAGTGGTCACACGGTTGCGCTTATGGTCGAGTGTGAGCAATCGCGTCACCCATCGCGCGGATAGCTTTTTCATATCCAAACATTCATGTAAAATGTGATGTACCCGCTCAGTTGAGATGCCTACCACCTCACGCACTTTCATTCTCCGGTCATCCAATATCATTCCATGGATTTTATCAACGATTTCTGGTGTAACGACCTCTTTTGGGCGACCTGAACGTTCGGCGTCTCATGTGCTGATACGACCACAACGGAACTCAGTAAACTACTTCTTAACCATTGAAATTGATTGTTCTGTGTCCCCATAGTATTTATCAAGCCTTTCGTTGGTTTCGCACACGAAATCCACTTTTTTCCATTTCTGTTAAAAGTCAAGAGGTTGTCTGCTTTCAATGACTGTCAAGCATAAACTAAATGACTCAGCTCACTCAAAATTTGACAGTAGTCTATTAATAGATGGCAGTTAAGGGCAGCAAAGATGAGTTTAAAGTATCTGCGCGGGAAATTCAAAAAATCACTGACTTATCAAACCGCCCTCGTACTTATGTATTCTTGTAGAAAAATCTTCACTGCGCCTTGAGAGCGATTTGTGTTACTGGCAATTTGTCTTTACGCCATTCCACTATTTTGTAAGTCGACTTTTCTTTGCTTTTCAATGCCAGTTAATTGTATCCACGTGTGGCATATTTAGAACTTAAAAACATTCACTGCGTAAAATAAAAATCTGTTTATTATCACTCACGAACGTATGCACTGTTTTTTAAGGACTGTTGTAATACCAAGTTACGCTTTACAACTAGGCCTGAGAACGAACAAAGGCCTGACTGAGTTTATACTTTTTCACAGGCGAAATTTGGATATTTTCAGAAATTATCCTTCCTTGTAAAAAAGCTTGTAAAAAAGCATTCAAGGTTAGAAATATTTTGTCACAAAACTAATGATAAAAGTTTATTACCTACTCATTCCAAGAAAACTGGAAATTTCCGTTTGAATCTATAATTTCTTACACTACTGTATGTACTCCGAGAACCTTTTTACGCTGACTTATAAAGTCTTTAGTTCCCGCACAACTTCTGGACTCGACTGTGCGCTCCTGGTAAATCAATTGCTAAAACCACATCTCATAATAAGCCAAATCTATAAAAGCCGCATTTATGACCATAATGAATGTGTTAATTCCTTTTGCATCATCTGCACGCAGCCATCTTCTACACCAACCTTGTCGTTCCACTCACCACTCCCTGCAGCACTCCCACCTTTCCATACAAATTAAATAAAAAAAAAAAAAGGTTTAAAAATAAGTTCATTGGTTCGGATTGAACTCAAGAATGTGGCGCGCGAGCACCACACAAAGTAAACCTCGACTTGGCTGAGAGTATGTATCATGATGAAGATTACAGCAGCGCTAACACCGTTCGGCGTGTAGGTGGCACCGATGCGGAAGTCATCGGCGGAAAACAGACAGAAAACGGAGAAAAAAAAGTAAATATAATTGAGACAATAAAATTAATAATTTATTAGATGACAACAACGATATGCATTTTGCCGGTTAGTGGCAGGCGCCAAACGGGACTGGCAAGGTCGCTTCGGAGTCCATTATTGGAACACACAGTGTATGTCATTTTGGCCATTTCGGATTATGCACACGAAATTGAAACCGTAATGGGAATACGCTTTAAATAATAATTATGTATATGCCAGGGGTCAAGACAACACAAAGAGCGACAAAAGATGCACGTGTTTTCGATTTGACCGCAAAGTTACATCATAAATAAATTTAATTTTCTCTGAAGTAGCTAGTCGGGTTTTGTTTTTGGTTGTTTTTTTTTATGAGTAATACTTTTGCATTAAGGTTAAACATTCAATTTTATTCATTTAAAAGCAAAATTGTTTATACTCGTAGGTTGCAGGTTGTACATTGCTTGTTCTTTTCTCTGAAAATACAGGGTGCTTTTTAAGTTCCAGGTCGATGTGTTTTTTAATAACTCTTAAATGAAATGCAATTTCATATTTTTTTGATCGAATATACAGTACCGTGTAAAAAATTAAGACCAGTAGGACAATTTCATAAAAGTTTGACTTTCAACTTTAATATATTTTTAATTATTTTTAAAAAGTAATTAAATTGTAGTCTCGGCTACGTTAATTTAAAGACTGTTTACAACTGAAGTACAAAACCTTCATCTGAAAAAAAATAAGAACAAAAGTGAACAATTATCCTACTGATCTTAATTTCTTACACCCGTATATAAAAGTGCACAAAAAACGCATATCCACGCTTAACGAATTCATCACAAAAAATTGGCAGCACGGACATATTTATGACAGATAATGGCACTTGCTGTCAGTTGTTGACAAAATTGAAAAAAAAAAGAAATTATTTTGAAGAATAAAATTCTAAAGATGGAAAACTCAGAGAATGCACATTCAAATCTATTTATTTCCCATAAAAAAGTTATTTATTATCTTATAATCGATTTATTGCTTATTGACTTAACCAATCGTCGGCAAAAGAATAAATAAGAGATGGAAGAATTGTTTTCAATTGTTCTTTGTTTACGTTTGGGTTGTCAAAAGAATGCATTTTTTCATAGGAATTCATCGCGTGGTATCAGTGTTTTTATATCCGCTTAGCTAAGCGAGGATACTATCGCCGCTTATTTTATTTTCGGTCAAGTGGCCGCCTCTGGTAATGGCGCAAACGCGAGCTCTTTGGGGCAAATTTTTCATAACGATTTCGCAGACTTTTGGTGTTATTTTAGCAATTCCATTTCGAATGTTGTCCTTAAGCATAAAGGCTGTGGTTGGTTTGTTGGTATACATCTTTTCCCCATAAGTACCCCGAATAGGAAGAATACGGGAATGGTCAAATCAGGGGGGTGTATCAATCGGAAATGGTACCTAGGGCACTCATCAAAGTTACGCCCCTTCGTACATTTTCTTAATATAAAAAAACAGATACTCTAAAACTTAATAAAAAAAATCATAAATCTTACTTACAAAACATATTTATTTTCTACTTTATAACGAAAGTAGGTGCGTAAAACCGTTACACTACAATTGCACCTTCATGGCCTTCTGCGACGCAAACATATTGATGATGTTTTCGAAATCAGTTCCATCCGTTTTTTCTCGCTTTACTTTGAGCAAAGCTAGATCGCCTAGTCTTTCTAGTGCCATTGTAGAGCCCTCAAAATAATTTGTTTTTATTCTTCTGGACGCTCCCGGACGTCCAATGGAAAATGACATTACTATTGGGTTAGTTCTAATAGTCTACTGAACAGATGATTTGGTGACACTGTATTGTGGTTTATTATGATTTTTAAATTTAATAACTGACGGTTTTGCGCGCCCCCTTTAAAAAGCGCCGGGCACCTGTCCTACTTGCCCCACCCAAGATACGCCTCTCCGTGAGGCCACTCGATATCACCACTTTTCGACATTATTCGATCAGAAAAATTGTCTCGCAAAATTTACATCATAGCGCAAAATATGTGTGATGTGGCACCATCTTGTTGGAACCACATGTTCTGTAGGCCTAATTGATCCAATTCGGGCACAAGAAAGTTCACCAGTAACGTTACAGCATTACCTCTAGCATCCTAATTAAATATGGCCTAATGATGCCGCCCAAATGGCGCACCATGCAGTTACTCTACGAGGGTGTAGTGGCTAGTGGGTGTCGGTGTGTCAATTGGGGGTTTGCAGTGCTCCAACAGTCAAAGTCAGCCAAGTCGAAATGTACTTCGTCGCTCATAATAATTTTCACACGGACATGATTGAAAATTGAACAATTATTTAAATAAAAATAAATAAATATACGGCGTCAGCAGTCCTATACAGAACCAAGCCTAGCCTCTCGCAACCATTTGTGTGTGCGTGTTATTTTTCCCACGAAATGGAAGGGACCTAAAGTTTTTTGCCGACTCCGAACGGCGAGTTGAAAAGTTTCTTATGATAAAAGATACTCTTTGATTGCTTATCAGACATTCGAAAGAGGTGGTACCGTGAAAAAGCTTTTAGTCGTTTTTGCTGGGATTGAACCCGGACAGCCCAACGCACTAACAACCACGGCCACGGCGACCACTTAAATAAAATGTTTTAATAATTTCATCACGTTGTTGTGACGTTTGCTGCCCTCTACGGCTGTGAAATGCCAACAAACAAATGTCATTCAAACGGAAATACCGGCCAAACAAAATCGACCTGGAGCATGAAAAGCACCCTGCATTTAACCACCTAATACTGCTTTTCGAAGTTCCTACTTTATATCCCGGAACTTTGATACGAAATGGCGCGAAAGTTAATCTTTTCTTAAATCAAAAGGGTGTACCTGGCTTCGCATCAAGTTATAGGTGGCTACGTTGTGTCGATAATAGTTTAACCTCGTAACTTAACGTAACCGAAAAAAAGTAGCAAAACGCAAAAACTATTAAATACTTGTAGCCTGGGCGTTGCTGACCTCTGTTTTATATTTTCTTTTAATTTATTGTACATTTTGAAGTTTTTGTTGTAAAGTTTTAATAGTAAAGCTCAATAAAAAACGAGACGGACGTGATTTTTGAGAAACTAAATTTTGTTTTAAGTTGTGATACAAATTGGGTATACATGACAGCGATCAAGCTAAATAAAGCAAATTACTGACACTAGTGTTAAATGGAATAGTGAAGCGCACAACAATCTGACGGCAATAGGGCTTGTCCAGAATGACACGTCACCTTTTTGACAGGACTGTAATCTTCTATGTATATAGGTTTGGATAAAAATGAGAAAAAAAAAACGGTTGTCGGTGATTTGGCAGCACTATGCTCATTGACATTTGACAGTTTAACATCTGCTTTTTCCTTTCATCGAAATTCAATAAAATATAATTTTATATATATAATTACTATTTTCTAAGCCCATATAAAAACCCCAAAAATCACGCCTATTGATGTCAATGGACGGCGGTTATTAAAGTCGGAATCACAGTCATTAAATCGTCGAAGGCAGTTGTTTCTGCAAAACGGTTTAAATGAACGTACTTACTTACTTACTTAAGTGGCGCTACAGTCCGGGGTGGACAAACGCCTCAACCAACAACCCCCTTCCAGTTAGGCCGGTTGTAAGCTAACTGCGTCCAGTTGCACACTCCAAGTTGGTTGAGGTCTTGTTCTACTTGTGCGCGACACCTTTGGTGAGGTCGTCCTCTGTTGCGCTGACCCTCCGGGTTAGAATCGAATATTCTCCGAGCCGGAGAGTTGATGTCTATACGCTCTCCATGTCCTAGCCATCTTAAACGCCCAATGTGCCGGTTTTTTTTTTGCCAGGTCTATGTCGCTGTACAGCTCGTACAGTTCGTGGTTGAATCTTCTTCTCCAAAACCCGTCAACGCAAACGGGACCGAATATCTTACGAAGGATTTTTCTCGCGAAGCGACCAAGAATATTTCCATCCGCTTTCGATAAAGTCCATGCTTCAGCTCCATATAGCAAGACTACTACTCAATTGCCTTTTTAGCCCAAAGAAACAGCGGTTGGCAAGAGTAATCCTTCGTTTGATTTCCGACGAGATGTAATTTGTTGATGTTATGGCAGAGCCGAGATAGACCAAGTAGTACCTCGAAGTTGTAGCTGTCTATTGTGATGTTCTGTCCAATTCGTCGATGTTGAGTGTTCCTTTTCGTTGACAGCATATACTTACTTACTTAGTTGGCGCTACAGCTCGAGGTGAACCTGGGCCTGCTTCTCGCAACTATTTGTGTGTGCGTGTTATATTTTTGCACTCGACTCCGAACGGCGAGTTGAGAAGCTCAATCGTGACAAATGATACTCTTTGATGCTTGTCAGACATTCGAAAGAGGTGGGCACTGTGAAAAACTTTTAGGTGTTTGCGGCGTATACCTACTTTATTTTGCTCTCGTTTACCACTAAACCAATTTAAGCCAATTTCCATTTCTATACCCGCAAACGCACCGGTGACAGCTCAATATCATCGGCGTATGCAAATAGTTGCACGGACTTTTGAAAGTTTTGAACAATTCTTTCAAGTATGAAGAGGTCGCATGACAGCGCGTCACCTTGTCTAAATCCTTTTTTGACATCGAAGGTTTCGGTGAGGTCATTACCGACCTTGGTGGAGCAGCGAGCTTTCTCCATCGTTATCCTACACAGACGGAGGAGTTTGGCAGCAATGTCAAAACAAGACATAGCTCTAAGTCTATACAGTTCATCTCTCCAGATGTTGTCATAGGCGGCCTCGAAATCGATTAACAGGTGGTGGGTATCGATTTGGACTTATTGGGTTTTTCCAGAATCTGCCTGAGTGAGAAAATTTGTGGACTTTCCTGACCAGGACGTATTTTAGTAGATTTTAAAGAACAAAAAATATTGAAATAGTTTTCAAGTGTTTACATTATTTATTAACCGTATTTTATTATGTCCGTGATCTGATCTTACTTAGTTGGCGCTACAGCTCGAGGTGAACCTGGGCCTGCTTCTCGCAACCATTTGTGTGTGCGTGTTACATTTTTTGCACGAATGGAAGGGACCTACAATTTTTTGCCGACTCCGAACGGCGAGTTGAGAAGCTCAATCGTGACAAATGATACTCTTTGATGATTGTCAGACATTCGAAAGAGGTGGGCACTGTGAAAAAACTTTTAGGTGTTTGCGGCGGGATTCGAACCCAAGACCGCTGGCTCAGTAGTCCGACGCACTAACCACTTGCGCTACGGTGCTCACTGATCTGATCTGGATCAGATTAAAATAAGAAGAACAATCTGGATCAATATTATTACACAGCTTTTTGACATTTAGCGTGAAGTTGCGGTGCGAATGAATTTTTTTTTAAATAAAAATTTAATGCGCTTGTTTAATTTTTTAAAAAGGAAATTGTTTATTTTGAATAACAGATACCAAACGAGAATACTATTTTGTACAACATATCATTATGAGCAGAATAATTTATTCGAGCATAATAATATTTGGATTGTCAATAATTATTTCTTATTCTTATCTGGCAACATGTACCTTTAACAATTATCGATAATTATATCAACATTTACGAGCGAAAGACGCACTCCTAGCGAACGATGCACTCCTAGTGCGAAATAGCCGAACTCATTTTTGGATCACAAAAATTGATCCTGGCAAAAAGTGAGATCTCATATTGTTGATGTAACGCATACAAACCAATGATCTACATATATGGATCATCGGTGATAATAAAATACGGCTCTTGTTAACTGCACTGTCATCGAGCTCGAATACATTTTAATATCCTCTCAATCATAAAATAAAAAAAAACAGCCGCTACTGTATTGGAATCCATTGTGAACTCCTTCGCAAAATAATTGAGCATAAATACTCGTAAATCTCCAGCACTTAAAAAGTTGACATTTTAATTTCGACACGTCGACAGGATGGATTTCTATTAATTATCAAGGCTTAACAGATCATAAGCTTACAGCATGATATACTGCCTTGTAAAACGTAATTTTATCCATCATTCAACATATTTTTTGAATGAAACGGAATAAATGTAAATACGCGTAGCTACCTACGAGTATATTGCCGGCAGGCATTTTAGAAAAATTAATTGTTGTCTTTACACCTAATATTTTATCCTAATATCGGCTCTAAACGAAGGGAATAAGGAATTATTTATTAATCGATGATCTCCGCGGGGATTATCATGATTGATTGACGTAAATGGTGGCTAAGCCTGTGGCCTAGAAACTGACAGATAAACTCATCGGGATACCGATCAAAATTAGGCTCTAATAGATTTCATTTCAAAACTAGTCAAATTAATTTTGGTGTTTTCGTCTAGAAATGTCAAAGAACATCGCTCATTCGACCTCTCTCTCGCACGTTGTGTTCGCTTCGTGTATTCTCATATATTTGAGTAGCCAATCAAGGTCATTTGCATTTGTATTGACAGCTTAAATTAGCATGACTTTTTCACTAATCAATAGCAGCGCTCCACCTATGTATTTAATACGCTTTGTGTGTACGAGTATCTGCGCGATGGACTGGACTTAGTATGCGATTCTCTTTTGACCAGCGTTCTGATTCTGACCTTTATTTTGTTTGGTTAATAGAATAGCACTAAATGCCGATCACGGTTCGATCGAGGTAGGTATTTTATTCCCAATAAATCGTTGAAATAATAATTATTTTTATCTTTTCACGTGTCAAGTTGTCCGAAAACAAGAAATACAAAAAAAAATATATATCTATCTATAAATCCATGAAGAGATTAAATCGGTCTTTGACCCAGAATGTGGTTTTGAGATTTAGGTTTGTTGTTTTTTTTTTACAACTTATTTGGACCGTATTGCATAACAATCGGTTGTTTTTCAGTTTGGTCTTCTTTTTGGAAAGTGTTCTGCTTCTGCTTATTTACTTTATGGGTGGTGATTTTGTGTTTTTTTTTTTTTATATATTTTATATTTATAATTAAGCCGCCAAGCTTTTGTCCTTAAGTTCATCGACGAAA
This sequence comes from Brachyopa scutellaris, assembly GCA_949775065.1. NCBI lineage: Eukaryota > Metazoa > Arthropoda > Insecta > Diptera > Syrphidae > Brachyopa > Brachyopa scutellaris. The sequence goes on from OX459112.1 coordinate 160,901,105, forward strand.
ATTAAATTAATTTAAACCGGTCTACAGTCGCTGTCGCCGTCGTCGGTTTCTTTATATATGTACCTGCCCAAGATTCAGATTCAATTAGCATTCAATTATATAATTTTATTCTTAGGTTATGTTTACAGATTTATACTACGCGTGGTCATTATTTTTGTTTTTAGCATTTCATTCTTTTTTCAGTGGGAGTGAGAAGTTTTAATGGTATTCAGGGCTTGAGTTCATGTGTTTACGGTCTGAATGAGTTTTAAATAAGAAAACCAGTTTGATGTTAAAATATTCCTAAAAAAAGAATGCTAATAACTGAATTAAAAGATAAGTTCATTTAAATTGGGTAGATTCAGCTAATTCGACACTTTGTCAAAGTTTGAAAGCAAACAGCCTGAGGTTTGGGTTGTGCATAAATAGATATTAATGCTGACCATTGTGGTATTTTTAAAGCTAAGAATGAGAAATTATAGTTCGTTGGACAACCATTTGAAATGTCACAGAAGTTTAGCGTGAGTTCAGCAAGTTCACACTTTTGTATAATAAATGAGTTTCACTGCTTTGTTGCGATGTGATGCTGGCGTGGGTTGACATTTCGCTGACAGGTCGTTCTCCAGGAGCAAAATATTTCTTCTACAGGTGACATATATAAATACTGGCTGTGTCATGAAGTTCGCCGAATAATCTTTGGTTGATTTAACAATTGTTAACGACTGACAGTTCTAACAGCTTATTTGCTCCACTGCCTTTTTTTAACTTAAAGTTGCTAGAATTTGCAAACTAAAAACGATGTCGACAAAATTAGAATGTGAATTTGCAGACGCATGTTCAACGAATATAATTCATAAAACAAAACTCCCAAAAATAGACTCCATCGCCGCTCACAAGAGGAAACGAACTTCACAGCACAAATACATGTAACAGCTTATTTGATCCAGACACTTGTGTGCTCCTTGGCGCTATATTGGCGGGACATGTAACGGTGTTTTATTTTTCAACGTGTTCTTTATTGTGCTCGCAATCAGTTTGACTTCATTTATAGTCTGATTTTGCAAGTGAGAACATCCATTGTGCTTCATTTAAAAATGTGTCCGCGCACACCAATAGAACAACGTGAATTAGTTATAAATCATTTCAAAAATGGCCAATCTCACAGGAAAATAGCTGAAATAGTCAATTTGAGTGCTTCAACTGTTCAGCATATAATTGAGCGTTTTGTGCACGAGAATCGGGTGCAGTACAAGGGCAGAAGTGCACCGAATAAGATATTTAACGCATCAGACGAGCGATTTATTATGCGAAAAGTTAAAGCTAATCCGAAAATATCGGCTCCAAAGTTGGCTATGAAGGTGCAGCATGAAATTGGAAAGTTGTGTAGTGCCCAAACTATCCGCCGTGTGCTTCACGATCATGACTTCCATGGCCGAGTAGCTCGTAAGAAGCTATTTATCAGTAAAAGGAACCAGCAGTGCCATCTTGCTTTTACACGGGAGTACATTTCCAGGGACTCAAATTTCTGGAACACGGTTATTTTTGCAGACGAGTCCAAATTTAACATTTTTGGCTCTGAAAGGATGTCTTACGTGTGGCGGAGGCCAAACACTGAGCTGAATAAAGAAAATCTTAAAGCAACAGTGAAGCATGGTGGCGGAAGTGTTATGGTTTGGGCCTGTATGTCTAATGAAAGTACAATGGACAAAATCATGTACTTGAATATACTGAAAAAAAATTTGCATCAAAGTGCCGAGAAGTTGGGAATACGCGAACAATTCCGATACTATCAAGACAATGATCCAAAGCACAAGTCGGGTATTGTGCAGTCCTGGCTCATCTGGTTTTGCCCTCACCTAATGGCACCGCCGGCACAGTCGCCTGACCTCAATGTCATCGAAAATCTGTGGGCATTGTTGGACCAAAACGTACGAAAACACAAGATTTCCAATAAAGAGAAGCTGAAAAGGACTCTCCTGACGGAGTGGAAGAAAATCACCACAGAAACTACACAAAAACTAGTCGACTCAATGCCACAGAGACTACAGGCTGTTTTGAACCATAAGGGCTATCACACAAAATATTAAAAGTTATATAATAAGCATTAGTTTATAGTATTTTGAAGTTTGAAGAAAGCTGGATCAAATAAGCTGTAACATGAAATTGGTCAGTACTTTTAGTTTACAGTTCATATTTTGTTAAACAGTAGTTATAAGTAATAAATGAAGCTCCTTGGTTAATCTAGAAATTATTTTCTTTAAAATGGCATTTTAGTTTTATCGATATTGTTTTTAGATTTTATGTTATAGCAACTTAAAATATAAAATTGGCACTGGATCAAATAAGCTGCTACCCACTGTATAAATGCCACAGTTTTAATTTTGTTAGTACATATAAAGATAATTGTAAAACATGTGATGAAACAAATGACTTTTCTACTAATAGTATTTATCACAACTTAAAATATCAATTAAACTATACTAAAAATGTGATAAATAAATATACACATACATATATATGTACATATTTGTTAAAGCATACCTGGCCACACAAATAACACATTATGTTTCGTTACGCCAAAGATATGAAATTTAGGTAAATAACTTTATGGACAAAGCCTACAAGCCGGAAAACCTTTATTTTTGAGCACATCCTTTCGAAAGACTCTCCCACTAAAGCCTCAAAATGAGTTTTTGGGATAGACCTCCCGGCAACTTGAATTTGTTCCCGAAATTCTGCAACATTTCATGATTTGATTGCGTCTTTGTGTTGCCTGCCGTAGCGTCGTTCCGTAGGTTCTCAAACGAGTTTGGATCAGGATGTGCTGGCCCTCCTTTGGCCCTGATCACCGCTTTTACTTTGGACAAGTTTTCTGTATTCACTAGGATCAAGGCTCTCCCATTCCTGTCTCAGTGCTGTCTTCAAATGTTTGCGGATAATATGCTATGGTTCCTGATCTTCTTCTTAAGTAATGCTGTGAATAAGATCTGAGAACTGAGCTGGCCATGTCAAAAGTGGAATTCCGTTTTTTTCGAAACAATCCCTTGTTTTTTTTTTTAAAGTATGAAATGGAGTATTGTCCTGCTTGAACGTAGTCGGCTCCGGTCGCCCAGGTCCAAATATATTTTCAACCATAGATTCGTCCTAAAATGTTTGGGAAATAAAGTGTTTTGAGGAAATTGGGGCGGTTTGAGTATCATCCTTGAATGAGATTCTTAGGGGATCGCGATGTGCCCACTCTGGTGACAGGTGTTTTGGGATGGCTCAGTCTCTCAACTCCTCTCAACCTAACCTAACAACCTAAGAACCAAAAATTTCCCAGCCAGCCAGCTCATATTTATGATACGTATCCGTTTCTTTAAGATAATGAAGTTCTAGTAAAGTTTTATGTTTTACTTATTGCCAACGCTGTATGTATATAATACATAGTTGTTGCCGTATTATTCCTGCAAAATGTGCCGCTACAAAATTTTTCAGATGTAAGCTTATGAGTAATATGTCTGCGCTGCGAGAATTCCCAATCTGTTTAGTCACAACCTTTATCAGAGTTCGGCAAACCCCATTATCAACGAAACATATTGCTCAGCGACGGCATTTACCAAAATTAATTAACTCATTAACACTGTGGTGGTGTTTTATTTTTATTGCGCTTACTTGCCAGCTTCTGCTGGTGGAACTCTTGGCTCCCTAACCATAGCCAATAAATCGACATCTTGTGGCCAATGCCCGCAGACCAGTCTTTGGTTGTGGTCATCTTCTTCTTTACTTCGATCAGTGCTCTGTATCTGTAGTTGTTCGGCGAATTCACACTGTCAAGTCAGTGTACGTACCTACAGATAATCGTACTTCGGCGCACAAATAACATAATATTCAACCTGTAATTTTCCCATTCAAGTCATGTCTAAAATTACGGTTTTATGATGCTCCGCTCAACGCCAACCAGAGCGACCTAAAACCCTCAAAGAAACACACCAACCAAAGTAACCAGACAAACGGACAGAATACACGAGAACGGAGGCATTCCAGCGGCGACCATTAAGTTCATCATTGCCAGGCCTATAGCGCGGGTATGTGCACTGCACAATCCACAAGACAACAATGACGATGACGATGGTGATGCCATTGACGACAACGACGATGACGATGACGACGTTAGTAGCAACATCAGCAGCAGAAATACAGGTATGATGACCAAAGTCAAAGACGCAGAAACGCGACGCATACGCGAAAGACCTCATACGCAAGGTACGACGAGTATAGTAATAAATATTTCATGTTTCGCGATGGTGACAAGTCTTTGGCCTTCTTGCACCACACTCTGCCGCGTAGACGTTGGGAAGGCGATAGTTGTCACATTAAAACTGAGTCGTTGCCCAGATGGGGAGAAAGGAGTAGACATGTTGTCAGTGTCAGTTGTATCGTTGGCACAAAGTTCATTGCGGCATGGTGTACAGTATGAGCTGAAAGAGAAGTAACTGGAAATTTTAGTGCATTAGATCAATTTTTTTTTTTAAGTTATTTTAAAAATTAATAAAAATATCTTGGTTGATCATCAATAGTGTATATTTCAGGTTACATTTAAAAAAATCGAGTGCAAAAAAGATCTTACAATTTTTATGAAAGGAAATTAGCAGCCTTGAGGTAATTTGAGTAAAAGCCACCAAGGGCCACCTTTTTTCATTTAGGGCTTTTAGCATGTCTGTAGATTTCACTTTATTTCTGCTTCCTATTAGATTTGAGACAACTTGTTAACGGTATACCAAACCAGATATCAGAGTCGATGTCACAAGCACCGCTACAAGATGCAACATAGGTATTGCGCGTTAAATGAGCATTAACGAGTCATCTTTTACGAAATTATCTAATATATAAAAATCTCATGTCTCGAACTCCTCCGAAACGGCTCGTGTATACGGCTTTGTGAATATTTGGTAAGCATGAGAGTTTTTTGTTGAGTATATATCATCCCGCTAGGTGACGCTGGAGTCAAGTTATTAACAACTTCTATATTTATGGACCAAAAATGCTCATATTCAAAATATATGTTGGTTCAGTGCCAAGAGAGAAAATTATAAAATCTGGACCCGCTACGTGGCGCTAGAGTCAAGTGGTTAGATCTACATTTATATACCATAAAAATGAATGTATGTATGTTTGCCTTTTATAGACTCGGAGACTACCCAACCGATTTTGGTAAAATTTTTAACGTACGATTTTCTTGATATAGAAAACAAAATAGCATCAGTGCGGTTACTCAACAATCGGTGGTTTCGGTACCTGTCATACAAAATTTAATTTCAGGTGAAATGTGAATAATTTCGGTCAATTAATATAGACAGACAGACAGACAGACAGACAGATAGATAGATAGACAGACAGATAGACAGACAGACAGACAGACAGATAGATCGACAGGTAGATCGACAGACAGACAAACAGACAGACAGACAGGCAGACAGACAGACAGACAGACAGACAGGCAGATAGACAGCTAGATAGACAGACAGACAGACAGACAGATATACAGACAGATAGACAGACAGGCAGACAGACAGACAGACAGACAGATAGACAGATAGATAGATAGACAGGCAGGCAGATGGACAGACAGACAGATAGACAGAAAAACAGGACATGACAGATAGATAGATAGATAAATAGATAGATAGATAGATAGATATATAGATAGATAGATAGACGGACAGACAGATAGAGACAAAAATGGAAATCGAAGTTGAAAATAGAGCAGCAGCTTCCTACTATGTACTTCATTTCTATCATACCCAACTAACTATGTGCGCGGGCAAATTTTGAAAAGATAGGTGGAGCAAAGCCCACCGGGTTACAGCTAGTACTAACAGAAAAAAAAACCTGTTTTCCTGTCCAAATGTTGTCATTTACATAATATACAATTGCAATAACTATTTTTAAGACCACTCCAACTACAAATTACTGGTTTACCTACGACCTGTCTTAATTATAACAAAATGGTGGCTGAATAGATCATCACATAAATCTTGTATTATTAACTTGCCCGGTGACAGCTGTCAAACTTCTTTTTCAAAAATTACCTAATCGTATCTTACCTCATGTGACAGACTGTATGATTGATAACTATTTTCTCTTATAGGGCGAATGCGATTGGTTCCATGGTGCATTGATAGTGTGTTCAATTTTGTGTGTTTTTTTTTTTTTTGTTGTACTAAGTTCAATAAAGCATCGCGATCGCGAGCTCCGCACACACAGGGCGGTGTGTAATTTGCATATATTTCGAGTTCAATCTAAAAATTGTTTCTATTTTCCCCTGTTTCCACTTTGGAAGTCGATCCCGATGCCAGCGGTATTATGCTGTTTTGTTTAATTTTTTTTATCCCCCTTTTTTTGTTTATAGTTTATTTAGGTTATGTCCTGTCATTTAATCACTTTGCCTTAGGCAAGTCAATGCTGTCCATAAACGTACCAAAGTGAGGAGAAACTGGAAGGTATTCCTTTAAATAAAAACTGGTTACCTGCCACGATGTAGAGATTATGGCGGCCACAGGTTTCAGTATTAAGACGTATAGTTTGTGTTTGTAGAACACAAAAATGTCCTCGTCAATTGCTCCGATAATAGTGAATTGCTCTTCATTTGGATATGGATTTGACGGCGATCGTATAAGTGGTTTTGTCGTTGAATTTTATGTTTCTAAAAAAAAAAAAAAACAAGACAACCCATGGATTGGGCTGGGTTTCGCAATTTATACCATCTGGTGTGGTACACCGGTGTGTCATTGTTTAATTGATATTTTATGGTTATTGGATGACATATGAAAGGACATATCTATGGTGTGGTATTTTGAATATACTCGCACAGGACGTTTATTGCATACATTGCCATGTAAAAAATTCCGTACGGTGGTTGTTTTTTTTTTTTTACTTTTACGAGTATATGCAGCACAGCCACAGTTCACATCTTAAACAAATCAAAAATCTGTTGTATAGCTAGCAATAAGTGGCGGTGGATCTTATCTCTAGCATTTTGGCGCTGGCTATTTGCTGGCTGCCCTTGTAGTATCCAAGTAAGCAATCTCCTTAATTTGGAATAAATGTTTTTATTAAAATTATTATTGAATATGTATATTATTGCAGTTGGAATTAATTCGTGCGTTTTTTTTATTAAAAATTATTTATTTAAAATGAAATTGAAAAATGTTATTATTCAAAGTATTGTCCATCGCTAGACACTACTTTTTCCCATCTTTCCGACGGGATACGAATACCATGTCAGAAGAATGCCTTATCTTTAAATGCAATCCTCAAATCAATCCGTTTTTTGGAATCTTCATAAGAAGATTCAAGATCAAGGCCATGAGTCATCGATCGGTCAGCACAAGTGATATTCAGAAGAAGCAATATCTGGAGAGTACGGCGGGTGGGGTAGGACTTCCGATTTGAGCGTTTCTAAGTATGTTTTGACCAGCCTTACGACATGTGGACGAGCATTGCCGATCTGCAAAATAATTTTATCGTGTCCTTCGAAGTTTGTCCTTCTATGCACGGCTCAAGCTCATTCATTGTAGTCGGTAGCGATATCCACTAATGCTTTCATTTGGTTTGATCAGCTCATAGTAGACTACACCTTTCTGATCCCACAAAATACAGAGCATGAGCTTGGATTCGTGGATCCGTTGATGTTGATGGTTGGCCGGACTTAACCCATGACTTTCTGCACTTGGGATTGTGATAATGGATCCACTTTTCGTCGCCAGTGAAAATTCGATTCAAAATCCCTTATTCTGCCGTTGAAGCAACTGTTCACAGATGATAAAAACCTCTTTAGACATCACTTGGTTTCAATTCGTATGGGACCCAATTTCCTTGCTTTTGGATTCATTTAAGGCATTTTCCTACCGTTGACAGTCAACTCCCAACGATTAAGACAGTTCTTAAATTTTTTGGCATGGGTTTCTAACGAGCGATTTCTTCAATCTTTCATCTTCGAACTTTTTCGGCTGTCCAGGTCGTCCTTCGTCTTCCAAGTCGAAAACTGCAGTCAAAAAAAAAAAATACGTGTTTTAGTTAATACCTTAAGCTAGAACTTGGACAAAAGAAAAAACAAAAAAGTGAAAATTGGATTTTTGGCAGACATTTTTGACAAAAAATTTAAAAATTTCGGTAAAATTTGCTCCACATTTCTTTTTTAAAAGTTGCATTAAAAAAAATAAAAATCTTTCGTCCAAGTCCTTGTCAATAATATCTCGAAGACGTGTGTAAAATTTCATCAAGATCGGTTCAGTCGTTTTCGAGAAACTCAGTAGTTTTTAATTTTAAGAGACAATAAAACTGCTTTGAGCGCACAACTTCCCAAGGGCTCTATCTCTGAAGCTGTTACTCCGATCGAATTGAAAATTTAGGACAATATTCTAGAGATGTTGTTTAATAAGACAATTTTTGAAATCCGTGAAACCCATGTAACCCCTTAATTCAAGTAAATGAATCTGTAAAACTAAGTTAGATACTGAAGAAAAATACTAACTTTGACAGATAAATTTCTGCTGAGGCAGCGGAGGAAAATCACTGAAGGATTCGTAAGTGAAACTCGACAAATGTTTCCTCAAATTTCCAGCATTACACCAGAAATAGTTCTCTTTGACGAGAGCTATTAATTTGTCTTCGAAGAAATTCATTTTTTGCGAATAAATATACAGTAAAACTTGTGAATAGTGGAATGCTTTGGTGCACTTTTCTTTCTACTACTCGCAACATTTCTACTATTCGCAATTTTTTCCACAATCGGCAACCTTATTTCTTTTATTATTTTTCCATCAATTTTGTTATCGGAGTTGAGAATGCGTACGTATTGAATGTAACCGCTAGAAAATGAGACGCACACGGAAAGAAACAATCGCAATGTCAAAATTCTCGGAAAAGGGTAATGAAGCCGACAAAATGTAACTGATTTTAGGCGCTTTCACGTCTCGATTCAGCTATTGAAGAGTGGATTTGCGAACAATTTTCCATTATTCAGATTTCGCATGTTTCCGCTATATAAGAGTGAGTTTACATTCATGAAGAAAATACAAATTGGAAACAAAATGTGTCCACTATCCAGGTTTCGCAAGATTCCTTATTAGCAGATTCCACTATACACAAGTTTTACTGTATGTATCTATGCACACGAACAAATTATATATTATTATAAGATATTTACGATCAAACGTCTGAGGTCACAATTTGTCTGACACCATAAGAGCCCATTGTTTCTACTTGATCTGTCAACGCACGACCGCGCGAACTCCATAAACTTCCACTAAAATACGATGACTTTCGGTAGCACTGTTTTTCATATTAAAAAAATAAAGTAAAACTATAAAAACAATTTTTTCGAAACAAAGTTCGACATCTTCGATAAAAGCCCCTATAGTGTGTCTCGATGAATTGATCGATGAGCGACATCTATCGATCGTTGATTGCAGATTTTATCATAAGTGTTGTTACTCACGCCCCAACCAAAGGACATATACTGAAACTGACACCTAATGACAGCTGTTTTATGGCAAGTATTTGGCGTAGGTAATTAAATGAAAAATGAACTACCTACGCCATCTCTGATAAAACGCTACGAATTAATTCCAACTTAATAACGAAATAATACAAGAAGCATTGTTAATAATTTTTGAATACACGAATATATTGTTAAATTGTTACTCCACTATTGTTGTGAAAAAAAAAACACGTCTATAGTTACTGCCTTATCAATAGGATTTACTTATTGCCATGGCCCATGGCCAACCGCTTGCAGTAAACACTTCCTCATCTACATCGCAGATTAAATTTATTATTTTTCTGTCAATTATTGGAGAAAAATTTAGACCATGCGATTGTTGCCTGGCACCCACCATTACGTGACCACACAATTGTTCCCATTCTTGTCGTCGGTAGATGTTTTGCATTCTTTGAACACAATAGAATCGATTGAATCAGTGGTGGTGTACACAGTGGAGAGGTGGTTGGCTTATAGCTTCTAGTGGCGATAGTCCTGCTGTGCGGATACTATGAAAAGGTTCGCTACTAGTTGGTACCCTATACAATTTCACTATAAATTGGTTGAATCAGTTGGTCTTCTCATAATCTTAATAATAATGGAATTTACTGTGTTGAGTTCTTGCGGTACAGACTTAGTAACTGATTTTCCCGAAGCTAACGATGGGTAAGCTTAAGTGCAGATATATGTATGTACTTTGATTGTGATTTTTCACTCTAACGATGCGTTCTACATAACGAAATGTAATTGAATTATGTATTTCGCAGAACTGTTTGTTTTCGAAGCTACGTTTTATTTTGTTCCTTCCTCTAGGTGTAAATCTTCAAAAGACACTCGGTAGCTCTTCGTTACCAAGCGAGTGGGATTCTAACAGCACTAAAAACATCTGAGAATCAAAACTAATCCTTGAATGTTGTGGGAAAGTTTAAAGTTATATATTTTCCCATAGTTTTTAGGCCATTAGCTCGCGAGACTTTGTTCTTCCCAATCTCCAAATATTGTCTCTTACATTTAACCCGTTTCGGCCCAAATTGTATACATTTTTTTTTACTGTTTTCAATCGTTTGCCTTTTAATGAGTCAATCAACCAAAGCTTTCTAAGAAACATGTTCAATCGTAATTTTTTCTGCCCTTTCCGAATCCGGAGACAGAATTGTTCTATCTGCCGCCATTTTTGAAATATGGAAGCTGAAAGCAGAAAAAGTTTGAAGTTTCAATTGTTTTTTTCCAAACAATCGTAAATTTGAACATAAACCACCTACAATAGGAGGCTAACTTCGTATCTAGTAGCATAATCGATTTTTCTAAAAGATAGGACCGATAATGTAAGGAAATTCAATATGGCGGATTTAAGATTAAAGATAACCACTCCATAAATGACGATTTTTTACAAAGTTAACCGATTTGGACCAAATTTGGTATAGAGGGGTTTTTGGGGTCGCTGATCACGAATCTGAAGTCAGATTTGAAAAGTCCAAGATAGCGGATCCGGTATATCCAATATATCCGATAAATCAGTCTCCTCAACATCGCTTACAAGATATTACCTACCATATTGTGTGAACCCCTGAGTCCTTTCGTCGACAACCTATTAGTGCGGTTTTAGGCCAGGAAAGTTCACCATAGACTAAACTTCCACACTTAGGCAGATCTTAGAAAAATCCCAAATCGATACCCATCACCTGTTCATCGATTTCAAGGCCGACAGTGTCATCTGCAGAGCTAGCCATGAAAGCATTGCCATCTACCGGAATATCCCTGATATATAACAAATTTAGAGTAGGTCCTAAGACACTTCCTTGTGGAACACTGGTTTCGATTTTCTTCAGTTCCAAATATTCTTGTTCGTATCGTACTCTAAAGAGTCGGTCTGAAATATATGTATATTTCGTAGTAGTGTCTAGGTGAATCCCTATGCAGTTACATAGTACTTAAGTCCCTTATTTCAAACAATGTCAAATGCTTGAGTCATATCTAGAAATGGAGTTGTTTTTCTTTCAGCCGCTTTTCCACAGCATCTGTAATTCGATGCATGTGGTCTATCGTGGAATATCTATTTCTAAACCCAAACTGATGATTTGAAATAAGTCTTTTTTCTTCTATAACTTAGCTTAGACTCAATTCAGGAATTATTCTGAAAAGTTTGCCATAATATGTCAGATAAAAAATCGCAAGTTGGAAACGTCGAACATTCTCTTCTGAGCTCAACGAGTTTACAGTTGCTTCATCATATTACAGAATATTAATTTCCTAAATTGTAAATTCATGAACTTTTACATTAGCTAAAATCCAATTAAGCAACAAAATTTAGATCTTTCCGAATCACTATGCGTGTATAACCTCTTTCATTTAAAAACAAATCTAAAATTATCATTTACGTCACACGACAGGTTAATCATCTTAGCCCAAGTCATTTTCATATTAACAGCTCATGAATACAAATCTCGAAGATAGTAAACTCAGTTAACTCGTAAATATACTAAACAAAATCTGCATATATGTATGTATGTATCTTTTGGGTATTTTCAGAGTTTCAGCGGAGAGATTGATTCCCCCCTTTTGAATATTTATAAAAAATCGATACGACGACTAAAGCTAAGCTTTCCAGATCACAGATACACATACATTTAACTTTAAATATCGATTCTCAATTCTTAGCACACGCGGCTGAATTGGGAAGCTATTGAACCATTTATAGTTCCTGTAACTATGACTAATTAATAACCGCCATGATAAGTGGAAGAGAAGCACATCGATAAAGGTCTCCACAAAACGATTTGCGTATCTGTTCAGTGAATAAAATATAAATAATTGAATAACATTAATTGTGGGAATTTTATGACAAATGAATACATTATGTTAATATTTTGTTAAAAACAATTGGAACAACGTGCCTTATGCTTAATTGAATTTTGTAAACACATCGAGCACGGTTGGTATCTTTGAAGATACCAGATTTAGGAACACTAAAATATGCCACGCCTACTCATACATTTTTATGAATATTTATTTATTTATTTTTTGCTATAACATTAATTAATAGAATTTGTGTATTTTTTTTTCAATAATATACATATTCACTTGAAAGCAATATGCGCATAAATATAATATAATTTTTTGTTGTTGTTTTTTTTTTTTGCGAACTTATTATATCTGTCTGGAGGTCATCAGAAATCCAGGAACCAGTTGCTGGCTGAAAACAAAAACTGTCGGTTCATATACACTTGACATTAATAATAATGGAAGATTATTTATTAAATGGCTAATTAGTATAGTTATCAGGTTTAACGTTTGTTTATATGAATACGGATACATTTGCTTAATGTTTCCCGCAATTGGGTCTTTGTCGTTAGCACGAAACTCCCCGTAATTTTTAGTTTAATTTAATAAAATAATTTGACAGGTGATTGGAGTGATACGTGGGCGTGGGTACTTGTTAAGATAAAGAAAAGAAGTAATATTTTTGATGCTTAAACAGGATGTACATGAGGTTATGAAAATGTTCAGAGATATTTAAGTTTTTTTTTCTTTCTGATTTTCTATCGTATTTTGTCTTCAAATAGTAAATTCCGTCAAATAACGACGATTGATACATTCGACGTACATACATATGTCCAAAGTGCGCTTAGCGTTGCTCGCGCTAAATGTTAGCTGTGATACAAAGGTTAGGTTAAGTTAGTGGATATCCACAGTATCTACTCGGTAGGATTAGCTTAGACCAATGTAGATCTATTGTGTTGCCACTTGCCACGTGAGCCGATCTTTGTCAAAGCTCTTGGAAGCATTTTGAAAGTTGGATAAGTTTTCATATTTTATTGATACCCACTGAAGAAATATCTTGCCGGTCTGTAAAGGAATACAGTAGATTCTGCTTTATTGGGACGTCGGATAATCGGGACAGCCGCTTAACTGGGACAAATGGTCAAGAACAGAACAGATTGGTTTTTTACTTGATTGTCACATCGCATTATTGGGACAGCTGCTTAGTTGCGACAAAATCGGTCTGGACCGAAGTTTCCCAAATAAGCGGAATCCACTGTATTCTTCTAGAATCTTTTTTTCTTAAGCAGAAGAGTGCTGGACCTGTACAGGAGGTGATACGGGATTCTTCCAAGCAGCTGTAACAGAAGATATTGGCGAGAATTCCCAATCTGCTGGCGTGTCTGCCTATTCCAAAATGAGTTGTCAATTAGGGTGCCGATATGTGCTCTACTGATTTTAAGAAGGCTGTGAGCTTTGCGCCGATTTAGCTGGGGTCAAGTCTGGTTGACGTGATTACACATATCAAGGCTATCGTATCTTTTATTAGCCTGTTGCAGTGCTTTCGGAAAGATCTTGTGTCTTATCGTTTCTATTGGTACATGGGGTGGTAGGATTCCCCAGTCCTGTCCCTTTCCGGGCTAGTTCGTCTGCTTCACAGTTACCTGGCATGCATCTGCTCGATACTTTATTTAGAGATGCGCGACCGTATCTAGCCAATTCTAATATTCTAATTGGTGATTCGAGTGCTTTAATAGCTCCTTGGCTTTCGATGTACATAAGTGACAATGTCGCGATTGTACTTCATCGATAACCACTTAGCGGCTTCACGAATACCGAATAAGTATCACGCTACAGTGGTATGGAAGTCAAGGATAAGCTCAGACCTAGCGGGCCTGAAAAGACACCCGCTCCTATACAATCACCTGTCTTAGATCCATCCGTGTAGATCTTCATTACAGATTAGTCATGCGGACAGATATTACCTACCCATTCCTGTCAGTAATATAAGTCTTATATTTGATATTGAAATCTAAGACCATGTACACTCCTCGACAACTTGTTGAGACACCCCCCTGATTTCGGCGTTTTTCGATAATTTTGTTCCGTATATGTGCTGCAAATACGGCTGTTAGAAATTTGCCATTATTTGTCTCTAGTTACCCGCGATAAGTAGTTGAGACAGGATGGGGTTTTTTTTTAAATAAAAACAAAATTGGGAGTTTTATTACAATGATTTAATTTTTTAGTACTGAGTACTTTCTCCCTCATTACTGACAACTTCTAATATTCTGTATGGAAGGGATTTAAATAGTTCTTCAATTAATTTTCGTGTCCCATTCAGTTCCAATGGCGCCTTAAAGGTCTCCTAATTTATTGAATCGTCGTCCGCCTTGGTAGACAGCTCTGGAGAGATGACCACATACATTCTCAATTATGTTGAGGTCTGGACCTGGAGGCAATGCTGGCCAGTCAAGAAAATAAACTTTGTTACGCTCGAAGTACTCTTTTGCCCTCCGGGCTGTGTGGATTGCTGCATTTTTTTTTTTTTTTTCAGGATGCAATTGTCGCCTTATTTTTTCCGGTTCTGATACACGATGTCTTCGTCTTAAATCTTAATGTAGTCTTCGTTTTTCATAATTCCGTTTACGAGGCGGATATTGATCTTAGTTTGGTATGATTATCCTGCTCGAAACATGACTCTTAAAAACGGCTTAAAATGGCTCGCCCTTTCTCAAATCATGAAAATAATGACGAGATCCATCAGGTTCATCAATGCAAAAGCCTTTCTCATCGGTGAAGATGACAGTTTTCCATTGCTTCATCAATCTTAAATGATTTCTAGCTAAGTCCCTTATTCTGCCCTATTTTTTGTTTAACTGCTCTGTATATGCCCTGGCGTAGTGGTAGTCGTCGTCGCTTGTCACGCTGAAGGTTCACGGTTCAAATCCATATGTCGATGAAACATTTATTTCTCACAAAATAAAAATAAGTTGATCAGTTTCAGAAGCTAATATCAAAACCTACTGCGAAGGCATAACACTGGCAGTAGGATGTTGGATATGGCTGAAGAAATTGATCGCACAAACTATAATAAGAAACATCTGGAAAAAACTCCTGTGAATCATAAGCAAGTACAAAAATAATACACAACTCTCCAATTATCCTGGACACCACCCATTGAGTTAGTTGAAATTGAAACCTATCATCTGAGTTTCCTACCACTACGTTGATCTGTCTGTCTCTCGTTCTTGTCCTTCATGTGCTCGCGCTATGTGTAAGCATTATAAGGGTATTCATATCCCCTTTAGCGTGTGTCGATTATAAAAAAAGCCACATTAGACTACGAATGCAAACGAAAAATAGCTTATTTATAGCGTTCCGAAATATACCAGTGTCTCATATTTTGAAACTTCTCTTTTAGGTATCTGTCTAAATGATTAATATGACTCCCGTAACGTGCTCCGTAACTCCATGCGATTATTCATAACTATTGTCCTGTGTATCTGAAGGAAATGCTACGAAATGCCCAATCCGGTAGGGGTCTACGTCTAATCTTGCCCCGATTCGCACACACTACTGCTGAGTGATCTTTCTTTGTAATAGCAATTCGACTGTGGAATTGACTTCCTGTTGAGTTACAGAGAATAAGCTCATTGGCCGAATTTCGGAAGAGGTTATTTTCTCACTCATCAAACAGGAATTGAAGCCGCACATAATATCTATTTCTTTATCTTAAGTCTAATAAACATTGTTTTTTATTTGCCATTTGTTTACCTTTTCTTCGTTATTTCTTTAACCTTTAATTTTCAATATGAACTTTGTAAATGCTATCTTGATATTTGTCATTAGTTAATTTTCGCTATGCACATTTAGTCTACAGTTATAGATTTCGTTCGGAAAATGATTGTGACAGAAACCATAAAAGCGTAATAAAGGGGAGTTTTGGCTATTTCGCATCACTTTAGCAGTAAACACAATCTAGGCTTAACTGAAAATGAATGTCCATCAGTGACTTGGCAGCACTGTGCTAATTTGACGGTTTGACAGTTTAACATCTGCTGTCAAATTCATTATCTATATAATAAAAATGAAATGATGAATGATGATGGCTGGACCGACTTGGCTCATTGTTTTATTTAAATGTAAAAATTCGATAATTGGCTCTGAAGTCAAGTTATTAACAAATTCTATATTTATTGACCAGATGGATTCATATGCAGAACATATGTTGGTTTGGTGCTAAGAGAGAAAACCACAAAATTTCGACCCGATAGGTGACGCTGTGGTGCAGATATTTACGAAAATGTTGTTTTCCACGTATATAATTTCACAAAAAACTTCCCACAGGTGGCGTTGGCAATTATCTGTCATGTGAGTAACGCGACTGTTTGCGTACACGGGCGAAGCCGGGCGGATCAGCTAGTTATAAATATAAAAGGAATCATTGAGCACACATTTTTTAAGGAAATAATAAAATGGTGGACTACTTAATCATTAGTTTTAGCTTCCATTTTGTTAATTTTTTACATTTTGTTTTTTGAGTCCATGTTTTCGTCGCCGCAATTACATGTCATATTTGACATTTCGATGACATTTTCGATAACAATCGACAAAAAATAGTTTGGTAACACATTTTTCTATCCAGGCTAAGGACATAAGACTGAACTATCCAGATTTCGTAATTCTACATAGGCTTACTTGTTAGTGTACTTAACATGAAAAAAATTGTTTAAGTTTATATACGATAGATTAGAAAAAAACACGCCTTAAGACATAAGCGTGCCATTGATTTGATGACATGACCACAAAGGAGTGAAAGGTTATGCCAGATCATATAGTAACAACAACTACAACACTGCAACTGAAGACATGTGTCAAAAGCACAACAGTGTGACATGTACATTTAATATTTTGTTTTCCATTCCATTAAACCTGTTCAACGAACTAAGTACAGTGTTGTTTAAAATTCACTTGCAGCTTCAAGAAAATCTATACATCTTGTTCTAGCTAATTATGTACGGCGTTGAACTATCATTTTAACGATTTAGTTCGAAATACATAATTGCCTACTTTAAGTACTAACTAAAATATATGCCTTTTGTATCGAAGGGTCAAACCCATACACACGCAGATCTCAACGGCGCAATCTCCAGAGCAAGACATGCTTTTGTTCGCATTTTTCGCTCTGCAAACGCTAAACCTAAACCAAACCAATATCCCTGCTCATTTAACAAAGAATAAAGTGAAAAGATGAGTTCACTTATGTACTCGTACAGTTTATGTGAGCTGCAGGCAGGTAGCCAAGGCAATAACTACAACGACGGAGGACGCCAGCCGACCGATTATTCGACCGAACGACCCCATAACCGAAGTATTTTCCGCTCCAGGGTTATATCAAAGGTTGCTAGCAAAGAGACGCGCGCACTCCCCAGCCTCAGCCCCGGCAACCCGATGATCATGT
Source organism: Brachyopa scutellaris (assembly GCA_949775065.1). NCBI lineage: Eukaryota > Metazoa > Arthropoda > Insecta > Diptera > Syrphidae > Brachyopa > Brachyopa scutellaris. The sequence continues at coordinate 160,918,831 of OX459112.1, forward strand.
TGATGATAATGATGCCATTGATGAGGTGGTGGTGCTGCTACAGTAGTGGTTGCTTGCTCGCATAGTCTGATTGCATCGTGTCCCCTGTCGTCTAGTACCGTCATCGTGTCTTCGGCGTCGTTGCTTCTCCTGATCTTGTACGAGTATATTGTTGTCGTAGTCGTCGTCTGCCCATTCTTGTTTGGTTATGGTCTGAATCATCTGAAATTGTCTTCTTGGGACGGTTGCGGCCAACTGTGTTATCAACTTTCGAACTCTTTCGCTGCACTGGTGCGTCGACCGCGCCCGTGTCGTCCAAGTTAGCATATTCAGTGTGACAGCGACAGCGCGGTTACCTGATTCTTCCTCCTCCGCCTCCTGACTATGAGTTTTCTCTCAATTGTATCTCTTCAGCGTGCCCCGGGGGCAGTTTACCTTAACAAAAAAAAAAAAAAAAACATTCAGTTGGCTTCCTTTGCTTCTTTAAAGCAATACTTTGCTAACTTTGCCTCTGTCTCGTGGTCGGTTGTTGCGCCACGAATCGTCCGGTTGGTCGATCGGGCGGGCAATGGTTTCACTGTGGGGTATGATCAGCGTAATGCCCACGTTAAGAATACCTATCTACCTACCATTCTACGAAAGGTTAACCAGGTCAAAAACTGAACAACTAAATTGATCGGCAAAACACAATCGAAGCGCGCGAGTACTTTTCTCTCTCTCTCCTCTTCGTCTAGGTATACTGCTTGGTGGGCTTCTTCATGTGATTCAACTTCTCTTCCTTTAGTGATCAGATGAGTTGTTTTGTTGGGTCGATTAAATGTAGGTAGGTGCTTATTAAAGCTTCGGGGAGCACTGCGATCGGAAATACAATTGGTGAGGCTAATGTCTGGCACATGAGGTCCGAGTATATGATTATTCTGTTCAACTGTGGGACAGTGATATTGACGCTTCCGTTTTAAATGGAATGCCACTTTTTTATCGGATAACTTTTATTATTGATCTGTAAGCTTGGCCAAGCTTTTCCTGATCAGTGTATGAGTTTGGTCAAGCTTTTCCTGATCAGTGTATGAGTTTGGTACAAGAACATTGGCTAATCAACTAACTTCTTGCTGATTATAATGCAACGTAACGTTAAAAGCGAATACTGCATCGGGGGACACTCGTTATCGCTACTTTTTGACATTATTCGGCCGGAGAAAAAAAATTACATTTTAGTATGAGCTGTGTATGATGTGGCACCGTCTTGTTGGAACCACATGTTCTGTAGGCCTAATTGATCTAATTCGGACACAAGAAAGTTCACCAGTAACTGTTACAGCATTGCCTCTAGAATTCTCAAAGAAATATGGCCCAATGATGCCGCGCGCCGACACGAATGGCGCACCATGCAGTTACTCTACGATATGGTGTAGTGGTCTTTGGTGTATCAATTGAGGAGTTTCGGTACCCCAATGGCGGCTATTCTGTTTATTGACAAAGTCAACCAAGCCGAAATGTGCTTCATCGCTCATAACGATTTTTTGCCAAAAATGGTGGTCGTCTATACTGAGCTGTAAAACTCGAGCACTCCAATTGTTGCGACGTAAGCTGCTCCATAATAAACTGTTATCGACCACGAATACCAACTTTTAGCAGGAAAAATCATTTATAACTCTTTTTAATTTTCATGTACATTATACTTTTCGCATTTCATGCACATTATACTTTTGGTGCTTCATGCATAACTTAACTTAGTAAATTATGAATTCTGTATTTATACTACTAGTGAAAATAAAATTCTTACTTACTTACTTACTTACTTACATTATGATACTAAATACTTCCAAATATTACTAAATAATACGAAATACTACTACTATATGCTACTACTAATTTCGTACTTAATATATTTCACACCCACTTCATGTTAGATCTTATGCTAAACAATCAATAAAATGAGCAATTGTCGCCGAATACGACTGTAAGATCTAACAAATGGGTTTTTCTTATGTCCGACTCTATTCTTTAAGTTCGACCAACACTTGGTCTACCCCCAGAAATTTTTGGTTCTGTATTTTTTTATCATTCGGCAGTTCGACGATTCGACCAATAATTGGCCTTTCGTTCAAGATCCTAACAGCAGTGTAGGAGAGGTTACCTCGAGCTAATAAGCTGAGAAATGTCATCCAAACTGAAATACCGGTCAAAACCTGGAACATAAAATCCATCCTGCACAAGTCACTTTTGATTCGATCGTGACAAAAGTACCGGCGAAATTGCTTTGTAAGCCATGGCAAATGTCAATGCCATCCGCGTTGCCATTTTCGTAAAATTTTCTACAATGCGACACGCAAGACATTGGTGTTAGTGTAAAATATGTATTATCTTTTCAAATACTATTTTTAAAAAATATTAATAACCGCTATAGGTTTTTTTTTTGTGGTTTCGCCAAAGGATGTGTAATCTTGTAAGGATACTAGTAAACCGGGCTACTAGCATGTACGATTCGCAAACCTGAATGACCGATGCCAGGAACACGCCAACGCACACACTTTAACTGCGATAGGCATAAGATCTCAGTGAAGGTCTAACCTGTTATTCATGAAAAAATGTTACTAGTCGTCCTGCTACCAAATTTAGGTCTAACTTTAGGGAAGTGTCTTCCGTTAAGTATTGCAAGATATCATTGGTGTGATTCGCATTCAAGAATCCATATGTGATAACTGCTGAAAGCACGGGGATCAGTTTAAGTCTGTGGCAGTGTTGCATCCTTCGATTTTAGTACTGAAAAGTATTTGCCATAAAAAAGAAACTGATTGATGTCAGCTGGGATTTAAACCTATGGCAGTATGCTCAACCGTGGGCAGCGTAGTGTAGTGTTAAGTGCGTTGGACTACTACGCAATGCGGCTCGGGATCAATCCCAGCAAACACCAAAAAGTTTTTCCACGGTGTCTGACAAGCAATCAAAGAGTATCATTTGTCAAGAACCTTCTGAACTCGCCGTTCAGAGTCAGCAGACAACTGTAGGGCCCTTCCATTCGTGCAAAAATATAACACGAAGATACAAATGGTTGCAAGAAGTAGGCCCTGGTTCACCCCGAACTGTAGCGCTACCTTAAGCTCCACCAAGTTATGTATTGGTCTATAAATTGTAAGTCACTTATCAGTCATTAGATTCAAGGGTCTTGGGGATCTGTATCGCCACTACTCATGAGAACCATTTGGAGGCTTTGTATAAAGGGCGAGGAAGCCTTTCAACGTATTTTTATGCTGGGTCACTGAGATCATAGAAAAAGTATTTTTCTAGGTGTAGTTTCCTACTAATATGTCTCTCTCTCTCTTATCTCTCTTCCTCATCTCTGCAACTTTGTACAGAAGTCATTAAAAAGGATGCCAAGCTGCATGCTTGTTTTACTTGTAGGAAGTCTAGTGCTGCGTGAAAATTTTTCTTAGTGTGGCTATGGTGGCTTTACTTACAATTTCCTGGATATTGAGTTTCCCAGCTTAGCTTTTTTTTAATCCAGGATGAGACTTCGCTTTGTCAACAAAGATAAGTTTGGCATCGTATAGAGAAGAAAGATCAGTATGAGGAATTTTTTATTTCCTAGAGAAATTAACCAGTTCAGTTTTCTGAGGGTTGACCTTTAGTCCCTATTTTTCGGTCCACTTCAAGAGCTTGTTTAATGCATTTTACATGAATTCATTGATCGTATGAAGATGCTGGACATAGCTGTATAGCGACGTTGTCAGCATACGCGCTCACTTTGCACCCTACACCTTCCAGGAGTAGCAAAAGTTAATTTACTACAAGGTTCCAAGGAAGTTTGGACAGGTAAAGGACACCACCTTGGTAGGTGCCTCTGCTAACAAATCTCCTAGAAGAGGACTCATCTTTGTGTTGATAATTCGGCTAGTGAGTAGTAAATTAAACGATTACTTGGAATTTTAAAAACGGCATCAGCTATAGCTTCCGATTTAACATTATTCAACGTACTATGGATCAATAATATAAGCTGATCAACATTCAATTAGTTCTTAACTTTATTAGCAATATCATTTAATAGGTATAAAAGTCAAAGATAACAAAATTGCGTACTAATAATTATTCACCAGATAAGAGATATGCGCCCATTGACAGTGGAATGAAGAGTGGCTGAACTGAAATGGGGTGCGCAAACAATCTGATCTGTCAAATTGGTTCCGTGATACAACACCATTTAGATTCTGACGGCGTTGTTTTGTGTGTTGCCACAGTACCTTCTATGTAGTATGTCTAGGAAGACGACTCTAGTTCGTCATTGCTTTGCTTTTAATTGTATTCAGAGTTTGGAAAATTCTTTAAAAAACAACTTTTTTTTCTTTAAAACTCATTAAAAAGCAAAGAGCAAAAATAAATATTCACAAACTCAACACTCCTCGTACGCAAGAAACTCATATATGATTGGGGCGCGCAGTTTAATGGTTGGAACGATAAGATCATTGTATAGCTACCCGAAGGCGCGTGCCCACTTGCAAACAGCCACTACAACAACTCTTGTGTACTGGTTTTCTGCAGAAAGATTAAACGCCCATATGAAGATCCCAGCTACATCCTTATACCAACGCAATCTATTCGACGTCCCTCTCGCTCTGAACTCCTCGTCCATGCGCAAGGCTTTTGCGTTATTTGCAATCGACTTATTATCGATAATTTCCAGAGATTTACTCAATGTTGCTCGCTAGTAGCTACAGCAGCAACGGCAGCAGCATCCAAGTATACGTCGGAACTGGTTACCACTGTGGCACATGCCACAGCAGGCAGCATCGGGCAATCATCATTATGTTTTATACTCTCTGGCATCTACATATCTGTTGTATCTATTATTATTGTACATTGGTTGGCAATTTTAACAAATTTTCCCACTTTTCTTCTTTCAGAACTTCCGAGATCAATGTATCGATGGAGCTGGCCTGCCTCTACTCACCGAAGATCACCTTATGAACTCATTGGGTATGAAACTTGGACCTGCACTTAAGCTCAAGTCGATGTTGGCTAAAAAATTGGGAGGACCATGTCCATGTGTATCGTGTTCATCGCAGGCGCAACTATTGGCCGCGGCACAAGCTGCAGCAGTAACGGTAGCAACATCCTCCTCCACATCAGCGACGTCATCATCACCACCTAGTGGGATCGGTAACAATCATCTGAGTCCCCAGCAACATCAACATCAACAGCTGCAGCAGCAGCAGCAACAGTTTAGTACTAGAAATCCTGCCTCCTGTAACAGCAGCAGTAGTCAAACGATGGTTCATGGCAGTGGCAGTGGCAGTGCTAGTGGCGGCACCATTCCGAGACCGGCTAGTGCTGACTCTGGAAGTTAGTTGATGTTGTTGCATTTAAGGAAAACAGTCGATGTGTATATAACATATATTTTTTGGTTTTTTAAATTTAATTTAATGAATACGAATTAAGTTAGGCTAAACATATTTTTGACTTTTGTCCCAAAACTTAGAATCTAAGAACCGTAATATTGGATAAATATTTAGCGAGTGTATATTTTCGATTTGAACAAGTCTAGGGCTTCCATGAAGTTGCAACGTTGACAATAAATAAATAATAATTGTTAAATGAAATGAAAATAGGATATCCTAGCTTCGTTGGGGTTTGTATTGAAAAAAAAGTAAGTAGACGAGAAATACCCATTCCAAGCTCTGTTGGACTTTGCAAAAAGTCTTGACGCTGACATGATATTTATCCAATTCAAAGATAAGAGCTATTTATAGCAAATATATTAAAAAAAAACTGAAATCTTCTTCTTTCTGCCTTTTCGACAGCACATCTTCATCTAATTCTAAAAGATCGATTTTGGCAGCGTTCAATATCCTTAGATCCATTGCGACGTTTTTCTGTCAGTACTTAGTTTTTGAAGAACATTCCTCAGACTTTTGATCGGAAATATATGAAGATATGTGTACTTCTCTGATTTTCAAATGAAGGGGTCTCGTCACCTGACCACAATTTGAGTTGCGTTTCGGAAAGTTCTCCAAACGCCGACATGCCTGAGTTTTTCAGTAGATAAAGCTTTTTATACCTACACCTGTATCTATGAGGACAATACGTTTACAATGTTTACGTTTAAAGGGTACTAGGTACTACCTCTTGGGGATTCAAAAACTCGTTACAAGGAGATTTTTAATATTTTGGTTACATACACATGCAGTTACACATGTGAATACATGTTCTTGGAGCCCTTCCAAAACTAAATTTGTTTTTTTTTCTATTTTTGTTTAGTTTTTTTTTTATCTAAAAGAATCAAAACAACAAAATATCCAGTGATATACAGTAGAAATCGGTTATAACAATATCGGATATAACGATGAACCGGATATAACGATATATTTCCAAAGTCCAGGCCAAGCTCCATTTAACTCAAAGTAATTTGCTATCGGTTATAACGATGCCGGATATAACGATGAAACCTTTAATAACGATGAAAATAGGTCTGTTTGGTGTGTCTTTTTCGCGTAAGTGATTGATATCTGTCAAATAGTAGAATCCTCTCAATGAGAGAGATATCCTCTCCCAGAGAAAAACTTGAACAAAAGACACCAAACGCTTTTGAAACGAAACCTGTCGATTTGTTTTTGTTTTCCACTAAAATGAAGATTATGACATTTCTCAAACTGTCAGATGGCTTGGTTTGACAGAGTTCAACAGTCCACTCCGAGGAAAAGGTCTTGCAGATACTTGCAGATAATTCATCGCAAAGAGCGAGCCAAATGAGAGTAAAAAAAATTGAGAGCCATGCAACTGTCATGATTCTATGAAGTCAACATAGTATTGCAGAAACTTGCAGACACACCAAACAGACCTAATGTATCAGATTTAGGTCGAAAAACTGTTTATAGCGATGAAAAAACGTGTTCTTATGTTACATGCTTGCTATTTTCATTTAATTTTTTCATTGTGGAGGAGCCGGCTGTCATTATGTGTGCAGTATACAATTTCTGTGTATTCGTATATTTTCTTATGCGTGCGTGCATATGTGTGCAAATATATATTATGGTATGTATCTCAAGCATTCAGTTAGTCGCAATCCACACGTTGACTCATGAGTCGCGACTCTTTTCTATTTTCTGTTTTCAACTTTCATTCGGTGAGGCGCTTGAATCCACACGTTGACTTTTGAGTCACGACTCTTTTATAATTTCTGTTTTCGTAATTTGACAATTCTCTTTTATTTTTTTCTTTCGCTTTTGAAATGGTTACAGCTCTGTATTTATTAGTTTCTATGAAGATGTATTGCTTACATTTTGTAATTTTCCTAAAATAGTAATTATGGAGAATCTGTACTAGTTGTTATACAAATTTAGATGTATTCCATATATGCATAATCATTTAAATCATCAATTTTTGTTCGTCAAATTAATTTCTTTCGTAATTTTCAAGGCAATTGCGTTCTACGCGCAACGTCAAAAAGAGTCTCGGAAAATTCTGCCCGCGACTCACCGGGCAGCTTGCTTTCTATCTCATCGTTCTTCTCTTTTGTACTCGTGTGAGTCGCGACTCATGAGTCAACGTGTGGATTGGGACTTAGTCTTGATTTTTGTTTAAAATGAGTGCTGCGGGCAGATAGTTTGTCAACATGGCGACACTTAATAAGCGAAAATCCTTTTCCATTGCCAAAAAATATGAGATTATTTCAAAAATTGAAAGTGGTGTCAGAATTACTTTTGAATCAGCATGGCGAGGATGACGATAATTCGACTGCAGATCAGGAGACCGAAGAAGTGCACGTTCCATCTATAAACGAAGCACTTACTGCAGTCACAACAATAAACCATTTTATGCTCCTGAATCCGGTATGGGCTGCTTCAAATTCAAATTCAAATGTTGGAATGCAAACATCGGACAACTCTCTCAGAAAATTATTTTACACAACCAAAAATGTACAAAACAATGGAAAATCAGCGATTTCTTTCCTCGAAAATTTCATTGCATTTGAAGTGATCTTTTTTTAATAAAGTGTTTCTTTTTCGACTTTTTTAGTTTTTTTTTTTTTTTTTGTAGTATCGGATATAACGATGAACCGGTTATAATTGCAAGGTCCCTTCGACATCGTTATAACTGATTTCTACTGTACATTGAAAGCTGGGTCGGTTGACAATTTTTATTCTTTCTACTAGGTTCATTCGCGTATTCTCCTAAAACTACGAACATCTACGAAAAATTTACGAAAACCGTTCGCGTACGCAAAAATTTCGTGGTTTTTCATAAAGGGGAGAGTAATAAATTTCCCCATGCTACGAATTTTAGCATAAGAAATTTCTTTGGGCAGGTCTGTTCATTTACTTGAAAATTGTTCAGATTCGTACGAATTTGTACGGATTCTAGACAAATCGCGTTCCTTTACACAAAAAAGTAGTAAAAAAGAGAGGCAACGAGAGAGTAAAAATGTCCCCCCACTATAATGAAAACTGTCATATCTGTCAAATCACATATATTTTTTATTTTTTGTTGTTCAACGCGTTTGCTTACTTATTCGTAGTTTTCGTATCTACTAGAGCATTTCACCCCCACTCTTCGAAAATGGTAGAAAATGGTAGAAAATGGCAAGTTTTTCAATGGAGAGACAATTTGTCAACGAGAAAGGCTCTCTTTGGTTCACCTTTGTGGGGTTAGTAAACAGAATGTTGGAAAACTTAACGCAGGAATTTGTAAAAATGTTTTAAATTACCAATCAGATCTTATACAAAGAACCTTTATAAGGTCCTTTGATATTCTCCAATCGAAAAAGGTACATATGTATTTGCATTTGAAAAAATTGTATATGCCAAATTCTTCAATTGAGATGTAATCTCATCGTTGAAGGACTTCAAATTGTATCATCTAGTTTTTGTCCCTATATCTAGCTGAAGTCAAACTAAAATAACAGCTTCTAGAAAGTCCCACAAATAATGTTTCTGTTAGAGATCCGTGGTTTTTCAAGTGGATTCTGTTCGTTATGAAATCTTTCAATGCACAGAGCATACACAGGCAGTCTTTTTTATGAGAGTCGCATGGTAGATATTATGTCCTTTGCTTGATCCAAAATTCCTTTTAATAAGATTATCTTTCCAAGACTACACAAGAATCCAAACAATACGCATACTCACATAAAGATAATTTTCAAGTTCAAGATTAGGAATTTTTTCATTTAGAGATTTGGGAATATCTGGAAGTTTTGAGTGGGGAAGAAGACCTAAGTTTGGTTTTAACTCAATAAGTCTTTCCAGCTGGCTACCTCCAGTGTTGCAAACTAGAGCATATAAAAACCAACATAGCTCAACTTGTTTCTACTTTCGGTACCCAACTCACGAAGTTAAGGATGTTCTAATGAATTTCTAAAAAAACTAAATCACATGTACATTGTTAAATTATTAAAAAAATATCAACAAACGAATGCAACAAAAAAAAAACCTTTGTACTCAAATGTTAAGTATGTACTTAAAAAAATTAAAATTAATTTTGTATATTGATAAATTAATTATTAATAATTTTTAAGTTTTTTTTTTTTTTGTAAACTAGTCAGTAATATTCTTTTGCATAATAGCAAATAAAAATATTTTTAAAACGAATTATACATTTTGTACATGAACTGTTAAATAAATTAATATCAGGCTATGTAAAATTTAATTTTATATTTCTTTTGTTTATTGTTTTCAATTTAAAATTGAATTGTTTTTTTTTTACATTATTTAGTTAAAAATTTTATAGAAAAAGACTAAACAAAATAAAAAAAATCATAGAAAATTAGGAAAAATATGTAAATAAATTCAATGAATTATTATAATTATTTTTAACAATTTGCTAGGTCCCAACAAAAATATAACAGTCCTAATATTATTTAAATAAACTTTTCAATTACAAAAATAAATCAAATCTGTTGTTTTTTCATATAAAATTCAAATGAAATAGGAAATGCTTTCTGGAAACGGTAAGAAGACTAACATACAATTATTTACTCTATTATAATTTTAACAGTATTTTTTTATTGATAGAGGAACAAAATACAGTGGTGGTCCAGTAAAGCGAATGCCGATATAACGAATGATCGATATAACGTACACTTTTTACAAACGCATTAGTGTCTCTATATAGCGAACGAAAAAAAATTCGATATTCGATACAACGAATGGTGTAACAATAGGCGTGTTTTTTTTTTCAAACATATATAGGCTAAACATGTTTCCGCAACATGTTTTCAATGTAAGATACAACAAAACCTTAGCCTGGATAATTATCCAGTCTTATTTTTGTATGGAAAGCTTTTCCGAAATCTATATAGGTTTGAAAAAAAACGCGCCTAATATCTGTGTAGCTACATTCTTTAAAAAACAAATGAGACAAGTTTACCCAAGAAATACATACACAGCGGTTCACTAGATTAGAAGCGGGTAATTTCGGGAAATGAAAATGATATTATATTCTACCGATATATGGCAATTTCAAAACAAAAGATGACGGTGAAAGAACGAGTGTTTTGTGCTGAATGCAAAGGTGAATTCCAAAATGTTAAGAAAACAGGCTAACTGTACTTTTGAGGCATGTAAACTGAATCAGTCAAATTCGCATGCATTTAAATCGGTTCATAAGATTAGAAGCACCTTACAAATTAATGATAAAAATAACGCCGCGAATTCATAGTCAGATAGAGCCGACGGACGATAAAATAATTTATTCACCTACATAACCTAAAATATACTTTTTGCTATTTATAGTCACCTTATAGTCGACGTTCAACTTATAGCCGGCTCAAAATTTAAAATGACCCAAACGTCATTTTAAATAATTAGACTCGGATATAAATTTCTCATATAATATTTTGGCGTTTGGGTTTGTTCGTTCAAATCATTTTACAAAAACATACCAAAGTCGATACCTACTAACTAATACACAGGCAAAAATGTGTTTATGAATAACGAAAAGTTAAAAATCTTCATGTATCGACATTAAAATCAATTCTGTGTGTAAAATACAACATGGAAAATACATTAGCTGCATCGAATTTTTTGAATTTCTGAAGACTCAACCAGAGCTTCTTCGCAAAATCGGCAGTCACCACCTTCAACCAACCAACATCTAAAACTAATAATAGGCGTGTTTTTTTTCAAACCTATATAGGCTAAACATGTTTCCGCAACATGTTTTCAATGTAAAATACAACAAAACCTTAGCCTGGATAATTATCCAGTCTTATTTTTGTATGGAGAGCTTTTTCGAAATCTATATAGATTTGAAAAAAAAAACGCGCCTAATAACACTAGTCCTGGTGGTATGTAAATCGATTCAGTCGGTGTAAACGAATAATATTTATTTTATTCGTCGATTAATTGAATTAATTTTAACCCTTAACGGCCCAATGTATCAAATTTGATACATATTAGTAAAAATGCTGTAAATTCGAATAAATTCATATTTTATCATAATTGGCCATTGTATCATATAATACAAGACTCTTCAATATAAATGTGCCTAAAAATATGCAATTTAATGTTAAAATTCAAATAATACCAACAATTTGAAAGTTGATCGTGTCACATAAGCAGATTCGACAAAGACAAGAAATTACTTTAAAATGTTATTTGAATAAATTTTATAAATCCGGTTTCAAAAATATACTAAATACTATGTTATTTTTTCAAACCTATGTAAAGGGTGATTTTTTAAGAGGTTGAGAACTTTTTTTAAAAAAAAAACACAAAAAATTCGAAAAAATGAATGAAATATTTATTTGAATCGATAGTTTGAACCAATTAATGTTTAAAGATAATTTCATGCAAATGTTGACCGCGGCTGCGTCTCAGGTAGCCCATCCGCTGAGTCCAATTTTGGCATACTCTTTCACACATATCGGCCGGTATCTCACGAATGAATGCATGGATGTTGGCTTCCAGTGCGTCAATCGAAGCGGGCTTGTCCCTATAGACATTAGCCTTGACATACCCCCACAAAAAATAATCTAATGGTGTCAAATCGCACGATCTAGGCGGCCAATTGACCGGCCCGAAACGTGAAATTAACTGTTAAATTAATTAATTAAATTAAATTCGGCGTTGTGGTAGGTCGGCTGGCTTTAGTTCTTGCACCAGCTGTATCTTAAAAGGATTTACGCCCAAATCCTTCCGCAAAATTTTCCACGTAGTGCTGTAACAAAGGCCTAACTGCTGGGAACGGCGCCGAATCGACATTTCGCGGTCTTCTGTCACACTAGCTGATACGGCCGCAATATTTTCTTCACTACGCACAGTACGTAAACGTGTTGGTGGTTTAATGTCCAACAAAGTAAATTTGGTGCGAAATTTGGTCACAATCTTCCGAATAGACTGCTCAGAAGGTCGAGAATGCCGATCATAAAATGGAAGCAGCGCGCGATGAACATTTCGAACCGAGCACGAATTTTGATAGTAAAATTCAATAATTTGCAAGCGTTGTTCATTTGTAAGACGATCCATGGTTAAATTGCAAACCAAACTGAAGCTGTTTGACAGTGACACAAGGTACTAAACACACGTCAGCTGTCAAAACCAGTGTTGCCAAGACCAAACCAGCTAAAAAATCACCCTTTATATAGGCTAAACATGTTTCAGCAGCATGTTTACCCATGCAAAATACAACAAAACCTTAACCTGGATAATTATCGAGTCTTATTTTTGCACTGAAAGCTTTTTCGAATTCTATATAGGTTACAAAAAAAACGCGCCTACTTAGACTTGTGAGTCTAGACTCACATGGGTGCAAAAGAGTAAGAAAGTTCGAAGAGATGAAAAGGAAAATATTTTGCACTGTGAGTTGAGGGTGAAGTTTTTGGCGAGTCTCTTTGACGTTTCTCTTTTCTCTTCTTCGTTTTATCATTGTGTTGCTTCCCACCTAGTCATCTGCACAATACAAGAACTGCAAAATAAAAGAGGAATGTCAAATTTGAGTCAAGCAAAAAAGTCTGAAGTGTAAAAGCACAAGACTCACGGACGTAAATAACAAAGAGAAATTCGAAAAAAGTCTAGACGCACAAGTCCATACACACTTCAACTCAATTGTAAACTGAGTCAATTGAAATCAAAATCAACCCGTGTGTAGGGAAGTCATTTGATCGATTTGACGGTTGACGAGTTGGTTGAGGAAAAATCAAAAGATTTTGATTTTTAGAAGTTGATTTGCAAGTCTTTCAACTCAGTTGAACTGTACGTGGGGCATTCGTTTGATTCGCTGTCAAATTGCGGACAATTTGTACTAGGCTTGTGAAATCTGTGAAAGTGTGTGTGAGCGAAACGTAGACAGTAAGATGACTTTAAACTAGGGCAATGGGCAGGGTTGCCGCTGAAAAATTCGAAAAAGTCGCAAAAAAAGGGTCATGGAGCAAAAAAAGTCGCAACAAAAACAAATAATAGGTCTGTTCGCTTACGTCTGCTCCAAAAATAGTAAGGTATTAAATTTCATGGAGTGGGGGTAAAATTACGAAAAGTAAAGGAACGCGTTTAACCACAAAAGTTGCAACAAACGAATTGTCATTCACGTATGTATGTGAAATAGACGTAAACAAAATGGTGTTGCAACATACATGTACAATTTTGGATTTACAACAGAGTCCACCCTTCATGATACTTATCCCAGATCCAATATATTGCGATATGCAAATTTCAATATTCAGAACAATCAACTTTAATCTATGTTCCTTTTCTTTCCATGGTATTTTACTTTTTGCATTAAAATAAAAAAATACAAATAATTAAAAACAAATGAAACAGCTGAGTTGAGATAGTTCACTTTTTACTGGCATACATTTGTTGAGTGCTAAGATGTTCACGCATAAAAAAAAATATTTTAAACTAAATCTGTACAAAAGGAACACATTGGAAAAAATAAATTAATGAGTTTTTGTGTAATATGTATACTGAAACTAGTGCTGATTGATTGCTGACATATTTTTTGTACGAAAAAGTCTCAAAAAGTCTCCAGAAAAACTGAAAAGGGTCAAAAAGAGATGTTTTTTAAAAAGTCGGGTCATAGTCCCTTTGCGTCAAAAAAGGGTCAAATTGCGACTAAAGTCGCATAGCGGCAACGCTGGCTCTCGGTTTTAGCCGTGTATTTAAGTACACGTGTATTTGTGTCACGTGTACACGTGTAATAAAAAACTATTTATACGTGTAGACGTGTATTTTTTAAATACACGTGTAATTATAAATACACGTGTAATTAAAAATACACGTGTAATTGCAAAAAATCGCTTCATAATTTACCGGGTGCTTTTTCGTCTAAAACCTGCCCTTGGCCGCATTAAAACAAAATTCTACTCTTACCCCCTTTCAAGTTATAGCCCGTCCCTAGTGGGACACCTCCAATTTGGCGTCACAACCACTTTAACTGCTATAACTTCTGAACTACAACAGCTACAAGAATAGTTTTGTACATATTGGAGAGCCAATCAGAAGCGCATAAAAAATGTTGAAGATTTCACGTAATTCTATGCAAACACAAAAAAGTTATTGCTCCTTAAACTTAAAATTATGAAAATTTGTTGTTCCAATTTTTTACTTAAAATGCTTTTTTCTCAAAACTTTTACTCAATAAAAAACTTTTTTTTTACTTAACTTTTATCGTTAACCAATTGCCTTAAAATCATGTAAAACAATTTTTTCACGTACGATTAACAGAAGTTCTAGTAAAAATCATTTTTTGTCAGACAAATATGATAAAAAAAACCATACAAAACAACGAATTATTATAGCCAAAGGTTGGCTAAATCTACCAACACCCCTCGTTCAATTATTCTTTGTTTTGTCTGTGAAAAATGATTTTTACTAGAACTTCTGTTAAACGTACGTGAAAAAAATTGTTTAACATAATTTTTAGGCAATTGGCCAACAATAAAAGTTAAGTAAAAAAAAAAGTTTTTATTAAGTGAAAGTTTTGAGATAAAAGCATTTTAAGTAATAAATTGGAACAACAAATTTTCATAATTTTAAGTTTAGGGAGTACTAACTTTTTGTGGCTGCATAGAATTACATGAAATTTTCAACATTTTTATGCGCTTTTGATTGGCTCTCTAAAAAAAATAAACTATTTTTGTAGCTGTAGTAGTCCAGAAGTTGTATCAGTTAATGTGGTCTTACCATCAAATCGGAGGTCCCTTACTTCGACGGGCTACAACTTGGAGGGGTATGAAAATAGACCTCCTCTGCCCTACGATTTTTTCTTCGCCAGAACTTCAGGAATCCCTAGTTAGGTGATTATACCTCTTAACTGGGACACCCTGTATTATCGTAAGTTTAAATTTTATAAAAGTGAAGCCAACTAAATACATACATAGTTTGGTATGAAGTTTGTATGAAGTATTTGATATTTATTTTCTAGAAAAAAGAACCTATAGTAGATTCGTAATCAGCATCAGCAGCTTAATAATAAAGGAGCAAAAAATAATAACTAGAACACCACAATTTTTTTTAAAATCTTCCTATTTCAGGACGAAACGACTGGACTAGTTGAGATGTTATCGTGGCTTTTTTTTGAATCATTAAATTTGAATTATAAAATTGCATTTATTTTTTATCGCCTACTGGATTAGCTGATCCATACAAAACGATCTAAAACTAAATACACGTGTAATTCTAAATACACGTGTCATACTAAATACACGTGTAAATAATATACACGTGTTCATACACGGATAATTTAATTACACGTGTAACACGTGTACACGTGCTATAGGGGGCATTACTTTAAACGCACACATAAAGAAAATTCTTGATATTTGTGGCAGTTTATACCAAGTCTTTCAACTCAGTTGATGTAGTGTGTAGCTAAGTATCAATTCAGTTGACAACTAAATTTACAATTGAATTGAATTGTGTATGGGCTGCTTTAAGTATAAAAGCAGACTTAGCTAGAACCACACTTGTCTCGTGTGGTGTGTCGCTGTGTGTTGTGACGCTATGGCTTTCAAATATTTCTTATAGCTAGAAACATACTTGTCTCGTGTGGTGTGTCGCTGTGTGGTGTGTCGTGACGCCATCACTCGTTTTTCGATTTACGCCAGAACGCTCTCTGGCGCTATGGCGCGTCACAACACACGAGACAAGTGTGGTTGGGCTTGTGTCGCGTCATAGCAGTTCAAAACAAATTTGAGAGCAGAAGTTGAACTAAATAGTTCCGCTAAATTACGGATTTTATTAAATAAATGATCAGCACTACTAGTAGAATCGATTGAGCCATGTTTGTCCGTCTGTTTGTATATCACAAGAGTTTTTGTGGCTTAAATTTGCAGCTAAATCGATGAAATTTTTTCTACGAGGTCTTTTTTAATGAGATAAAGAAACTCGAAAAATATTATGTAAGTACATATATAAAAATTCACCTCCTCCAGAAATCAGCCCGTACATTATACGAAAATGACCACGGCCACTTTTTCAGGTGTTTTCAAATATCAACAACAAGAAAAAAAAAATGTTCTTTTGGCGTCACAACACACCACACGAGATAGGTGTGCACGGCCAGCGTCACGACACACCACACAGCGACACACTACACGAGACAAGTGTGGTTCTAGCTTAAGTATTTTTTTTTTTTTGTAAAGCCCCCTTTTCCCAGAACAAAAATCGTTGCGAGAAAAAAAATCGTTGCGAAACAAAAATCGTAGCTTGTGGATTGTGGTGCGAGATTTTGAGCGCAAATTCCTAGAATTTCAAATTTCGCAACGAGATTTTTGACGTACGAATTTTGATATTTTTCTTCGTCATTTGAGAATTTTTTTTTGTGTTATTTTCCTATTCTTATCACTCATATTGAATTAAAAGTATTTTGAACAACAAATTTAAATTGTTTAAAGGCGCGAAAATGTGTAGTTTCCCCTTTTTCTACTCAAAATTAATACAATTGTTTTCTCTTTCATTGAAAACAATGTCAAAAAATCGCATCGAAAAATAAATCGTTGCGAGAAAGAATGGTCCGGGCCATTCATTTTCTCGTTGCGAGAAAGAATGGTTTAATGGTTTCTCGCAGTGAAGATGCGAGAATTTTGACACAATAGGTCTGTTCCCGTACCTGTCGAAAACAGCCGAAAACAGGCGAAATCAGTCAAATCTTGTTCCCGTACGAAGATTTTTCATATGTTTTGCCAGAAGAGAGTGTAGTTTTCGGCTGTTTGCAACAGTACGGGAACAGACCTATTTTCGGGAACCAAATTTTTTTCTGTGTTCCTATACAAAATGTATTCTTATAAACGGACACTACCAGTAAGAAATTCCCACTAAACCAATGCTAAGAGGCCATGTAACTCCTAGAGTTGAGTATGCTATGCCATTCCCTCACATCAGCTTAAATTAAAGTTTATTGACAATGAGCCCTGAGCACATTTCAAGCATCAGTCCAAATATCCATGATAATCCTACCAATACTTCAGATGTAGGATGTTGTGCTGTTTTAAACTTTGGCAGTATGGACACTGGTTAGTACTCGGCTTTGAAAGTTTAAAGGGAAACGAAATGGTCGTTAAACTGGCAAGGCAGCAGAAGCCTGTATCAAAACCTACCGGACGAGAATGTCTTTCCTCTTTCTACTATAGTTCTTTCTTTTTATTATACACTTAGGACTGCTGCCGCCGAATATTTATTTATTTTTAAATATCTGGATGATCGAGATTAAATCTTTTATTGTCTGATCTTGCTGATTATATGTTTGGTAGGTTCTATTTGTTTATAGGGAACCCCCAATAAACCAGGAAGAACCCTCATGTAAGTAGTAGACTTGGTGTCTAGCGCTGTTATCACTTTTATCCTCCTGCGAAGGAGACACGATCTGGCAAGCTCTCTAAGTCATTTGTTTAAAAAGAAACCTTATCGACTCGCGTATATCCTAACTCAACCTAATCTATCTGTCTTCTTTAAAAAAAATAAAAAATAAAAACTGATAGCGTGATAAGCAACAGGATAGGATAACTCGCTTCCAGGGTCAAAGTTGTTCACTGAAGGTTCCGCTTTCAAAATTGCCAGGCCAATTGTTTTGCCGTGCACTAAAAACGGTCGTGCAATAGCGTGTTGCTCACAAGTGCAACAACCTCTCGCGCATAATAATTGTAAATTTTCCAGGTTGTTGATTTTTCGCGAAATTGGAGCTGCACTACATGAGCCCCAGCCCAGCGGCAAGCGTGCTACAGTGGATGCATTTTTTTGATTTTAATTTACCAGTAACCTTGATGAACTCAGGTCATGCCTGACCGTTTCGCTAAGTGATGATTGCTTTTCGGTATGATTTGGAATCGGAGCTTAGTACTCTGCGCTTGCACTTTGAAGAGATGCTCACTGCACTCTGTGGATTTCTGTGGACTTTAATTGCACAGTCGCACGCTATCTGCTAATTATTTTGCGAATAATGCACTAATTACCCTGGCATCAGTGTGTGTAATGTCTTGGGAGGAATTATTGGATTCTAGAGAGCTCAGTGAGTGGAAATATCCGTGTGTTTTCGGATTGCTTGTTATTTGGCTCAACGCAACTAAAACCATATCAGGTATGTGTGTTACATTGTTTAAAATATAATAACGCCCGGCGTGTTCATTGCCAAGCAGTAGATAATTTTTTTTTTAACCTTCTTGTAGACATCAGATTTAATGGAGAAAAAAGAAATTGTCTATGAAATTAGTAATACGTTTATACTGGCTTTTGCTCTAACATTGGCGAAGAACAGAGTCCATCGTTGAACGCGAGTATCTTCATGTAGTAACACTTAATTATCATCATTGTAGTTGGTACATCTTGTTATGAATAAATACAGTTTTGCCTGGGCAATTGAAGCTCAGAAGTAAATAATAAATGTTTTGTTTGTATATACAAAAATATGTACATACATATATATATATAAAGTATCAATTTATCTGGATATGTGCCCAAATATATCTTGATATCTTGATAAACATGCATAATATCTACATGAACGAACTTATTTAGATTGTTATGATGACAAAAGCCGCCATTCTAGTCTCTATTAATATAGACGGTGGCCACCTCTTTCGAATGCCTGACAAGCAATCAAAGAGTATCATTTGTCAATGCGCTACTCAATCCGCCGTTCGGAGTCGGCAAAAAATGGTAGGTCCCTTCCATTCCTGCAAAAATATAACACGCACATACAAATGGTTGCGAGAAGCAGGCCCAGGTTCACCCCGAGCTGTAGCGCCATCTAAAGTAAAGTAATACAAAAAAGAACTAATTCTTAAGGGAAAAGAAAGAGAAATTCCTAGAGCACTTGCAATTTATTCTATGACCACTTCACCTTTTCTTTGCCTCCATATGCGTCAGTCCTCGCACGGGTACGCTAGTACTATTTAATTCTTACCATCCTTTTATACCACGTTTCCACCGAGCTGAAACCTCGAGGTTTCGATGAACTTTTACGGTGAAACGTGGTATTAGATGACGAATGTTGTTTTTCAAAACTATAACCGTTCGACGGACGCTTTCTTGCTTATATCATTCACTCCAATTCTGAAAGTCGTATTTGTGAGTCGCATACGACCATATTCGTGTTTTGTAACAGTAAATACATTACAAAATACGAATATGATGGTATGCGACTCGCAAATACGACTTTCAGAATTGGGGTGATTGTCTAGAATCTACGTGTATAAAACAGTTTTCCATATCCAGTTTGAATCCAGCGGAGTGCAACCGCAAGGACCCCAGATAGTATCGGAAAATAAAGTAAAAGCATATACTTTGGAATGGTCTGAACCTAGACTGATATTCCCATTAACAGTAGAAAAAAACTGATAAAAGTACCGCCACTTGAAGTTCGAAATAGATACGCAGTTATTTAACAAAACTTATTTAATTCAAGACATTTTAACATTAAAATTAGTGAGAATACATTTATAGGAATTTAGGCTGCAACTTCATTTCCATTCTTAACTGGTGGTACTTCGCTTACGCCAGTCGATCCAAAGCCACCTTCGCCACGTTCTGTTTGCTCCAATGTATCAAGCTGGACCAAGTCTGGATAGAATATCTTCTCGCAAATCAACTGGGCAATGCGATCACCTTTCTTTACCTCGAAATCAAGGTCAGAGTGATTGAAAAGTACAACACCCAAATTCCCACGGTAGTCCTCATCAACGACGCCAGCTCCGACATCGATGAAATTCTTAACAGCCAACCCAGAACGTGGAGCAACACGACCATATGATCCCTCTGGAACTTGAATTTGTAAATCTGTCTTCACCAATTGTTTTCCCCGAGCTGGAACTAGACAATCGTAAGCACTTCGTAGATCAAAACCAGCTGCTTTCGTGGTTCCTTTAACTGGTTCAAAAGCGTTTTCAGTCATTTTGACAAAACGGAGTACACATTTACCATCTAGACGCATTTTTTTAATTTCTGGTTGCATTAATAATTATAAACTTAAAAAAGACGAAAAGGAATTACAATTACACAACCGAACGCCGGTAGATAGGATTTGATAAATCGAAAATGAATGATTGAAATTGGCGCGAACATTTTGTGCGAAGAATTTTTTGTTATTAAAAGGAAGCATCCAACTGATGTAAATGAACAATCGAAAACGTTAGATGCCATTTTAGGACAGGGTGGCAGATAACAAAAACATACAGATGTTGGTTTTCGAATGTTATAAAAAGAATATTGCCCTGGTTATCGCAATAGTCCCGAACACAACTTTTTCAAGACGTTTTGTGCGACATTTTTGCCCCTATTCCATAACACAACTCAATTTATTCGAGTTGGCTGTCATTCAACTCCACTTTTGCGCAACTCAACGAATTTTTCATATTACATAAAACAACCTTTTTCAGTTGTGATTGTAAAAAAAATTGCATACTTTTAGATGCGAATAACAACTACAAATTGACTATTTAACGTAAATCTGACCTCTGGTGGTCGAAGTAGAAAATAATTTTGCCAACAGAAACTCAATATTCAATAAAAACAGAATGAAAATAAGTTTTGATTTGTTTTTTTTAATGATAATAATGATGAAGATAATATTGTTATTGTTGTGCGCATATGAAAATCTATCCGTGACATATTCCAATTCCAACTAGAAAAAATGCAGTAAAGAATATGCATTTGCAATGTGTAAATTACTTCTGTTATTTTTAAATATTTACAAGTGTTTTTGTACTGAACACAGAAGCATTTTGCTTCGTTCAAATCGAAACCAAAGATTTGCTAAAATTGCATGGACGCTCGATTGCAATTGCAGTACCACTACCAGTTCCGAGTGCTGAAGATGTAAAACTATTTTCTCCAACTAATGTGGACTATATGCTTTTAAGCTGCACACGTTGTTTAATGACGTTATTAATAATATTGCATTATTTCATTTGTCCGATATACGTCTTTTTGTCCATTTTCCATCTTTCGTATCTCAACATTTACTCTCAAACAACTGCTTAAACCCAGTTGTTAGTTTTTGACAGCTCTAGCAACCAAAACATAACTGCGTTGTCTACCATAATACCAGAAAAATTCCCACACAACTCTAGAGAGGATTCGCCATCTTGGTTTTATGTTGACAGGCAACTCTTTTTCTCAGAGTTGTGTTCAGTAATACCGAATTTCAAATTTCAACCAAATTTCAACTCAACTTAACAAAAGTTGTCTTACGGAATAGGGGCATTTATGTCATGAGTTCAGACTGGCTAAAATGTCAGCACAGTACCGTTGGTGGGAAAGAGTTTCCAATCCCAAAAACAAAAAGTTTTGTTTACTGTTACACGTGAGATATGGGGTTTAGCATTGCCATGTAATAGTATTGTACCATGCCATTGAATGCACTTTTTATGTTGATTCCCTCAGAAAATTGTAAGGCGTTTATCGTTGCTCGTGTTTAATAAAACGAAAAGTCCATCAGACTGTCTCCATAAACTTTTATAGGTTAAGAATGGAATCAGGGATGTGTTTTAGTTTTACATTTATAATACGTACATTCACAACCACTGCCTAGGTCCATACCCACTCCACTCTTCACCACAGGTCATTATCATGCCCACCTTCTCCGCCTTGCAGTTGAGAATTTGATAAAACTTCTCACCATTCAAGATGAAAGAAATATGTCCGTTAGATCCGGATGTTTTTTGTTTGTTCAGTGACAGCTATCTGGTCCAGATTGTGTAGTTTTCTTTTCAGACAGTAACATTAATTCTGAATATGAGTCATTTTGGTCAACTCATATGGAAGTTGCTAATAACTGGACTCCAGCGCTCCCTAGTGAGCGGTATTTCTGCCTATTTTCTTTCCCAGGGCCCAGACTATCTCTGTACCAAATTACATTATAATTGGTTGAGCGGTTTAGGCGTGAAAAGGTTTTGTTAATAACTTGACTCCAGCACCCCCTAGCGAACTGGGTTTTCACCTATATCCTTCCTCAGGTCCCAGACTATCTGTTTGCCAAATTACATTATAATTGGTTCAGCGGTTTAGTCGTGAAAAAGTTTTGTTAATAACTTGACGCCAGCGCCCCCTAGCGAACGGGTGTTTCACCTATGACCTTCCTCAGGTCCCACACTATCTCTATTCCAAATTACTTTACAATTGGTTCAGCGGTTTAGGCGTGAAAAGGTTTTGTTAATAACTTGACGCCAGCGCCCCCTAGCGAACTGGTTTTTCAACTAGGTCCTTCCTCAGGTCCTAGACTATCTCTATACCAAATTACATTACAATTGGGTTCGGCAATCTTGCATGCCTGTGGATACCCGGCTTTAGTCTGCTTTTACACTTTAGACTTTTGAGGCTGCACATTTTTCGAATTTCTCTTTGTATTTTTCTTTCGTGAGTCTCTCGCTTTTACACTTCAGACTTAACTCTTTTGACTCAAATTTGACATTCCTCTTTTATTACAAGCAACCAAACACAAATACATAGAAAACCCGACTCCTGTGCTCTAAACTAAAGCAACGAGAACATATGAAGCACACAAGGATAAAGTGAAGAACAGAAAAGAAAAATGTCAAAAAGAGTCGCTGAAAACTTTACCCTCGACACACAGGGCAAAATATTTTCCTTCTCATCTTTTCGAACTTTCTTACTCTTTTGCACCCATGTGAGTCTAGACTCACAAGTCTAAGTGTAAAAGCAGACTTACTCTTTTGCACTTATGTGAGTCTATACTCAGAAGGCTAAGTGTAAAAGCAGACTGCACTTATGTGAGTATAGACCACACATCGGTTTGTTTGGCGCTGAACTCTGTCTACAATGGAAAAGAAAAATATAAAATGCTGCCACTGCATAACGTAACATACGTTGCTATCTGTCACATTCTATCAAAACATATAAAACAAATCTCTGCCGGCAAGGGCAGGTATTTTATTTCCCTAAAGAAAAACTTAATTTTTTTTAGTAACAAATTACTTTAAAAGGTAATATAATGGATTTCACAAATTTCCTAGTCCGAAAGGTAAAACACATTTCAAAGCAGGGACATTCATATAATTAATCACTACTTTCTTATATCAGTGCCCACCAACAGCTATGTATATTCCGAATTTTATCACATTCGAGGAGGAGCAGCGAATTCTATCACAAATCGAAAGAGCACCAAAACCCAAATGGACCCAGCTCCTCAATCGGCGCCTTATCAATTACGGTGGGATACCACACCCAAATGGAATGATATCCGAAGAAATACCCGCATGGCTGCAGGCGTATGTTGACAAAATCAATAATTTGGGTGAGGTTCACCATAAAGGAATTCATAAGTTACGAGAAAATCAATTTCAGGAATTTTCGAATCGGAAAAGGCCAATCATGTCCTAGTAAATGAATACCTTGCCGGACAGGGAATTATGCCACATACCGATGGACCACTTTTCTGCCCAATTATTACAACAATTTCCTGCGGTTCACATACAATATTGGAATTTTTTGAACGTCAGGCATCTGTTGATACAGAAGACTTACCCATTTTAGCTAAGGATATTCGTTATAAACTGTTGCTGGAACCGCGTAGCCTACTGATTCTGAAGGACACAATGTACTCCGATTATCTGCACTCGATACGTGAATGTAGTGAAGACACGCTTTGTGATCGTATTTGTAATTTTGAGAATTGTGAAACCACATACAAGATGGGCGATAAGATAACGAGAAAAACGAGGATTTCGCTGACGATAAGAAACGTACCTAAAACGTCCAAGATGAAAATAAAGATTTAAGTGATTTCTTGACCATTTTATATGCGGGAAGATAATGGATTATCATTACCAGTGTCTACAGCACAGGGAGTGGGTATTTCTGCACTTGTTTTTTTTTTTTTTGAAATCCATTTATTTATTAGAACTTCAACTTGGTTTCACCTGGATTTTTGTGCACTAGTGGCAAGTCATTTTGTAAATAGACAGTTCATAAATGCACACAGAGATAAGCATACTTGAGGTCAATGGGCGACATTATTCTTCAAATCAGATATCAGGTGCTGTTGGATTACACCGAATTCATGTTATTTTGCAAAATGTAGTAAGACGGCTTTGATATTTTATCGGCGAATGTTACATTCTGTTTTTCTAATCGATTACACCGAATGCACGAAATTCACACGTACTTCAATATAAATTTCCTAGATGATTTATTATATTGTTTAAATAATACAATACATATAGACTTAACTTTAGTGGCTATTTTTTTGTAACCTTAACCACTGAGAGAAGAATGCTGCATACATTATGTGTCAGACTTTTGTCTGATTTTTGTCAATCAGAAAATTTACAATTACATAATCTAAAGAAAGACGAGCGCAATAAGCGAGTTCTGCCACATATCAGTATGAATTGTTATAAATGAGGTCGGCTACGAATATTTTAAAATCAATTACATTCTAATTTTAAAAAATATCTATTCCAATCGACTTAAAAATTACAAGATAAATACAATTTGCAACAAACTCTAAATACACAAAGTACAGCTAAAGTGATTGCATTTATTAAGATACATATAAAAAGTAACGTAAAGGCAATTTGTGTAGCGAATTTGAAATACCCACCTCTGACTCGCGGGCACTGTAATTTTCTGATCCATTCCCTATTACATATTTCCATTCTGTGATTCAATTTAAAATTATACAAGAAAACACTTTACAATATTTATTAATCGTCAAGCAATGAAAAAAGCAATGTTGTGCTTTGTTAAGCGTTCTAAACAATTTATTTATTCTTTAACTACTTAATGTAATAATTTATTAATTAAAAAAAAGTAATAATAATAAAACTGTTTTCCGCAGACCATTTGCACATCAATTGGGAGTTGGAATTATTTCGTAGCGTTTTACATGAGATGGCGTAGGTTGTAGGTAGTACACTGAAACCTCCATTAGGCGGGCAGTAACGGTGACAGCATAGCCGCCTAAGGGAGTTGACCTACAATTCTTTTTTAAATACATTTTTATTTATCAAACCAAAAACACGGCAACTTTATTTGAAACGATTAAGACAACGAAAACAAAACTTCTGTCATAGCTGCATGGATGCGGAGGAAGAAGCAGCTGCCCAGCACTCTCCCCCAAAAGAAAGAAAGATTGTGAGAGAATATTTATTAATAGTCCGTCAAGATAACTCAACAAATATCAATAAAATATGGAAATATGGAGGCAGAATGTACCGTACCTACGTAAATGTGTGCGTTATATTTTGTCATTTCGTTTGCATCTGTTGCGACTGTTAGCAAGTTCTTACATATGTTTCTTTTAAATTCAAATCAAAATAAAAACAAAAACCCGGTATGAAGCAACGGAGGAGTTGTTCTGTTTTTGTCCGTCTAATGGAATTAAATTATGTATATAATTCCTATCCGCGTCCGATCAAGGGAGTGTCCGGTTAAGGAAACGTTAAATATATGCAATCTGAAACATAGACGCTTGGTTAGGAAAATTTATCGGTCTAAGGGATCGGTCCGTCTAATGGAATTAAATTAAATAATACTTATCCGCGTCCAATCAAGGGAGTGTTCGGTTAAGGAAACGTAACATGTATGCAATTTGAAACAGAAGCTTGGCTAGGAAAATTTATCTGTCTAAAGGATCGGTCCGTCTAATGGAATTCAAGTAAATAATTCCTATCCGCGTCCGATCAAGGGAGTGTCCGGTTAAGGAAACGTAAAATGTATGCAATCTGAAACATAGACGCCTGGTTAGGAAAATGTATCCGTCTAAAGGATCGGTCCTTCTAAGGGAGCTGTCCGCAATGGGAGATTTCACTGTACATTCTTCATGTATTACCTAGCGTCGTAAAACAGCTGTCATTAGGCGTCAGTTTATGTATGTCATTTGGTTGGGGCGTAAATAATACTAATGACAAAATCGGCGATCGATAGATGTCACTCATCGATCAATTTATTGACACTCACAATAGGGGCCTTTATACTTTAGCGAATATGTCGAACTTGTTCCGAAAAAATTGGAAAGTTTTACGTCATTACTTTAATATGAAAAAAAGTGCTGCCAAAAGCCATCGTATTCGTCGGAATTGGTCTCCACGTTGTGAAAGTGGTGAATTTCGACTTGGAAGGAAAGGAACGACCTGGACAGTCAACAAATTTCGAAGATGAAGAATTGGAGGAATTGCTTGAGAAAGTCTCATGCCAAACAATTCAGGAATCGCCTGAATCGTTGGGAGTTGACTTTTCGCCGGTAGGAAAACACTTTAAAGCTATGGGAAAAAGCATTATTATTAAAAAAAAAACTTAAAAACTACACTACACACAAAACACTACAAAAAAAAAAAAAAACAATAAAAAAGAAGGCACGAACATTGTCTATATTAACAAAATTCATTTCGTTTTCTTTATCACAAAATTTTACATGTAGTTTAGTTTGCTTTTATTTAAGTCAATGAAATATTTGAATTAGCATTTATTGAAAACTTTGTAAAAAAATATATCTAAAAACACATTTAAATTGAATTAATAAATAAAATACCAATATATATGTACATACATATATTTAAAGATTATACAAAAGTATAATACATATAATATTTTCGTTGTGTATTGTTTCATTAAACTTTGCAGGATGGCACCGGTAACAATAATATGACAAACAGAATGTCATTTAATATTTTATTAAGTACTCTAATAACTGGTAATTAAAACAAATTTCATCGGAATTGGTTAATGGCCACACATAAGACAGATATGTAAGTAATTTCGGATTGAGATGAAATTATCCTGTTTTTAAATCATCATAATTGATTGGGTAAAACACATTTCTGATTCTGATTCTCAATAATGACAAATACTCGTATGTATGATCCTGCTATTTCCATCAGTGTTTCCTGTGACTACTTTAATTTTTCTTTCGTTTTCTTCCTTCTTAAATGCAAATTACTTTGATTTTGATTATTGTACGTTAACATGCTAATAAACAATAATAGAAGTGTTAAAATTCCAAACTTATACAAAATGCATTACAATATAATTTAACAATAATATTATGTATGTATAAATTGCTTTAAAATTGTTTAATACTTTCCTATAAAATAAGCTGTTTTTTGTATAATTAATGTTTTTAAAAAAAAGTACAAGATTAGCAACGGAAAAGCTTTGAGCTTATATAAAAATATTTTTTTTGTTTTTTCTTTAATTAAAATACGGAAATTTTTTTTAATGAAGATACACGATCCTTCTGGTGGTAGCATCGTTTTTTTTTTTTAACTTTTAAGACAGAAAGTGGTTGTTTAAAAATAAATAAGCTTAAGAATAAATAACAGTTGTTTTGTTTGTTGCATTAAACACAGTACGATGATGGAACTTCCAAGATGATTGTTCCAGCGGAATGTCGGAAGTTTGGATTTTCAACACCGGCGACTCCTTCAATAACGATTGATCGTGGTTTACCACCTAAACGGCATTGTATTGTTGGACTTACATCAACACGTAGTTCGCGGTTGGCGATACTAAAAATAAAGAAATTTATATTGATTACTAAGTGAGATGGAGACAAGCTGATAGAAACTAGTAAGAAGTTCTCTAACCAGAATTAGGAGAGATATAACTTTAAAAAAGTAGGGAGTATGGGATACGTATCCAGTTCAGGAATAAAACGATGGACATCTTCTACGTTAAGCATATTCTAATAAGTAACTTTTCTACTTACTCCTGAAACTTTTTGCAGACGATCCCTACAAGTTCTCCAATCCTGTCCTCTTTCAGCGGCGTATGCTCGCCTTGAAGAACGAATACCAAATCATTGTTCGCCGGCGAATGGAACACAATCAGTTGATCTCGTCCCGTGCTTACACTAATTGAAGTTAACTGCAAATGAAACAAATTAATTGTGAACAACTGTACAAGTCTACGCCGGCATTCTTACATCCTTAATGAATATCGATCGTTTCATATTCTTAAATTTATTCTTCGCTCCGTCTAGCTTATAAATCGCGGTGTCTGTTAATATAAATGCACGATCCGCACTCTTGTTGTAGCGATTGAACTTTTTGACAAACGATGAAAACATCACAAATTTGAAACCGTCGGAGTTCTTTAAGTTCTTCACGCTGGCATTGTACGCGGTGAAACCACTATTCTCATGCGTATTGGCCAAATAATCACCAATCCACTTCCTCGCGTGTCCCCAGTGTTTGCGACGTCCCTTCAAAGCACTGGCAGCGATAATCTGCAACCGCATTTGTGGCCACTCTGAGCGTGGGAATTTACGTAAAATCATGTACGCTCGCCAATTATCAAAGAGACGTCGAAGACGAGGTTCTGCAGTGCGTCCAGCTAATGGTGGCTCTGGCCATTGTATACTCTTGCCGTAGTCTCGCATATTTTTTGCATGACGGAACCTTTGAGCCAAATCGTCGACATACGATCGCAGTTTGTACGTTTTGTAGTAACGCATAATCAATATGGCCGCTTTCATTTTCTTGTAGTTCTGGCGACATATCCAGCCACGAACTTGTTTCTGCAGAAGGGTCACAATGTGAGGAATCATTTCGTTGCGTTGAGACTCCAACGAGAATAGGGTTGTTGGAGATCTAAAGAGAATTAACATTTTAAAGAAGTCCAAAAGCTATGATCATCATCTTACCTTATAAATATCTTGGTTTTTCCATACTTAACGTCGTTATTGAATTTCTTTTCCTCGATGAGAACCTTGACACCATCTTTGTCGCTACCACCGCGGAAGTTCGGCCATGTATATTGGGAAATCATCTTGTAACGCAACAAGAATTTGTCATATCTTTGGCGATGAACGAAACCAGCTCGCCGAACGCGAACATTCTCCAACAGGCCAAGATATCGAACTTGGTGTTCAACTCGCATGTCATCGAAAACTGTCGGACTCTTAATGTCGTTGGGTTTGATGCAACGCACATAGAATGGTTCTTTCTTTTGCAAAGTGTTGACTAGCTCGATCATTGATTTCTGGAAGAGTGTACCAGCAGTAAGTGGGCGCTTTGTTGTCTTTTTTATGTCTTGAGCACCCTCGGGCCACATGGCACTAAGATTGGGATCTTTCGAATGATGTAAAAGTCGTTTAAAGTCCTGGTACAGAGTGTCCTTATTCTTTTCAATGAAACCAGTGACGTTGTAGATCACATCCCCAGCATAGTGAGTGACACGGAAGTCTTCACGATGTTTCAGCTCTTTATCCATTGGTTTCAGTTGGCGACTGGTGTAATGGGGGTGACTCTTAAGAGTCTTGTCCATGGCACCAAGGAGTGTTTCATCAGTAACTTTTCCGACACTGAGGCAGGCTTCATCCATGATAGCGATAATGCCCTTATGAGGCTGCTCAACTAAGTCACAGATAATCTAAAAGACAAGAATACAAAGACAAGAATAAATCAAGTGATCGACAGCGGAGATATATGTACATTCAAAAGGTGCGATAGTGCTTAAAGAGACATTCATTAATCGCGTATGTTTATAACTGGTTGCGACAATTATCCCGTATGCTATAAAGTGCAATTAATGACAGTAAATGAAGCACCGAAGCATAGCGGTGCATTCTTTCGTACAATGACACAGGCAGGCAGATTAGTTCTAGCATTATTATTTTTTTTTTCTTTGCAATTTGAAATGTTTGCGGTGTAATGACCGTATAACGTCACGGCGCAGGCAATTATATTGCTAAGCTGCCAAAGACCAGGGGGACACTCACCTTATTATTAAAATAGTCGATGTTTGTCCACTCTATGCCCTCCCTCATGTACTCTTCTTGCTCCTGCTTCAATACAAGCTCTACAGATAATACCAAAATATAAGTTAAATCTGTTTTATCTAAACCTCTGCAAACTTACCAATAAACAATTGCTGTAGTTTCTCATTACAGTAGTTAATGCAAAACTGTTCAAAACTATTCGAATCGAAAATTTCGAATCCGTAAATATCAAGCACACCAATCACGGAGTTGAAACGCGCTTGAGTCTTTGTGCCACGGAATACTATCGCCCGATTGATTCTGCTTATGATCCATGTGAAAAGACGATCGTATATTGCTTTGGCTAGAGCGTCCTTTCCGAATTCAGCTTGCGTTGCATTGTGCTCTTTCTCCATGACACTGCCGCCAGCGGCTATCACTCGCTTGGTTAGAGCATCGGATATTTCTTTCTCGGTAACTTGAAGGAGTTTAGCAGCTGATGCCAGGTGAGACTTATTGGCAATAATCAATTCATCTTCTTGGGCTAAAAATACACAGAAAGAAACATTGTTAGACTTATGGTTTGGTTAAAGGTAACTCATTAACTTACATTGGAATGTTACATTTCCCAAGTGTAGAATTGCGCCTACGACACGCCAAACAGTGTTCGTCTCTTCGGGTGTAAAGCCCAGCGTTCTAAAGGCGTTGCATGTGCCTTTATAGTCTGACTTCTCGGTGAGTACATCAATACTGCCCTGATTGGTATAATGGTATTTCATTGGATCCCGGTGAATATCGAACTGACGAAGTTCGTTGTCATTTGCACCACGAAGAAGCTGCAAGGTAATTGAGTTAGTTGTAATTGTCTGTGATGAAGTCCCCGTTAAGTTTGGGTTTCTGAAGTAAAAGTAGTATTTTAAGATTGACCACGCGTGACAAAGGACTTACAACTTATGAAAAATGGCAGAAGCAGAGCTTGCTCTCCAAATGCGTTACTGGACTATAAAAATACGGTTCTCACCACGTACATTGTTTTCACATTTAGCAAATTTTTTTTACTGTTTTAGTGACGATCATAGGCCATCTAGCAATGACATTTCCGGTTGGTTGAAGTGTAGCTTTCTTTTTTATTTCCCAGGTTTGGTATTTATTTTTACTACTCTACATTTAGTTATTAAAAGGTGAAATTAGATGTGTTTAGTTTATGTCCTATTACACGTTGTGTAATACTCAATACTAAGAAAGTAGGCTTTTTTTAATATCTATTAACTATTAACATAACTACATACCCCTACTTTGTTGTACTCGCTGAAATAAACTAATTAAAATGGTTAATTATTATTATCTATGTACGAGTGTACCTATTTCTAATTGTTGTAGAAGTTGACTTTGAGTTTTTATTAAAACAGATAAATTTTACGCGCTAGTATACGTTCCTTAAGTATAGGTGTACATGTCTTATGCATTATCGTCAATGAAAATACAGTAGAATCTCGTTTATTCGAACCTATTCCATTCGAAAAACTCTTAAATTTAAGAAATAACTGTCCCGCCCGGCTTCGCCCGTGTACTAACATAGTCGCGTTACTTATTAGGCAAAACGCTGCTCTAGTAATGTGGTTCTGGTGAGGGTTCTGGTAACAAATAAGAGCTGCCAAATCCGACAAACCTTGTTGAATCACACCAAATGTGATGTGAATAGGTTTGTTCGCTGCCGCCAGCCCTAGGGTGCACTGACTAGTGTCAATTATTTTCGTGGTTGTCGAAAAACCCAGTGCAACCCCCATTTCATCGAACGCAAATACCTTGCACTGACAACTGGCAATCTTTGAAAATTTAACAGAAATCAAATTTGGTTAATTTTCGTATAGTTCTGCATTTGTTTGGTTCGTTGTTTTATTAAGAAGCTTATCTGAACACAAAAAACACAAGCATAATGAGCAAAACCAACGCAATGAAAAATAACCAAATGACAAATCAGTTGATTTAATGTTTTGACAGCCTTTTTTTCTTGCACTGACGAAATACTCGGGGTAAATCCAGTGAAGAACCAGTGTCGACAACGAACGCAGGGCAGCATATTCAGTGCGTTTTCAGTGTAGCACTGGCGGACATAAAACGCATCAGTTCGTTTCCAGTGCACCCTAGTGCGTCCTAGGGCTGACATCAAACAAACCTATTTGTGAATAAGCAACAGCATATTTTTTCAACTATTATTTGGTTGTACCACATGAAATGTTCGATTTAGTAGCAAACATTTAAAAGCCAGTAATACTTTTTTATTTGTTTTTGCATTTTTGTTTGTGGGAGTTTGTTAATAACTTAAACCGAGCGCTATCTATCGGGTCCAGATTTTGTAATTCTCTTTTGGCACTATACCGACCTATATTGTGAAAATGAGTCATTTTGGTCAATAAAGATAGAATTCGTTAATAACTTCACTCCAGCGCCCCCCAGCGGGCAGTTGTTTTCCCTATGTCCTTCTTCAGGTCGCAGACTATCTCTGTGCCAAATTAAATTATGATTGGTTCAGCGATTAAGTCGTGAAACGGCAACAGACAGACAAACAGAGAGACAGACACACAGACAGAGTTACTTTCGCATTTACAATATTAGTGTGATTGATATCATAACCGTTTAGCATGAGTGAATTATATAAAAAAAACAAACAAATACATTTTTATGCGAAGGTTTTTGGGATTTGAACATTGACGTTACAAAATTTACTGGCCGAACATAATGGTGAAGCTGCAGTTGAAGTATACAGCGCTGTCAAATAACATATCTTATTGCGCCTTAATACAGTTAAAGAAACCAATACAGAATCAACAAAGAAGCGTGGTTTGAAATCTATTTACTATATTCTTAAGATTCTATCTAACCTCATATTCAAATTCTTATTCTTGATGGTATGTACATATTTTGTAAGAAGGATTTTTTTTTAAATTATCATATACTGTAGTAGTAGTATTGAATTTATGTGATCAATAACTTTTTTCTCCCAAATACAATTTTTTTTACAAATTCTATTTACCAATGGCAAAACCCATATACAGTGGTGGTCAAGTATAACGAATGCCGATATAACGAATAATCGATATAGTGTACACTTTTTCCAAATGCATTCTATATAACGAATGTTGTTATAATATGTATGTACATGCTTTAAAACACGGAAAGAGACAAGTTTACTTCCGATGGTGTTGTACCTACATGCCACCGAATGTAACACCGTTGATCCAACCAATGGATCAAAATGCCATTCGCTTAGTTAAGCTATTTTATAGAAATATGGTTTGATCTTTGGAAATAATAATAAAAAAGTTGGATGATGAGCTTCTAAAAAATTTAGAATAATGCGATGTGGTTAAGGAACCAGATATATTTTTTCCTTCTGTGAAACGGGCTTTACAAACATCTCTTACTCAGCCCTGCACAACGTGCACAATTGAACGATCGTTTAGTGCATTAAGAAGAGTGAAAACTTGGCTGCGCTCAATAATGGGCGAACATAGACTTCAATGGTAAAAAAATGTATATGCATATAAATTTAGACAAAATTTAATCAATTGTGTGTTCTAAGCGTTCATCGGGAAATCGTACATGAGAACAAAAGCTCCATACAAGAGGAAGTATTAAACAGATTCACTTCAGATCCTAGAAGATTAATCTTGAAGTAAAAAAAAAACAAGATTTTTATGTCCTATTTTTGGAGTGGCCATTTGTCCTCCCCTGAACTAATTTCTGCGTACGCACTTGTTTGTTGCTGTAGCGTAAACAAATTTATATTTTGGTGTACTTGCAACTACAGAGGAAGTGCTAATTTTATCGGTCGCCATCTAGAGCTTAGTATGGAAAAGTAAGCATTTTTAAACGCGCTTATAACCACTTAAAAAAGGGACATCTGGGCGCTAAAATCATTTTAGCCCACCCTATGAAATATGTTTATAGGAGAGTGGATATTGCTAATCAACTCCATAAACTTTCGAAATATGTACGAGTATCTTAAAGTCTCTAAATGTAATTACATGCATTGCAAGCGATTAACTACCATCGCCAATGCAAAGTTCAAGTTCAAATGATAAATTAAAAACAAAAAAAAAAAAAAAACTACAAATTGGAAACTTTTATCTCTTTTCTAAATTAAATTGAAATCCCATTGATAAGATAGGTGTTCCTATGCCATATAAACTACGATTAGATACACACGTATCCCAATGCCCAACTTACCTGGTAAAAACTGTGGAAATTTCTTTCGCCAGATTGCTGTTGTATCACACGCGATTTCTCTAGCAAATAATTGGTAATAACCCCACCTACGGGATCGGCTTTGTAATCGAATTCAATGTCCATATACTTGCCGAATCGGCTGGAGTTGTCGTTGCGATTTGTTTTCGCATTGCCGAAGGTTTCCAGAATCGCATTGCTCTGAATGAGGACATTCTTAACTCTGCGAATGAGAAATAAAATAAAAAAATGATCTTAAAATCAAATAGCCCGTAAAATAAGTGCAATTTATGGGGGTTGTGGTTTTATGTCTATTTAAACTGTCATCTATTTTTATTTACGTACATGCAAGTTTTTCTAATTAATAAAAGTCACCAGTGACTATTGAATGCTTGGTATACGCTCTACTCTCTATAAAATTAAAAGTCTTATCGTAAATGTGCGTGCACTAAAACTGTATTAAAGTAATTCAATCAAAATAAAAGTCACACAGCCAGTCGCGTCCGTAGAAGAGGCCATTTAATGGTTATATAGGTTATTGCTGAGGCTCTTATGGGTTAGGATTAAGACTCAAAGGAGAAATCTTAAATTGGTTGTAAATTGCAGTCACCGGGATCAGAATGCGAATGCATTTTTTTTTTCTTAAGATCTTAGCGCTCATCTGTCATCGCTTGACTTTCCACGTCTCCACACACCGAAGGTTAATCTATTTTCCATGATTTTCTGAATACGCTCAAGTTTCTGTACCTCAGTTACTTTGTTATCGGATTGCATAATTCGGAAAATAAAATAAATTGTCAATATTGGCCAGGGCCTTCCAATTGTGAATTCAATCACGTTCATTAACATTACTGAGGTGTCTCTTGTCTCTATCGCTTCCAGTGAGTCAGCGTCAGCGCTCTTCAATCATTTCAAATAATAATTTAAGTGTTTGACATTTTTAAACATTTGTTTCTTGCTTTTGCTATAACAATGAGCTCATTATTTGCAAGTGATAAGCTTTCTGAGAGATAAAACAAAAATAATAATACTATAATAGAAAACTACTTATCAACAATTTTTCCAAGATATGTTCATAACTCAAAGATATGCCGAATGTTGTTATATTTTTATCGCCAAAGGAATAATTAGTCAAAAAAATATTTTGCAAAAAAATTATTCACTCACATTATGCAATATTTGCATGAATGTGTGTTTTGATTGTTTTTTAAATTATTTTTTTTAATTCTTTTTATTTCGAAAGAAATTAATTTGAATTTTTAATGTGAAATTTCACAAATTAAATTTATAACTAAGGTGTCCACTAATGAGGTCTGAAAATTGATTGTATCTATTTCTATATATGCGGGTAGCTTTTATATCTTCATGGAGAAAAATAATAGAGCGATCTTGAGAAGAAAAGAAACATTGAAAAGTACTTTCGTTGAGTTTGTATTAAAACGAAAGCAAATTAACTTTTGCTATTCTTACAAAGTATGTGATATGGGTGAACATAAGCCTTAAGCAAGAAGAATAAAACAATTCTGGAGCAATGATGCCCTAGCGAAATAGCGTTTGTTCAGAATAATGTTAATTGGATTTGTGCAGCTTTGGTGACATTAATAGCTAGAGCTAGAGTCAAACTCTCTCAAATTGAGAGGGGCCCGATTAAAAATAAAATACAAATGTTATACATATGTACCCAGTATATAATAATTAAAATGTATATAAACAATTTTAAAGTTATAACATTTTTTTTGAGTAGAGACGCATTGAACCGAAACTTAACTTCTTTTAAAGTTCATTATCTCCTCGATTTTTTATTAATTTCCAAATTGGATTTCTTAGTATTCTTTGTTGAAAACATCTGTTCAAACACATATGAACTTTCAAACATTCATAATATGCGGATTTCATGGCCCTTAAGTTGGGATAATTATTTTGATTTTTGAAGTACTTTGTATGAAATTTTGACTTGGGGGTATTCTAGTCTGGCGGCACAAATTTCGGGTGTTTTTTGAAATTCGATAAAAAAAAACCAAGCATATTTTTACCGGCCATTTTTTTTATTAGATATTTATTGATATTTCGACGATACAAAAAAAAATTGAAAGCACACAAATTTTGAAAATTTTAAAAGTTACAGGCTGGCAAAGTGGGGTGGTAAAAAATAAGGGTGCGTCCTTCTTGACATGATTCCAACCCTTCTGGTGATCAGAAAAAAAAAAGAAAAAAAGATTCTTAATCAGTAAGAATGTCGCTATCGTCTGAACCCTTTTTTTCAAAGTTTTTATTTTTTTAAAAATAGTAAATAACAAAATTTTTACATAATTCTAGTTCCAACGATAGAGGGATATATAAAGAAGTTCCACGCCAAATTTCAAGTTAATCGGTTCATTAGAACTTGAGTAATCACGTCAGACGCATTGGAAAAAGTAGTTTCGAGAAAAACGCATTTAAAGAAATACGTTACAACGACCTTCACATAGAGACTTTCTGAGAATTCATGGTGCATAAGAGACTTTCTGAAAGATAATTCAGGAAACGTTTGAAGGATATATTTTCGAAGGTCTAATCTTTAAAAATATGTAAAAAAAAAAAAAAAACATTTTTTCAAAATTCTAGACTAGAATACCCCCTTTATTGAACTTGAATATCACACTGCAAATCCATAAGGAAAGTGGATTCGGAAAGTGAAATGGATAAAGTCCACAAAACCTCGATGCTCAATTCATAGTAAAATTATACCAGAAGGGTCTTCCGAATCTCTGTATGGACTTAACAATGACGACTGGATCTTGCAAGAGGATAACGATCCAAAACATCAGAGTCGCCTCTGAATGCTTTGAAACTAGGAAAACGGTATAGAGACGTTAGATTGGCTGTTGCAAAGTCCTGATGCGTATCCATAAGAAAATGTATTCACTTTAATGAAGGAGAAGATCAAGTGAAAAAAAATAGCCACAACAAAATAAAACAACTTGTGCGGATCTTGAAACAAATTTGGAGATGGCATAGTTTAGAATATGCGCAAAAATTAAGTGAAAGTTGCACTACTACGCAATGCCAAGCAATTATATAAAATAATGGCAACTTGAAACGCAACTAATATAATTGCGCAACTCATTTTCTTTCAAGCTTTGATAAAAAAAATATGAGTTCATAATATTTTATCATTTTTCTCTTTTTCTTTTTTTTAAAGGTACATTTTTGTTGAACACACTGTACATACATTATGTATGTCTCTACAATTTTGTGTAATTAACCTTTCCTAGGATACGCAGAATACGTTTAACAAATGTGTGCATACATCCGTGGTAAAAAAACCCTCGCATACGATATTAGCTGATCATTCCAGAAGCAAAATGGGAAACAATAAATTACTGGACAATATCGATGTTGCTCAATGGAATGGGAGTTAGTAAGTTGTCCTGCAGAAAAAAATGACTGTTAACACCGCGAATGAAAAAACTAAGGCTTGAATGATCAAAAACTTATACAAATTGGACTCAGGCCGAAAGAAGAAAGAGTGATATTTTCAAATGACACCAAATTCAATTTATTTGGCCCAGACGGGAACGCGGTGGTTCACCGAAGAAAAGGTAAACGGTATTCAGATAATTGCATTTTACCCACCGTTAAGCACTCCCCTTATATTATGGCAATAACCAGATTTGGTGCTGTATAAATTGTAATCCTTAGGGGCTCAGTAAATGCCCAGAATACCAACAATTATAAAAAACGATGTTGTGTCTCCTTTATACCAATTTTGACAACATTCGATAGTGTGACTTTTCAGGACGATTCAGGTCTTGTACATAGGGCAA
Organism: Brachyopa scutellaris; assembly: GCA_949775065.1. Taxonomy (NCBI): domain Eukaryota; kingdom Metazoa; phylum Arthropoda; class Insecta; order Diptera; family Syrphidae; genus Brachyopa; species Brachyopa scutellaris. The sequence goes on from OX459112.1 coordinate 160,956,921, forward strand.
GATCGCTAAGTTTTTCTGCTGCGTATGATCCGTAAACTAAAATTTTTATAAACTTTTTTTTACTTTACTTCAATTTTGGGTACAAAACTACAAGGATTCTTTGGGGATTCTTTCTCTTCCATGGCCTTGTAGTAGCCTGGATCTTAATCCTAAAGAAAATTGTTGGCATTACATGGGTAAACAAATTAGAGAGACAAGGCCAACATCTGTTGCTCAACTGGAAAGTATAATGAAAGACATCTGGTATAAAGATTTAACAATCTCCCATATAAAACAATTGTTTGATTTAATGCCATGATTGATGACGTCATTAAGGAAGAAAGAATTCTTATTTGATGTTATTTTATTGTTTTAAGGTTGTATTCAATATTTACTTAGGTTTTTTTTTTATAGTTGCACTTGTACGTATGAAATTTTGAGAAAACTGTTTGACTAAATAAAACGTAAAATTCCCTTTTTTCATACAAATACAAATATACTTGAATTGTGTGGTCAAATTTCGACTAATATATATTTTTGTTACTCTAAAGTCTAAACTCTAAACTAACCAGTTTTTCCATATTAAACCAACAAATAAAAATTAATATTATATCATAAGAGAAACTTTGTGTTTTTCATAAAAATTGAGGAAAAGTAATGGTGCGTGGGGTTTTTTGTCCACAGGTGTACGCGTAGAACCTTCTTCCACTTACCTTTCAATCTCATTCTGGCCATGAACATTTGTTACCGCTGCAATGTATTTCATAATGATTTTCGATGCTTCCGTTTTGCCAGCACCCGATTCACCCGAAATCAAAATACATGTGTCCTGATGCCTCTGTTTTAGAATTCTGTACGCTGAGTCCGCAATGGCATAGAGATGTGGTGGATTCTCGAACAACTCCCGGCCTGCAATTAAAACATCAATTCCATAAAAAACAAACAAACACAAAAGTGAATCGTTCGAAATTGTTTACAATTAATGACCACCATGCAGCACCGCAGACGCAGTCAACAAACTCACCTTTGTATTTGTTTATCGTATCTGGACCGTAAATGTTCATCTGTCTGTAGGGATTCACCGAGACGCATACTTCACCGATGTATGTGTAAATGGCCCCAACTTGAAATCTGTAATTAAAAACAATTACGGTTTGTTGAGTTTTATATTTGATTTTCATATATGTATTGACAAGTGATTTAGTGTGTAGTGACTGTGGGAGGTATGCTTAGTGCCTTATGTTTGAAATGTCTGTCATGTGTAATGCGTTTGTTAAAGGGTTGAATTTAAATCTATGTACTTTTGTCTAATGCGTTAGGAAAATGTGGGAATCTATTAGAGGTGATGTATCTGTGATCGAGGGAACATCTGGATACATGAACTGGCGCCAGTGTCGAGTGCAGTAGTTCAATGTCTATCGTGGACATCAGTATATCCATTTGTTTGCCTTGAATACAAAGTAAGCAGAGATAAATACGATGGTTTTGCTTCCAAGGCTATTGCTTGCAAAAGTTGTTAACACTCTTACAATGTTGCAACTGAGTCAGAGTAAATCCAGTAGCGGCTAGCGCAGGGCAACAATAAGATATGTTTACACTTGTGTATCATAAAAGATCATAGTGTAAAGTAGGCTCTTAGTCTAATTAACAACTCAGGCTTGTAAATACCTTCATGTCGTACCAAAGGACATTGTAAATGTAATATCTGACGGTAAAATGCGATGTTTGCTTGTATAATTTACATATCCAAGGGGCGAATGCGTTTGGTTACATAACAATTGGAAAAAGATGGAACTAAAAGAAAATGCGAATGTTGTCGTTAGAGGTTATTCTGACTTGTTTTGACATCGTGGCATTTTAATAAAGGTTAATAAAGAAAATTGCTTAGATAGTCATGATTATTTACATGTACATTGTTAACCATTATTAAGCATACTTTGAGCTACAAGGCAATATTGATACCGATTCTATGAAGTTGGCGACGTTAGAGCAAGAGCGTGGCAAGCGACCATGTGCTAACTTGTGATATTTATTCTTGCTTTTATCTTCCTAAATTGTCTGATGGATCTACACCCTAATTTAATAATTTAAGCTGTCTATGAAAGGAACTTTTTCTGGAAGGAAGGCATCCCTGTACGAAGTCGTCAAATCAACTGGTAATGACAGAATGCTGTGACAGAAGATAGGAGGTGCTTTTTCGATCTCATACACTTGTAGACAAAAAAACAACCCTCGCATACGCTCCTTCCCAACGGGAGACAATTTATGTATGGTGAAATTAATAATCATCATCTATATTATTTCTGTAGTATAGGTACCATTTGCGGTGCTCACACTTAACCGATCTTAACGAAAGAGGTGTCAAAAGAAAGAGAATTTCCTGGAGCAGTGACGAATTGCACTTTCACTGTATAAATTTTAACAAACTAAAAAAACCGATCAAAAGAAATATTCTACCCAAAATGAACTCGCAAAAGAATAAACACTTCCCTTATGATTTCCATGGGATTTCCATCAGTTGACAGATGGAAATGTATTTATTTTGGTTGATATATTTGCTATATTGAAATCATATGGGAAGTGTTTGTGGTTTTAAGAGTTCATTCCTTTTGGTTGATATATTTGGGAATCATATGGGAAATATTTGTTGTTTTAAGAGTTCATTTTGGTTGATATAGTTGCTATTAATGCAATTGGGAGTGGACAAATACATACATACAAATATCAACCAAAATGAAGTTTAAAAAAAACAAACAGTTCGCATATGGTTTCCAAGGGATTTCCATGAGTTGACAGATGGAAATCAAATGGTAAGTTTGGATTTTCTATTGCGAGAGTTCTCGCACGGGCACACTAGTAAGCGCTAAGCACTAGTAAGCATATATTTTTTTTAGTTATTGGCAATAAGCATATTTACTAGCTGAATATCCTTCGAGATTACTACCGAGCACTTACGTTATTTCGTAATAAGTCACGAATGGTTCCTTTTTTAAGATTTTAAATGAAGAAAAAGCGTATATTGTTACTTTGCGTAAGGAAAAAGTGTGAAATCGCGATTATGCTCGTCGACTAGGGACTTATGAATGTAGTGTGCGGAACGTTTTGAAAAATGTTTTGAAAAATTTTCCGGACACTACATTCATAAGTCCCTAGTCGACACTTTTTCCTTTGACACTTTTTCCTTTCCAGCTCAGAAAGCTGGAAGCGGTAAACCCAAAAAGATCTCATAGAGATCAGCGTCAGATCCAGCCAGATTTGTTTAAAAAATTGGTTTGCACATGCTGGGGATTTTAACCGGTCATTCCAGGGACAAACTGGAACAATAACAATAAGTGATCGGACAATACTTATCGAGGTTGCTTAATGGGTTCGGAGTTAATGCAAAGAAAACCGCACTGAAAAAACAAAGGCTTGAATGGGCCAAAAATTGGACTCAGGTTTAATGGGCACGAGTGACAGTCCAATTTTTTAATAAGAGTCCAATTTATTAGGCAACGTGGGTGGTTCGCCGAAGGAAAGGTGAACGATATCCCGATAATTTCATTTTACCCAACCTTAAGCATTCATATTCTGGTATGGGGCAATAACAAGATTTCGTGTTGGAGAAATTGTAGCGGTTATGTAAATGTTATGGAATACCAACAAATTCAAAATGGGTGTACTGTTCGGGCAACTTTCCGCGCGCTTCGCCCATTTTACGGTCGCCATATAATCGTCCTTCCGAAAGGACTATTCGCAGTGTGGTGGATAAATTTGAGTCCACTGGTTCTGTAAACGATCAACCAACATCAGTACGTCGACGAAACGCAAGATCTGCCGAAAATATCGCCGCTGTCCGTGAGAGTGCGCAGGAGAATCCGACGCAGTCGATTTCGCGTCGCTCACAAGAACTCGGCCTTTCGCAGACCACAACTTTGCGAATTTTGCATCGTGACTTGGACCTGCACCTGTACAAAATTCAACCGACATAAGAGCTAAAGGTAAACGACCATAGACAATGACGTGCGTTCGCTGAACGGGCTCTGGAGCAGTTGGAAACTGACCCAATTTTTCATCGAAAAATCATCTTAAGCGATGTGGCCCATTTCTGGATGAATGGGTACGTCAACAAAAAAATTTGTCGAACTTGGGACGATACCAATCCACATGAGATCCAGGAGCGCCCACTTCATCCCGAAAAAGTCACTGTTTGGTGTGGATTTTGGGCTGGCGGCGTCATCGGGTCCATATTTCTTTGAGAACGACGTTGGCCAGGCCATCACCGTCAACGGCGAGCGCTATAGGTCGATGATTATCAACTTCTTTTGGCCTGAATTGGATCATATAGACATCAACGATATATGGTTTCAACAGGACAGCGCTACGTACCACACAGCTCACGCCACATTGGAAATTCTGCACGAGCGAATGGAGGGCATGGTCATCTCACGTGGAGGTGATGTGAACTGGCTACCGATATCGTGCGATTCGACTCCGATAGACTTTTTCTTGTGGGGTTTTCTGAAGTCGCAGGTCTATGCAAATAAGCCATTTCAATTTAAAGATAGGAAGCGCTTAATGGAAGACCCTTTATTTAAAAAATAAAAAATAGTTTCATAGTGTAAGGAAACTTTTAATGAAAACTGGAGATGAAGGTTTTTTTTTTCCACAAGTGTATGATAATATTTCTATCCGAATGCATACCTCATAAATCTGAATCTTCAAGATCGTTGGCTTGTCACTAATTTAATTGCTTCGTATTTCTTACATAAAAGTACTACTAAAACATTCTGCAGACATTGCCAATTGCCAATTTTTTCGAAAATTCTAGGGTGGCCTAACCCCTTAATGGAAACTGGAGATGGAGGTTTTTTTGTCCACAAGTGTATGATGATATTTCTATCCGAATGCATACCTCATAAATCTGAATCTTCAAGATCGTTGGCTTGTCACTAATTTAATTGCTTCGTATTTCTTACATAAAAGTACTACTAAAACATTCTGCAGACATTGCCAATTGCCAATTTTTTCGAAAATTCTAGGGTGGCCTAACCCCTTAATGGAAACTGGAGATGGAGGTTTTTTTGTCCACAAGTGTATGATGATATTTCTATCCGAATGCATACCTCATAAATCTGAATCTTCAAGATCGTTGGCTTGTCACTAATTTAATTGCTTCGTATTTCTTACATAAAAGTACTACTAAAACATTCTGCAGACATTGCCACAATAAAATAAATGAAATTAAAATTCGCAAAAACTTGTCAAAGATACACGGACGCACTCGGTCGGTAATGTAAATGATTCTTAGGGGTTACATGCAGTCGAACTTGAACTAACATGGTTTATAGGTATTCCAACCAGGCAGCAGTCCGACATATTTTACTACCCTTACAACCGTTGACAACATGTACAACGCAGCATCTATTCGCTGCTTTTAATTTAAGTACATATTAAAGAATAAATAATCACTGATGTCACTGATTTAAGGACAGCCTCAAGTGTCACCCATAAAAATGTCCAATCACAGTTGAAATCCAGAGAAAAACAAAGCAAGCCGGCGGGCCACGAGGTGTTGATTAAAGTCTTTTTCGTTCTTTGGTTATTTTCCAAAACTGTTAGATTCGTAAAGGTATCTAATTTAAATACCAATTACTACATCAATGCCTGCAATTCCACTTCGTCTGAAAACCTCTGAGCCATTGCATTAAATGAAATAAAGATTATTTCTATCACCGTGGAAGGTCTATAGCGAATCCATTAAAGGTCCTCTAGCTATGTGCACATTGAAGCATACTTGAAGGTCCCTTTTAATATAATCCCCTACGGGTTTTCACAGAATTTTATAGTAAAAGCGCAGCTCAATTATCCTTAAGTAATAACGTCGCAATAAAATAAAATCTCTGCGTGCAACCATAAATGCATTTATATATACATACATATATTTTTTATTTTGCACGAGAAATCGTAAAGTTGGAAATCTCTGTGCAAAGTCTACAAATGTCTTGGAATCGAATATAATAAATACATTAATTAATTGAAAAAAAAAATGAATGTACTAACTTGCGAAAAGGTTTTACTGCTTTGCACTTAAATCAAGATTGATGTCGATTCACTCACTGGCTTAAGGGTATTTTTAAATATATATGTACGTTTTATAGATGAGAGTTTACTCAGTCGAAATAAGACAAAATAAAAACGTTGGTATTTTCACAGGTAATTACAATTCTTCGAAAGATCGGTGGTAAAAGCTAGCAAGTAAGACTGATTTGTTTTCATCTATACTGGGGCACAGAGACATTCCAGGAAATTGAAAAATGAACGAACTCTCTAAACTACGAACAACAATACCAATTTTACCGGAAAAGAAGAAAACATGTAGGTATCAGTTTAATGCCACGCCATGCCAGATTTAAGATGGGAAAAATTCCAATTATTTAAAGTTAAAAAATAAACCGGCGGACAGTTGTCCTATCCGTATTTTAATTTATATTCTAGAGCTATCCTATGATTTGTTTTTACCAAGTCTGCAAGAACGTTTTCGTAGAAGTTAGATCTGTTTTACATTTTTAGGAGGAGTCTTTTTTTATAGATAGAAGTTCGAAATCGGCAAGCCTATCTTTTGTCTCTTTCCACAGAGGCGACGGTTATCGGACGTGTTAATAATAAGCTACTCTTTATACCTCACTCTGAAGATGGTTCTATAGGGTAAGAACATCGACCCGAAAAAATGAAAGTGTTGTAAAGAAAACTGTGGGCTCATCTTTTAGAGCAGTAAAATCGAAAAATCCAGGGAAAAAAATTTCTTAGGATATTTCCGGGCTTGACTGAGCAAAACTATGACATTTCGATTTATTTCATCGATCTAAAAAAAAAAATAACTTACTTATTAATTTGTATCCTTTTTAGTCTGGGTCACAATATTGTCTTTAATTTCTACAAAAAGTCATCTAACTATAGATAATTATAATCTAGTTATAAACTATATTTAAAAACTAGGAAATCATCCAGGATTCAAAGCACTTGGTCTACCTTTTAGCAATTTCAACATTAAATTAAATAAGAAATCTGTTTGTACAAATATTTCAGAAAGAGTATTAAGTAAGAAACAAAACTCGTTGCCCTCCAATTTATGTAGAAAACTTTCAGCCAAACAAATTTGTTTAAATGTTTCTATGATATCTAATCTTGAATATTCGTGAATGATAATGCCAGCGAGTCTCCGATACTCCTGGCATATGTACCGTTTTGTAGATTTATGAATTACTTTAATTACTTTAACCTCAGGTATGCTTTCTAATTATCGGGATAATACCAAATTTAAAACAAGAGCATAAAATGGGATAAAATTGGCCATTGGACAAGCAATGCTAGATGGGGCTCACCTGCCTTGCCAACAGACAGGTATGGCCACTTTACTACCGCCTGTCCCTAAAAACACTACTTATAAGTATGATTATTGGTGTCATTACGGGACACTGCCTTATAGGCAAGCATGCAACTAGGCTAGGCGTCCTTTCCAGCGACTGCTTTAAAAGTTGAAGAGACGAGGAAGAGGAAGAGAGCTCAACACATTTCCCCTGTTTACGCCCGTACTAGAAAACCACACCTAGGAGAATACTTCTTCAACGATCTCAGTGATCTCAGCATAAAAAGACGTTAGAAGCCTATTTTGTTTTATACGAAGTTCTAAATGGTTCTCATGGGTAGCGGGGATACATATCCCGAATATCCTTGGTATCAAAATGGACCTCAATAGGCCTTAGTGTGCTGGTACTCGAGTTACTGGCAGTCACTGCTACCTAACCTAACCTAAATTGTGTTCGATGAATGATTTGTTTAGAGTTACAGAACTTTAAAATCAACTTCAGCATCAGAACTTCATAGAAAGTAATCCAAAGGTGTTAACTCATACGATCTTGGAAACTCAGCTAATTCTTACGAAAAATTATGCACTCATCGAATGTTTCCTTCAATAAATTAAATTGATTGTGTGGCATACTGCACCGGACCCTTTGTTGAAGCTCTTCCAAATAAATGCCATTCAATTGGTGAACGAAAAAGTTAGTAAAAACATGGATCTAAAGCGCTCTCCATTGACTGTAACGTTCTGGGCAGCATCATTTTTGAAGAAATATGAACCAATGAATCCACCAGTCAGGGACGTAGTTCGGACGTAAGGACTGCACTCCAAATGCGCCAATTTTGCCATTCAACCAAAAATGAGCCTCATCGGTGAACAAAGTTTTGTTGGGAAATTGAAGAGCAATCTCGTTTTTGAACCATTCGCCGAATTACGATATACTACATAATGGTAAAGCGGCGTCAATTCTTGCACGAGCTAGATCCAAGATTCAAGCTCTTCTCGTAAAATCTCCCATAAAGTGGATGGAGACTGCTCCAATTGCTATGTACAATGGAAAATTGACTCATTCGGGTCGCCCTCAGAACGGCTCTCCACAGCAGCAGACATACAAGCGGTACGCACAGTGACGTCTCTGCGAATGCGTATTCTCAATTAAATGCTGCCATAACGATCGATAGTTATTTGAATTACAGGCTCGGATGGATGATTATGTCGACCGTAAAATGGACGTAACTCACGGTTAGTTTCACGATCTGACCTACGATTTTGGAAATGAATTTGCACAAGTACTAGAATAAGTCTATTTAGGTGAAATGGCAAACCAACTAATCAGAGCTGTCAAATTGGCTATTCCTGCAAAAAGTGTTGCCAATTCGAAAAACAAACCTCTAAAAATACACATTAAAAGTAGATATCTGTAAACAAAGGGTGGATGATTTTTTTTCCTCGTTTGAGCTCTTCGATATATGTTATGTACATACATATATTCAGAATTTCGATTCTAAAGTATTCGACAGGATATCACAGAGATCAGTACAGAACTAATCCATCAATATTGTTAGACGAGTTGGTGAAATTTTTTTATAAATTTTGTTACATTACTTTATGTTACGTCGTAGAAAACTTCTCAAATCTTAACTCTTTTTTTCAAAAAGTACGAAAGCTATAAGAGTCCTTCATGGTCTGTCTAACTTCGTTATTTTTTTACTTTGGACCAGATTAATGATAACAACTTGGATAAAATCCAAATCTATTCACAAATACACAGGGTGATCGTTTATCGACTAAGACAAAGCTTCCTAGAGCCAATCTATGGCTGCCAGTAAGAGAGAATTAAAGGCTACGAAGAATATCTAATCTAGTTAGTCGGAATGCCAATAGACACCGTTGTGTTGGTTTTAAATTTGAAACATACTCGTATCATCTATTCATCGTCTGCAAAGCCGAAGTATCTAAAGTTGATAACAAAATCTCTCAATTATAAATCGAGTTGAGCTCTTTTTTGGAAATTTAGAAATACATTTTTTTGGATTTTTTAACTTACATAGGAAGTTGGCATTGTCTTTCTTTTACAGTAGGAGACTTTTAATAAAGATTGAGACTAAAAGCAGAACACGACAATGTGTTACCGCTTCAGACCTAAATCATCGCACATCCCCAGTTGTCATTCCGACATGCCATCAAGAAGCCTAAGGCCCGTTCAGACACGACCGAAACCGCTTGGTTGTAACCGCGTGGTTTGAACCGCTGAATATTATAATGTGTTCAGACAGCTGATGTTTGCGGGCGGTTTACTAGCGGTTTGTGAGCGATTGTGTACGAAACGTTCACTTCACTTCAAATATGGAAATCGAAGAAGCAATATGTGTGGTTGCTCTTAAAAACGAAAAGAAAAAGACAGTATTGGGTACACCCAATACTACGTGATCGTTTGTCACATGGGCTATTTGTAACATTATATCCCAAATTAGGTGAATTTGAGCCCAAATTCTTTAATTATTTGAGAATATCAATATCTTCATTTGATATATTAGTTATGATATATGTATACCTATAGCTAAACTCCTCCTGTTCCATCCATTAGTATTAAAACACTATTCAAACATTATGTACAAACGAATCATAATATCATAAAAATTTGAAATTTCATTCAAACCGCACGGAAACTGCAAATAAACTAAACAGTCTTATATAACGCAATAGAACTACAACCGCGCGGTTTCCGCTCGGTTTTCGGGCGGTTGACTTGCGGGAACCGCGCGGTTTACCAAACCGCCCGGTTGTGTGTGAACGAATATAAGGACTTCAATGTAAATAGGAACCGCAGCAGGAACCGCGCGGTTTAAAACCGCACGATTTCCGCCCTGTCTGAACGGGGCCTAAAACAAAGTTACACTATCAAGCTCTACAGAGAGCAAAGTTAACATTTGCTGAACTAACCGAAGAAAACCGATACCGGGAAATCGCTGCTTCTTTTCTGTCAGTGGTCCGTTAAGAAAAACTAATTTTCGAGTGGGCTGAAAAACGTACAACTTACAGGTTTGATAACCACGATCATATCATTTTTTTTTCTTGGTGCGATGATAGCATACCCGCCTACATCGCTTGTCCCATGCATATGTTTGCATGTAAATTGTAAGAACATTTGTTTTCTTCCATAAAATCAGGGTGAATAGCCCATAACTATTGACTGTTGCGGGAAAAGGTCTGTTGGCAATAACTCAATATGCTTCTGGATATTGAATGTCGCCGAATTAAGAATGAAAACAAAAAACTATTTAATTAAATACAACGAAGCGCGCAGAATGGAATTACAGTGACCACGACCCAATCTGAGCACTTATAAGCCAATCATCATTATTACCAAATTGGATCTTTGAGGTTAAAACTCAATGGAATTGGGTGTGTGTGTGTTTTCTAGAATCTTGTCCGAGGACATATCTTCCAACTTTCGAAAATTCTTTGTAATTACTTAAAATGTCTGTCTTCAATTTTATTCGATAGGAGAATGCAATTAAAAAAATGATTTTCTACTTCAAACCGTAAGCCCATGGTAACGACTTAATAGCAATTATTTTAAGACTATAAAACAAAACATCCTAATGGATACAATGGCAACACTTTTATACTCGTAACATGTTAGGTTACTGCTGTTTTAACTTCTTCAATTTTAGGTCAACTTATACTTACAAAAAAAAACAGAGTCTAACCCACAATCAATTTTATTGATTTCCAATTACAAATCTTCAACAAAATTCTATCACGATTCATGGATAGAAAACGGAAGAACTCCTAAAGATATAAATTCAACTTCAATTAAGCAAAATAACAGCGAAACCATTTATGCGCGCACAATTAGAGTGCACACGCTTCAGCTTAATTAAATTCGCTGTCAGTGGTTATGGTGACTGGTGGCGGTGGTGCGGCGATACCACTTTTTTAAGAACCAGACAGTTCCGAATTCGTTTCAACAATAAACTCACCAAACAGCAGACAACAAGTTGTTGAAAAGCGAACAAAAAAACTGAAGAAAATGTAAATATTTACAACTAGCATGACGCTACCCCGCAGCTGAGTCATTTCAATATTTTATTGCCTACTCATTTGAATAGTACTCGCATTCTTAGGTCAACCCATCACCATCAGAGATGATATAATTTGTGGCGCGCGGAAATTCACGTTAAACAACTTGATTCATCATCGCCTTAGCTTGAAGTTTATTATGTAAATGGGCTTGGCATTGTGACGTTACTAGGTACACTGAGGGGGAATCCACATAGACTTTCCGATGTAACACAATGTTGTATGTAGTTTAAATATCAGCTTGTGAAGGTTTATATTTGTTTAGCGAAACACGTTCACAGTGTTGTTATGTTGCTCGCGTATGTCACATTTGAGAAATTAGGTGTGTATTTTTTGCACCAAATTTCACAGATTCTCAAATTTCAAGGAGTGGAGGTAAAAGTATGCACAAAAACGCATTGAACAAAAGAAGCTGCCCATATTTTAAACGGGAGTAACATTTGTGGGCACCGTAGCGCAAGTTGTTAGTGCGCCGGACTACTGAGCCAGCGGTCTTGGGTTCGAATCCCGCCGCAAACACCTAAAAGTTTTTTCACAGTGCCCACCTCTTTCGAATGTCTGACAAGCATCAAAGAGTATCATTTGTCACGATTGAGCTTCTCAACTCGCCGTGCGGAGTCGGCAAAAAACTGTAGGTCCCTGCCATTCGTGCAAAAATATAACACGCACACGCAAATGGTTGCGAGAAGCAGGCCCAGGTTCACCTCGAGCTGTAGCGCCAACTAAGTAAGTAAGTAAGTAATAAACAGTGTCCTGTGAAGAAATTACATTTTATTGGAAAGTTTTTTTTTTAAATAAGAATTTTGAATATGAATCCTTAAGTTCAATTTATTAAAATTATTTTTTTTGCCAACCAAAATACCCAAACAAACAGTGACAGATAGCTAATTTCACAAATGTCATCGCTTTGACAGTGTTTATAAAGAAAAATAAAATTCTTGGGCTAAAATTCGCAGCATGGGGAAATTTCTTACTATCTTGTTAGCTCTCGCTCTCTCTCTACTGTGAAAAACTACGAAAAATCTTCATACGGAAACAGAATTAGACTGATTTTCGTAGAATTTTGTAGTTTTTTACAGTTTAAGACCGGTACGACAACACCTATTAGGCCTGTTTGGTAACATAACGTCTGTTTGGTGTCATTTTTGTGGTCAAATTGAACGAACCTTTCAAAAAGTAAATAATTTGAAAGTGGGGAAAATCATCTTAAAGAGTTGAAAAATCGTGTTGAAACACTTGTCAAATCACTAGCAAATGAAGATTTATGACATTTCACAAACCGTCAGATGGCTGGTTTGACAGCTCTGGACCGCTTTCCCAAAGTAAAAGTTGCTGTAAGAAAAAGATTTCGTAACAATTCGCAAATTTTTGACATTCTCATTTGGCTCTCTTTTTGGCGAATTGATACGAACTTTTTGGGTTGACAAACAGAAATTTGTGAGATTTCGTACGAATTTGTACAAATTCGCAAGTTACCAAACAGACCTATTAATTACGTTTCACTGCACGTCAGTTAAGTGAATGAGTTTAACTCATAAAAGAGTAGCAGTTACAATCTAGATTTCACAGTTTTTACCATAAACTTTCCAGCTTTGACAGCTGTAATGACAAGAATAGCAATATGTTGCATTTGTTGCTCTGTTTTTGCCCAGAAGTTTACATTAATGGTTGAATGTACGTGTATGAATCACCAAAGGCGCTGCGTAGATAGTCAAAAGTCGTAAGCTTGACGTTATGATAGTGCCCAAGAAAAACTGAGGACGTTCAAATGGGAGAAAAGATAATCCTACTGTTTGCAGTGAAAACTCCCAATTAGGGTACTCCAGAGGACCAAGAAAATTTGAAGGTGCCCCGATGTAAGAGAACCTCCAAATTGGGTCAAATATCATTTTATTCCAATTAAACTCCTAAAATAAAATATTCCAGATTGAAATATTCAACGTAACTGCCTGTATTCGAAACACTACGAAAATGATTGAGTGCTTTGTAGATTGTGGCAAGAGCAAGGTTTGTTTTTACAAACGCATTTCCGATATTCCGGGGGAATCCCCATTTTTTATGCTTCGTAGCATGTGCACAATGTACGTACATGCGCACACACAATCAGCTCTTTGCTCTTTGTCCCGATTTCGAGGTTGTTTATCAAGCAATTCTAACGAAATCGTTGCCCGGTGATTCAATTCAGAGGTTTTGCGTTTTTAAAGGTTAACTTTTATGAGAAAACCAAGTGTATGCATGAAGTGCGGTTCATTTTGGAGTTGCCCAAATTAAAGAGTGTCCGAATTTGGAGGTTTCGAAGAAGAGTACATATATACAATGAAGCAGGTATCTAAAGATGTAGTATTTAAAAACAACACTGTGTTGAAAATCAATTTTGAAGAACAGCAATCGTAAAGTGTTGCAAAATGATTGGAGTATTAATTGAGTTTCAGTCATAAGGCTTCACTAAAAATCTAATAGCAGAATATATTTTTGAATGCACTAGTGACCATTTAAAAACACCACTGACTGTTTAACTCACCATTTACATGCTAACTAACAAAACCACTGCCTATTTGAAAACTTGAAAATAGCATTCGTTCGCTTCCTTGACCGAGCTGACTAAACGTAAGCTTTTCGCTGTTTTGAAGTTGATCGCACTGCTCATATGTACATACGTATCTATGTTTTGTATGTACAAAAATGAAAGCAATTAACTTGAGTCGCACGTTAAGATGTGTGAGAAATCACTCGAGGACTTTTCAGCAACAACCTTCGTCGTCACAGTCCTCGTTATTGGGGGTATGTATAGACGAAACAATGGGTTAGTTTTATTCACTGCATGTCTGTGTCTGAGGCCAGTAAAGCTCTGTTTTACAATTCGCAACGAGCAAATATTATAATTACCGCTAAATTAGTAAATGAATGAATGAAAGAAATGAAATTGGTCAGAAATTTTATACGACCGACGACGACGTGAGGATTACATCATTCCTCGTATGGTCACTACTCGCAGTTATTAAGACTTAGTGTAGATACATGGAAAACACTTTTATGTCGGACAATTTCCCAAAGTGAATTTGTCCACAGTTGTCTCGGCCGTTGTCCGCATCCACATTTGGATGAGCATTTAAACAAATGGTTCTTGTTATAGGCACATTAAGTTAAACGTGAAAGGAAGTCGCATGTCAGTCGATTAAGGCAAGGACAATTTGCCAACTTGTCTACAACTATGTACATATAACTATAACAAAACACGAAACATTTATCATCGCTTTTCGTACGGGGATTGTCTTTTGTGGTTATACTCTTAGCTCATGAAAATAGACTGATTTATTGTTAAAATATCAATCGTCACCATGTGACTATTAGAATATCATATTAATGGAGATATACAGTTATACACCCAGTTGAGTACCGAATGGATTTATTTTTAAACATTTGTTGGCACATTGAATGGCAGATGACTGGTATGACTGACGTAATCAATTTAACTTTTTCTTCTCTTAATTTATTTGCATACAACAAAAAAAAAGAAAATACTAGGTGACAATATCTATTAATAAAGTCCATATGCGAATATTCAAATATAATTTTTAATCACTGAAAGTATGATGTAAAATAAATAATTGAATTGTTAGAAAATAATAAGAAAAATTGGTATCGACAAACACAACGTTCCTATGGTATATGATTTGTATAAAATATTAAAATCAAATAAAACGCCCTCCTGTAGAGAACATTAAGTTATTACTGCTATGCTTAAGGTTACCATTCGCAGATGCTTGTACACGTACCCTTCTTTCAAAAGAAACATTTCCTATTAACATTAATTTTTGTGGATTGGCTTAAAGGCGACTACTGGCAACATTGAAAATAAATGATTATCTACACGAAAAAAAACAAATCGATTTACCAGAAATTCGTAAGCGATATAAAGCTATCCATCAAAAATTCAAATCACAGCGCATTTACATTACTTCTGATTCTTTCCAACTTATCTACATACATGTATACAGTCGAACCTGGTTAAGTGGAACCTGAATAAGAGGAATACCGGGCCCAATTATGCTGCACCATCAATTTTACCTAAAAAAAAAGTGGTGATTGGTGAAAATTTTTAATATTTTTCTCCAACAATTTTAGCATAATTCTCTTATTCTAACGTGCAGTTACCATTATTTTATCTGCGTTTTAAGATCACTATAATCAGGAAACTGGATAAGTCCGTACAGATTGGAGCGTAGAGTGAGCAACGAGCAAAGAGCAAACATCGGCCGAGCAAGGAGCAAAGAGCAACGATGTAGGCTAGCATAGGAGCATAGAGCAAAGAGCAAAAGTTATTTTTTTCTATTGAATATTTGAATAGATGAAAAATCAAAGCGATGTAAGCTGAGAAATCAAAATGTTTGTTACTCTATCTCACTCTACGCTCAACTCTGTAAGGCCACTAACTGGAATACCTCTACAGGTGTCAGTTGTAGAAAGGTGGGTAGAATTGGTGGTTTCGATGAAAGAAAACCCAATCAACGGCAACGAGGGCGCAGTTTTGATAACTTTAAGTCACCCCTTTATTGTTATTTGAGATATTTATATCCATCCTCTGGAGTTCATAAAGGGGATCAGTTCTCCAATCCATTCCTCGGATATCTTTAAGCTTATCTTAAGAGAAAGGGTTGTCCAGTGTGCGTGCAAAGAAAATGAATAAGCTACTATTTTGTATTTTCATCGCTGCAGCTTCGGCAGAAATTGTTCTGAGCGATCAATAGTTTGGCTGCATGGTCCCCTATTGGCAAGTACACTGCCACTACTCTTGCAATGTCTACGCGAGTTCCTTGTAGTAGCTCATTTATTTTTGACCAAATTATAATTTGGCCATATCTTTTTGAATATGACAAAGTTTGTCGAACTGGTCCACCTGAGACCAGCTAGTTCTAAACAGTGTGAGAGTATATTGCCCTTAACACCACCTATAGGAATATGAACGTCTTCCGCTATTAAGATGTTAAGGGTTGGGTACGATATCCCGCTTTTTATAATCTCGTTTTTTAAAAAATCCCGACTTAAAAATCCCGCTTTTTATAATCCCGTTCTTATAATCTCGCTTTTGCACTCTAACACACACACTAACCAAAACACGAACAAAGAATAAAGACAAATTTGTGGGTAAAGCGTTCATCTATTCGGGTATCCAAAAATCAACCCGTTAATCTTTTAGAATACTGCAATGGTGGAAAAATTCCGTTCATCTTTTTGGGTAGTTCATCTTTTGGAATAGTTCATCTTTCCGAGATTCTACTGTACATTGAAATATTAATAGAACAATCAAATTTGTTTTATGTAATTAGTTCAATTGCATATTGTGAGCGGTACGACGCATAAAACCTGATTTGGACATATTTTTCATAATTTTCCGTTTATTTTTTCGTGTAGGAACTTTTCTTATTTCTTTCCCAGAAAATGGAGTAAGGAAGTATTAAATTTTGAACGATGAATTTGTTGAACTACAAAAGTGGGATTCTGGAAAATGGGCAAAGCGGGATTAAACGGGATTTAAAAAAGCGGGATTTTAAGACGCGGTACTTAAAAAAACGTGATTTTAGAAGACGGTGTTTTAAAACTTTTTTGTCGGGATGCTTAAAAAACGGGATTTTAAAAAGCGGGTTACCGATTCGCCCCCGCTGTTAAGCCAGCTACAGACGAGAAACTAATCGGCCAACTGGTTGACAGACTGATTGCAAATAACCCGTGTGTAGGCAAGACGATGAGTTGAACGATTTCATCAGTCTGCCAACCAGTCGTTAAAAAATCAAAATGTTTTGATTTTTCGGTTTGTGTTTGAGATGACTACTGAAGTTTGAAGATTGGTCTTTGCGTCTGTAGGGAAATGATTGCAACCAGTATTTCAACTAGTTGGCCGATTAGTTTCTCGTCTGTAGCTGGCTTTAAGGGATAACCCTCGCCTTCGTTCTTCGGTTCTCTCACTTCACTTCTTCGGCTCTCTCACTTCCCTCCATGGTACTTTGTCCGGGAACCGAGAAGAGTAACTCTAGCCTGATTGGACTAGAGATTGAGTTTTTCTTGGCATTAGTCAACCAGTTTTGATGAGCAATTACCGAATTGTTGCATTTAATTGCGGCTGGCTTTTTCTAACAATAGCGATATTTGGGCGATGGGTCGTTTAATAAATTATGACAAGCCTCAAAAATCGCTAGTAGATCCGCCTGGCAGACGCTAATGAAATTCGGTAGGCGATAGGATTTCGATATGTTGAGTTTTTCCAACAAAATACCCGCGCCTACTACAGCGCTTATACATACATATGTATTGTGAATGCCGTATTGCCTCTATAGAGTCCAAACTATTGATTTGTATTTAAGAAAATTTGGTTATTTTAATAAAAATGCGTGAACAAATCAACCCCTCTGTGATAATCAAAAGACAAAAAATAGATTAAATTATAAATAAATCAACGAAACATGACTGGCCAAATAATTATAAATAAAAAGAAAAACCAGTAATGTCCCTGGTGGGTGTTTCAGGCTTGGGGTACGAGAGTAAACAAAGATATCACATTCTAACACGCATAGAATATTGCCCCGTAAATAACAGATTTATTTAGAAACGCCCAAAAATACATATGTACTCTTAAAGCTTATAGATAATGTACTCAAAGTAATTTCAATAATTTGAAATGTCAACTTTATTTCATTTTTAACCTTGTCATAGTTGCCCTTTACACATGTAGGTGTTGACATTGAAACTAATGGTTTTTGAAAGTACGTACACATACATATTACATTATCAGAGCCTTCAATTAACTACCTCTGAAATCTAAATTGAATGTGATAACGCAAGGTATCAGCGACGATCAGCAATTAAGCCTGATTACAAAGGAATGCATCTCATTATTTGGACACTATTTATCCATAAAATTGCTTCCTAACACGTTAACAATTTTAATTAGTGAACGAAAAACTCACATCATCATCATTCGCCACAAATAGCGAATACGAAAATTTAATGCGAATTAGGTGTCAATTATCACATCACAGTGTATGCTCGTGTATAGGTTTCGTTATGAATCATTTGTCACTAGTTTCATAGTACTTGTATCATTAACAAGTGACAGTCAAAAACACCAAATTTTTTAATCATTTATTATCACGGCGCCGCCGCTCGCTTGAGTCAGCCTTATCAGTCATCAATTTTTGTTTTGTAAAATAACGAGTTAACGTCTTATCTCACCGTTAAGCGGTAACAAAGTTTGTCATTCCATATTTTAGGATTAAATTTTTATATTCTGTGAAAACTTCGTAAAGATAATGGATGGCGAAGGCGATACTTCCCGAGCCGAGACGAAGATAGTAGATACACAAAAAGGAGAGAAGAAAACAAAACAATTCAACTTCAGTAAACATAATTGTCGTATATGACATCTGTAGGTTCATTTACATCGATCAGTGTTTACATTTAGAGTGAAAGATTAATAAACACTGCAATTGAAGTGCAGAAACAGAATGCGATGCATGGGGATGATAGCCGCTTTGTGGTTGCAACAATGTATGGAAATAAAGGGTAAAGATGGTTTAATTACTTAAAAATGAAGTGCACTGGAGATTACTTGATCCAATGCAATAAAAAAACATCCAACTACTGTTTGTTCAGATGAAATATTAATATTTACATTTCATTTTACTTTAGAACAATCTGCTCTTTCGAATTGGCCATGAGCCAAGGTAATTGTAGAAATAAATAAAATAGAAAAATATACAGATATACGATATCTTATAGCTATACTCGTACTTATACGGAATTTATTGGAATAGATTTCGAAAAAGCTGATAAGATAATAATTTTAAAACAATTCATTGGAAATAACATTCAATAGGAATTTTCCAAAAAAAAAACTTTTATTTTATTTTATTTGTGCCGATAAGATATGTATTTCATTGGATGACATTCGAGTTCGAATATATAAGTTTTTTTTATTGCCCATTATCGCTATAAACATTATGTAGATATATATATTTTCTTTCTGGGAATAACCGCACTCGAGTGGAATATAATAGTTACTTAATAAGTCGCTAAAAATGAGGGCTAAATTGATTCTGTGTTGATAAGTTGAATGCCATTTGATCGATAAAAAAAAGTATTCCCAATACAGTGCACAACCTCAGTAATCGCAACTCTTGATACACGCACTTCCTCAATTTTAACAACACTATTAAATACAGTACGCCCTCGGTAAAAACAACCGTAGACAATTCGAGCAATTGCGTTAATTGAGGTTGTTGCAATAACCCAGTGACAAAAAAGTTGAGCCTTGAATTAGAATTTAACGTGAAAACCAGAGTATGAAAAATAAGAGAATATTGTTCGTCGTAAAAGAAAAGAAAAGTAATATATTTAATTCATTTAAAAAAAAAATATTTAGTTCGTTTGCTTTTTCTTGGAGGATACATTTTTATCGACGTCTAGCTCTCTCAGTTTTTGAAGAGTCAGGGTATTTTCTTCAGCCCATTGCTTGGATAACATGCTCCGTTTTGATTTTTGGCCGTGGAGGACTTTTTTTTTTATAATCTACACACGCTAAGGGGGATATGAATACCCTTATAATGTTTACACACAGCGCATGAAGGACGAGAACGAGAGACAGACAGATTTACACTTGCAGCTGCGCTTTCTTCTTCACTCTCGATTTCTTCGGCTTCTAGATTGTTGCAAACAGGCGCCTGTTCGATATCGTTTTCTGCAATCCAAAGTTTCAAGTGACAAAAGTTTCAGTGGAAAATAACTCTTGAAATTCCGATAGAAGTAACTGTAAAATAACTGCCCAGTTATAGTAAAAACCAAACACAAAAAAATAGAAACAAAGATAAAACGAAATAAGAGAACATGGATTTAATGAGCTGGCCCGTTCAGGCTCTACTGCGAAATTCTCAGGTCCAGAACCCTTTTGCGGCATAAGCTGGGCAACTATATCAGCCTTAGTTAACAAATGGGAACACAATCTCCGACTCACTCATTGGAGAAATCTTCCAGGGCTTAGGCAAGCCAAACTGTTAATTAAGCCTTATACTTATCACAGGGAGCTTCTAAACCACAATAAGAAGGATATTAAGTATCTAACAAATTTCCTTTCTGGTCATTGTCAATTACGATACCACCTGAACAAGTTAGGCCTGTCTAGCGAAACTGATTGTCGACTCTGTTTAGGAGAGGTCGAAACAACCGAGCACGTCCTATGTGATTGCCCGCACTTTTCGGGGTCAGACGAAGTACCATTCAGAAATAACTCCTTAGACATTATGAATTAAAAAATGCGTCAACCAAGGACTTACTCGCCTTTATTAGAAAGATGATTTGCCTCTTGGACTAATAAGTACCCTATGATACAATAGATCTTTCAGGTCGCAGTATCAGCCTTGGGCCAGGATCCAGTTAATTAAAGAAAAGAGAACATGGATTGAAAGTTGCGTTTACTGAGTTACATTTGTTTGAAAAGTTGCAATAACTGAATCACTAATGGTAAAAATTTGGGTGTTGCTTTAAACGAGGTATTGCGTTTATCGAGGGTTGGTCCTACCAATGGCGTACTGTATAGCATTATAACCTTTATAAGTGCAACTCCTCAAAAAATGTACCTCAATAACTGCAACTTTCTCTGATGTTACGAATTAAGTATTATACCTATGCACATTGTACTATGTACTTTTGTTCTTTTCTTATTTCCGTATGTTTATATAGTACCTTATCATTATATAGTATTATATTCATATACTATTAAGAAAAGTTCAGAAATTGACCGTTCTTATACCGTTATTTTGTGCATTTTTTTGTTGTCCCTTACGCATTATGAGCAATTGTCAAAAGATAATTCTAAGTAGCACGTTTATTTTGCGACATGGCGGTAGTTTTGTTTGTTGATTTAAAGCCATGGGGATCACAAAAAGCGATAAAACTAACAAGTTCTGCGAAAGGTAGCATCAATTACCGAAACCCTTCATTTAAAAGAACTAAACAAGTCTTACAATTGTCCAGATGGCAGATACACATAATCATCGAATTCTTGACAGGACGAAACCCACTTTCTGGCCACGGGAATTGCTTAAGACAGAGTATCTGCGGAATGTACAAAGAAGACGGCGCATTTCCTATGCCACTGTATAACTGCTAAGCAAAAACGCGTCTACGTTTCCCTCTAGATCTCTAGATAATACTGTGTAACAAAATTTCAAAAAATGTTTGTTTATGTACATTTTTGGATTGTTTATGCTTGGTACATGTCAGCTCATTTCAAAAATGCCCAAAGTTCTTCTTAAGTGTTAGCTATTGTTTAAGAATTTGAACGAAAAGTTGGCATTTTTGAGCATTTTTGCACTTTTGTAATTAAAAAAATATATATAAAAGAAAACTTAATTCAAAATGTTACTTCAAATTTTAATAACCTATCATATATCCAAACAAAAAAAAAATATTGGCACTTCCATATGCATTTAGAAGTGCAGAGATTTTCTTGTTTTCCTACTGTGAACTTTGGAATTGCCCCTTTTTAGGTGCCAGACGTAGTCGCCCATCATATTGGCAGCCAATTTACTTCTATTGATGATTTATTTCTATTGAAGCGATGTCTTAGGGAAACGTCTCAGCATGTTCTTCACTAATGCTCCCCACGTTTTCAATAAAAAAATTACAAATGACGGTGAAGAACATGTAGTTTTAGCGACATCCTGCAGCCTTATATATCAAACCTATCCACTAAGTTTTCTACTAGTTCTACATAATTTTCTATTTTAATATTTCCTCCTTGTATTTCCCTGAATGCTGTCCAAGCATTACGTTCCTTTGATTTGAAGCGGGGGCCTAAGTACTTTTCCTGAATCTACCAATAGGTGGAACTTTACGTTTTTTTGCTTCTCTTAGCGGCCATCTTTTCGTACGATAGTTTTCAGTGTCAGCACGACTGTTCCATAATTAAATGAAACATTTTTATTTATTTTCTCAACTAACGACTATTCACATTCACTTGCAGTGATCGAATGATAGGCTTGCTCTGCTTGCATCTTCGTTAACACATTTCGCGATGCCGTTACCGTAAAGCTAACAGTTAGAACGAATAAATACTCAAAATGTGCTTGAAATATCAGAAGGAAGCAGAAACTAACAAAAAAATAACATAAACAAATTTTTGTTACACAGTGAATCATTGCTGTCAGTGCGGTCAAAGATTTAGCTGAATTTAAAATCTGACTTCATGAGCGAACTTCGAAATAGGCCCGATGTGGCTGGAGTAATAAGGGTACTAAGTCTCATTTCTTTACCCCATCTACTATAATCTAACCTATGACATTTGGTTCTAAACTTCTAACTCAGAAGACGAAATGTAAGGTCTACAAAAAAAAATAAAACCCTCTATAAGTCAAAAGCCTGTTAAGTAAGTGACGGTTTTTAAAGGTTGGTACAATGTGTTTGTTTATCGCCAAAGAAGAGCATCACTTGTCCGTCAAATAAAACAACTAATCACTGTCGACAGCTAAAACTCAGTAAATGAGCTCATCTCTAAATACATTTTGATCGAATTTGGTCGTTTTGGCGGGAATTCTAATAAAAAGTTATTTGGCATAGGCACAGAATCCAAAGTTCAATGATAAAACGTGCTTTTAATTTTTCCTGTCGATACAGATATTCGCAACTACCTGTCTCTCTCTCCTCCTCTGTTTTAGTTTTGGAATCTCAACAAATTAACGAACCTACTGCTGACTTCCGTGCGAATAAAGTCTAAGTGTTTTCATCACAACTGGTTTTTCCAGATACTCGCTGCCACGGGATGAGGTTATTAAACAGCTTCCACGAAGATGGTGTGAAAACAACGAGCAAATTCACTTGTTAGTAGTTCAATAGGTAAAATGAATACAAAAAAAGGTTTACAAAGTTAATTCAGAATTGATTGAGAAATACAAAATACGAGCAAACAATAACATTATGGGAAAGTTACATACATCGCGGAAGCCACACAATCCAATGGCTGTCTAAATACACCTACAACATGAAACATGCAATAAAAAGCAAAGAAGAAGCCTACACGACAAGACCTACTTCTCCAACTGAACACCGAGTATGCATTGTACACCGGGCAACAATAAAAGAATAAAAATAAACGACGGCTATCCACGCGATGTAACAAACGAAAATTATTTGGAAAAAAAAAAATGCAGAAAAAAAGAAATATAGTTATAATAGTTTCCCGCATAGTTTAACAAAATTAGTCGCATCACACAAAAGTTGAAGACGCTTCGCTCCGCTCCATCAACAGGTATGTCGGCCGCCGCCCGCCCCGGCCGCGCCGATCGGAAAGAGTTTTCTGACAGATAGTTCATTGTACCATCGGTCGTGAGCGTAATTATTATTAGATTCGCTATTTCATGCACTCGGTCAAATGAAAATTACAAATTAGGAATTAGGAAAAAAACACAACAACAACAGCACGAAGAAGCGCTAAACAATAATTTCTCGCTTTCATTTTCATTTTGCAAAAGTTAAGCCAGCAGAGTTAAAGAAGAAGAAAAGGTGAAATAAAAAAATAATTACCTACTCGTACGTCAGAGAGATGAAAGAAAATATTCCAGGAAAAAAAATTAAAAAAAAAAAAAACATTTAACATGGAAGAGTGATATCAATCGAGAGACGAAAATAAAAATAAATCGAAAGACAAAAAATAAAAGAAAATCATACACAGGTATAAGTGATTGCCGTGGCTATAAGCGTGCGATACGAAGGAGCGTGAGTATAGAGCTGTTCGGAGGAGGTGTGCGACGAAGTTAGGTATAGGTATCATCAACAAACGCATTCCCGCCCGGGCGCGCCGTAACCACAGCACAGCGATTGTAAGAGAACATACACACAATTGGGAAAAGATACAGTGAGTCAAAAAGTTGTGTAGTACTAAAATAGTAGAAAATTAATTTTAAATGTCCTATTAGGTCTATTTGGTAACTTTTTTGGGACAGATGGGTAAGAACCTGTCAAACAATAAATTACATATTTGGAAAGTGGGGGAAAATCCTCTTAGAGAGCGGAAAATTCGCACGAAAGTGACCAAACGCGTTGAACCACATTTGTGGGTGAAACTGTCAGTTTGTCTTTGTTTTCCGCTAACAGATAATAGGTCTGTTTGTAACACGCTACTTTTCGTAATAATATGTAAAATTACATAGAAACACATGAATCCGTGTTTGTTAACTCTAAAAAATCACAGTGCATCGCAAGCAGAGAGCGAAATGAGAGCGTAAAAAATACAGAGCGATGAAATTTTACGCAACATCTTTTTCTTGTGGTGAGCTGGACAACTCTGTCAAACCAGGCCATCCGACAGTTTGTGAAATGTCATAATTTGCTAATTTTCTGTCTTTGAAAGGAATTCTCTCTCTTTGAGAGGATTTTACTTTTTAACAGGTCTCATTCGCTTGTGCACAAAAAATATACCAAATAGACCTAATGACATTTCACAAACTGTCAGATGGCTGGTTTGACAGGTTTCACTCACTGCACATAAAGAAAAAGTTGGTGTCAAAATTCGCAAGTTATTCAACTGAGGGGACATTTTTGACACCCTCATTTAGCTCTCATTTTTGCGAATTGTTGCGAACTTCTTGGATTAACAAACAGGAATTTATGAGAATTTATGAATTTTGTGAAAATTTACGAAACTTTGCACGTTACCAAACAGACCTAATCTCAAATGAGAAAGCGTTAAAGGTGGTGACTAGTGACTACACGCTTGTCACTGTCATACACTTGACACTCTTTTATCCAAAAAGATTTTAGGTTTCATTTTGATTTATCAATAACACAGGTATTTTTCATAGCATAAGATTTGATTTGATTTAAATCGATAAAAAAGGTTCTTCATTAATGAAACCGTATTGTGGTATTTACTTGGCAGCTGTCAAAGAATGACAGCTTTGACCAAGATTACACGATTCTTTGGCAGCTTTGACCAAGATTACACGATTTTTTTTCCGTATGTTTCGTCATTCGTCTTTTTGACAGGTACGTACGGTACTGATTACACGATTTCTTATGTTACGTGGATACGTCCATTCATGATTCTGACGTTTATTAAAATTCACATTCACCCCAATTATGCAAGTCGTATTTGAGAGTCACATACGAACATAGTCGTATTTTGTTATTATGGAAGTCGTGTCACTACGAACATACTCGTACGCTAATGACTTTTCAGCTGTCAACAGAATCGGATGCCATCGCATACGACTTTCGGCTGATATCAGCTATTATGCAAGTCGTATTTTGAACGTTTTTAGTGGTATTTTCTTCGGCTGCGATTTCTTAAGTGACTCTATACGAAATTCAACGAACATGAAAAATAAACAATTGTATACTCTTGAATGGAAACGATTTAATGTTTTTCGAAGTTATTTTACTACTTAAATTACTTTTACTTTCTAAAAAACTTAAAAACAGCAACCAATTCGAAGCTTTGGTATATGCTACGGAGATTAATGTCGGCATCGCAAAAGACAGATGTGTGCTGCACGTTCATCTAAAAGATGAACAAATGGTTGTCAACAGAATAGTTTTATTAAACTGCAATGGTCAATTATTTTTTTAGTTAGAAAATTGTAATTTAAATTTCGGAAAATACATCCATATATACATACATACATACACAATGAATTTGGCACTTATTGCGTTTCAACTATATCTTAACAATCTGTGAATATAATTCCTTTTAAGGATATTCCTTCATGTGCTCATTAAAGAATAAATCTATTGAGTTTGTGGTGACATCTTTCGGGAGCAGTTGTAATAAGACATCTCCTGGACCTCGCCGGCAAGGAAACCAGTACTGACAGGAAAAAGTTCAGTTTGAAGTGCGACGTAATGCGTTGCTAACATGCAGCAACTTATATGGAGTCGTATTCAACGCATACGACTTGCATAATAACAAACGAAATACAATACGATGCGAGTACGACTTGAAGTGAGATACGAGATACGACTTGCATAATTGGGGTGATTATTTTTTGGAAGGATATAGTAAAATTTCAGGTGGCACCAAACTAATTTTTCTTATTATGAAGGATAATTCGTACAAAATAATTGCGTGTTTACTAGTAAATGTAAAATGTATCTAAATTTATCTTCAAAAAAGACTTTACAATTCGCAATTTTGTTTGGGTTGTCAAATGGGAAATGTCAAAGATTAACCGGAAAATATCTTAGAATTTTCATTCGTTCTTTCGTTATTTCATTACCCGTTCATTTCTACGCCCCTCATCAAATCTGTCAAAAAGACGAATGACGAAACAGAAAAAGGTAAAAAATACCGTAAAAATTCATAATAGGTAGTTTTCTTTTTTAGTTCAGAGCAGAGCGTGAACTGTAAAAAAAAAAGTTTTTGTTTCTTTTTTCGCTCAGAGTCTTCAGAGTGTGTAACGTTATGGAACGTGTGTTTCTTTTTTCGCTCCGAGCCTGCTCAGATAGCTCTCAGAAAGCTCTGAATGGAGGAGCCTGCATTTTATATATTAAGTATGCACATATGAGATATGAAGCATGTTCGGGTACCTTTTGCACCAAATATTTTTATTCTGCTCTGTGAAATTTCGAAGAGTGGGGGTGAAATTCTTATTTAAAATAGGAAAATTTCGAATAAGTAAACGAACAGGTTGAACAACAATAAACCAAGAATATATATATCACTGTGCATTGACAGATTTCATATAATCTGCCCCAAAAGATTTCTTGGGCCAATATTCGTAGCTTGGAGAAATTTCTTACTCTCTCGTGAGCACCCTCCTATTATACGTAAAACTACAAAATTTTAGTGTACGCGAACAGGATTGCGTATCTTTTCATAGATTTTTGTAGTTCTGGGAGCGTACACGAGCAGATCTATGAACTCCAAGCAAATGCCGTAATTTTAAAACCAAAAACAAAAACAGTCGTAAATTTTATACAACGCCTCCTCGGGATGAGAGCGAATACGAGAACGAGTACGAGTTAAGTTGTAAATGTGTGAATGGCGGGGCGGCATAGATAGAAAGAATGAATCCCAAAAAGCAAAGAAACAGACATACCAACGTATAACCTTTAAGTCGCTATAAAAGCTTCCCAATGCGTCGTCTGTTTCGATAACAAAACAAAACAAAGATGAATGTTCATACAGTGACATCTCTCTTAAGTAGACAGCCACCGGACCGGATTCTTTGTCTGCTAATGAGAGCTTTCCGTTTGATAAGAACGCATTTTTGATGGGAAATTAGAAATTGGTTCCCCAAAAAAGTATCTGTTGATGCGAGTTGTCCGCTAAACAGGGTATCTGCACTTTTTCTTCTTTAAAAAATATGGATATCTCATTCTATTCGGCCCTTTCGGAAGTGCATCACCAGTATTTTTAATGATTAGGAGAGGCGTAAGAAATCTTCAGTATGCTATCACTCTGATAATTAAAGTCCTAAATATTGCTAGTAGGTACCCTGTAAGAATCCACTAAAAACAGTCATCATTATAATAGCTAACCTGTTGTGTCAAATCTACTGATCCTTTTCTGCGGTGGCTAGTAGTTAAACCCAGAGAATCGGCTAAAAGAGGCTATTTTATAAACCACTTCTTTCTGTCAAACGAGCACTGTTTTGAAGCAAAAATTACGTTGCTTCATTCATTTGTCCGATTGAAAAATTGTCTATACGTTTTGACAATTCTAATTGGATCTTCTTTTTTTGCGATTTTCTCATTCTCATTGCAGTTGATAGTGCAAATGAAAAATACAACTTATGCGATAGAGGGTTTAATTATCTCCTAGTCATACCAGTAGCGAAATTCTGAAGTCTTTCGAAAAGAACGGCGGCCATAAAGCGGAATAATGAAGAGCGAAAAGTAAGTGTACGAATGACAAGCGGAAAGGGCGAGGCAGTAAATTTACGTAATTTTAATTTTTATTGTTTTAACTTCGTGTCGACAAGATAAGAACCAAAAAACCGTGAAAAATTGAAAGATATCTAAACGTAATGCAATGTTATCGACAAAAAAATGTAGAATCAGGTAAGATAAAGCGAATTCGGTTGAAAATGGGCGCATTCTTTTTTGTAGTGACTAAACATTTAGTCAATTCTAACAAACGGAATACAAAACATAACTAACCATTAAGTTGACAGTTCACATGTCACAGACGTGATTGTAAGTACGGGCGAGTTCGTAAACGTCTGACTAATACTAATCGAAGTTATCTCATTTCAACATAATTTCGTTGAAATTCGTTCAAAATTATGTGAAAATAAAATCGAACAAACTTAACTTGAATGCAGTTGAATGATTCTGAATGACAATGACAGAACAAATTAATAAGGGAATATTAAAGCTTTCGCTGCGCAAAGATTAAACAACGGATTCTTACTGATCTCGGTGATCTAAACACAAAAGAAAAATTATTCAGTACTAAAAAAAAGAACTATATCGCTAATTTAGGAGATATTTAGTGGTTAGTAGTTATTTCCGTAAATGAACTATGTGGTTGAGATTACAATTGTCAAAGCTACTGGCCCCGTTCAGCACAAGTAAAGTGATATAAAAACGAAAAATATAATGGAATAACATACAAAACACAAATATCTCATGGAATGGTTTAATAAATATGGGATGTTATCTGAAAAAAAGAAATTGAAGTTGTACGCCGCGTAGAGGCACTCTGATCAACTGCATGTGGAGCCAAAAAGCGTCGGCCATAAGATTCGTGCATACACAATATCTGTCCATTTATTTGAGCTCCGCGCCCATTGGGGCACTTTTCTCTATAGTCTCTATAGTCGACTTGATATCCACGTGAGTGCCTGACAATTGTTGAAATACCCGGAGTGGCAAAACTCACCCGAAAAGTGATATTTTAACATACTAACCCGAGGCAGCGCCGCATCTATCCAATGTTAGCTATATAATAGTCGACTTTATCTACCCAACTGTTAAACAATAACATTCAACTATTATTATTACTATACGTTATACCTATACTTATGTATATAAAAAAAATAATTTTATATTAAAACATTTTATAACATGGCACCATCATAGATCTACTATCGGAACTGAATGCATCCATTCACGAAATTAGCAAGCGTAGGTATGAACACTTTTTATTTGAAACTCAAAATTATCTCATTTCGACGCTAGTGTGAATCCCATATAACGTCTGACTGCATTACTTGCGTTCATAAAGCGAAAAACAAATCGAACTTACGCAGGCAAAAAAAAATATAGTACGTTCGTAAACGTCCAAAGTATGCAGTAAACAAATTGGAGTCAGGCAGATATGGCAGACAAAAAACAGTTTGGGGTACAGATATTTTGGGAACTAATTCATTGGTTCATTTTATGAAAAAAATCGTATGGGAAGGGGGGTATATTTTTGTGTTTAAAAAATATCCTTTAGAAAAGTTGGTACCCACCAACAGTTATTCAATTATACTTTCAATTTATGTAATATAATTTAGAAAAGCCATAAGTATGTATAAATCTCTTATATCTTATACCAAAACCAACCAAAAGTATCAAGATAATGATCTTATATTTTTATTTTTATATCTCGTGAAATGCATGTTAATGTAAATGAACAATCATTTACTGGGTGTCAGACAGATGTAAAACTTTATTCAAAATAATAAAAATAATAATAATAATAATTTCGACTGTATTAAACTTAGAGCAACCAAAGTGGTCTCGTTTCATAGATTAGTGTTTTTTTTAACTATTATTATTTTGATGCACCAGAATGTCACTTACAAATTCACTTTAGAAAGATTTTACCTGAGGCTTACAGCAGTTTGGGACAGCACGGGAACAGACCTGATGTTTGCGCATTAAGTCACATAAGTGACATGGCGATTATAACTCTTTCGAAGAAC
This sequence comes from Brachyopa scutellaris, assembly GCA_949775065.1. Classification (NCBI taxonomy): domain Eukaryota; kingdom Metazoa; phylum Arthropoda; class Insecta; order Diptera; family Syrphidae; genus Brachyopa; species Brachyopa scutellaris. The sequence continues at coordinate 160,987,227 of OX459112.1, forward strand.
AGGACGGACACCAACCCATCTCTTCAGACTATTGAACTTGCACTTGCCTATTACGGAAAAGGAAATGATGCACAGGACCAACACCACCGACTTACCTACATACACTTGCCAATTTATGAGTTAATAGATCCGTTCGCGTAAGCTCCCAAAACTACGAAAATCTACGAAAAATCGCGTACGCAAAAATTTCACGGAACAGTGACGTATGTAGTTTCGGCTTGATAGCCGATTAATGCTACAAACAAATCGATATCGATGATTTCTCACTCGTTTTTCCAATAGAAACCATATTTTTACTGCAAATTTCTTTACTGTCTAATAATTCTATAGAATTTCATCGTGTATGCCATTTCCCTAAATATTGCTTAAGATAAGCAATACGGCTATTGGATTGCGTCAAATAGGAATCGAAGTGTAAATAACACGGCAGCATATTTAACTGACTCACTGTACACACGAATTCATGATGCTGACTCATCCGTTCTTCATTTGGACTTGTTTTTATTTTTGCTCCACCAAATAATCGCATCCTCATTGGCCAATGCCAACGTAAATATACATTTTTTTTATATAATTCATCAACGTTTAGCGGTTGAAAAGAATCAATCATATAAATAATGATTGCACTGCAACGATATTCGAAAATTGCAACTGCCAAAAGGGAGAAGCAACAACTCGCCGCAACCACACCCCATTTACATACTCGTATAAAACTCAATTTGTTAGACGGCATAGGTACGAGAACATGGCCAGGTATCTACTCGATGACAACAAATAATTTTACCTTCATGGAAACAAAAAAAAAATTAAACAGAAAGCATCTGCTCTAACCGAGTCTTATGGTACGGCCCAATAAGGCATATAAATCCAGTTGATCGAGCTGCGAATTATGCACAGAAAGCTTACATACTATCGATGGTGTATTTATAGACGTTTTTACCAAAATTGGCATGTGATGATGTTACTCTTCTAGTTGTCAGTTTTTGTTTTTACCTTTTTCGAAGGTTATCCATGAATTTCTCCAACGTTACTGTGTCCAAGAGGACAAAGTCCCGAACACCCACTTCATTTGGCATTGCCATCGTGTTGCGATTTTTTTCTTTCAAAACCAACAAGGAACTTCACTCAAAAACACTGAAAGTTGCACCATGTAACACAGAAAAACACCGAATTCACTATTGAAATCTACAAATTAGAATTCAGAAAAAAAAAACAAACGTTCCACAGAGAAGTATACTTCAGTTCAATAAAAAAATCGAAAAAAGGAAAACACATAAAGCCAACACAATTCAAACAAGAAGTGATAACAAATTTTATAGCACGGAAAGTATATTTTATTGGTTTCGTAGTGTTTCGTTGGTGGATTGTTGTCGCTTTTCAATACAATTCGGCGGCAAAATAATAAAATTATTTAGAGGATACGAGCGCACACAACACGCAAGCCAAAAATACAAAAATAAACTGAAAAGAAAACATAACTTCAGAAGTGACATAAGCAAACTGAAGTGTTAGTGGGCATTGTTTAGTGGATACTGCCAGTTTGACATTAGATGACACTTGATTGGGCATTGTGTGTGATTCGTGTCTTGGGTAAAATAGTTATGTCATTATATTGGAGAGAATGCAGTGTTACCATTGTGATGTAGTACTAAAGTATTTATTTTCATTTATACAAATAAGCCTATTGGATATTTCAACATGCTGCTATTTAAAGCATTTCGATGGCGACGAGAGAAAAAGGAACATTTTCATACGTTTTCAAAATTTTAACAGCGCCAAAATAAATTTAAATTGAAAGCAAAGCGAATGGAATATTTCTAGATCTCCAATTCAGTGCCGCCAGTTCGTGGGGAATTCCTCTTTTCGTGGGAGATTTCAGTCCAAAATTTGATGAAAGGGGAAAAGGGCAATCTACTCCCTTCTAGAACGAAATATGGGGAAAATAAGTGTTAATAGTAATGCGTAAACGTAACTCACACGCCTTCCTCCTACGCAGGTAACAGGTCTTACACTCCTATGCCTGGTTGGAAAATGAGCCATATGCATGAGTTCATTTTAAATGCATTTAAACGAGCGGGTTTAGAACGTTAGGTGGATCTACTTTAATTTGAAACGCACTTAGGGACATTTCTTTTTCTTGATAACTTAATATACCAATAATGTTCTCGTTCTTTTTCATAATGTTTGGCAATTTTTATTATTTTATTCTTCAATAAGAGGGATTTTGCACTGCTATGATTACTAGTCTGTGTCTTATTATGTTTAAACGGTCCCAAAAACTAGGAACCAATACGAAAACCCGTTCGTGTACGGAAAAAGGTTGTAGTTTCTCGTAAAACAGAACGGTACGAACTTTAGCGGAAGAAATGTCTTTGGGTAGATATATGAAAACTGTCAAATATTCCAAATCACATACATTTTTCAATATTTGGCGCAAAAAGGATGGAAACGGACCTATTTCTTTTTGAAAATTTATTGTGGGAATCCGTGGGGAATGCCACCAGAAAGAAAGGGGAAAAAGGGGAATTCTAATGTCTGTGATGGGGAATTTCACTTAAAGTAGCTGGCAACACTGCTCCAATTCCTCTATCCAAGCAGACGCTTAGGTAGAGGAGCTCACTGAAATTGGAAAGTGACTATACATTACCGTTGAAAAAGAGGAACTAACACCGGTGGTCTTTTTTTTCTGCACTACGATATTGCTGTATATTTTCTTCCTTTAAATAGTTGGTAAAAAGTCCAATGTCACAATTTAGCTCCGCAAAAGAGACTTAAGGCCCCGACCCATAGAATCCGTCAATCCGTTGCTCTGTTTTTTTTTAACTGACGGCTCTATAGAATACACACATTCTTATGGGAGATACCCCATAACCAACGGATGCATGAACTTCGACGGATAAAGTAGGTCTACTTCCTACTTTTTGCATCCGTCGCATCGATACGTTGTCAGTACACACATTCATGCACTTAAGTTCACACATTCACATATTGAAGTTCACGCATTTACAAATTGAGAGTATGCATTTTCATTGGTGGACGCATAAAGAGAATGAAGAGAATCGTTGACATTTTTACGTAGATATATGACGGATTCTATGGGACTGCTCTATCGGGCAATACTTCAACTTCAACATCAAAGTATCTTTGTATCTTCTCTTTTGGCATATTGCCTTACTATACCTGCACAATTGTAAGCCAGGCCTGTACTCACGAATGAAAATATTTTTATTCAATCAGAGTAATAATAGAAAATAAATATGTCAAATATTAGAACAAAAGTTTGTTAAATTTTCTTTTTAGACTTTTTGCCTTTTTTTTTTGAGTTTAAAACAAAAACAACAATGCCAACTAAAAAGGTAAGCATCCGATACCTTATTGATGTCGCCATTGGAAGTCCTGAACCCGGCATTGTGAATTTTAACGCTCTCTATACAGTGCTGCAAGTGATATCGGAAAAGCTTGCCCTTCAGGATGAAGATATTGAAATCGACAGCACCTATTGCCCAGTTTCCCGTCATAACATAGTTGAAAGCAAAAGTAATATGTCATCGGAAAGGCTCATGGACTATCAGGTATTTGATTTTCCGTCCCCGTCTGAGCTTCTCGATGAATCAGTCGTGAGCAACAAGATAAAGGAAAAACATTCTGCCAGGGAAAAGTCCGGACCTGAGTCCGTAAAATCTGGACCTACAAATGATTATCGTAAAGTGGTATTTGATGCTCCTAAGGGTGAATCTCCCTTTGCCGAAGCCCTAATGGTTTCGATGACAAAAGACCCTGATCGAGCAGCTAACTACCGCTCCGAGCTGAGGCAACACATTGATGCCTTAAATGCCAGATTGGACAAAATCGAGAAGAGTTTCATATCAAGCGTTCAAGCCGATCAGAGGGTGGAATGTCTTGGACAGAATTTGTTGCAACTTCAGAATAAACTAGACTCACTGGAGCAAGTAGTCGTTGAGATCAGGGATATGCGCAACACGCAGGAGCAGGATATTTCAGCATGTCGGAAAAAATTGGAACACGATCGTTTGGCAACTGTAACGGATATCCTGCAGCATGAGCTGGCGGAGTTGAAGGAGGCTATTACCAAAAATAAATCTAAGGTCAAGGAAATGAAAGCGCATTCTGCTGCTTCTCACTTTGATGGCGAAGGAGAGACTAAATCCGATTACTCTAAGCTGCAGGGTCAAGTGATCGAGTTGAAAACCACTGTTTGCAATCTCACCGAAAAGTTCTCAAACCTCGAACAGAATATGCCCCAAAATAAACGAATGTCATCGGTAGTCATGTTAACTACATTTCAGGAACAGCTTTCAGAGCTCAAGGAATTTTTAAGTACCGCAAGCGTAGACCTCACCACTCTGCGAACGGAGCACGAATCACAGAAGGATACTATCGAAGAGCTCACGACTAAGCTGGAGGAACTAACAAAGATCAAAATTGACAAAGAAGAAATTGATGAACTTTTATCGGAGAAAGCTGACTACACGATGTTGCAACGCAAAGTCTCAGTTGAAAACATGGTTGCCGACCGTCGTAAGTTCGAGAAGCAGCTCTCTGAAATCGCCGACTGTTTCGTTCTGAACGAGGAACGAACCCAGAAACAAATCACTGAGATACGCAAGTTCCTCGGCGATCAGAGTCTCGATGATATGCTCTTTGTGTTCAAAGCAAAAGTCGACAAAGACATTCAAGTGGTACGCGATGCCATTAAAAAGCTGGCCGAAATAAAGCCTGATGTGGACTCAGCCGCTTCGAGGTTAAAGAATTTAACATGTCTATCCTGCGATCAGGATGTTGTCATGAGGGCTGCAGAGGCATGTAGTGTAACAAAACTTGGAGATGCCCATGTATCCAAGAGTTCTAGTCCAATGATTGCATTTGAGGTGGGAAAATTGAGAGAAGCTGGTAAATTGGTTACGCCAGATACAATTTTCAACGATACGCCACGGAATTTCCGACACAGTGGTGGGGCGCATACGATCATAACGAATAAGGATCGAGTAGCAAGAACCAGGTCCCAAAGAAGTAAATGAACAAGAATAATCGATAATTTTGCGGCATATATTGTTTTTTGTTTTGATTATCTCATTCCACGCCAATATTGGTAATAAATTGTCACAAGAGATTTTTTGTTCAGCTTTATTTATTTTAAGACAATTTTTCAGTTATATAGCAAGATGGCAGTACGTGCCACACAAGCGGTAGCGTTATAGGGGGGTTCCCATGATCCGACATATGCATGTATCTGACAGACTTAGTCTATCGGATGTCGGACAGAGCGCTGTCGTAATAACCCCCATACACGGTCTGACAAATCTGGTAAGCATTGAAGTCTGTCAAACAAATCTGACAGTGAATGGCATTGTCTGTCCGACGGTCTGTCAGACGGTCATATGAAAATCAAGCAATGTTTGATATTTTGGGGGTGAAGTCAAATATGTCGGCTGACCGATCTGACCGTGCATGCCCTACTTTAGCGTTCACATTATCAAACATGTTGTCAGATTTCACTTTGCAAGTGGATTTCAAAGATGTTGAACGTACTGGTAGGAACGCTTACGATTGATAAAATTTTAGACGAAGAAAGAAAAATGACTCGAATTTGGGAATAGGAATTTATAAAACAGCGATCAAAGTTTTCATCGGCACCGTGGTTTAGCGGTAAGTGCGTTGGACTACAACGCAATTCTGCCCGGATTTAAAGCCTAAAGGTTTTTCCACGATGCCACCTCTTTTGAATGTCTGACAAGCTATCAAAGAGTATCATTTGTCAATGAGCTTCTTAACTTGCCGTTCGGAGTCGGCAAACAAATGTAGGTTCCTACCATTCATGCAAAAATATAACACGCACGTACAAATGGTTGCAAGAAGCAGGCCCATGTTCACCCCGAGCTGTAGCGCAACCTAAAGTAAAGACCAACGTTCTCTTCTGTTAATTTGCGAATAGAACTACAATAGTTGAACTCTCCAGGGGACTATCAGAATTTTTTAATTTCCAAAAATTCTATCCAACACAGTCATGTTGACTCTCCGACAACAACCACATCGCTTGAAATAATAATTCAGAAATTAAATTTGCTTTAGGTCGGACAGACAAGCGTTCACATTATCAGATAAGTCCACCCGAACACCAAAATATAAAAAAAAAAAAAAAAGAAAAAATAAACCAGACATGTCTGATCGTCGTTTCTTGTGTTCACATTGCCAGATTTGGTCGGACAGACCAAGTCTGTCAGATATGTTGTAACGTGTGAACCTCCCTATTGAAGAAGTAGTGATGGGGTGCTTTGACTTATGTCAATTAACTAGCAACAGCGTAAATTCTCTGCATTGCTAAAATCCAGCCCGATTTATGGAAAAGAGTCATCCGAAATGGTATCTTTTGGATTCGCCACCTATAAATGTAGCTGTAAACGCCATTTGAACCACATTACAGCTGTATTCATCCCGGTTTCTATGTAGCGATCTTGACGCTTCCTCCAAATATCTTGCCCTAGCCTGGGATTCAATTCCAGCAGCGCTGCTATTTTCAGAAATCAGTAGTCTGGGATGCTAAGAACATTAAGAACATAATCCACTTGGAGTTTTAGCGTTTTGCTGAAGAGTAGTGCTTAGCCTTAGCTTTGAGAGAAAAATCCTTCGTAGGATATTCGGTCCCGTTTGCGTTGACGGGTTTTGGAGGAGAAGATTCAACGACGAACTATACGAGCTATACAGCGACATCAGCCTGGTCAAAAAACTGCACATTGGGCGTTTAAGATGGCTAGGACATGTAGAGCGCATGGACATCAGCGCTCCGGCTCGGAGAATATTCAACTCTAACCCGGAGGGTCAGCGCAGCAGAGGACGACTTCGCCTAAGGTGGCGCGACCAAGTAAAACAAGACCTCAACCAACTTGGAGTGCGCAACTGGAAGCGGTTAGCTAAGGACCGGGCTAACTGGAAGAGGTTGTTGGTTGAGGCCTTGGTCCACCCCGGACTGTAGCGCCACCTAAGTAAGTAAGTAAGTGCTTAGCCTGTTTCCAGCATAAGCATATAGGCAGATGAAATATTCTTTTGAGGTAATTGTCTCGATAATTTCTCGACATATCCATTTCGTTTTCCTCCACTTGTCTTCTTTCTTCTTTTGGTGACGCTACAGTTCATTGTGAACCAGGGCCTGCTTCTCGCATCCATCTGTGGGTACGTGTTATATTTTTGCACGAATGGAAAGGACCTACAGTCTTGTGCCGACTCTGAAGTCTGAACGACGAGTTCAGAAGTTCATCATTACAATTGATACTGTTCGAATGCTTTTCAGATATTCGAAAGAGGTGGCACCGTGAAAAAGCTTTTAGGTGTTTGCTAGTAAGTATTGAACACGGGGCAGCATGCGTAGTAAGTCAAAGAACTAACCATCACACCACGGTGCTAGCCCATACTTGTACCGCGTAGAAAAGAATGGACTCAGATATTCGACGTGTAATGAGGGCGGATAGCCGGATCTGGCTGAACGAAATGCGTACTGAGACGCATATAACATACATATATTCTTGTTATCTCGCAAAAAGTATCAAAATAAAGTTCCAAAAACGAACTCGGCCATGTCGTTCACAGGATGTGAGGTAGATGAATGAAATGAAATGTGCAGTGAACAAATTCACTGGTAAAACGAAGTCGAAAACGTGACGGAGTAGGAGATTCTCGACTTAGCAGACAAATAAAATGATTTAAGTTCATACTCACGATGCTTTCTGGGACTGTTTTCGAGCTGGCAGAATACAAGTGGCACAGCCAACGAGCTTCTTAAAACAGTTCGGCTCGATCAGAATTCTTATCCTTGGGTTTGTTGATCAGTTAATACCCAACAATTCCCAATTTTGTCTAAATTTGCCAAGGTTTATCTTTTAACTCCGTGAGACTATTTTTGGAAGCAGGCATCGTTTACGAAAAGAAACGTAATCGTTTACTATACATATCAATGTAAAAAAATTGTTTTAATGTACCATAATTTGCCATTACTTAACTTTTAGTACTAAACGGCTTTATCTATTTTTATGACTAAACTACTTGTTTATTCTGAAAAATAAAACTTGTAAACTCTTTTTTTGAATGTTTTTTTTTTCTTAACTTTTTTACCTTGTATCGACTATCCGGCAACCAACCGGATACCAAGAGACTATTCGGCGATGTGCCGGATATTAAAAAAGGGCCGGATAGGTCGGATACAGGATACTAACCGGATATCCGCTACAACTCTACTTAGCACTGTGGGCAATGAATTTGTTGTTAAAGAATCTCCTCCAAGCTAGATTGAGGACTGTTTTGGAATTTGCTAGTTTTTTCTCGCGATAAATATCCATGCTTAGATTTTTAGTAAGGAACACTCCAAGGTACTTCTTCACCACTTCAATTAGGTCCAGATTATAGTTTCATTTCTCCTTCGCACAGTATCTGCCTACTCTTTTTTGAACACCATTACATTAGATTTATCCGAGTTGACGAAGTTCCATAGCCTGGGGAGTAAGCTAGAACTATGTATGTCGTCTGCGAATAAGAGGGCTCTGACTAGCACTCCTGCATATTCTACTTGTCCTGACAGAAAACTCGTTATGTCTTCGACGAAGAGTGCAATAGGACTTGGACTTGGAAAGCAACCCTATCTTACTCCTGCACACGAATGAAACCATTCGGTACGTCTCCGTTCCATACAGCTGCCTTGGTATTACTATAGATTCTGTATAACCCATCCACATTTCAGCGGCATACCCATACTGCAGAACTTATAGAACAAAGCGCTGCTATCCACTGCATCAAAGACTGCCCTGACATCTACGAAAAATGCGTAGGGTTATTTATACTCTTTATTCTTTAATATTTTCATTTATGTATATTTTTTTGCTTGGTTTTTATTTCCACTTTTTATTTTTATTTGCGTCCTATACACACAAATAATCACCCCTATCGTGAAATCCGCCGGATCGGAGATCCCCTTCACTGGTTCGATTCACTTTCACTTAAGCTTGGTATCGTAGAATCCGTCGGGGAAGTTTCCTTACCGACGTGAATGTCGAAAAGGAAGTGTCTCTGTCAAGCAGGATTTATGACAGCAAAGTGAATTTGTGTTTTGGAATTGTCTTTTGGTTTTTGCAATAAAAAAAAAGAATTATAAATAAAATAACAATAAAATGGATAGCATCGCTCAATTTTTGGATTCGTCAGATGAATTATCTTCAGAAAGAAAAATGCACATGCGTAGGACGAGCAGTAAGACAATGGAACTACCAGATAAGACGTGTTTTCAAATGTACTTGTTCTTTTAAATTTATTTAAAAACAGTTTAATGTTGCAGGCTTATTAACAATGTTCAACTAAATAAATCGCCTTTTTCATAATTTGAGGTAAACTCGGAGCTCATTTTTAAATTCTCCCAAAGCGAAATTAGCAGCTTGCCCACGATTTTTTCTGAGGGAAATTACCAACATGGTGCTGGAAAATAATCATATTTACTGTGTTAAAACACTAAATTGATCAATGTTTGTCTTTTATTTGCTGCAAAATAAATTTTGTGTTAAATGTGTTTATTTAAATTATAAAGTCATCAAGTAAAACATAAAAACAAGGTGAGATCCGCAGCGTTTGAGCTGCGAGTGAGAAATGTCATATTTTCTATGAACAAATTCGATTCGAAGGTTTTCTACGATGCCGTGAAACTCATTTACATTACTGACAAGGGAAAGATTCACTTTGTCGGATTCAACTGATACTGATGCTCAAATTACAGTGAATCTTACCCCCGGCGGATTCCGCGATAGGGGTGTACAATAATAATCAGTTGCTTGGTTGGGGTAGCAGGAAACGAAGTTTGTTTATGTCAAGTATTAAACAAAAGTAATTTATTAAAAAAAGTGATTTTAGGCATTTTGTACAGGGTCCGATTCGTGATAGCTTATTGCTCTCACATTTCAAGTAGCAACGCTGTCATTCTTTGACGTTTGTATTCTGTCATAGTCACTATAATTCAACACTGCGTCGAAATCGTAAAAATCCAAATTTTTGACAAAAAAATCATCTTCGGTGATGAAGCACATTTTTGGTTGAACAGCTTCGTGAATAAGCAGAATTGCCGCATTTGGGGAGAGAATAATTCACAGCAGTATCAGGAGTCTCCTTTGCATCCGGAGAAACCTACTGTTCGGTGACATAGACATGGACGAAATGTGGTTCCAACAAGATGGCGCAACATACTATACATCGGGCGTTACATTGAAGTTATTGCAAGAAAAGTACCCAGAACACGTTATTTCCAGATTGTACGATTTAACGCACTTAGACAAGGACAGAGTCATACAAAATTGAACCACTTGGATCGAGTCCCGTAAGCGAAGCCGCGGCCATTTTGAAAACATAATGGTATTGAATGAACTTTGATCTGCAATAAAGGTCTCTGTCATATCTCACACACAACTCTTTTAATTTAATTTAAAAATTAAGACACGCTTAATAAAAAATGCTTTATATTAGCACCGTAACCGTAACCTCATCTCAATGTTTTTTTTTTTTTTTGTCAGTAATCGCCCTTAATTAAATATTCTCTCATCTACTGTCACGAATGTTTTTCCATCAGTGGAATTGTCATCTTTTCTAAACCTTTCTATATCTGAACGCATCATTGGGGATTTTCAGCACAGTATCTAACGTGGCAAAAACCACCATAATTAATTTGGAAAAAGGGAACCGGGGAAAAAAGGCAAAGTAAACAAATACGAATGTGTGCTAGCACCGGAAGCGAAAACTCGCAAATCTTTCTTAGTTTCCTGTCCGTTGAACCAACAAACCAAACCAAAACATCACCATCACCTTACCACTACATTGGTTCGCTCTTTCAAGACGTAAACAGCTTTTCGCTCTCAAAAGCTTAGATAAGCTAAATAAAAGTTTTTTTCATACAATTATCCCATCCACCCCTAAATCGTAGACAACTTTTGTATGCAACAAGCACCCAACAGCCAACACACAACCGAACTGAAGCCCCATTATCAACGGTTTTTATCATTGATACCAACCACACTCGTGTGTCGTACCTTCGCGCGTTATTCTGCTTAGATACTGGCACGAGGACTGCCGAATTTGCGCCGCCAAAGAACAGTATCTACCGCAATTTCATTGAGTTAAGTGCCTCTCGTTGCTATTCTTGTTGGCGTACACAGATGGACTAGACAGATAAATATCGCATCTTGGAGAGATACTATATCGGCTCGACGTGTATACAATCGAAACACATGCGGTTTCTACTACTGCTCGTCGGTGACAGTTATCGAAGTGTTTTCCCCCCTCATTCGGGCTTAAACTAATCACTCAGAAGGGTGCTAATTAATTTCAGTTTAACCATCCATCGTCTCGTCTGTGGACGGTGGTGTCATAAGGAAACGAACGTATTGTAAAAGTAAACATTTGCCGACAGTTGCATAAATTTAATTAAAAAACAAATAAAATAATATCTGTATTCCATGTAAACGATAAATATACATAATAGTGAAATCTTTGTGAGTTTACTTTTTCGAAATCCCAAATTGAATCGAAATTTCCCTCGTCCGTGGAATTATAATTCTTCGGTCAATAAATTCTTTATTTGATTATTTGGCTTTTATTTCCATTGCCGAGCTATAGCTACCAAGAAAAGATATAAAAAAAAATTGCCTTTAGCCATCTGGGAACCGTTTCGAGTGTCGTGTACAATCGTTTGGCGATATGTGGTGGTTCATCGATTCATTGTGGTCATCGTGTGGTGATCGTTAAAGAACGATCGATATAACATAAAGAATATTTTTTTCTCTTTTCATTTTCGATTGTTGTTATTCAAATATTTGGTCTATTTATCGGTATTGTTAGAGTAAATATTGTGATAGTATCTTTTTTTTTCTCCTCATCGACAGGTGCAGTCTTATGTCTTACTTTGCGCCTTATCCTCCATTCGGCAAGTGATCGTGTGTAATCGAATGGGAAAGTGCGTAATTACAAAAAAAGTCGTGAAAAATTGAGAACATATCGAATCGTATCGAAATAAAAAAAAAAAAAATTATAATTATCGAAAAATTCCTGATATGTGTTGTTCTCCTGTGTGTATGTCAATTTCAATTTAAAGTTTTTTTTACGGTTTTTATCGCAAAAAAAGTCTCGTCGATTGCTCTGAAGAGGTGTGCTTTATTGTTGTTATTTATTTTTTTGTACCCCTCCTCCCCCCACCCCCTTAGGAATTCTTAACCATCTATAAAAAAAAAATTACAGTGATAAGATAAATAATAATACCTACGACGAAGTCGTCGATTTCTACACAAGTGAAATTAAAAAACAAAATTCTAATAAAATATCAAAAAAAAAAAAAGAAAAAAAGAACAGTTTGTACATGTCTCAGTGTTATCAGCCATCAATTTCGATTGTATAAACTTTATATACAAACATACGCCATCGGAGGGTTTCTATTTAATGTCGGACGACGACGCCTGAGACTACTTAAAGGCCGCAGTAACAATAAAACCACAACAAAAACAATGATAGGTGAGTGCTTGAATATTGAACTATAGAACTTGGGCATAGTATAGAATTGAGGTTTATGATTTGTCATGACATTAATGTTGTAATTAATGAATTGTTGCTGTTAAATGTTGTGTATGTTTCACACATTTAGTTTATTGCCGCTTCTTAGAAATCGCCTCCAATTGGAGATTACGACAAGATTTGTTTGCTATTTTGGGGTGAATGAAATTTTAATAAATTAAAAGGAAATGGAAAGGAAAACAAGTTAAAAACAAAAACCTATAACAGTTTAAATAAAAATATTGGCGCAAATTTATAGTCAGATAAAGTCAACATTAAAAGAATTTATTCACTTAAAATATACTTTCTGCTATTCATAGCTGCCTTATAGTCTACTTTAAACTTAAAGCCGACTCGAAATTTTAATTGATCCAAACGTCACTTTAGAGTCGGCTTTAAGTGACTGCTAAAATTCTCATTTAACGTTTTCACGTTTGGGTTTTTTCATTCAAATCACTATACAATAACACTTCAAAGTTGATATACTAACTATACACAGGTAATTATGTATTTATGAGTAACGGAAAGTTATAACCGGCTGTAACAAAAGTCGGCTCCATTTTGCGCCATTGACTTTTACATATTCACTTAATAATTCCTCAACGTCAAAATAAACGTCTAAATTCTCTGAATGCCAAGGTTCGTTCGTGTTCGCTCCCAAAACTACGAAAATCTACGAATAGTTCGAAAAATTACGAAAACCCGATCGCGTGCGCAAACATTTCGTAGTTCTTCGTAAAAGAGAGTGTTCACGAGAGAGTAAGAAATTTCCCCATGCTACGAGTTTCAGCACAAGAAATTTCTTTGGGTAGATATATAAAAACTGTCAAATCTGTCAGATCACACACATTTTTCATTTTTTGTTGCTCAACGCGTTCGTTTACTTTTTCGTAGTTTTCCTATCTTTGGGAGCATTTCACCCCCAATCTTCAAAATTTGAGAGAAAACACATATTTGGTGCAAAAATTACGCGAACTGACCTCCTATATCTTGATCTCTCCGTGTTGCCAAGTGTAACCCACCTTTCCCTATCTACCGGTGCTGCCAATGCGACTCAGTCAGCTAAAAAACCTTACAAATGTGGTTTCGAACTTGACTAAATATTCGAATGAAAATCATCTCAGCATGACCGTTAAGGCTTGTAAAAGTTGCATTATGCTGTCTTTGTCTTCTCTGTGTAACGAAAATGATAACACCCATCCGCTGACAATTGATTGACGTTTACTTGGACTTAAGTAGTACACTTTGAGTTGTATCTTCAGCAGCTGAGGTATTGGTAACTAGCGTAATAAAATATGGCAAATGATGTGAATACATATCTCTTTCCTTAGATCGAGAAACTCGATAAAATTAAAATTGTTCTATTAATTGCCAGAATATTGACCAGACCAGGAACGGCTTTATCGTACCAAAGTACGGATCGGGTATCTTTTCACCTGAACTAAGAATTGTTAAATACATACCTCCGCCTCCCAGACTGCTCTAGTGCCCTCCAGGCGAAAGTACTTACAATAAAAGAAGCTTGTAAGGAGCTCAGTCTCAGCCCTACAGCTACAAACATGAACGTGGTAGTAATATTAGATGTGTTCCCGTCTGCACCAGAATTCACAGATTCTCAAATTTCAAGGAATGGGAAATTGGGAAAGTGTCTTCTGTGAAAAACTTTAAGAAATCTTCGTACGGGAAGGAGTTGACTGGTTTTCGTAGACTTTCGTAGTTTTTCGCAGGCTTGGACAGGTACGGGACCTATTAGTAGACAGTAACTGCGCAATTGAAGATCTTCACTCAACGACCACATCATCGAAACTGGTAAAATAAGGAGTCAGGATGAATTATTCCGGGCAAGCAGCTGGTTTAATATTACTCACTTCTGAGTTCCAGGTCACAGCAATATGGAGTAAAATGAAAGAGCCGATATATTAGAGTATTAGACAGACGCGGTTTAGCCCTTGACATCTCCTTTGCGGAGGAAGGATTCCAGCCCCCTACAACATCTGCGTGGCAAGCTAGTAATATATGTATGCACTAGACCACCGAGGTGTCTTATAATGGTATCCTGAAATTCACGCAAGAAGTAATTTTCATAGCAAACATAGGTTTTTAATTAAATATTGTAAATTGTATATTAATTCTTAGGTTGGGTTAGGTTATGTTAAAGTGGTTATCCCCATCACTCTGGTTGGATTCACTTAGACACTTAAGATCCATTGTGTTACCACATGGAGCCGATTTATCGAAACTCTGCTACTCCTACTCCTATATTAATATATTATATATTAATTCTTAAGTATACAGTATATGGAATAGCATATAGCATGGCCTCCACGGCTTTGCTGGCACAAGCGCACTCTTATGTCGAAATTTTACATGACCGTTTTGCGTAAATGTGGCTGAATTTTGTTGATTTACTTTTTTTTACTTTAGGTGGCGATACAGATCGGGGAAAACTTGGGGCTGTTTCTCGCAACCATTTGTGTATGCGTGTTATTTTTTTGCATGAATGGAAGGGACCTACAGTTTTTGCCGACTCCGAATGGCGAGTTGAGAGGCTCACTGACAAATGACACTCTTCGATTGCTTGTCAGACATTCGAAAGAGGTGGAACCGCGAAAGAACTTCTTGACATTTGCTGGGATTGAACCGGGTAGCATTGCGTAGTAGTCCAACGGACTTACCACTACACCACAGTGCTTTTGCTGATGCAACGCTCAATTTTCTCATTGAAGGTGTTTGTGGTCGTGGGCTTGTTGGTATAAACCGTAGGCTTCAAGAAACCCCAAAGAAAATCACATGATCTGGGCGGCCTATTCTGATCGCCAAAATGGGAAATGAATTGTTTCTCGAGCTGAATGGCATGTGGCACCATCTAGTTGAAACCACCTTTCATCCACATCAATATCTTGCAATTTAGGCACGAAAAAACTGGATTATCATGTCGCGATAGCGAGCACTATTAACTGCCGCATTTTCAAAGAAGAATGGTCCGATGATTACCTCCAGCCCAAAATCTACACCAGTTACAGTGACACGTTGTGGATGCATACGTCACTCGTGGATCTTCTGAACCCTAAATTCAACAATTTTAGCGATTAACGAAGCCATCAAGAGAAAAATGAGCTTCATCGCCTATGGTGATTTTGTTGGAAAAATCAGTAGGTAGGTATTCACTTTTTGTTGTTCCATAATCCATTCCAAGAACTCTCTTCACCTATTCGCGGTTAGTAGGCTTCAGTTCTTAAGTCAATTGCACTGAATTTTTGAAATAACCCCTTCAGAGTTGATGAAATTCAGTCACTACTTCGACCATATTTTGTACGAAAATTGCGAATTGTAGCTGCCAAACCTTCATTAATTTTCAAATATTGCACAGCAATGAATACGCTTTGTTCTTGTGTGTAGCACTCCATTTTTAATTACCCTGAACTGTCAGCTGTCATGCTGGCTTTTGTCTTTGTTGGCAACACATTACCGCACAAATGACACCCTTTGCAAGTATGTACATCTACGGGTGAGTGGCATAGAACAATTATTTCCATATTGTATTCCATCGTTTCCTACTTATGGAGCAAAGTGTTTTTAAAGGTCTTCTGACAAATATAAAAATACGTTCTTCCTATCAAACGTGACAAAACCAAGACAAGTTTCACACATGTTTCTACAAATGGGAAAAGTAAAGTTTTTGAGCAAAACCCTTGACGGAAAGTGTCTTTTATGGGATTATTGCTTTCAAGATTTAACAAGATATTTTTAATTGAAAATCAGTCATAGTTACTTACTTATTACTTAGGTGGCGCTACAGTCCGGGGTGGACGAAAGCCTCTACCAACAACCTCTTCCAGTTAGCCCGGTCCTTAGCTAACTTCCTCCAGTTACGCACTCCAAATTGATTGAGACCTTATTCTACTTGTGCGCGTCACCTTAGGCGAGGTCGTCCTCTGTTGCGCTGACCCTCCGGGTTAGAATCGAATATTCTCCGAGCTAAAGCATTGATGTCCATACACTCTACATGTCCTAGCCATCTTTAACGCCCAATGTGCACTTTTTTGACCAGGTCGAAGTTACTGTACAGCTCATACAGTTCGTGATTGAATTTTCTCCTCCAAAACCCGTTAACGCAAACGGGAACGAATATCTTACGAAGGAGATTTTACTCTTGAAGCGACCAAGGATCTTCATGCGATCGATAAAGTCCATGCTTCAGCTCCATATAGCAAGACTGGGATGATAAACGTCTTATATAGAGTCTCCTTAGTCGATCGGGTAAGGGTTTTACCACTTAGTTGCCTTCTTAGCCCAACGAAACAGCGGTTGGCAAGAGTAATCCTTCGTTTTATTTCCGACGAGTTGTCATTTTTTGATGTTATGACAGATGGCAGAGCCGAGGTAGCCAAAGTCCTTTAGTTACTCGAAGTTGTAGTCATAGTTCCTTGATGTTATAATCACAAAATTCCGTTCTAATTGCATTTCGTATAGTGCACTCATCAGCGTTTCTTTATTAGTTCCTTCGTCCTAAAAAGAGCAATTAATACGAATACCAACCAGTTTTGTGGAAACAAAAGGAGGAAAAAAAAGGACGTTGAAATTGCTGTCGATGCAGACTTTCTTTGTTCAATTCGAAGAGCTGGTGGGCATGAGTTTTCATCCTGCCATCACACTGAGTGATGCCAAAGTATAAAATTAATCATATTACAAACTCGAAATCATCTCATTTACTAAAAGCTAATTTTAATTAAAAGTTTAACATCGCTTAATCCATTTAAAATAATTGCGAGGATAATACTTTTGTAAGTGCACACTATTCTTTAACTAGCAAAAAAGGAAAAAATCCTGAAAAAGTGAAGCAACACTCGTAATTGGAGGATTAAAGTTTTCTTCCCGGAGATTTCCTGTATGAAATTGAATTTAAAAATAATTTCCTACTATATTTTTCAAAAGCATCCTTCTACTCACCAGGGATGAAAAACAATCAAATCCATTATTCAGCTGAAGAGCTTCATTTCGCAATTTTAAAATATTATGGTTGAACTCAGTTAACCCAAGGATTCCTTCTGAGTTATTATACATACTCATACATTATATGTTTACTCAGTTTATACTCTCGTGTCATATGGCTTTCAATTACTATTATCTTCATTGCATTCTCCATGTTAACTGCCTTTTGGCGCCAAGCAATTGTAGGGAGGGTAAGGGGAAACCCTCATCGTTATTTTCTTCACAAGTAAATGAAACAGTTCCTGGAAGTCGCATGACTTCTCTGCAACCATGGCAATCCAAGCCTGGTTGTCAACTGAAGAAATTTAAGTTAAAGAAAACGCTTAGGCTTAAATTTTAAAACAAGAAGTTTCTATACATACAAAAATTCGCGTGTTTGCAGGGGCGGCAACAGGCGCCGATCCGATATCTAGAGGTACGTTACATTAGGGGAACCTGGGGACACTTGATCCCCCCTTTTTAATTTGTCAAATATCTCAAAAATTAAAACATAAATAGCGTTTTTATTTTAACGATATTATAAACAATTTAATTGTTAATCATATTGTACAGTTTAAAAGAAAGTATTTGAGATAAAATATATTTTTTGCCGTTTTTCTAAAATTATCCAAAATAACCAAGTGTTCCCTATTCAGGGAGACTTAATTATGGGAGGATACAGCATACGGTCCTGCCAATTTTTATGTATGAAGAACATAGAGGGCAGGAGATAGTTCCCCATTGCATTTAGGTGTAGCACAACATGCAGTTTCCAGTTCAGCGCGCTCGCCTGACGTCATTTTGTTTACTTGTCTCTTCCCCTTGGTAGCAACCACTCTTTGGTTTATGGACTGTAGTAAGCCTAGTCTCGTCAATGTTCCATATAGATTCTGCCCCCAAATTTAAACTTTTTCATCATAAAGCGTAAATTTTCGAAAAAAAATGCGAAATATTGCGCTTATTGAAGCACAACATCTCGGGAACAAGCCTCCCCTAAATTATAGGGATCAAATCTACCCTGGCGTCATAATTTTCTATTGAAAACTTTTCTAATACGTATCGATATTTTTTTTTAAACAAACCTTCGGAGACTTACCTAAATGAACCCCCGTTTTTGATTATTTTTAGTGATAACTCGTATTAATTATCAATACCTATGTTAAAAAAAAAAAAACAGTTAAAATACTTATGAAAAAACTACAAAAGAAAAACACGTCACAACAAAACTGCTATCTGCGCGAGAGTTGTAAATTAATATTTGTCGTTTCCAACCAACGGTAAATAGTGTGTTGCCAGTGAGCAGTAAAAGAAAATTCCCACATCGATATAATAGCCAGTGATCAAGTCTCCCAGGGGATCAAGTGTCCCCAGGTTCCCCTACATAGATATCAGTAAATTAAAATTATTCTCTCAGGATTTCATACACATTAATTCGCATAAGCAATCAATATTTTTAATATTCAAAAACAATAACTAAATACCACCTTTCAGTCAGCACTAGCGTGTAACCACACTTTGAAAATTTGGGTATCAAATTTTCTACTGGATATTTTGATATACCACGTCGCTCATATACAGTAAATCAACTTTGTGATCACATGATGAAAAGGAAAGAGGTTTTTTTGTTGTAACTTTTTGAATCCAAGCGTTTATGCAACGAACTTTAGACGAAGTATAGTTACAGATGTTCTCGATAAGAATACGCAAAAAAAATAAAAATGTACCGTTAGATTTCGGAGATTTTCGGATATCTATTCTCGAAAGCATGTGATCAATTAGTTGAGACAGTGTCAATTGGAGAAGTTGAAATTTTTTTCAAATATTATTTTAGTTCTATATACGTATTGTTATATTGAACCTGGTAAAAGGTTAAAAAAATTACCATTTGCTAAGTTGTTTACGTTTGTTTTGTTTCAAAATCAGATGAAAGAACTAAGCCGCTCTAAAATTAAAGAAATCAAAATGATTATTGATGCTAAGTGCACATACCCTGAAATGTCGATAAAAGCTGGATTTTCATTGGGTTTCATCACACAAAATTCAAATGTGAAGATGTAAAAAACAAAGACCAACAAAGTTTACCGGGCGTGTGAAAGTGAAAAAACCACTGTTGACAAAACGACATAAGAAACTTAGGCTAGAGTTCGCAGAAAAATACTCAACATATATGATTAGTGACTGGGCAAGGGTATTGTGGCCGAGTTAAACAAAATTTATCGTTTTGGCTCTGATGGTTGTCAATGGACCTGGAAAAAGACTGATGAAGCAACCCAGTACCGTCACGTAAAACCAATCGTTAATTTTGGTGGCGGATATTTGATGATATGGGGTGTATGGTCATGGAAGGTGTTGGTCAATGTGTGGAAGTTAAAGGGAGAATGTATGCCAATCAATAGGTCAGCATCCTTGAACGAGGACTGCGGAAATGACTGAATGATTGGAATCAGGGCTGCCGTTTCAATATTTTACTTGGGAGTATAATTCGATTCTTTTGGGCAGTACCGCGCAGTACTCTGGGCTGCTAAACATTGCGGTAAAAAAAATGTTTTATGATTTTTGTTGAGGGAACTTATTTTTCTATTTATTTAAAGTATTTGATTTCCACTACAAAAATGTATTTTATTTTATTTTTTATTAAGCCAGTTGAGGAAATAGCCCGCAGGGCCCGGGTACTCATTCAAGATCATGACTGGGGCAGCTGTCCAGAGTTTTTTTTTTTTTAATTCGCACGCAGCTCGTCACCCACCCAACTATTTCTTAAACAGCATGCAGCATGCGGCATGCCCCCCATGGCCCCATATTTATTCCACTGTCCACCTCCAACATCTTCTACATTTAGGGGAGATTTTTCCTAATCACCGTATTTCATGCAATTTTGTTATAAAATCATCATTTTTTGCTATTTTGAGGTCAGGATTCAAAGACAGTTCATTTCCTCGCAAAAAATATGATATTTGTACTATTAAGGTCCATTGTGATTGTTTTGGGTGTTGGAACACGCATTTGCCAAAACTATTTCGATCTTAAAATAAATCTTTTTAGGTCTGTAAGCGGTATCTTAGCAAGGTCGTTCAGGTAGTCGAAGAACCGTGTTGTCATACAAGACAGGCGCCGGCCGTTCTTTGTTGAGCCGGGCAGTGACAGAGAGTAGCTTAAACATGACTTGAAGGTAAGCAGTTTCAAACGCTTGATTGGCCACCACATTCTCCCGATCTTAACCCGATCGAAAATCTTTGGGTTGAGGTCAAAAGTGCAATTTCAAAAATGCCAGGAGACTTTCCAAATCCAAGCGATCTGTGGGATCGGACTCAAACTGCTTGGAACAGGATAGGCTCTAGCAAGTGCAGAACACTTGTGAAATCTACGCTAAAAAGAATTCAAGCTGTTCTCAGAACAAAAGGAGGTCATACTGAATATTAAACGTTTTTCAAAGTCAACTAATTGATCACATATCATGTTTTGTACTTTCTCGTGGTATATTGGAATTAAAAAAACATATTTAAGTTTTTTTTCAAGTTGCTGAATAACAACATTACTATTATTTTCCCCTCGAAATTTCAATGAATTATCTTAATAAATTAACAAGTTACAACGAAAAATCATTTTTGTGTTAATCATGTGATCAAAAAGTTGAGTCACTGTGTACATAAGTATTTAGTACACAAAGGAAATGTAAAAAATATATTTCCAGGAACACGCCATTATCGATCGCCTTTAGAGCGGTTTGCTCAATTAATGCCCGGTTTCACAGTTCCAAGTGATTTTTTAAAAAAACGCAAAATGCAATCATTTTGAAATGCATTCTTTAATGAGTTCAATTATTTGATTACATTCATTAACTTCTTTTTGAGACTTCAAAAAAATAAATGCAATCACCATTCATTAAGCATTCAGAAAAGTGCATTATTTTTTTTCTACTATTTAATTGAATGCAATCACTTATGAATGACTTCAATTAAATGCCTTGCATTCATTTGCATTCATTTGCATTTGTTGAGTACCAAATTAATTAAAATTAATCCAAAAGAATCCAAAAGAATGCAAAAGTATGCAAATAAATGCAAATGAATGCAATGAGTGCAAAGGATTCAATTGAAGTCATAAGTGATTGCATTCAATGATTGTATTCAACTGATTGGTAGAAAAAAAGAATGCAATCTTTTGAATAATGAATGGTGATTGCATTCATTTTTTTGAAGTCTCAACGTGAAGTCACTGAATGCAATCAAAAAATTGAACTCATGGAATGATTTTGAAAGAATGGATTCCAAAATGATTGCATTCTTTTACAACTCTGTCACCGATTAAATAAAACCTCATTGTTATCAAGAGCATGCACTCTGGAGTGAGTGCAATGTTCCTAAATGCAGAAAGAATGTATTTAAAAAAACAGCAAATTTGTATTATATATTTTTTATTGCTTATCATGTTATCAAGTGTTCAATGTTAGACTGCATTTGTTCCAGGACACAAAACGCGGAATGCTTTGACATCCGAAGTCTTATGAAGAAATCAACTTCATCCCCCTATAAAAGTGGTTAACACGATGTCGAATATTTTTTCCCCTTTTAACGTAAGCCACAAAATGATTATATCATATTCAGGATCACCTATCACAGATCTTCTTGGTCTGAATGTAAATATTTCCATATTGAAATACAACAATAATTAATAAAAATAAATGTCATCCAAATCATAATTAAAAAAAGAAAATCAGCCAATACTGTAAGGAAGGCCGAAAAGATAAATAAAATAAGTAAAATACATTGACAAACAAACCAACTTTTTATTTAAAAGAATAATATAAAAATAAAAAAATGAAAACTCCTTATCGTATCCTATTAAATAAAAAACTTGTCAGGCGTATGGCGATATTGGTGGCGACACTCGATTGTGGTGGCTCATCTGTAAATAAAAAACAAAACACCATGAATCTCTGGTACTCTGTTATAGTAAGAGATCCATATAACAACATTCAAAGGAAGTCTTTCTAAAAGCTCAGCTGAACCATTTTCCGCTCTCAAATATGTGCATCACACACAATCAAACTACTGTGTTTTCTCTTCATCTGGATCCTGTCCATTGAACCAACAATGTACCCTGGACCTAACCAGTCCGAGCACGAATAAACAAAAGCAACCTTAGCATTTGTGAGAGAGAACACCCTACAATCACAAAATGTTGCACGAAATATAGGAGAACACCATCACAATATTCCGCCCAGGACAAAGGAGAAAACATCGCATTGCCTGGTTTTGCTACACAATCTGTGGGAGAAAACCATCACCACACCATTGCCAAGAAAAAATGTGGAAGAGTAACCCTCAACACACATTATTGATAAGAAACCGATGTGGAAGAGTACCCCTCAACACACACCACTGATGAGATAGGATGTGAGACGAACACCAGAACACACACCCCATCGACAAAGTCCAGACGAAACACACACAGAAAAGGAAGCAATTCACTTCATAAACAAACTGTTACGTTACTACGCCGATTCAGCTGATCCTCGTTTATCTAAACTGCTATGCGCTCTGACATTTTCTACTGTAGTTATACGAAAACAAACATTGGGATTCTGCGAGAAGGTCTTACTTCACCGACAGATTTTCTGCTACGCATGCCCGAACAGCAACTACGTATGTTGTGATACTCTACGGTCACTACCGTATTCACAACAATAAATGTATTATTATGTGAAGCAGATACTTTATACATAAATACAAAACTACGAACCCACGAGTTCGGTGAGCATAAACTTACTCACAAACATGCAAACATATTTATGTACGTGTGTTTCCATATAAGCTATGCACAAAAAACAACAATAAATATATACAGGCACAGAACAAACTGGATGCAGTGAGAATTAACTCTCTCACTGTTTCGAAACAAACTATTATAATATGTATTTAAAAATAATAACTTAACAACTATGTACTACAGGCTCAGAATCAACTTGATTCAGTGAGAATAAACTCACTCATAAATATACAAACACAATACGCATTTACATAAAAAGAGATCTTCTACAAAAATGCAATAAATATGTACAATGAACACAGAATAGATCAGAATCAAGATTCAGTGAGAATGAACTCACCTATTTATTTTCACTTTATATTAACTATATTATACTACCGACTGACAAAATTCACTTTACACACTTCAACTGTTGGACCACAACTGAAATGCACGAAACCAAAACAACCCCTTCTCCGTATATCTTACATACGATCGCTACGGAGTCGCGTTCTCGAGCAAATCCCAGTGGTAGTGGACAGCAAGTGTATACAAATCATGCAAAACAACCCTTAAACTACATACACTTCTACGTTTCGAACTAATTTGGAATTACCTCCTTTCAATACTTAAGTCACTAAAATCGGAGGCTTAAGTTATATCAATACTAAGGTGGGGTTTACCTCTCAAGCCGCCACTGTGAAACATCAAAATGAGTTAAATCCATTAAGCTCCAATTTGGTCTTAAGCTCTCACTGTGAAACCGGGCATAAGTGTCTTACACGGAGGAAACATTTTGAGACTTTAAGCTTAACATTTGATTATACATATTTTAAATTGACTAAAATAAGCTTAATATTGCTTTTAAATTTGTTTCAGGCAAGTATCACTTCATTAGGACAAAAAAATATTTTTAAGCGGTTTTTCGATCCAAATAGCCCTATGTCAGATATTGACTGACTTTTTTTTCCTTTAAATTGATGCTTTGGACATGGATGACGATCATTTTCAGTAGGATAGCGCCACATGCCACACAGTTGGTGAAACAATGGCTCTATTGCGTGACAAATTTCCTTGCTCAAAATGGAGACTTCAATTGGCCTCCGTATTGTTCGATATAACAGCATTAGACTTTTTCCTTTGGGGCTATGTTAGACTGCGCCAATGTTTCACCAACAAATACCAGGGCTCTTATTCGCGAAATACAGTCGCAATTATGCGAAAACGTGATGAAGCATTTCATCAAAAGCATGAGGCGGACATTTAGCAGATAACCCCAGAGTTTGTACTTTGAATTAAATTAAAAAATATCAAATAATAGGGTTATTCTTTTGATTTAAAATGATACCTCTTGTTGCATGGCCCTATACGTATGTGTATACTATTTTGTATACTAAGTTCAATAAGCTCCCATTTCCCACTAAAAATTTCCTTCGGGTGCTTAGCATATTTTGGAGCTTTGATTTGAAATGAGCTTACAAATTTGTTTAAGATTGGACGACGATTGTGGATTAGTTTATAAGCACTTTAGGGTAGTCTCTAACACCCACGAGTGATTAAAATATTAAGCGCCTTGTGGCTGGAAATACTTTCGGTTTCGCATTACCAATTTTGTAAATGTGTTTCTTATTAAGGCAGATTCCACATATTCACTTTGTCATCGGACTGGAGCATAATGAATTTGGATTCGTCCGCAAATACGACCCTGTTCAATTTTTTTATATTTTTTAAAGTTTACCCACAAAGCTTATGGCTTATTTGCAGGAGGTTATTCTGCTAATAGAAGTATGAAAATGTTAAGAGTTGATACATAAATTTGATTTTGATTTCTTATTTTTAATTTTTTATTTTTCAATTCAAAGTGTATATGTACCTGTAGTATAGGTACCATTTGCGCCTTTCATTCTCAACCAATCTTAACAAAAGCGGTTTCAAAAGGAAGATAATTTTCTGGAGCATCTTCACTTTACAAATTTATTTACTTTAAGTGGCGCTACAGCTCGGGGTGAACCTGGGCCTGCTTCTCACAACATTTGTGTGTGCGTGTTATATTTTTGCACGAATGGAAGAGACCCTCCAGTTTTTGCCGACTCCGAATGGCGAGTTGGGAAGCTACTCGTGACAAACGATATGTACTCTTTAAATACTTGTCAGACATTCGAAAGAGATGGCACCGTGAAAAAAACTTTTAGGTGTTGAACCCGGACTGGGATTGAACCCGGGCAGCACTGCATAGTAGTCCAACGCACTTACCACTACACCACGGTGCCGACTTTACAAATTTTAACGAATTAAAAAACAAATCAAAACAAATACTCTACCCAAAATGAACTCCCAAAAGAAAAAAACACTTCTTGTATGATTTCCATCTGTCAACTGATAGATATGAATTCATTTTGGTTGATATATTCAGCCTTATTGTGAGTTTCACCTGAACAGCATTCCGCCCGAAAATCAATTTTCCCCTATTTGAATTTCGCCCGGTCATTCGGACTTTACAAATTTAATTAAGATATTTCTCCAAGGACATCCCAGGGGGGTAATTAAAATGACAAATAGCCCAAAATTAGTAATAGATTATCCTTACAAACATACACAACATTTTGCCAATAATTAAATTTCGTCCTTTAACACTCAAACAAAAGAGAGGAACAGAACAATGTTTGTTGAAGGTTGGAAGAAACATCCTCATTTCAGAATCAATGTATATAAACATAACCTTGTTTACCAATTTGTTTGATTAACTAAGTTAATGGTCATAAATTCACTTTGATCTTTGTTAAAATATTCAAATAGTATTTCAAAATAAATTCCTAGTATTATATACCTGTCAAACTCTTGTGTAGCTAATAAATAGAAACAAATAATGGAGTGTGCGCTCCATTTTAAGAGGTTGAGAACTTTTTTTTAAAAAAAAAACACAAAAAATTCGAAAAAATGAATGAAATATTTATTTGAATCGATAGTTTGAACCTTGCAATTTAATGTTTAAAGATAATTTCATGCAAATGTTGACCGCGGCTGCGTCTCAGGTAGCCCATCCGCTGAGTCCAATTTTGGCATACTCTTTCACACATATCGGCCGGTATCTCACGAATGAATGCATGGCTGTTGGCTTCCAGTGCGTCAATCGAAGCGGGCTTGTCTCTATAGATATTAGCCTTGACATACCCCCACAAAAAATAATCTAATGGTGTCAAATCGCACGATCTAGGCGGCCAATTGACCGGCCCGAAACGTGAAATTAACTGTTCACCAAACTCGCCTCGCAATTGCGCCATTGTTTCGCGTGCTGTGTGGCATGTGGCACCGTCTTGTTGAAACCACATATCATGCAAGTCAAGAACTTCCATTTCGGGCAAAAAAAAGTTTGTTATCATCGCTCGGTAGCGTTCACCATTGACAGAATCGACATTTCGCGGTCTTCTGTCACACTAGCTGATACGGCTGCAATATTTTCTTCACTACGCACAGTACGTAAACGTGTTGGTGGTTTAATGTCCAACAAAGTAAATTTGGTGCGAAATTTGGTCACAATCTTCCGAATAGACTGCTCAGAAGGTCGAGAATGCCGATCATAAAATGGAAGCAGCGCGCGATGAACCGAGCACGAATTTTGATAGTAAAATTCAATAATTTGCAAGCGTTGTTCATTTGTAAGACGATCCATGGTTAAATTGCAAACCAAACTAAAGCTGTTTGACAGTGACACAAGGTACTAAACACACGTCAGCTGTCAAAACCAGTGTTGCCAAAACCAAACCAGCTAAAAAATCACCCTTTATTAATTTGGATTAAGATGCTTCAATTGAATTACGACAGAGCAACAGTTTAGGTATCAATATGGAATGTACCATCGACTAGATTACTTAATAGAAAGTTACTCTATGTAGGAATAATCAGTATCTGTATTAGTATCTGTTTAAAGGAAATACATATGTTTCCGTCAAATGATTTCGCGAGATATCCACTCTCTTGACAGCCAGTACTGGACATTGACACAGTATACATATATGTATGTATATGTTCGCCACACAGTGGCACCTTTAGACTTTTTGCAAAAATCATAAACTTATTATTATAAGATATCGTGACAGTGTTTTTTTTCTGCTTAAAGAAAATTCCCAGTGCTATGGGAATGCTTTACAGGGTGTTTCAGAATCTTCTGCTGAAATAAGACTTTCTCACCACAGGGGATAAACATGATATTTTACATTGATAAATATCCAAACGCCTTTGGTTGAAGTAATAACAGGGTATTTAAAAGCTAATCCGGGCAAAACAGTGGTGAATGCAAATAAACGAACCATTTTTTAAATGTTTTTTATGTGTATCAAAATAGCATTTTTTTTATTTTGTGGCACATCAGAGTACAAAATAAAATATTTCAGGGAGTCATTTTAAGTTAAACAGTGAAGAAAAAAGTAAACGGACCCAAAATTTAAATTATAAAATTTTAGATTTCTTTATCATTTTTTCGGTTCAGACATGCCTTAACGAAGTTTAAAATTACGAACTTGAAATGATGCGAATTTTCTCAAATGGAATTTGTAGGTAAAGTAACACCAACCGAAGCAAAAATTACAATGCAGAGATCATGTGCATTAAGGTCATGTCCAACTGATTCTTTTTTTGTACCATTGCAACTTTTGCTACTTGACATTCATATCAAAAGCACAGAGCTGTGTAATGCACTCCGACTCAAGGAATTTGAGTGCTGGACTGCTAAGCCATATGGATACAGTCAAATCCTGGACACACTCCCAAATGGTCTGGTTATGCCTCCAACTGATTACAATATCCTCAAGATTAATTTCAAGAAGCTCGTCGCTGCTAGCATTCCAAGGAGACGGTAATGGAAGAGTGGTGACAGATTTGGATTCAACGGTTTTCATCGGTGATGGCTCGAAAATGGACTGCGGAGGCGAGATATCAAAATCCTATCGCCTACCGAATTTCGCCAGCGTCTTTCAGGCGGTGCTACTAGCGATTCTTGAGGCTTTTTACGCAATTAAAACCCTGGATTCGGTAATCACCTCATCTAAACTGATTGATCAATACCAAGAAAAACTCCATCGGATAGAGCCACTCTTCTCCGAGTTCCAGGAAATAGTGCCACAGAAGGAAACAAAAGAGCTGACAAACTAGCCAGGCGAGGGTCAGCCTTTAACACCTTATTAGCGAAAAATGTGCTGTTAAGAGGGCAATAGTGGACAAGTGGACCAGTCTGACAAACTGTATCATCATATCCAGCAAGATATGGCCAAATCAAAAAGAAATGAACAGCTTAAAGAACTTGCGTAGACATCGTAAGAGTAGTGGCAGTTAGTACAGGATACTGGCCAATAAGTGACCAAACAGCCAAACTAGTCATATGAGCTGCAATGACAAAAATGAAAAAGAGTCGCTTATTCATTTTCTGTGCAAAAATCCGGCTCTAGCGAGAGCTAGGCAATTCATACTGGGCAAACCCTTCTTTGACGACGAGGGGGGCGATATATGTAAAAAAAAATCGATGTTATTTTTAAATAAATAGTTAAAATAACATCTCAAAAATATGCCTGTACATTTTTAGAGTGAAATTCGCACTATTTATGGATTCAGAGTTTTGACCTGGGGTCTTTTGTATTGACGACTCGTTCTGTGCGGAGTAATTTATTCAGCGAAAAAAAAAAGGTATTGTCGGGCAAGATAACTCAAAAAGGGCAAAACCGATTTTTATGAAATTTGGCCCACGTCTTCTTTATAGTTAGCTTCTAGTTGAACCTCAAAATGCAAAATGAATCAAAAATTAACATTTTTGACACAAAAAACATCGAAAAAAAGGGTGAAAGGTCGCGGTAGGGCAGTAAAATGAAACTCAAATGAAATGAAAATATTCACAGTGGGGAAATTTAAAGGGATATAGAAATAACTTAATTAAAAAAAAACAGCCTTCTTGTTTATTGACAATAAGAATGACAAATTACAATTATTGACAAAAGTAAACGAAAATATGTATTCACAGAGGAGAATAAGCGCTCGGAGTGGGGACGCATTCGGAGCGAGCGCGGTAAAAAGAAAGTGGATAGCTGGATAGCGCTACCGCCTACCGCCTACCGCTACAGCCTAAACCCTAAACTAGTCAACCGATTTCAACAAATAGAGTGTCGTAATATGGGTATCAAATGAAAGGGTTTGACAAGACAAGTAATACACTAGGAGACGTCATTCCAAATTCAACATGACGATCCACCAAGACGGCGGACTACCGTTATAGTTATAGTTTCACTTCTACCGCGTGTGGCTGACACACACAAATTGTTTTTCCTGAGGCGTGCCAATCTACGATTTTTTGCCCTTTTTGTTTTTTTATCGGTTCAAATAGAAGATACATGTTTTATAAACACGCTCAAACCAAAATTTTTGATTTCAGATCGCTGTAACAGAAGCTAAAAATCCCGCCGATTGATGCCTTTCGCCGCGAGGGTGTCAGAAGAGAAAAAAAATCTGATTCTTGTTTTTTAATACTCGTATATAATGAATAAATATACTGCGCAAATTTACAGTCATTAAAAATACACTTTAAAATTATTTCAGCACAGAACTAAGTGTTTTCATAATTATAGTCGTCATAAAGCCCACTTTATCGTTAGCGCCTTGTATTGAAGTTAAAATAACCCGCACCTCGAATTAAATATTTAATATGGAGCTAGACTACAAAGTTTTTTTTTTTATCAAACTGTCACTTTTATGTGTGGTCGAATAAAATTTCTCATAGGAACGTTGCGAAGTAGAAATTATTTAGCAGCATACTAAAAAGTGTCTTTTATTAAATAAAAGTGAAAGTATCCCTTTAAGTTTAAAGTTGCGTATAACTAGTACGGAGTTAAACTGATAGAGTGGGGTTGACTATAAATTTGCGCCATTCAATTTAAAAACGATTCATTTATTCCTTCCCTTTTATATAAACCTCTAAAAAACGGTAAAAATTCAGTCGGTTGCATGTATCATCCCCCTTAAAGAGATATCTGAGAAGAGGATTGTAGAACTGGTCCTCGCTCTTCTAAAGCTCCACAGGGTGGATACAAATATGTCAAACTACATCCGAATAAACGGGCCACTTGAGATTGTGGCGTGAAAACGGCGCGGCCCCCATTTGCGCTATTTGGGTTTTCTTTCCAACGAAACCTATGTAGGTACCTACCTAACTTATAAATATTCTATGCAGTATCTTAAATGTAATACATAGCTAGCCAATTTATCAATAATTATCAGAAACCGCATTTAATAATTCTTTATAAGCTCATAAGTCCCTCTATTCAGAAACTTCCACAGCTTCAGTAGCAGTCAATATTATTTTTTATTTTTTTTATTTTGCTCGCTAATGTTTCATGTTATCATCTCAATAACCGATTCGTACTATCCATTTCTCTGAAGCTGACTATCAGTACCTACAAGTATGCTTTTAATGCGGTAGAGTGTTCAGCATACATATTTCGAAGAAAATTCCATTAAATAACCCGGATGATAGCATTTCGAAGGATTGATTTTTTTTCCATTGTTTCAGTAACACGTTAGCTGTACCAGCTTTTGAGTGAACAAACAAAAATTAAATTAAATGAAAATATGTACACCCAACTTAAAGATGATGTTTGACTTTTGTAAGCGCTGTTAAAAGTGACGAGTTTGTCGAACACAACGAATCTGTCCTCCAGAGTCAGTCATTCGATTTGAATGCTCCACTAGCACCGATAGCAGTCGGGTATGAAGTGAAAACGAGCATACAAATGTATTGTATATTTAAGCTTTGTTATTTAAATCTCAGTTGAAAAAAAAAACGCAATTAATCAATTTGACCATACAAACCCACAGCACGTTTGCAGTTGGTTTTAAAGTGAAAGGATGGCATTCCCTGCCATATCATACACATTTATATGTTACACAAGGGAATGTGTGAAAATGAAATGGAGTAAAGCATTTTTTTTTTTTTTAAAACTTCGCCGAGAATTGTGTCTCAATTCTTGTTTTAATTCTTACTACGTGTGTTCGGTGGCGTATGTGCGACTTTTTGTGTTTAAGTTTATAACTTTTAAAAACGTGATATTTGGCTGCTTCGTCCGTTGTCCAAGAATACACGTTGTAATATGATAAAAAGGGGGAGGAACTGAAATTATCCAAAATGGAGTTGATGCAGAGCTTTACGCTTTACGAATGCGACGATGCGCTTGGTTACAAAAACAGGTAATAGGTTCAATATTAAGCCGATTATAGAAAGGATTAAAGAGATTTAATTTAACTTTATTTGCACAGATACATTTTGAAGTGACAAATTAAACGTACTCGTGCTAAATATAAACTTGCCTTCTTTTTATAATCTACACACGCTAAAGGGGATATGAATACCCTTATAATGTTTAGACAAAGCGCGAGCACATGAAGAACAAGAACGAATAATGATAGGAAACTCAGATGTTAGGTTTTAAGCCAACTCTATGGGTGGTGTCCAGGATAACTGGAGAGTTGTGTGTTATTGAAAGTTTTGCTGATGATGGATGAAGTTTTTCCAGATGTTTCCTATTATTGTTTTTGTGCGATCAATTCTTCAGCCATACCATCCTACTGCGAGTGTTATGCCTTCACAGAAGGTTTTGACATTAACTTCTGAAACTGATCAATTTTTTTTATTTCGTGAGAACTTGTATCTTAATTTGCAAATGAGGACATAAGACATGCTGAAGAGTGGAGATAGAACTACCTGGAGACTTACTTACTTAGTTAGGTGGCGCTTCAGTCAGGGTTGGACCAAGGTCTCAACCAGCTACCTTAGCCCTTTCCTAACTGCCTCCAGTTGCACACTCCAAGTTGGTTGAGGTATTTTCCTTCTTGTGCGTGCCACCTTTGGCGTGGTCGTCCTCTGCTGCGCTAACCCTACGGGTTAGAATCGAATATTCTCCGAGCCGGAGCGTTGCTGTCCATTCGCTCTACAAGTCCTAGCCATCTTAAACGTCCAATGCGTAGTTTTTTTTTTAACTAGCTCTTATAGTTTGTGGTTGAATCTGCTAGTCCCACACGCAGCGCCCAAGGATGTTTTAATTTACTTTCAATATGGCCGTACTTCAGCTCCATATGGCAAGCCTGGGATGATAAAGTCTACTTAGTTGATCGGGAGAGGGCTTTACTACTCAATTGCCTTCTTAACCCAAAGAAACAACGATTGGCAAGAGTAATCATTCGTTTAGTTTCCGATAAGATGTTATTTTTTATGTTATAGCATAGCCGAGGTTGCATTCGTGCAAAAATTTAGCACGCAGACACAAATGGTTGCGAGAAGCAGGCCCAGGTTCACCCCGAGATGTAGCGCCACATAAAGAAAGAAAGAGCCGAGGTAGACAAAGTCCTTTACTACCTCAAAGTTGTAACTATCTGTTGTGACGTTATGTCGATGTTGAATGTCCCTTTTCGTTGACAGCATATACTTTGATTTACCCTCGCTTCCCGCCAAACCCATTAAAGCCGCCTCCATTTCTATATTCGCAAACGCACCGGTGACAGCTCGCTGTATTCTACCAATAATGTCAATTTTTGAAAGATTTTACCGAAAGCTTAGATGGAATTGTCAGACTGCCTGACAAACTTCTCGTCGGTACTGCTTATCGAGCAAATCGAAATATTAATACCCTACCCCTATTAACTGTTGTAGAAGAATTCTTTGTGACCCATCCGAACAACATCTTGGGTGGAGATCTCTGAAGCAATCCTTTACATGAACATCTCCCGATGACTTGTTTCCCGTCAACACCACAGAACTTACCTACACATTTTTCAGGTCATATTTCAACTCAACTCTTCTGGATCTTTTTATCGTTAGCGACGAGGAAAAAATGTAGCTTTATAATTTGGCTCTCAGTGCCAGGCTTCTCAAAACTCTATTTAACTTTCGACTTTAATGTTATAACTGTCCAACAAATATTTAAGTAAAGAAACTTCAAAAATATGAATCCCTCTTTTTAGAGCAAAATTTACGTCCAATCAACTGGGATACCATCTACCGACGTCATCTTAATCGTAGGTAGATTTTCTTAAGAGAAACATAACTGAATTATGTAATGGGCATCATATCCAGAACTTTAGTAAACAAAAACAACGCTTGGTTCACCATCTGCATTGGCAAACTTATGCAGTAACGCGATAATGCACATATACACTGAAAGTGATCTTGCTTGGAATTACTTCGCCACCTATACTATTTTTTTTAACACTATCAGATCTGTGTCATGGTGTGCTTAATACAAGCAACAGCCATAAGCAGAAATTTGCCAGGGCAAAATATGCATCAACAGGCTCATCATTTAGTGCTGGTGTTAGTGGTTAGGCTACGCTACATTTCAACACTACCATTAGCAATAAATAAACAAATATAAGAACAAATATACATTATTAGAATTTATGTTCGAGAAACTACATTACGCAATACATTTTTTAGTATAATCTTGTTAAGATTAATGTCAAGAATGTTTACATTTAAGTTATAGATTTTACTCATGCGGCTAATAGGCTCATGCATCCCGTAATTTGTTCTGTGATGAGGAACATGCAGTAATTCTATACTACGCAGGTAATGCGATCCCCCACGAAAGTTTAATCCTAAACAGGATAATAAGTCAGGTGCATCAATAAGACCTCAGATCAGTTGATGCATAAAAATTATATCATTATTGACCCTTCTTTGAGCCAAAGGCTGCATTTGCAACAGTTTTATCCGATGCAAATATGGGGGGAGGTTAAAAGGATCGTCCCAGGGAAGACCTTTCAATGCGAATCGAATGAAGCGCCGCTGGACGGCTTCAATACGAGTATTGAGATTTTTCTGATAAGGTGTCCATACTTGCGAAGCATATTCGAGGTGAGGACGGACAAGACTGTTAAATAGTGAGAGGGTGACATACGGATTTTTGAATTCTTTACACCATCTTTTAACGAAACCTAACATTGAATTTGATTTATTCACAATGTGGTTTATATGCTCTTTAAAATCAAGTTCAGGGCTAAAGTAAACACCCAGGTCCTTAAAACTATAAACCCGACTGAGAGAGTGATTCGATATTAAGTAGTTGAATATAGTCGGTACCCGTTTCCTAGAGAAAGTCATGGACTGTCACTTGAGTGGGTTAAGGACTAAACCATTTTTAGAGCACCAGGTACTGAAACTATCAATATCTGATTGCAGAAGTCTACAATCATTTATGGTTGTAATTGCTTTACTGATCTTCATATCGTCGGCAAATATAAGAATGTTGCTATGTTTTATGATTGATGGAACATCATTGATAGCAAGAATAAATAAAAGTGGACCTAGGTGGCTCCCTTGAGGGACGCCGGATCCTGCTAAGAAGGAGTCTGAAAGACAACCTCTAAATTTAACCTGATATGACCTCTGCTTGAGGTAAGAGCCAACCCACGAAAATATACTATACTGTTTGGTCCATAGCAAAGTTATTATGGAAATACGTATCTACTGCTAAGAAAAACATGTACTCCAGGCGCCTTAGTCCTTCTGCTAGTGGTAAGGCGTTGTTGGAGAACTTACGCACCATTAGCTTTGGAAAACAGAAACTTA
The DNA here is from genome assembly GCA_949775065.1 of Brachyopa scutellaris. NCBI lineage: Eukaryota > Metazoa > Arthropoda > Insecta > Diptera > Syrphidae > Brachyopa > Brachyopa scutellaris. The sequence goes on from OX459112.1 coordinate 161,022,127, forward strand.
GTGATATAGAAAATATCACTGAACCAAAAGTTTGTATCCTCCCAACAGTCCAATGTCTTGAGGAATCTATAGGTCAATCTATTACCCAACCTGTTATGATACCCGCTCCTCATTTTCATTTTGCTGTAGTATATTATGCTGATGTTCTTGAAGCCTTACTGTCTATAAAATGCAATGCAGTTGGAATAGATAATATACACCCGCTGTTTATAAAAATCATTCTTCCAGTTATCTTGCCATGTAATAACGCATATTTTTAAGACAGGAGTTTTTCCTCCACTTGATCCCAAAACTCCGAAAGGTATTAATAATGTCGGCCGCTTTCTATCCAACCATTCCTCTCCAGTTTATGAAGAAACTATCTTACCAAAAACGAGTTTAACTTGGGGCAACAAATTGACCCCTATGCAGTCTGGTTTTCGATCTAAGCATAGTTGAAACACTGCGTTGTTGAATGTTACGGTTTGCTTTGGATAAGGTTAGGTTAACTTGAGAGGGGTGTGTGATTGAGCGAGCAATCATTTCCACTCGGAGACCCGAAGGTCCATTGTGAATCCCCTCATAGTTTGGGAGTAAATCCTCTTTTTACCAACTCGTAAACCAGTTTGTACTCTTGATGAATCGCAGAAGATCCGATATCTTAGAATTTCCGAGTTCTGTTATGTCTTCCAGGAATCTATGACCTAAAGTACGGAGGCGTCGTTCTTGGAGGGCGGGATAGTGGCAGAGCAGATGTTGGATCGATTCGCTTTCTTCCTCATTTCCGCAGCTTCTACAGATATCGTTGGACTCAGGTAGCCATTTGCTTATCAAATGGCACAGTGTCCTGTGATTATTCCGGTGATTAAGCGTATGGAGGATTTATCCAGATGTAAAATCGTCTTTGTCCTATTTAGATCAAGTTTCTGCCATAAAGAGCGAGATGTGACGCAGTCGGCTCGCAGTTGCTTTGGATAAAGGTGAGGTAAAGTTTCTGGTGTTACTCGACTTTTCGAAGGCATTCTATACTGTACTATAAATCATTCTTCGTTATGCAAAAAGCTGTCCGAGTTATATAATTTCCCACCTTGCACTGTGAAGCTCATATTGTCTAAGGATTTATCTGACTTCTTACCTACTGCCAGCGATATTCCTCTGGAATCAATTTTGGGACCATTACCATTTTCCATTAATGAACTTCCATCAATTATAAAACATTGCTCAATACATCTATACCCTGATGATGTACAACTTTATATTAGTGTAGTAACGATGATCTTGATGATATAGTCCAATGGTCAAAGCAAAATGGTCTCCTGTTGAACACATTGAAATCGAAATGCTTAGCCATATCTAGAAAGGTACTTGACTTGTCATACTGTTTCATTTTTTCCTTGAGCAGTGACCCATTTGAGTTTGTTGAAGTCGCAATAAACCTCGGAGTGACATTCAATATATACATAATCTGGGAGAACCACATTAACAAAGCAGTTGGAAAAACCTATAGCGTACTTTGTGTACACAATGCTTCGAATCTTTAGATACTCAAAATCTATTTGAAAATAAATATAAGGATTCAAATATGTGTTACTAGCTGATCCCCGTCGAAAACGACGAACATTTTTACAGCGCTTAATGGGCAAAAGTATAAGTTAAGAAAATAACTATATGAATTATATTCACCAATAAAAGCTCAATATTGTTAGAAGATTCAATGCCTACCTCTGTAGATGAATAATTTGCTATTCATATGTGCACGTTTATTCTTTTTGTGTGCTTTTCAGCCCCACTTTCGCATAATGGCTAGAAAAAAATATGTTCACTTCCTTGTTAAAATATGAACTCAAAACACACGTATTAATATTTTATAAGTAATTATTATTCAGAAGAACAAAAATTGGATATTTTGCCAAAAAAAATTATTAACACCCCCATATTTAATACTTGGTGTTGCCACCCTTAGCCTGGATTACGGCACGGCATCTTCTTGGCATAGATTCTACAAGTCCTTTTGTAACATCAGGACTAATTCTTACCCATTCCGCTTGCACTATGCTATGTTTGAAGGCTTTGCTTTTGCAACTCGTTTTTTCACTATAGACCACAAGTGCTCTATAGAATTCAGGTCTGGCGACTGCGGTGGCCAGCCCAAAACTGTAATTTCATTATCCTGAAACCATTTTGATATTAGTTTAGCAAGCCGTACAACCCCAAATCATGAGTTTTCCTTGGAAAAACAAGAGCAATTTATACCACGTTCTTATTACAAACTTACGAAAAACTCATTACCTCCACCATGTTTAACGGTAGGTCAAAGACATTCTTTTTTATAGCGTTCACCTCTCTTTCTCCACACTTTCGTCATTCAGTCATTCAGAAACCATAATACTTTCTCCTGGGCCCATTGAAGTCGACGCTGTTCATTTTTCTTTGAAATAAACGGTTTTCGTACGGCTACTTTTCCTTGATATCCAGCTGCATTCATTCTATTTCTAACTGTTTGACTAGTAATTTTGATATTGAATCCATTTTCAATGTCTGCTGCAATTTTACAAGCCGATACACGGCGATCCTTTTTGACTTCTCTTAAAATTGTCTCAACCATTCTGCTAGTAGTTTTTCAACTGAAGCACAGTGTGTGAATAATTTTTTGTCCAGAATATCTGATTAATTTTTTTCTTCTTAATAGTATTAGCTTTTAAAATGTGAATACATGCAATTTTAATTTGTTATTTAGCAAGGAAATAAACATATTTTTTTCTAGTCAAAATGCGTAAGTTTCCTTTAAAAATTCTTATAATTTCTATAAATTTGAGTGGGGTGTGAATAATTTTTTGGCATACTGTATATACATGCAAACACGTCGACGTTCTTTTCACATTACATCGTAGTTCTTATTGCTAATTCACTTTTAAACAGGAATACTGATGGACTGAGCAACAGCCGAAAAAAGGCCAATTTTAGAAGATCTGTTAAAAACTCAAAAACCTGGTAAGACATTTGATAGCATATGTCTAAGCTAACCTAAATACCTAAATTAGAAATTTTAACAAAATCGTTGGAGCCGTTTACGAGAAAATCCGCTTTTTATAAAACCGATCCCAAATGAAGTATAGGTACCTTAATTTTTGGGGCTAGAATGAAAATTCCAAATTAGCCTTGTGGTATAGTCCCACATACCCCAGATATGAAGTTTCAAGCAAATCCGCCTAGCCGTTTAGGCTCCAGTCCGAGATCTGTATCTGTGTTTACAGAATGAGCGTTACTGCTTTATTATAAATGTATGATGTGTGTTGATGTAAAGGTATTCCAGCTTGAGGTACAGCAGTTTAAGGAGGAATTGGAAAACTCCAAAGAAGAAACCTTCCTAGGAAAGGTAATTTCATAACTTTTATGGTCGATGCAATTTTCAGTTTTCCTGGAAAACTATGAAAATTGTAAAGTTCAAAGTAAAATAGCACATGCCTTAAAAATACAAAAAAAATTAAAGAAAATTCAAGTATTTTAATGAAAGGAAACACATACATACTATAGCCTCAATGAATTCGATGGCACTAGGAGTATGTAGTATGAAGAAATAAATGAAATATAAAACAAAATCAATGTGGGATTGTTCAAGGACTTGAATTTTCAACAGCATAGGCTTCACCATCAATAAGATATGAATATGTACATATGTAGGTATCGGGTATTTATTGAAAATACATATTTCACTTTTTTTTAAACAATCGGTATAGATACCGAATTATTAAAAAGGTTGAACTAATTTTTCCCGGTAGGTACCACTTTGTAAACGACAAAAAAAAAAACGATAACATAAAGCTTTACAATTCACTTTATGACAACAGATTTGTCATGTTTCAAGCTTTAATTAAATATTCGCTTTGATGTAAATACATATGGTGCTAAACATTTTATTCTATCTAAATAATTGATTCGTGGAATAAATTAAAAACCTTTTATGTATTTGTTTCCTCTTTATTGATGACTCAATGCTCAAAGAAGAATGAACATGGTTCTCGGAACAAAAAAGAACATTTGATAAGTGTTTCTGCGAATCAGAGCAGTTGCTCCTTTCCAGGACAGATTTTCGATTATTATTATTTCGAAGCACAGCAGAATAGATAATTGTCTCCCGACAGTTGGTAGATCTCATCATAGTAGGTACATGGGATTTTTTTATTTTAGTTATCAAAAAAAATAAGGTGGAAATGGAAGAAGAAAATAAGGATACCTTTGTAGATTGGAGTTAAAGTGAAAGTCTTAAAATGTATACTATTACCTAGAGAGTTAATTAATCTGGTCTAGATTTTTCAAAAAATCGATTTTATATAGTATAGGCTTTTAAGAGTATACTGTTAAATTTTCGTATTAATATTTCCAGTATTTTGACTTCTACAGCTTATTTAGCAGGTCAGCGCAGAAGTAAATAAAAGAAGCAAGTAAAGTTTAAACTCATTTATCTCAAAACTATATTTTTCTGCACGGTGTGAGACAAAAATAAAAAACTACACGACCGATTCGTCTCAAATTTTAGTATGTTATTCAGCAAACCAGTGCTTATCGTCGGAACTAAAAAATTTTCTACGTTGAATACTTCTTACTTTTTACATACAAAAGGTAATGAAAAACGGTCTTTTTTCGAAACGTAAATTTCAACAACGCGCCATTTTGCCAATTTTTAATATTTTTTTTTATTCTAGTTCTTGCGATAACTACATTCATACTCATTAAAATGTTTTTTGTGGTTTTTGTTTTCGATCAGTGGAAGAGCCAAAACACGACACACCACCAAAATACATTTTTTTGAAGGGGGTAACTGTAAATCCAATTTTTCTTGAATTAAAATTATTATTATTTTTTTTTAATATTTTTTGATATTGTTAACGTAGTAAAATATATCTACAAGGTTTAAATACTATTGCTCATTTTTTTCATTAAAAAAACCATTCTAAAAACTCGCCAAATTCAATGGCGCTAGACCAGAAGGTCCCATTAAGTTAAAAACAAGAAAATGTTGCTGAACATAGCTGGATTGAAATGATTTCCTTTATTTTTCTGTAAATGTTGTTTTCCTTTATAACTGTAAAATAAATATTTAAGTTATTCTAAGACACGGCAGTCAGGAAAATATTCGTCCTATGTCCACTTTGATTTAAAATAAATTAAATTTAATACAGAAAATACAAAGTTACTAAGATTAAGAGCGGATATAGCAGGGCACATATGTACATATGTATATGAGAAATACAGTGAAACCCCTATAGGAAGGTTCTCCCCAAATAATTTACCAGCACTATCGTATACAAAAAAAGTATAAAAATGTGTTTACAAAAGTTAAAAGAACAAAGACCATTTTTTTTTTTTTTTGATGTTGTTTTTTTTTCCATTCGATTCTTACCTAAATTTCACATAAAATAGAATGAACTCTCAATTAAGCTCATTGCCTTAGAGCCCGCAGTAATCTTTGGTTGTGAAAGGTGAGCTACCATACGACAGAATTTGGCCTGACACTTCAGGCTTTTAAGGTCTCTGTCAGGCTCAGGCATCACAAAGGGCTTTTTAATTTTTTGACTTATTTACATCAATAAAAAATATCGTAAAAGTCAAATTGTTGCTGAATGCATCCAAATATAAAACGAAATAACAACGGTATATGGTATACCCCTCCATGATTAAAGAGAGAACCAATAGTGAAGTTTTAGTTACAGTGAAGTTCGAAAATTTTTGCTTAAACAATTTTTTTCGAAGTTTGGCGAATTGGTCGCAATAACCTACATATTCTGTAATTTTCTTAGCCATTTTTAAACGTTTCATGACACTTTTAAAGTTTTAGAAATTTTATACAAAATATTAGATTTGCACTTCGGCCTGTTTTTTCCCATTTTTTTTTTTTTAATTATTTTGGTTCATCTTGGACGGTTATCACGAGCTAAATGCACTTCTCATTCATAATAACATCGAAATTGTGCATTAATTGAACGATATTTTACTACATAGTGTAAAAACATTGTAGCTCTCATAAATTCCAACAACTGTTATCCGAAAGAGTAAGAAAAGGTCTGAGATTTTTTTCTCGAAAAGCACTCTATGTAGACTTTGCCTGTCACCTGTCATGCATCAGTAATCAGTATATGGAAATGAAGGTTATGACTGTTAATTTGTTTTAATTTTTAATTCAATTTGTTTTTGGTCCAGAATCAGGCTTTTCTCTCCTAACTGTCCGGCTTTTCGATTTTTTTTGGTGGTTACCATGACATGCAAACTAATATGCAGCCTTCATAAAAGAAATGTCAAATCTAACCGTCTGGCAGCACATGGCGGCAGCTAAAGACAGTAGCAGTATGTCGAAAATCATTTAAATAAAAATAAATTTTTAATACAATACGTTTAATACGTTTTTAAACGGAATAAAAGGTATAAAATAATTTTTCCCCAAACAGGTAGTCCTGAAAATTTGTGATTGTGAATTTTTAGCCACACACACATTTTGCTCTCCTATCTTTTGACTTTAAGTTTATAGCCGATATTTGCAATCATCCCTTGTGCCCGGCACCCAACAAAGTTTGACTTTATTCTTATAGGAGGGGTTTTGAATAGCCATTCAGAACTGATTTGATTTGAGCCTTGGGCTTTTATATGTGGCTGCCTTAGTTTTTACTTTACTTTAGGCGGCGCTACAGCTCGGGGTAAGCCTGGGTCTGTTCCTCGCAACCATTTGTGTGGGCGTGTTATATTTTTGCACGAATGGAAGGGTCCTACAGTTTTTTGCCGACTCCGAATGGTGAGCTGAGAGGCTCATTGACAAATGATACTCTTTGACTGCTTGTCAGACATTCTGGGATTCTGGGCTGGGATTGAACCCGGGTAGCATTGCATAGTAGTCCAACGCACTTACCACTACACCACGGTGCTTGACTATCCGCGAGTATATGGATGCTGATACCTTTCATTCCTGCTTCGAGGATGAAGTTGGCGCACACTTGAATGGCATGAATACATCTACATAACAAAAGGTTGACTTGCATTGTTCATAGCATTACTTTAATAAATCACGTTTGAATGATTTCGAAAATTTCAGGGTATCCATCTTCAGTAAATAAATAAATAAATAAATTACATTTTCTCTATAAAATCCTAAGTGCATACATAGGTACCTCGTTTGATTTGAGTTCGTAAAGGACTGTCGTTTCCATGAATTCAGTTCTGTAAGTCGTTACCATCAAGAAATTGATTTCGTGGCCGAATATTTGACGATCTCGGAAAACCTACTCCCGCTAAAGTAGTGCAGTGTAATTGGAACTTCTTAAATAGCATGGTATTCCAACGAATCGTCCGGAAGTGCTTTTGAGTTTTATACTTTTTAGAGTTTACAATCATCTCCACTAGTCTGTAAGTGTCAAAGATTGGTTTGTCTGAAAATTGTAAGGAAAACATGTTTGCCTTGATGATGACATTCAAAGGAAGTATCCATTACCGTTACTGTAGCAAAATATATGCATATACGTGTGGGTATTGAAAGCATCCGATTTTTAAACCCATCATCCTCATCCTTCACATACATATGGGTGTTTGCTTTAATCGAACTTCTATTCATAATTCAATCTACGGCAATCGGATCTACATAAGCTCTCCTTTATAGTGGAATACCCGTACTCAAACGGGTACCAATGTGTGCATACAAATGTAGACACATATGTATAGGAGTAAAATAAGGAAGTGGCTTCAAACGCGCATTTGTAAGATAATAAAAAGGAAGTCTCCTTTGTAAATTGATTTCTGGTAATATTAGAAAGCTCTTAATCTCATCCCATCTCTTTGTTGCCAATATTTTCATCGGAAGCATAATTTTATATTATGCGAACATAATACAGAATAATGAGCTGTCTGGGAGTACATATGCACATATTCGTTTGTAATAGAAATAATAAGCATGGTGTTAACATCGCCTTTAATTAAAGGACGCACGAGTAGATTTATGTGTACTATAATTTTTTTTATTGTATCTAGAATTAACGGTATTTAGGTATTTCATGGAGCAACTTGGAGAAATGTCATATACTTAAAAGGCAAATATGCGATACAATAACATTTCGTTGTTAATCTTAGCGAGTAATCACTTCATTCAGATGAACAGAATAAACTTAATGTGGTCATCATTTATATGGTCACAGGGCTTATATCAATCAAGAGTGTAACAAGGATTAAGGATTGTGGAAAATCTATAACCAGAAAGAATGTATTTACATACTTTTGCAAATAACTGGCAACAACAGAACCGGATGTTAAATGGCTTGTAAATCTGTGAATTCGTCTTACTCATCCAGGAAGTTTAATATCCTTATCGATGTTATAGCCTTCCCGTGCGCAAGTTTTCGGGTATTCTATACAACAGCCATAAAAATGCAAATATAAATTGTTGTAAAAAAATTATCTTTTTTCTCTCTTTGATTGGGCAAAAAATTAGAGATTCTAATCTTCGGAAAAAGACATAAAAAAATATACGGAAATTCTATAAGTTACATGCAGACATGTACATATAAGTAGCAGTTATTGCTTCGAATTAATGATTTCCTTTTCAAAGTTGTTTATGGGTTATTTTCTTTGTTATATTATTATCTATTGATTTGCTATCAAAGTAAGACAAGAAATTGTCGTAGGCTTGAGTAGGTGACTATCCACCATACTCGGTAGGATTCACTTGGACTAAAGTAGGTCCATTGTGTTGCCACGTGAGCCGATTCTTATCGGTACTCTTGGAACCATTTTGAAAGTTGGATTCATTTCCATATATTATTGATATCCGATGAGGAAATTCCTTCCTGTAGGTCTATAAGCACCGTCGTATAGTAGTAAGTGCGTTGGACTTCTACGCAATGCTACCCGGGTTCAATCCCAGCAAAACACCTAAAAGTTTTTTCACCGTGCCGCCTCTTTCAAATATCTGACAGGCAATCAAAGAGTATTATTTGTCAATGAGCTTCTCAACTCGCCGTTCGGAGTCGGCAAAAAAGTGTAGCTCCCTTCCATTTGTGCAAAAATATAACACGCACACATAAATGACTGCGAGAAGTAGGCCCTGGTTCATCCCTGATTTGAACTTTTCCGATTTCTTCCTATGGGGATACCTGAAGGAACAACAGGACAACATTCGAAATTAAATTGCTGAAATAAAACCAGAAGTATGCGTAATTGTTATGAAAAAATGTGGCCTTGCGCTACGGCCAGAGGCGGACACTTGAGACCATGCATTATACATCTATACTTACTTACTTAACGGGCTCCCGACCCGTGAAGAGTCTCTGCCTGAGACACGACAGCCTTCCACTCTCTTCGATCCCGGGATCTATATGTACATATAGTAAAACTGTAGATTAAAAACTGTTTGTTCGCGCATCACGCTAGAGCTCCAAGACGGATTTTGATGAAACATTGACATAGTGATTTCTTATGTTCTTGGTCAATATCATTTATACTTTTTATCCCGGAAAATGGCATGGTTCTTAGAAAATAGTGAAAAAACTGCATATTTGAAAGGAAAACTATAATTATTCAGCCGTAACTCAATAATGGCTTATTGGATTGTAAAAACGGAAGAAAGATGAATTTAGTAAATTTTCCCCTGATTTATTTGAGGTATAAAACATTCTTTTGTGTTGTCCTGAAGCTGAGCAATGTTCAAAACAATTATTCAAAGCATCGCCCACAATTTTCTCTCAGGCCAGCTGCCATGCAGCAGTGGTTATCGTTGCAAAAGTGTGTGTGTGTGTGTGAGAGATATGTGCGCGCTCTGACGTGATCATTTGTTTTGCACTTCAATTTGCTACAATCATTATCGCCATTTGTGGCTCTTGCACTCAAACAATCTTAACAAATGAGGTGTCAAAAGAAAGAGAATTTTCTAGAGCAGTGAATTGCATTTTGAGTTTATAACTATTATTAACAAATTTAAAAAAATTAATACCAAAAGCCAATATTCTCCCCGAAATGAGCTCCTGTTGTTTTAAGAGTTAATTTTGCAATACTGTCGGAACTCAAAATATGACATGTTTCTGAATCATCGAAAAACTGAGTACTTACTTCCTGTTATAGATTATAAAAAAGAAATTAACAACTTATTAGGAATATTAACAAATATTTTGTTTCTTGCACTATTCTAACGACAGCTTATTGATACGTAGAGAACTGAATTTTACGTTTGAATATGATGATATCTCAAATTTTACAAATTTTGAGTTCTGGACTTGCACAAATACTTTGATGTTTCTTCGCACCCACTGATATTTCATATTGTGTATGCATGAGAAAGCCTTTAAAGTACGAATGCGAAGCAAAGCGATCACGATTTCAGGTAGTTAATTAATAAAATTGTTTGTTATTGTGGATTTGTGGGTATTCTTTAGCATAGGCCCGCAGAATAATTTGTGATCGCACCAGTCTATTATTTTTATATCATTTAGAATTTCTAAAAAAAAAATTTCGACCCGATAGGTGGCGCTGGTGTGCAGATATTTATAGCGATCAAATTTGATAAATTAAAATCAATTCAAAAGAATCGAAAAGAATGCCAAAGAATGAAAAAGACTTAAACTGAATGCAAATTAATGCAAAGAGTACAAATGAATGTAAATGAATGCAATGAGTGCAAATGAATGCAAAAGAATGCAAGCTTTCAATTGAAGTCACAAGTGATTGCATTCAATTGAATGGCACAAAAAAAGAATGCAATCTTTTGAATGCTAAATGAATGGTGATTGCCTTCATTGTTTTGAAGTCTCAAATTGAAGTCAATGAATGCAATCAAAAAATTGAATTCATTAAAGAATGCATTTCAAAATGATTACATTCTTTTACAACTCTGGCAACGGCAGTGTGGTCGAGTGAAACAAAATTAATCGTTTGGGTTTTGATGGTTGTCAATGGACCTAGAAAAAGACTGATGGAGCAACCCAGTACCGTCATAACCCAGTAACTAATCGTTAAGTTTGGTGGCGGAAATTTAATGATATGGGGGTGTATGGTGGGCACCGTAGCGCAAGTGGTTAGTGTGTCGTACTACTGAGCCAGCGGTCTTGGGTTCGAATCCCGCCGCAAACACCTAAAAGTTTTTCACAGTGCCCACCTCTTCACTTCGCCCACTTTTCAAATCCAAGCAATTAGTGGGACCGGACTCAAACTGCTTGGAACAGTCTAGGCTCCAGCAAGTGCAGAGAACTAGTGGAATCTACGCTAAAAAGAATTCAAGCTGTTCTCAGAATAAAAGGAGGTCTTACTGAATATTTAACTACAAATGTTTGTCAAAGTCAACTAATTGGTCACGTATCATATTTGGTACTTTTTCGAGGTATTTTGCAATTAAAAAAAAGATATTCAAGTTTTTTTTTCATCTGCTGAATAACAACATTACTATTATTTTCTCCTCAAAATTTCAATGAATTATCTTAGTAAATAAACAAGTTACAACGACAAATCATTTTTGTACTAATCATGTAATCAAAAAGTTGAGTAACTGTAAATAAATCCACACATATACCTGACATTCCAAAATCCTGGATTTGCTTCTTACCTCCCACTCTGCTAAAACCTCTGGGGTGGCATGAACAGATTCAGATCTCATATGATGAAAACTTAATGCAAACAAAAATAGTACAATGTCCCAATGGTGAATATGTCAGCACTTCAGACAGAGCTTATCTGCTTGTTGCTGTTCTTGGGAGCATCTAATACTCCAAATCAACTTTTGCACTCGTACAGCATTAGCACTTAAGGATCTCAACATCCACAAATCCGCCCGCCCAGGTGTTTTGTCTCCCATAGTTCTAAAGAGGTGCTCTTCCACACCGACAAAACTATTGCATAAGCTTTTTCATCTTTCCATCTATTCCACCTGTACTCATTCTGAGTAGATTGAGAAATGCATTTGTTCAGCCCGTCTCTACATAAAAGAAAGGTGAATAAAGGTCCAGCTACGTCCTTTCCTTTTATCTCCGAATCCCCTTATTTTTTTCATAAATGATCCGTTGGCTTCCACTTCTAATCCAATATGTTTCTTTCTCAACGACAGTCAGCTTTTCATATTTGTGACCAAATTTCCATCTCTGATTTTAGGCTGTCAACTGAAATGTAAGCTCATTTAATTTCATCCTTGAGAGCATAATAAAATGGGGTATCAGCTAGATGAATTTGTCTGTTAGTTCAAGTAATGATCAACCATAGCAAGAACGAAACAAGGAGAGGAAATTTAACGGGATATTTTTTCAGTTTTCCAAGGAATTTATCAATTCCTTTTCCGGTGTTGCAAGAATTGAACATACAATTTTGTGAACGTTGCAATTATAAGATAGCTTATGAAAACTTTCTGGGGGTTGCACTAACTGAGTAGTTGCAACTATAGGTGGTTGCATGAATCGAATTCCTACTGTATATAGAAACTCAATAGTGCGCCCACAATGAGGTAGTTGCCGCGTAGTATGCCGCGGCCGCGTAGTACAAGTTGACCAACTTTTAACTTTTGCCGCGCGGCGTTTGACAGCTCTCTTAAAAATTAAAGAAATGGAAGGGGACGACTTAGAAAAAGATTTTGAATGTGTAAGAAAAGTGAAATACTATTTTATTTTAGTTATAATTTTTACAAGAAAAATAGTTTTCGCAATATATTTTCTCAATCTAAACAACAAAATTCCAACCAGCTGAGTTAAAAGTGGAATGTATTTGACATGCCGCACAGCACCATTGTGGGCGAATTTTTATGCGTACATGTCGGCAACATTGGACAGCGCGGCCTCTTTACTACTGCTATGCGGCCGCGGTATGCATTGTGTTCGGGCAGTAAGAGTGGCTGCCTTGGCTCATTTCAGAGTGATTTTCAGACTTCTTGCAACCAATTTGGACAAACTGAATCCGATTATTGACTAGAAACCTTACAGACTAATCTATATATCATATCGTAACCCTTTCGACCCGGAATGCATTCCTTACATCAATAATTTTATGTTTATTCGTCCAAACGACTTGCCTTTAGCATATTTTTAAAAAAAAAAATTACAAAATTGTTCGTAGAAAATAAACAGTTAAAAATTGTTTAAATACGGTGTGGGATGTAATTCACCCATTTTGTAGTGATGAGCAAAAAATTACTACCAGTGAATTATTCACCGTGAATGAAAAATAACAGTCGCAGTCTGTTAACGACTTGGAAATAAATAGTGAATCGCTAAAACGTGAATAGTTTCACGTCACAGTTTGGAATTCCCAAATAACGATGTCACAACAAAAGTCGCGGTCGTGAGTATGAACGTGAGGTGCGAGGCAGTGAATGATACGTAGAACAAAGCAGAACGCGGTGAACGATGTTGTGTATACTATACTGAATAATGCTGCCTTGCGCACACAAACATGTATGTTTAGTGTGTTATGTATATTGTTCGCTGGGTTGCATTGAAAATTTCCGTTGAAAAAAGGGATGAAGGTTGAAATTTGTAGCGGTTCATAGAATTTGAGTGTGCTAGTTAAGTTCTGTGCATGCGAATATGGGATTATAAGGAAATGTGCCCACATTTGTTTGTTTGGTGTTTAGGACTACGCAACGCATTCAAAAAAAAAAAAGAAAAGACTTTTAAGATGCCGCCAGTAACAAAGCGAAGAAAATTTTTTTTTTTGTGGAAATTCTTTGAATTAGACGAAAGTTTCGCAAAATGTAATTTGTGCAATTTGAAAAGGCATACGGAAATCAAGCATCCGTTAATATCATTAGTTTCTGGGGTACGTATATTTTTGAATTATTGCGTCGAAGTGTTTTTAACGGCACTGATAAGGATAGAATACATGCAAATGTTTGTACATGCATATTTACACATTACAATATTACATAGTCAATAATTCATTGTATGTAGTTTTATAGAAGTTTATATAGTTTCATAGTCGCATCATCGTGAATTCACATTCACGGGTTATAAACAGGTCTTGAACATGGTTCACTATTAGATACAGAATTACAGATAAGATATTATTATTTTCTGTTCAAAAACGCGACTGACTTTTGAAAGCAGGCGGTCAATTGTGGTCCGGTTCGAAACTATTTAAAATAATAAATAAAAGTCTAGAATATGTAAAAGAGATAGAAATACACTTTTTTTGGTTTGTTGCTGTTTGCTAATATTTCATTATAAAGAATCAATAAATACTTACAGAATTACGATAAGCAACCAACTGATTAGGTGTTTTTTAAGCTTGCACCTCTGTGACTCCCCATTTTCTTGAGTGCTTTTTCAATGCCATTCTTCTATATATGTACTTATGTATGTGAAAGTTAATAGAGATTTATAATTCTAATGATTTGTTATTTTTCGTTTGAAAATATAGAGAATTTATAGCCGAATAATCGATTGTACGAAGATCGATATCGTCAAAATCGTTCCGATTCCTAAATTCAGAGGAAAACGGATTTCCGGCGGGAAATATTAAGATTAGAAATACTTGTAGTCGTATTTAGTATTCCTTGTCAAATAAATGACGGGATTGTTATTTACCATTTTAATAAATAAAGTTTAAGAAGGCAAAACACACTGCATTCATTGTGTTATCGTAGCGATAAAAAGTCTCAAGTAAAAATGAATCACTTTGATAGCAATCGATGTGATTAAGCGAAAATCGCAGTCGTTACATATATAGAGAATGGTGCATATTTTGCACTGGCAAATCTCTGCTTGTGGTTGTTGCTTGTATTAAACACACCACGACACAGATCTGTAAGTGTAAGAAGTGTAAGTGTAAGAAGAGTACTTTCACTTTCGAGATTATATGTAGGTCTTCAAACATAGTTTTTTTTTTTAAATTTTTTTTAACCAATTTTTGTGAAAATCATATTTATCTCGGGAAAATGTGCCTATAATTGTTATTTATTATTTTTATTTTCGCGTGCCATAACGTCACCCAATAGATCTCCTAGTGGCAGAAAGAAAATACGTTCCCGAGAAGAAGACGGAAATGGGAACAGAAACGGCAACTGCAAACGCGAAAGAGATCTCGAAGCAGAGATGGCAAAACAGGTGAACTGCTGAAATAAGGGGAAGATGGACCGCGATGCTGATCACTGACGTCGCAGAATGGAGTTCCTAACCGGCCTTGGGTACTTCAAAAAGTATCTCCACAAGATGGGCAAAACGGAGAATGCAGCTTGACAATACGGCGACTCCGTAGATGATGACGCCTACCACACATTCTTCATTTGCAACAGATGGACAACGGAGAGGAACCAGCTGGTGTCGGAGATAGGCAATTGTAGTTAGGAAAATGATCTCATCATTGGACACGTGGAACAAGATATCTTCGTTTATTGAGACAGTCCTAAAAATGAAAAAGAGAGAGGAAGACGCAAAAATACCCTCGTAAAAGGCCAAATAAGAAGAAACTGCCCACAGAGGCAAAAGAAAGTGGCGACCACCTGAAGTAATGCGAAGAGCGGTCCCGGGGTGGGATTCCGCCTGAAGATGGAGAGTTTTTGGGCGATTACAGTTCGACACACCAGGGGACTGTTAGGCATCAGCCTCCTGACGGTGCATGATGCATTTTCTCTTAAAAAAAAAAAAAGAAAAATACCTCACCTATAAAGATTTAACTTGCGGCTTACAGTTTTCCTGGTATTAGTTAATTTAGTTACTATGTACATACGTATATGCCATAGGTACGTGTACAAACTTCGCCAATAAAAAAATGCCATGCAAAATAACTGAAACTTTTCCAAATCAACTGTGCTTCACGCACCGCCATTATTTTTGTCAAATTATTTGTTTTTTTTTTTTTTTTTTTTTTGCAAATAATTACCTTTTATTTAATAATAGCGGAGTAGTTCTTAATCAATTAATTTTTTTTTCATTTTTATAGCATTTCTTCTTGCAGCAACAGCTAGTGGAAGATAAAATACAAAACAAATGGAATTCATATTTTTCTGATTGTTCTTTTAATGTAAGCAAAATATTCGATTTAAATTCATACGATAAACATACATACTCGTTCATATTTGCAGATAATAGTTTAGGTGATATTTTCAATTGATTGCTCATGATGTATATGTGCATTGAAACATACCGAACTAACGTATCTACATATGTAGTTATTCAAATTTTTATCAGAGTAGGTACAGACATAAATTGGAAAACATGAAGCAATAGATCGAAACAACCAAAGCATCACCGTTGTGAAGTGTGTGCTGACAATAGGGACATTCGTAAAAGTACAACAAATACAGAAACAAAAATACTTAAAAATAATAAAAGGGAAGTCAAAAAAATACACATTTCGTTTCTATGCACGTGTATGTCAAAAGCTACGTGGTGATGTGACCAAAGTCGCAGTTTGAAGTGAACTTCTCGGTACAACATAAACAAATTCTTAGCAACATATTGCATACGATTAACATATATAAATTTATGCAACATTATTTTTCAAAATATGAAATTTGTTTGATGAATAATTTCTTTTTGATATTTCGTGTTTTTTAAAATTGATTACGTATACGCCCTCGAGTTTGTATTTAGTATTCTGTAGTACAAGTCACATCTTCTTAAGTGGTATTGGTTATAAAAATGTTAATTTAATCAAACAACTGTTCTGTGTTACATATGCGAATCGATAAGATATGCACATGACGTAAGTAAACTAAAATGCCAATAGCAAAATTGTTCAGTTAAAAAATGATAAGATTCATAAACAAGAAATAAAAAAAAAGCAGAACAAAAGAAGATCAAATGTTGTGCTCGCAAAATCGAGTGCCAATTTAACCATAACATAAAACAGACAAATCTATGATTGTGTGAACATCGGCGGATATTTATTAAGTGTGAAACAGAGATGGCGCGACCATCTTGCATGTGCCTTTTAGTATGTTCTCTATGATTTGCTGAGTTTAGTTTAAGTTCTGTAAAATGCCCGACGAGTGTAATTTGATTTTAGGAGAACACATCCCCACTCCTTATTCCATTCATTTTAAGACGGAACACACTAAGAATATTACTTTTCTTAATGGCTTTCCGTGGGCACCGTAGCGCAAGTGGTTAGTGCGTCGGACTACTGAGCCAGCGATCTTGGGTTCGAATCCCGCCGCAAACACCATAAAGTTTTTCACAGTGCCCACCTCTTCCGAATGCCCGACAAGCATTCAAGAGTATCATTTGTCATATAAAGCTTCCCAACTCGCCGTTCGGAGACGGCAGAAAACTGAAAACTGTCCCTTCCATTCGTGCAAAAATATAACGCGGCACACACAAATGGTTGCGGGAAGCTAGGCTTGGTTCTACCTAGGACTGCTGAAGCCAAATATTTATTTATTTATTTTTTAATGGCTTTCCGTAGTAACGGAAGCTGGTGTTGAATAAAAAATTCGTTACTTTAAATTGCAGCAGATATCAGTTATTTTCTATCCTTTAGGTTTAGATGGAACTTGGGAAAACTCTCTTTAAAACAAAATAAGTTATTAACTCAACCGGATGTCATTGGGGTTTCCACACAATGTCATGTCATGACCTTAATTGCAATTTATTTTTGATAAAAAAAAATGCCGCTTGTGTTTCATGATTGAATTGTCAATATTAGATAACCATCTTAGCACATGTACTACATCCATTAAGTTGCAATATCTCAAAATAAATATCATAATCAATATGTAAACATCAGCGATATAAGAGAGGAGACCGTGCATCAGTTACAATTTACTACGAACAGAAAAGCATACACTGATAAAAATAAATTCACAGTAATGTAGTTTATTCCGCTTATACCAACAATGTGGCTATAAATAGTTCCTCCTACAGGTAATAGATTAACCTTATAGTGAATTGAAATCTGTCAATAACAGTTGGGATGTAATAGCTGACGTAAATGGCGAATTGACAGCTATAATATTTTGACAGATACGATTGTAGCGACTAAATGTGTAAACGTACAAAGCCAGTTCCATTTTCTCTCTTCGTCAAATACATAATACATATATAGTATGTCACATCGTAAAATGGCAGAGAAGGGTATTCTATAAAAGCAGATTTCAGAACGTGACAAAAGAGACGTTTATGAAATGTGTTTCTGTATTTGATAGCACATTTAAAATAAAATTTGAAATTGCACCTTAACACTGGACTGTAGCTGTAATCTGTATCGTTAATTTTAATGGGAACATCCATAACATGATTGCCTTCACTTCCCATGTGGGTCGAAATGCAATCTTGATGGGTAGTCATGGTAAAATATTTGCTATCTTACTTAAATGGCTTCGGGACATTTCCGTATGTTCGCATTACTCCAATGACCCCGGGGTTTAAATACACCTACATACATATGTATGCATGAACAAATCACACATAGTCGTCAAAAGTTAGAATGTAATTATTTGAAAAACTAACTTACTGCTTCCTGCTGATGGCAAGTAAACAATAATCGCCTTAAATATTGATATACTATAATACGATGCAAAAAGGTAAATATTTACAGTAATTCAAAGTAAAACTCGTACACAGGTGCATTTTTTGCCCGACTATGGGGCATCGTAGCGCAAGTGGTTAGTGCGTCGGACTACTGAGCCAGCGGTCTTGGGTTCGAATCCGGCCACAAACACCTAAAAGTTTTTCACAGTGCCCACCTCTTTCGAATGTCTGACAAGCATCAAAGAGTATCATTTGTCACGATTGAGCTTCTCAACACGCCGATCGGAGTCGGCAAAAAACTGTAGGTCCCTTCCATTCGTGCAAAAATATAACACGCACACACAAATGGTTGCGAGAAGTAGGCCCAGGTTCACCTGGAGCTGTAACGCCAACTAAGTAAGTAAGTATGGCAAAAGGAAGGGTTATGATTTCCAAGGCCTGGGCTCTCATCGCGTAACTTTTAAGACGATCATCGTTTAAACGATTGTATTAAACGATGTCGTCAAAAGTTTGCTTCGTGCAATCATCATAATCGCGTCGTCCGGTCGTGTCGTCCATCGTTTCAACTGTCACCAGTTTGGGAACTACTAAAAACAATAATTGACATATCGAAAATTAAATTAATGCTGTCATTGTTCTAAATATTTGTTTTGATTAGTTTATTTCAAATCAAAATTCAAAAACAAAGTACATTTGCAATAAAAAATTATGGGAAGAGCGATTCTTTAATTGAGTGTAATTCTTTCTGCCAGCTCCTTCATATGTTTATTGGAAATCTCTGTATTTGCAGTTTAATTTTCCACACTGGATTCGGATTCTACAAAATTATTGTCCGTATTGTGGTAGATACAGATGTTGCACAATACAGCGCAAAGAGTGCAAAAATAGCATTTTTGCTGAGATAGTACCTGCTCTTCCTCTCCTCCGTTAAGATTCTCCATCGACCTATGGTACAACAGTCAAGAATACATGTAGGAAGATAATAGTGAGTGGTTATACCTTTATACATTCCGATACATCTTTCAATTAAATTTCTGGCATTAGAATGAATTTTATTAAAATGTATCTTAGCTGGGTCATTATCTCTGAAAGGGTACTTTGTGTCAACAGAAATACCAAACTCGAAACCATTGGTAGCCACCTCCAGCTAGGACTTGATTGAAAATAGTTTATTGTAGTTTTACTTTTTCCTTGGAAGTGAAAGAGGATGCGATGCATCACTAAGCGTCCTTCGCATTCCCAACAGGCGAACTCAGATGGACGCCCTTCCAGCTTGAATGCGCAAAGTGAACTTGCCTCAATGCCCCCAACTCATCCATCGAGCTGCAGTTGCAGCTACCTATCTCTATCTATTATCCCGGGAGCAGGATCTGCTTAAGCTTCCTATGTATTTGCTGTCACATTGTTATACCGAAGCATGTTTTTGATATTTACTTATGGTTTTTATATTTTTAATTAAAAACGAATCAAAAATCACCGACGAAGTATAAAACGATTGTAAAATAGCAATCGTTCAATCGCAATCGTTCAATCGTCGATATTTGAAAGTTCAACAAGCTATACGAAGCATTAGTTGAATCGTTCAAACGACATCGTCCAGACGATTCAAATATTTATGTGTTACACGAAGCAAATCAATCGTCGAAACGACGTCGTCGGACGATTGTCGTCTTACGCGATGCGAGCCCTGGGTTTGTTTGTATGTTTGTATGTATGGATGTCACCTCGTAGAGCCTAAACTATGAAACCGATTTCAACAACTGAGGTATCGTTGGATTTGTCTTGATCCGGAGTGTGGCTATGTGACGTCACAGAAAAATTCAATATGGCGGACGCACCAAGAAAGATGGCAAATTACCTTTTTTTCCTTTGCTTCCTCCTTAATATTGGTATCAAATTACAGGATTTGACAAGTAGAATACGATAAGCTAAGTGACGTCATATAATTTCAATATGGCCGATGCACCAAGATGGTGGATTAGCGTTATCTGTATGACCTCCTTAATTTGAGTATCAAATGAAAGGGTTTGACAATAGTAGAATTCGACATTGCTTACCTACTTAAACTCTACATATTTGCTAAAACAATTACAATTATAACTAAGGGAAACACTTGCATTAAAGTACGAAACAAAAAACGAAACGATGATGTTCAGAGTATAGCCGTAGTCTACAGTTGTATTGAATCCAAAGAGTAGAAGCTCAAAGATTTAAGTGCAGGATCTCAACCTGAAACAGATTCTAGTATATGACCCAAAGGCCCCAGCACCAACACCAGAGGTCATTTTCGTTCTATCCGGGTAGGTGCTATACTAGATTTTTTTGGGTCTGGAGTGGATCCGCCATTTGACCATGTGGTACTTTCCCCAATATGCAATTCGAATTTTCTGCCAAAGTAGTATTCACTTATCATAATATTAGCGATGGTGCAAAGTAAGTCCTTGTACCGTTACGATCTAGCTAAAAATGTCTTTTCATGAAATGATACTGAAAATAGGGGGATTTCGAAAATTCTGTTAATTTTACGTATTTTACAACGACGCTTTATTAATTATAATTAATTATAATGAGGTGTTTTTTAAACTGAATTAATCTGAAAAATAAAATATTTTTGTTTGTGCACTGTTTCGGCAGAATTCTGAAATGTTTGATTCAGCAAAAAAAAGGTCAATAAATTATACGAGTATATGTAAATTAATAATGATATTTTCTCGTGTGAATATGTTTCCCTTTATATTGTTGTTCTATTATATAAGTTAAGGAGGAAATGGGACGCTATTAATATTGAAGCTAAAGTTAACTTTTGAACTTAAAATTGTTCGCGTTATTTTCTTCTAAATCATAGAGTTTACTGTTTTCTCATAATTAATGTATATCACATTTTGCGTCATTTTTTATAGACAAGTAAAAATTCGCCGAACTGAGAAAGTCCAAACATTTTGAATTTGAAATTTTCACTGGTTCGATAGCATATTCCGATATTCATGCAAAATCAATTTATGATTTCGTTTTACAATTATTAGGTCCGTTTATGTACTCTTTACACCGAATATGTGTTTTCTGTAAAATTTCGAAAAGTAAAGGGGAAATGCTCTCAAATATAGGAAAAATACGAAAAAGTAAACGAACAACAAAAATTTAAAAATACTTTATTGAACAGTTTTCATAGATCGTTTGGAGTAAGAGTGCGCAGCGGGTAAGACTAGACAGTGCCATTTTCTCCACCTGTGAAAGAATTAGCAGAAATCGCTATATGAAAAAATGTAAGCTTCACTAACCGCCAACGAAGAACAACTTCTACGAAAATTTTCTAATTGATAGTACAAAGAAAAACAACAAGAAAAAAAAAGCCGGATTTTGTTAAAAAAAAATCAATTTTTAAAAGTGTCAGGAAAGCGTGGCAACTCGATACCCCATAAGTAGTATGTAGGCATAAAGAGTGTATAAGTGTGTTTGATTTAGGATACAATTTTAGTGGATAATATTATTCGTTCTTAGATTTTCAATACAATAAAAAAAAGGAACGTCTAGGGAAAGAGTGCGCAGTACTTACTTACCCAGTATTTAATTTTTTAAATGCTGATTAAAATACAATTAGGATAATAAGAACTTTCTGTCATAAGATGCAACGAACACATCATAGTCGTAGATGGTAGGTTGTAGCTCTATCTTTCTGTATTAGTTTTTCCTGAAAAATACCTTGTATCTGTTAAAGATATATAGAAAGGAAATTGATAATCCAAAAGCAAATCTGCAAGGCTAGGAACCTGATTTCAAATGGAAGCAGGACATGGAAGGCTGCCGAAGAGCTTGGTTTGAGTGAAAGCACAGCTTCAAACTGTTTAAACTACGAAAACTGTGACTTAAAATGGTTGCGCACTCTTACCTATACCTCTGCGCACTCTTACCCTGATTTCGGGGCAAGAACGCGCAACTTGACTTACTTTGGTTTTCTGATCAAAACATATCAAAAATAAAAAAAAAAATAAAATACTTTTGTATAATTTTGTTCCTAAAATATAGAGCTACCAGATAATAGGCTCATTTGTTTGTTTAATTTAACCCTTGTGTCAACACTCGCATACTTGGGTATAATTTAGAAATTTTAAGAGAAGTATTTTTACTAATTCGAACTTCAACCGGAACGACCTTCTGAGAAACCTAAGAAATATGAAAAATAAAGCACATAATAAAATAAAAAATAGAATTCGTACTTTTTTTGAGGCGTGGCAATATAATTCTGACCAAGTATCCGCTTGCTCAACACCCAACATACCGGGGTATGCATAGAGCCAGGTAAATACCATTTGTGTTGGTTTGCGTTGAGCATCAACCAAAGGTCATTGATGGGTGCTGCTTTATCTACTTTGAGCCTTTTAGTACGCGTATTTCCATTATCAGACCGAATAAATCTTCCAATGTCCCAAAAGCGGCAAGTCCCATGGTCGCGCGCTACAGTGGGTGAGCAATATTTCCCCAAAGGGGTATTGTATGCTCATAGTTTGAGCGGCTAAGACCAGTAAAAAGTAGAATTCCCATCTAATCATCTAATTCTTCTTCTGTGACTCATTTTTATACAAGCGATGGAGTAACATGATAATCCGTGTTCCATTCCTTGTACGTTTGCATTGCCCGACGATTGATTTCCCGTAAGATGGCATCAAACATTTCCGGTGTAATAAACAATTTGAAAATACACTTTACGCTCAATGAATTTGTGGACTGAATTTAGTGGAAGCAACTTTGAATTTTTTATGCTGTAGATGACCACGTGGGCATGGGGGTACTTTACGCCATAGCCTTCCGTCACGTCCATGATAACAATAAGTTTCTGGATGAACACGTCTAGCACTTTCAGCAACTTTTTCTTCTGCAAGTTCTTCTTCTTTTCGGTGGAGTTTTCTTCTGCTTTAATCGCACCTTGTTCTTCCTCAATGTCGGGTGCAAGCTCAATTCCTTCATTCATATGTCCTCTTGTCTCATCGACCATTTCATCTTCGTCATAATGGTCTGAAATTTACACACGTATGTATGTACATAGCAACACAAGTGTCAAATTTTACATATGTTATCATTTTTTTATATTTACTCGTAGGTAAGCATACATCTTCTAAAATAAAATTGCACCCAGTAACCAAATGGGATACTCCTCATGAAGTTGGAATTTTTCACGTTGACCAGACATATCACAAAAAAACACGCATCAAAAACTAAAAACACTGAAACATAACTGAGATTTCATGTCTGTTCAAACTTGATACCAATAAACAGAAAAACTAATACCGCCCTAAAAATTAAACGCATTTAAACTTATTGATGAACGTAAAATCGTTCCTTATCCATATAAAATGTATGAAAATACATGTGTATACCGGGGTATGTTGGGTGTTTGTCATGGGGCGCCCGATTTGGGTGTTGACACAGGGGTTAAGTCCGAAATCCAAAATGAGCACTCTTGCCCCGAACGACTGTATAATCTGCCCAAAGATATTTCTTGTGCTAAATTTGTAGCATGGGGAAATTTCTTACTCTCTCGTTTTTTTTTTTGCGTACGCTAACGGGTTTTCGAAACTTTTCATAATTTTGGGAGCGTACGTGAACGCTATTATTATTTTTGAATGCAATACGTCGAATTGTCAAAGATAAAAAATTCATTCACCAATAACATATATATAAAATAATAAAGCTTACCAAAAGCTATACGCAAAAATCCTAGTAGCTAGCGCTATAATTTATTTTTATTATGTACCTACTTTCATTATTTACGATACTTATATAAAATTAATATTAGCTCGTTTAAATTACTCTTATTTCGACGCCGATAATGTAGATGTTTAAAAATACTACAACTGATTACCGTCATTGTAAAATGATAGTGCATTTTAAATTTTTATCTGGAAACGTGTGTGAAATTAAAATTGATTAAAATCAATACGATTTCTTAGCTTGGCATGTAAGTTACACATATCACCTGATTATGCGTATATTCGAATTTAATGAATGACACATTGTGTCATCTTCATAGTTTTCTACACACAATTTTAGCATGTAAATACTCCTGTGTAGGTTTTTCAGAATGCTGCTGTTGACATTATAAAAATAAAGAAATACAATTATTTGAAAGTGCTAATAGGCAATTGGAACAGTCATAGTTCTTAATAATCTTAATAATCACAGCACATCACAACCGAATATTAGTAAGAATATCCGATATCTTTGAATTTTCCAGCTCTGCAATGCTTGCCAAGAATCTATAGCCTTATGTACGGAGGTGTCGTTCTTAGAGGGTGGGGCAGTAGCAAAGTAAACGATGGATCAATTCACTTTCATCCTCATCTCCGCAGCTTCTACATATATCGTTGGACTCAGATAGCCATTTGCTTGTCATATGACCTATGGGACAGTGACCTGTAAATTAATGCACGCTTACTTGCATGCATGCTTACTCGAACCTGGCTTTAAACAAATATAAATGCAGTCGAACCCGCTGAAATGAGCCCGACATGATCTGCCCGATAAATGACCGCTTACCTAAAGCTTTATGCTTCGGCAAGAGGTTCGATATAGTGATCTCAAGCCTAGAAGCATGGAACTATAAAAATCCTACTCCAGACCTAAAAGGTAACAAGTGGTATACGGATGGATCAAAGATGGACACCGGAGAGGGTGCTGGTATATTTGGACAAAAGCCCAGTGTACTTCAAGCTGAAATTCGTGCCATTCAAGTGTGCGCCAACATGATCCTTGAATTGGGAAGATAGGGTGTCCTCATCCATATACTCATGGATAGTCAAGCATTTATAAAAGCACTAAGCTCAAGCCTGATTGAATCCAAATCAGTTCTGAACTTCTTTAATACTCTCCAGACCTCTCCCACAGAAACAAAGTCAAACTTTGGTGGGTGCCCGGACATGAGGGACTGAGGGTATTGATGGAAATAAAAAAGCTGACGAACTAGCTATCCTTTATCGACCCTGAGCCGTTTTGTAACATTACAAATTCAGCTATTAACTTTGAAATCAAAAGTTGAGAAAACAACATGTGTGTCTCCTATTAGGAAAATACCCAGGGTTTTCAATCTTAAAGGACTATTAAACCTTTCCAAAATAGGTGCATAAAAAACCTACTGCTCAATAGAAACTATGTACCTACATATATCAAGAGATTAGTGGGAGTGGAACACGTAATTTGCGCTGTTTTCTTTCAATTTATGTACTAAACACATGGAACTCCAAAAAATGTTATTGTCTATGGAAGAATAGCTTTCATTGCCCCACTCGATGGGGTTGAATTTAATATTTTTACAACATTATTTTTCCATATTTAGACTGCAGAACTGGGCCAGGCTTAAATTATGCCAATTTTAAAATATCTATCTTGTACCATTTGGCTCTAGTGGAGTAATAAATGGCCCAACGGACAGATACCGGAATGAGGACATAAGTGTTCAGTATCCAATTTTGGTATGAAACACTCAAAAAGGACACACTTTGCTACAAAGAAATATGTTCTTCATTAACAAAATGATGAAAACAAATAGGGTAACTTCGGGCATTATGGCGCTGTGGGCATTATGGCGCACCTTGTAAATACCACATTTCTGGATTACTTATAAAAAATAAAACGATGGGCAAACTTGAGTCTTCCTTGATAGAGTGCCATGTTAAGTTGTAAAGCAGTTGCGATCTCTTTTACAAGTGAAAAAAATAATAAATAAAAAAATACCCCACTTTTGTCATCTGCATATATTTTTGGCTCTTTTTCATTTGCGTGTGGCTCCTTAAGTATAAAACGCACGTACACAGCGAAGTGAAGTGAATCATATTAGTTTTCCTTTGGTGGCATTTATTAGTAACAGTAAAAGAAAATCTAGCGTTTTTCTTAAGTTTTGTGCAAATTCGCCTTTTTTGTAATATGGCGCACTCTGGCGCTTATGGAGTTCGCATGTAAAGCATGTAAAAAAAAAATTATACTAAGACTCTAGAACGATGACGACAGGAAGCATGTCTAGGTACTCCCACATGCCTAGGAGTAGAAAACGTGCAGAAAATTGTGATAGCTGTGACAAATCAAACCGCGATTACAGCATCACGCCATATTGCCCAAGAGGATGCGCCATATTGCCCTATGCATAGGGCATTATGGTTTTTTTAAAACATTTTTAACTTAACTTTTTCTTTGTTTAATTAAATTATTATAATTATTTAACGTATTTTTGTTCTGATTTTCTTATATTTTCTAACTGTTTTTGTTTTTTAATAAAAAAGCTTTTCATGTTGAAATTATTTGAGAAACAAAAAAAGTGCGCCATAATGCCCGAAGTTACCCTATTGAACTAAAGACTGATATTTGCTGGAGGGTATCTTTTTTTGAACGAAATTAGCACCGAAAAGTATACGTACCAAGCATCACACACGCCTACGTATCATTTGTCAGTCGCTTCCAGGCATTGATAATAGATTGAAATCTCTTTTACCTTTACCTTAGCTATATCAAACAAAGTATCAATTTCCGAATCCAATTATTTCACATCGCAGATATTATTACACAATAAATGTGTACCTAAAAAATTTGTTCAACTTGGAACTTATTGTTTTTATTTTCGTGTGTGCTCGTATATTCGATTCATCGCCATCCCATTCGACATAGCGTTCTGACACATGTATGTGCACACTCTGCAATAAACCATTTTAGTACGTATACATACCAGGGATGGAAAATGACATTTCTGAGTTGCACTTAAAACAGTTTTAAGATTGTACTGAAATGGAGCCAATTGTATTGAAAACTATCTTTCGCATGAAAAAACATAAACAAAGAAAAATAAATTAACATATTATTATGTTATTATTATTATTTTTATTATTTATTTATTATTATTATTATTTTATTTATTTATTGTTATTATTATTATTTTTAATTATTTATTTATTTATTGTGTAATGTTAATAACAAAATGTGATTTTAAGAAATAAATGAAAGAACATGCCCAAAAAGTGTTGTCTGTCGAAAAAAATGTACATTAGTTATTTTTACAAAATTTCAAATTAAAAAAACTAAAAAAATTCAAATGTAATAACTCCTATATGCATGAGAAATTATACAATCATAAATATAAGCCTTAAGCTATCGTTGCACCCACCGAAAAATGTGAGTGGCCGTGGCGTAGTGGTAGTCGTCGTCGCTTGTTACGCTGATGGTAGTAGTAGTAGTAGACTATTTATCCTTACTATAGTAAAAATGTAACTTTTTTTCAACTGCAAAGACTTTGTTCCCATTTGTCTTAAAAACTACTGCAAGAAATTAAATCCGGTTTTCACAGTTGGATTGCAAAATGTCTGAAATACAGCCATAGGATATTTTTTTTCGTTATCTACTATCCAGAAGCGAAAATCTAAGCTGATATCTGGGCAGAGATTATTTTTATGAATACCTTCAAGCTCCTAGCTTAAGATTGCCTTGGCCGATGGGAATGGAATTTCTTTTATTATAAAGTTCAATTTTGTACAAACATTTTAAGATATAAATCATCTTCGTACGTTATACAGAAGTTGAAAAATAAGCATTAAATTAAAATTAACGATCAATTAAAAATGACACACGATTCAAGAAAAGCTTAAGTCGTTGGATTTTACCAACGACCAGTGGAGATAATTTCGTGTGTGCGCAGGTTTTTTTTGTCTGCTTTTTTTTTATATTTTGGAACTGTTTGAATGCAAATAACGCAGAAACTAATGGACGGATTTTGATGAAACTTGACATAGTGATTGCGTATGTTCTTGGTCAACATTTTTTATACTTTTTATCCCCGAAAATTATATGGTTTTTACAAAATATTGAAAAAACTGCATACCTGTTAGGAAAATTATAATTATTCAGCCCTAGCTCAATAGTAGCTTATCGGATTGGAAAACAAAAAAAAAATAGGTGAATTTAGTAAATTTTCCACTGATTCATTTGAGGTATAAATCATCCTTCTGCGTTATACTGGAGCTGAACTATGCTCAAAATAGTTCATGAAATGTTCGCCAATAATTTTCCATCAGTGGAGACCGCAGACAACAGCCGTGCAACTGTGGGTGACGTCAATAAGTATGTACCTATATAGGTATGTCGTATGCATATTAAAAGTAATGTTTGTGTGTTCGACTTTTATGTGTCCGCGCATCGCTTATCCGTTTGCGATAAAACTTGGGGCATGTGCAAAAAAAAACATTGTTGTTGTGCGCACCCAGTGGAAGGTTCTTTCTACGTAGGGGGAGGGTTTCCACTTCATTGCAATTCCATTTTTTTTATTTTTTTCCAAAAGCAAACGCATTCATCATGATCTCGAATTTGCACTCGGTGGAGATAATCATATTATGTACAGTCGAATCCCTTTATGTCGAATTTTCACGGGCGATTAAAATTGGTACAAGTTAAAGTGATTTTTGATAAAATTCGAGCTAGAACGATTATCCCTTTTTGTTGAAAACGCATTTATTCATAGATCATAGTGGAAGTTAACAAAAAAAAAAAACAGAAAGAAAAAAAACCTTTAAATGAACATTAATTAATAACAGAATAATTTGTGATACAAGTAGGTACCAGTCAGTTTCCGATTTCCTGGTATGTTAGAAAGTTAAAAACATGTTTTTTAACACTTCAGCTTCGAAAAATCATTTGGACTTACCGTGATCGCACAAACTATAAAAAAGAAACATCTGGAAAAAGCTTCTGTGAATTATAAGCAATGGCATAACTTTCAATAATACACAACTCTCCAGTTACCCTGGACACCACCCACAGAGTTTGTTGAAACCTAACATCTAAGTTTCCTATCACTACGTCGATCTATCTGTCTCTCGTTCTTGTCCTTCATATGCTCGCGCTGTGTGTAAGCATTATAAGAGTATTCATATATCCTTTAGCGTGTGTAGATTATATAAAAAAAGCAGCTTTCAACACCGTGAACCGTTAAGAATTCGTAAAGCTTCTTCAAGTGTAAAATTTTTCTTGGAAAAGTAAAGCAAGCGTAGTTCTGAGTAAATAGGACAAACTACTATAAAGTGGAAGACGTCTTCCTCTGCATTCAGGTTATAAAGCAACATATACTTGAGTCTTGCATATCTTGTCGATAAGCTCTGTAGTTAAGTCTCAGTAATTTAGTGAGTGTCATAAAGATTAAACTTATTTGGTCAAGTCCAAGACGACTAGAGAAGTAATTACTACTGCCCTGAGAATGGTTAAGAGAGCTATAAATATGTCTGGATGTGGATGACAGAGCCCTTCTTATAGAATGCTGATATTGCCTGTCGTCTACATAATTAACATAAATAAATACAAATAACTTCATAACAAAACCTTACAAACAAAAATACTTCATTTTACCTACATAGTTTAGTTTCTGAGATCTTCATGCTCAGGATTAATGCTCTCATTTAGCATATTTGTATTTGAATACATTGCCTCTTAAGTTCAGAGAGGTGGGTCGCAAGAAGTAGAATCCAGTCAACGCTGTGTGTAAAACTTAAAGCAAAGAGATGTGTCGTTCGTTAATTGATTCGATTTGCTCGCTTTTGAAAAATACAGATTGCAAAATAATCGAATTCGATGCAATTGTATCGACTTTTCATCCCTGGTAGATACTTGCCTTGCATATGTACATATATGGGCATACGAAGATACTCTTATATCGAGCTTCTCAACTCGGGCGCCGTTCGGAGTCGCAAAAAAAAAAAAGTGTACGTCCCTTCCAATTGTGCAAAAATAAAACACACACATGCGAGAAGCAGGCCCTGGTTCACCACGAACTATAGTGCCACCTAACAGAAAAAAACAATATGCTCGTACCTACCGCTACCGTAACATATATTCATAATTTTCAGAATCAAAAATCACTATCGACGGACCCAGATTCTGTATAATTCATAATGACAAATTTAAATTGAAGACAATTATTACTAATCTCCATTTATTAGCACCTTTGTCTCATTGCTGATGAAGTCTTAAGTAAATTGACTGTGGGCAAATATTACAATGAAAATGCTATTAACATTTAAATGACGAGACGAAGCGTCTACAGTTCAAATTAGCTGGTCGATTCTGAAGAGAAATTAAATTAAAAATATAAATTTTATTTTACTACGCAATAAAAGCAAATCGAATAGCTATTAAAAATGTTATTATGATTTAATTTAGAAGTTGGATATAAAAACAAGAGGCCAGAAGAACTGGAGTACTTTCACAAACTTCGACTCTTCTGCTGCGTTGAGTCAGGCAAATACACAAACGTTCATACAAAATGATTTATCTTTCTATTGTAGATAGATTTATACATATACAAAGCTGAAATATTGTTCGTGTGTCCTTTATAGACTCCCGAACCGCCCGACGGATTTCGATCAAATTGTGTGTGTGTGCTCTTTATGGTGTGCTCTCAGCACAGTTTGCTTTACTGACTCTGGGTTATGAAATGTGGAAATACACGAAATTCTATTGAATGGACCACCTACCTACGATTCAATCTGATTTTGGATACGCCTGGAGGCACGGGAAAAACATTTTTGATTTCATTGCTTTTAGGAGCTAGCTATACGTTTGGAAGACAAAAAAGATATCGGCACTCGCTTCCTTTGAAATTGCTGCCACTTTATTGGATGGGGTTTAAAACCACACTCTGCACTAAAACTTCCATTGTTCGATGACTTACATGCAACATCCCTCAAAGCGGGTACACACCATCGAACAAGAATGTCAGTTTTGAAGTATAAAACGCAAAACTGATGTTTACATCGGAAATTCGTAGTGACACTCAAAAATGACACTCACAAAAATGTTTGCTACTACGGGACACTCAGCGGCCATCTTTTTTTTTGCTCGATTGTTTGTAGGTGAACAAATTTTGTCATTCAAAAAGCAAACACCGATTGAGAGGGTCGAAAAACAACAATAACAGCGATGCACAGTGGTTTACCCGTAGGCAAAATTCAATAACAGTAATGTTATCAGAATAGAACTATTATTGCATATTTACATTTACCAATAAACAAACTTCTTCAAACATAAATATTTGTTCGATTAGTTTACATTATCATTCAATTGAGTGCAACGAAAGTGAGCACATGTTACAAGTGGGGTAATCGTTTGCCATATAGCGTCCGTGAGACTTTCGATGTTTTAGTCCGTTTTTTTCGTCTGAATGTTAACTTACGTAAGCTTTTAATGACCTTGCAATCACTTGCAATGTAATGACTTATAGAACTGTATTACTCAAACTTCGAAGTTTCTTAGGCACAAAAAGTTGTTTGCTTCTAGCTGCTTCCTCCTTCTAATATGGTATGAATTGTTACAGGTGCATTGTGCAAGTGTACATTCTCGAGGATGCATATCTTTGACATTTGGCAATCCAAGAGTGGAAATAATACGGAAAAGACAAAATCAAGTTTTAGAAGTGTTAATTGAAGCTGTACCTGATGTGAAAAATATAGACATTAAGAATTTAGAAAATCGCGTTAATAACTTAACTTAACTTAACTTATGTAAAAGTATTGCTAATTACTGGAAAATTGTAAAAAAAGGGTAAATCCAAACTTCTGGAAAAATTGTATTACCCAGAAATAATGTGCAATGCACTCAGAGAGAAAGCCAACTAATGAATTCACGTGGCCGCCCAAGAAAGGATTACGCGGTGTGTAGAAAACGTTCAAAACGAATGGCTGAGTTATATAAACCAGATGAGTCAACTGTGACTGCACTGCTCAACATTTCTGATAGCTCTTTTCTAAAACAGAGGCAGACGAAATCTTGTCACTTTTTATAGAAGCCCGCTTGACTTAACATCAATATTTATTAATCAAGAAATTCATTGACACCAAAGTATCTCCTAATATTTTACCATCATACCACAGAATTGTGACTGCCAAGAAAAAGTGTAAACTGAAACCATAATGGAATCTTCGGCAGAAATTGAATTACAAAGTTTATTGGATCCTACAGCCTCTCGAATAATCGAGTCTCATAGAAGTGATTTAAATAAGTTTTCGCGAGATTCCTTAGACAATGTAACTTTGATTGGGAATTGGGGATTCGATGGTAGTACGGTTCATAGTGAATATAAGCAGTGTTTTCTTGGATTCCTCCTTAGACGATAGTAGTTTATTTGTTACATCCCTCGCACCGCTACAACTTGCAATGACTACAAATGCTTCAGGACAAAGTACCACCTTATGGAAAAATCCTTGTCCTTCATCGAATAGGTATTGTGGCCCCGTTCATTTTCCATGTTTAAAAGAATGTTCCGTTCTATCGTTGCACGAGGAGGCTTATTTTAAACAAAAAATATGTAACTTCCAACCTACTGTTTTTAACTTAGATAACCGCGAATATAAAATCAAACATTCCTTCTAATTAACTAGGGTAGATGGTAAAGTTTGCAGTGCCCCAGTGAAACATCTTCTTGTAAGTCTTACACATACATATATGTGGAGCCGCCCCCAAAGAGATGAATAAAATAGACATTTGCTTAAATGAAAAGGTTGCAGAAAATACGTGTGAGTTCGGACTTTCCCCGCTCCATTCCGTTTATATTTATGTATTTTATATTTTATATTATTTATATTAATATATTTTATCAAATATCAAAAAATGGCAAGTTAGATCAAACGAAGAAAAAGAAATGTTATTAAAAAGAATAAATACAAAATATGAGTTTTTTACCTATCTTTTGTGTTGTTATTTAAATTTTTATTTCATTGATTGTGAAAATGGGAAGGGGAAGTTTTCTTTAACTCCTCATAGATCTAAGCAAAGACTTTGGTAAAATGTTTATCACAATCGATTGATTAGTTTTTAGTTAAAGCGTTTCGAACATCATCCCGTACAACTTGTAAACAAAAAATTATGGTTCAAAGGATTAACTTGAAATTAAGTGCGATGATTACTATAACATTACTTAATACGTATCCTTAATTTCATCGAATTCTATAAACGGGGTCCGATTTTATAGATTTGTGACCGCCTCTCCATACAACTTGAACCACTGTGCGATGATTTAAGTGTCACACAAGACCTAGAGTCTGAACACTCGTTTCATTACGGGAAAATGAAAATCAGTTTTGCGTGACACTTTTGTTGAATGGTGTGCATTCGCTTTGAGATAGATACATTAGGCTAATTAATAGTCTGAAATGCAAACAAATTGGAAGGCTGAACGCATTCCATTTCGTCTGAGACCTAGAACAGCGGGTTTACATGAAATAAGATCTCTGTTGAGTTGAGTTTGATAGAAAGGTTCAAAGAAGGAATTCTCAGTGCCTTAACCCACGTTGCGTCTGACTGTGTCAACGGCTAGAGTTGCATTATCGTTCGGCTTCCTAGAGTATCCAACCGAGGGTGGCATATGTAGCAGGTAAATTAAACGAATATACACCGCCATCTTACTGCCCTTCTTACGGGCCACTTCTTCTTTGCGAAATCCCTTAGTATGAGAGGATAAAAAATAGATTATTTCATACCCCTGCCTGCGCTCGGATCAGGTGGCAGATTTTTCGTACTGATGTGATGACTGCTGATAACTTTAATAATTAAGTACCTCCTTTTCGTGCTCCTGGTAGCATAATAGACCACTCTCTAGATCTGCCTAAAATAAATCCTTCAATTTAAAACCACGTAGGCTAAGTTTTTTTTTTACACAAATCACTCGGGGATATTGTATTATCCAAAAGTTACACAACGAAATAAAATTTAATATTCACTGCTTATCCTAAATTTGTATACTATCATCCCTATACATGATCTGACCTCCACATAAGATGAAATCAAAACAAACCAACAAGAATAAATCTATAAATGTCCTTAACCCTCATCCTGTATTTTGGGAAAATTTTGCCCAAACGTATTTTGAGACATAAAAAACTCGTGCGATTTCTATAATATGTACATATGCTACCAAATGTAACAAATGTAATTCAGTTATCTGTAAAAAACATTCATTTACGGAAATAAATTGTAAAAAGTGCAAATAATACAATAAAATTGTGCTAAGAACAATTCACCCAAAAAACTGTATATGTCTCTTTTTTTCCTTACAGGATGAGGGTTAAGTGGAGGAAATAGGGATAAAAAATAATATTTTCATTGCCGCAACGTTCTATCAAAGAGAATTAAATTTTATAAATATCTCAGTATAGGACGTTAAGTAACAGTCTTGAAGATGTCCTTCAGCATAAGTAGAGCTAACTTCATGCAAATATAATAAGGAAAATGAGTATTAAATTTCAATGGACGTTGGGCGACACGTGCGGGTAATGCTTGGTCACAATTTGAAGTCACGAAATGGTTTCAAAGAAATTTGATGAGCGCAGTCTAAATTTTCAGGAGGTCATGGACGTATGAACGTGTTACAATCTCTAGCCCCTTAATGTTTGTTTTTGCATTACTCGCGGTCGCGCTATTCATTGTCCGTTTCTTTTCTTTTATGATTTATTTCGTGCGAAATTACCCTGGGAGAATATTTTCTACGTAACCAACTTTCCAACCACTGAGGAAAACTCCTCTTTTGGATTATTTTTTCATTGTTCATGAATAACAGGTTGTTTTTTTTTTCGACAGAACTAGCTAGCTCCTTATTAAAATATTCGAACGAACGAGAAGTAGATATTTTTATGAGCAAGTCTGCAACATCCTCGAACGTCTCGCATCTGTCTGTATGTAAAAGTCCTCTCATTCATTAATTTGTTGTCCTGACAAGAAAAAGCTCCACTGGGTACTGTAAATTATGTATCTAAGGGAGCTGGGTATTTGAAACAAAGCCTCATGTAGATTTTGCAATGAATCCAGTGAATCTCTAGAGCATTATGTTGGAGGAATGTAGTTAGTATAGCTACCGTACCCTCTATCATGTTCATGCCCGATAGGTTTTTTACCAGATATGTATATGAGCTGTGTAAATCATATAAGCTCTACACTCCATTATAATGAAATGTATGCGTATTTAACTCAATAATTTCATACATTTATTACTTTATATTAAAGTGCAATTAATTTATGAAGTAACATATATATTTGTATTCATCACGCAATACAATTACTGGTCATAATTTATTCATAATTATTGAATAAAAATAATATATACATTACACTGTGTAACAAAATTTCAAAAAATGTTTGTTTATGTAGATTTTTGGATTGTTTATGCTTGGTATATTTCAAAAATGCCAAAAGTTCTTCTTAAGTGTTAGCTATTGCCTCAGAATTTGAACGAAAAGTTTGCATTTTTGAGCATTTTCGCACTTTTGTAAATTAAAAAAAAAATATTAAAAAAAACTTAACTCAAAATTGTACTCCAAATTTTAATAACTAACTAACTAACTAATCATTATATCTAACCCAAAAAAATATTGACACTTCTCTATGTTTTCAGAAGTGCAGAAATGTTCGCGTTTTCCTATTGTGGATTTCGGAATTGTTCCTTATTAGGCCCCAGACGTAGTCGCCCATCATATTGGCATCCCATTTGCCCTGGTACCGGCTCTCCATTATAGCGATGTCTTGGTGAAACCTCTCACCATGTTCTTCACTAATACTCCCCATATTTTCACTAAAAAAATCTAAATGAGAGTGAAGAGCATGTAGTTTTAGCGATATCCTGCACCCTAATATATTAAGCCTATCCACTAAGTTTTCTACTAGTTCTACATAATTTTCTATTTTAATATTTCCTCTTTTTATTTCCCTGAATGCTGTCCAAGCATTACGTTCCTTTAATTTGAAGGGCATAACTACTTTTCCTGACTCTACCAATAGGTGGAACTTTACTTTTTTTTTCATCAGGTATAGTATAAAGGCTTCTCTTAGCGGCCATCTTTTCGTACGATAGTTTTCAGTGTCAGCACGACTGTTCCATAATTAAATGAAACATTTTTATTTATTTTCTCAACTAACGACTATTCACATTCACTTGCAGTGGTCGAATGATAGGCTTGCTCTGCTGGCATCTCCGTTAACACATTTCGCGATGCCGTTACCGTAAAGCTAACAGTTAGAACGAATGAATGCTTAAAATATACTTGACATATCATAAAGAAGCAGAAACTAACAAAAAAAGAACATAAACAAATTTTTGTTACACAGTGTTATCAGAAGACATTACCTGGCCTAGCCAGATCCTGAAAAGGCAATTATGTAGGTATATGCTATCGAATAGTAATTACTGAAAAATTAATCGGATTTAATTGAGCACCCATGTAAAATTATAAAGTAAAGAAAATTGAATTAAAGGTAGTTTGTTGACATACGCTGCCAGCGATTTTAAATGAAATTTGATTTAAAAATGGAAAAATCAGCTCAATTATTGTAAATGAGAGTTGGACTTAAATTATTTACCAACCTCTGAATAAGTGTTTATATTGAAACTAACATTGCAATATTTTTGAATAAATTTATTTATTTTTTTTTTTTTTTATAAACATTATCAGATCTGTCTCGTGGTGTGGTTAATGCAAGCAACAAACACAAGCAGAAAATTTCCAGGCAAAATATGCATCAACAGGCTCATCATTTAGTGCTGGTGTTAATGGTTAGGCTACGCTACATTTCAACACTACCACTAGCAATAAATAAACAAATATAAGAACAAATATACATTATTAGAATTTATGTTCGAGAAACTACATTACGCTATACATTTTTTAGTATAATCTTGTTAAGATTAAAGTCAAGAAAGTTAACATTTAAGTTATAGATTTTATACATGCAGTAACTCTATACTACGCAGGTAATGCGATCCCCCAGGATAGTTTAATCCTAAACAGGATAATAAGTCAGGTGCATCAATCAGACCTGCGATCAGTTGATGCATAAAGATGATATCATTATTGACCCTTCGTTGAGCCAAAGGTTGCATTTGCAACAGTTTCATCCGATGCAAATATGGAGGGAGGTTGACAGGATCGTACCAGGGAAGGCCTTTCAATGCAAAACGAATGAAGCGTCTCTGGACGACTTCAATACGAGTATTGAGATTTTTCTAAAAAGGTGCACATACTTGCGAAGCATATCCGAGGTATGTACATAAGTGCGGACAAGAGTATTAAATAGTGAGAGAATGACATAAGGATTGTTAAATTCTTTACACCATCTTTTAACGAAACCTAACATTGAGTTTGATTTATTCACAATGTGATTTATATGCTCTTTAAAACCAAGTTTAGGGCTAAAATAAACACTCAGGTCTTTAAAACTATAAACCCGTCAGATAGAGTGATTCGATATTAAGTAGTTGAATATTGTCGATACCCGAATGTCATGGACTGATACTTGAGTGGGTTAAGGACTAAACCATTTTTGCAGCACCAGGTACTGAAGTTATCAATGTCTGATTGCAGAAGTCTGCAGTCATTTATGGTTGAAATTTCTGTACTAATCTTCATATCATCGGCAAATATAAGAATGTTGCTATATTTTCTGATTGATGGAACATCATTAATAGCAAGAATAAAAAAAAGTGGACCTAGGTGACTACCTTGAGGGACACCGGATCCTGCTAAAAAGGAGTCTGAAAGAAAACCTCTAAATTTAACTTGATAGGACCTCTGGTTGAGGTAAGGGCCAACCTAGGAATCAAACAATGGGAGAAAACCTAACGCCTCGAGTTTGTAAATAATTATGTCATGAAAAAGCTGATCAAAAGCTTTGGAGAAATCGGTGTAGACACAGTCCACCTCATGACCATTTTCTAAGGCATAGGTACAATTATGAGAAAATGTTAATAGGTTTGTGACAGTAGACCTGTTTCTGACGAATGACGAATGTCATTAATAACACTGTTATTATAAGAAAACTCTGCTGGATATCCGTCAGACTTTTTCTTAGAATTAACTAAGCTCCAGAATTGTTTCGGGTTATTCCTAAGTGAGGTTTCCATTGTGCTTATATAGTCATTGTATATAAGCTGCTAGAAAGCGCTTTGAATTCGTCGAAAAATGCAATATAAATATTAAAGTCATTTGGGCTGAGACTTTTAATATAATTTTTCCATGCTCTATTTCTTTTATTTCGTAGAGTTTAAATATCTTTAGTAGCCGAAAGCCCTGGTAGCTAGCGCTTTATTTTTTTTTTCCATTATTGATCATGTAATTCTATTTATGTATCAATAAAGTCATAATAATAAAAATAATAATAAATATCTTTAGTGGTTCGGAATGGTTCGGGATTGCATTTTTCGATAACTTTGTTGGTATACAACTACTTATGGTATACAACTATATATTTATTTTGATATAAACATTAAAATAGTAATAACATACTACATTTATGGTAAACTCATTTCATTAATTCATGTATTACATATACATACGTACATACGTTACATTATGTGTTCTGGGCTGGATTTTCGATAGACATTTAAGAGTTGAGCTTAGTACGCTGCTGATGCGAAACGAAAAATCCCATACAGAAGTGACCCAACGAAATCGAAAACGGAAATTTTCGTTCTGATTTTCGTTGCAGTACGCTGTTTGTTCCACTGCGAAATTATACTGATACTTTCTTACTTAGTTGGCGCTACAGCTCGAGGTGAACCTAGGCCTGCTTCTCGCAACCATTTGTGTGTGCGTGTTATATTTTTTGCACGAATGGAAGGGTCCTACAGTTTTTTGCCGACTCCGAACGGCGAGTTGAGAAGCTCAATCGTGACAAATGATACTCTCTGATGCTTGTCAGGCATTCGAAAGAGGTGGGCACTGTGAAAAAACTGTTAGGTGTTTGCGGCGGGATTCGAACCCAAGACCGCTGGCTCAGTAGTCCGACGCACTAACCACTTGCGCTATATACTGAATTAAACTGACGGTGACTGTATTAAATAAATGTTTTCACTCATTTTTCGCACACAATTTATTGTCCGGTACTTTAGACGTGTTTTTTTTTTTTTTGTAATCTATATATAGTCGAACTTCGATAACTCGAACCATAACTTGCCACAATGAAAAATCGAGTTATTAAGACTTCGAGTTATTAAGTAAAATACAAAATTAATATAAATATGTATAAATATGTAATTTATCATCAAGAGATAATACGTCTGTTCCCGTAAGCGAAACTATGAAAAACTACGAAAATCAGTCAAATCCTGTTCTGTCAAATCTGTCAAATTTCCTTTATTTTCCATTTTTTGCTGTTCAATCTGTTCCTGTACTTAAATGTTAGGTCGTGCAGAAAGTACCTAATGTTTTTGACGCACGCTTTTCCTCTTTGTGATTTTTTAGGCGCCTACTAACTACTTTCAAAAATAAAAACTAAGCTTTGAATTCGTATCGCCCAATATACCAACCAAGTAATGTGTGTTCTAACCCCTACTAACAAGAAATTTGACAAAATAATCTCTTCGAGTTATCAAGACATTCGAGTAATAGAAGTTCGAGTTATCAAATAAAAATTACATGTAAATTTCAGTCTGGGCGCTATTGCCAACCAATTTCATTCCAGTTATTAAATATTCGAGTTAACGAAGTTCGACTGTAGTCCTAAAAAAAATATGTGCGAAAAAAACGCTGATCGGGGCTAAGGATTTTATAATAATTATAGTTAATGACATTTATTCCTATTTATATTTCTTAGTTGAGAGAATTAAAGAATTGAATTGAAATCTTAATATATATAAAAATCACAGCTGTCACTGTTGGTACACGCTAATCTCCGCCCAACCGATTTTGATGAAATATTGTGAGTATGTATGGTTGGTTCCAGTTTGAAAGATAGGATAGTTCTGGACCCGATAGGTAACGCTGAAGTCAACTTTTTAACAAATTCTATAATTACAATCTCTGCATTATCTTAATTCAAAACATGAATCAATTGAGAATGCTTTCCCGGCCATACTGAATAATTACTCGAATTACTTCATTTTATCAGCAAGAAATGTGGATGAAGTTAACTTTCAGATACGAACTGATCCATTTCAAATCAATCGACACTGTGGTTTGCGCGATTACATTTTCAATATATACTCAAAGTATTGGGCCAACCAAGTTATCGTCTTCCAAATAAGATTGCCACACATCTTCGAAACAGAAGTCTCCAATGTCTTGCATAATGGGCGAGGCTGGGGCGAGAATATAATGTCCTCCTATATCCCAAAAGCGAAGCAACTCTGCGCTGCGCTCTACAGGACTTACTAATAAAAATTGAAGAAAGAACACGGGAAATGTTTAGAACACTAAGCCAGCAAAGCCAAACAAGAGACACGTATAGAGTACTCCAACATGACCTTTTCGCTAAGAACTACTTCCATGACCGCAACGACGTGGATTTAATATCAACAATTTTCAGAGCAAGAGGTGAGCTATTACACTTGAATTACCGACCATACAGTAACGAAGTAGATACTGACTGTACTTTGTGTAATCAAAGAGTCAAGGAAAACATCCAACATTTTATTGGAATTTGCCCCATTCTTTCTGAAATCAGAAGATCTAGTTGGGGGAAAAGTATTCTTACTCATGAAGAAATAATTGGGGTTTTAAATGGTGAAAATTGGACTGTCCTGTACAACTACCTAAAGCATGCTATAAAATACCGACAACAAATAATGAACGAGGCCTTTTAATGTTAATTTAAGTATATAATACAAATGATTAGCCAAATTAGTTGCTTAGCTTTTAATCTTTAACACACTTTCACGGCTGACGGCAAATGCCATTATTGTGAACTTTTGTAATTTTGTAAATGAAATCTTATTATGGTACTAATAAAGTCACTACTACTACTACTACTACTGTGGTTGGTGAAAACGAAGCAGTAAGTTATCCACCTGATTTTTTAAATTCATTAGATATGAAGATTGGTTCACCGATAATTCTGCTTCGTAATTTAAAACTAGCCAGGTTATATGTTTGGTAATCAAACGGATCACCGAAAATGTTATTAAAGCAATAATTTTAAACGAAAAGTCTAGGGGAGTAATTATACTGTTGCCACGTATCCCAGTGCCGTCGGGACTATTAATCTTAATTAAACGGCTTCAATTTGCGATTCGTTTGGCATTCACAATGATAATAACAAAAATCTCAAGGGAAGCCAATGTCCATTTGTGGCCTGGACTTAGAAAATCCATGTTTCTCCCGTGGCCAATTATACGTTGCATGCTCAAGTGTGGGTAAACCATCGAATCTTCGATTCATATAGGCAAAAGGCGGATTGGCTAAAAATATTGTTCACCAAATCACACTATGTTAAATTTAAATTCATTACTGTAACTTAAAATACCAATTTAGACCTAAGAAGCAAACATTATTTACCTCATTTATAACATTTAAATTTTATGCATTATCAATTAAGATAACTGGGACAGGGTATATCATCAATATCAATCAATATTTATTATATTAGATTGTGCTTACACTTAAGTACTTAACTAAAACTGTTTATAATATGAAATAGGTGTATTTATTGTTAATATATTTTGCATAAAAATGGTAGAACAACGTCTGCCGCCACGCCGGTCAAACTAGTTTTATATAATTTAAGCTATTATATTTCATTATTTTTTACCTTTTGACGTTTGCATTGCTTGCCCTTTACAGCGCCATGATGCAGTAATGCTACATACCGTTTAAAGCTCACAAAAACGAAAAACTGTTTTTAAGTCTTTTATAACTCAATGTTACAGTATTGTTATATACCGTTCTTTTATTTTTTAGTAAGTTTCAGCTGAAAGAGATTGCGTTAGGTGCTCGTCTCTGAGTTGCAGTTCACTTGTCGCGAAACTTGTGAAAAAACACATGTGTGAAT
Organism: Brachyopa scutellaris; assembly: GCA_949775065.1. Taxonomy (NCBI): domain Eukaryota; kingdom Metazoa; phylum Arthropoda; class Insecta; order Diptera; family Syrphidae; genus Brachyopa; species Brachyopa scutellaris. The sequence continues at coordinate 161,064,285 of OX459112.1, forward strand.
ATGGGTATGCAATTGAAAAAATACTCAAAAGATACCCAGTGCATATTTTTGGGTAAACATTTCAGTAAGTTCGGTGCATTATGCTACAATAGGCAAAATAATTGCTTCAAAATATTCCATACATCATAGGGATACGTTAAAATACATTGTGACTGAAAGTGTCAAAAACCCTTTTTTAAGTATTTTTTCAAAAAATAAATAAAATTTTGTAATTCTAATGCCCGGTTTTTCAGTGAGGGTTTAAACTCAGTTTAACTGAACGAAAAGTTTAAACTGACGATTAAAGCAAAAGGGAGTTTTTCAGTGCTAGTTTAAACCAAAACGTTAGTTAAAACTTGGTTTAACTTAAACGGTTATAGCTGAGGGTTTAAACTGAAATTTGTTATTGTCAAATAATACAGTATACATTAGATGTTGACAGTTTGGTATTTGACTCATTGGAAGATGTAGGGACGAGAAGAGAAGTATTCATAGAGTATTTCGGAAACATTCCTGAAAATCCAAATGTGTAGTAACAAAATAGTTATAAATAAACGAATACATAAAATAATGAAATAATTTAAATATATTTTATTTTAAAATTTTCATAGCTTTTCGTAAAGCTGCTATTTCAAGCATAATTTTTTCTTTTTTAAGGTCACATTCATCTTTCAAAATTTTCATTTTCAGTTCATGGTCCTCTTGCAAGAATTTAACTTCCAAATTATGCCTTTCTTGAGACTGCTTGTGTTCCATCTGAACTTGTTTAATCTTTTCTTCAGCAAGTTGCTACCATTTATCAGAACATCTTAGCTCCTTCTTGTCTTTGAAATGTTTTAACAAGTGAAATTTTCTCTTTCAAATTCTGTGGTGGTTCTATATTTAAAATATAAAATTCTGCCGTGATTGCATGCCATGCTTTTAATTTGTCTTTTGGAAAAACCGCATCACTTTTTTTGATTTCAATTATATTTTTATTGCACTTCACAAGAGCCATTAGTTTTTTCACCTCTTCAAAAGTAAAATTGGCACTACTTTTGGAACTCATTTTATTTATGTACGAGTAACAGTTAACCACAGGGAATAATAAGTTTATCTTTTCAATTCTTTAAAAGAAATTTTTGAATAAAAACATTTGGCGCAACCGTACACTGACAACAAAAACTTTCAAATTATTTCATGTTGACATACGGCTGTCTAGACAGTCAAAAAACTATTTAACAAAAGTTTAGTGAAACGGACGTTAAAATTTTACTGTAAAACACTAGCGGTTTAAACTTTTGGTTTAAACTTTTTTGTAGTTTAGCTGACCGAAAGTTTAAACTCTCACTGAAAAACCGGGCCTAAGAAATACGTGTTTCATTAATTTCGAAAAGCTATCAAATCAACTAGTACTTTGATGTTTTTACGATCTTGCGCCGTAAAAGGTTAATTGCTTTTGATTACGATGTTGAATAAAATTTGAATTTTGTTTAAAAGGGCAGGATCTGGATCTGTTAAAGTTTTTCTAGTATCATTTCACATTTAAACTTACCCATACCGAAAACTTCTGGCAGAAGTATTTACACTATGTTCATATGTATGCTCTAAAATAATATAATACTTCACTTCTACTATTTTGTCCACTCATCCACACACCAACAATATAAACACAAAATGAGACTGATTTCTTTTAATTAAACCTAATTACGTAGTGGTGAATTGTTTCTGAACAGAAGTCTGTAAAAGAACTTATTACAGAAAGTACATCGGCTATATTTTTTCGATCAATTCTTTCACTGACAGTGTCTTGATTGTGAAGTTTTATCGCCCTTACCCTTACAATCAGGACTTTGTGTGTGGGAAAATGAATCGTGTAATAGCCGTCTAATCAATTACTTTGAAGAAATCGAAGATAAACAAAAAAAATCTAAGTAGCGCCACCTACCATTGAAAACTCAAAGTTTCAACACAATTTCAACAATCACGCAAATTCGTCCTGGAACTTTATCCCCATATTACCATCAGCAAATTCCATAATAATGTTTTTTTCTGATTTAAAGTTACGGACCACTTGTACAGTTTATTGAAAATTTAATTGGATTTAAACCACTAAGATGCAGTGTACAAGAGATGATTCCAATTGCACTACACGGTGGAAGATCCAAGTCATATTGCAAAAGAAGACTAAGTAACTACCTTTGGGAAGACCGAAAGTTATAATAATCTCTTTAGAGAGGTAGTGCCCAATATTAAAAAATTGAATTCATCCAATAAGGCCAGAAATGGATCCATATCAATAGACGACCATGAAACCTATGTAAGTGCCTTACGTTTTCTCAAAAGGATACCTATGTAAGTCTACTAAATGCTTTGACGAACTCCATGTAAATGACGTGAATTTGCTTGTGATTCTCCAATGCAGTGATGCAGTTTGTTAATTCTATTAGTTAACTAATACTAATATACTAGACAGTCGTAAAAGGGGCCACATGATGGTGTTTTGCACATTGCTCCATAGGGATGAAATTTAAGTCAATAAAACCAACAAATAGAGAAGCCAATAGGAGGACTATAATTCAGCGACAATCCAAATTTGTTTATTGAACATAAGCATCCTCAAACCTGAAAAGTTTTTGTATATGTAAGCAGAAGCCCATTTATTATCTCATCCGGTCGTAAAATGGAGCTCAAATACGTGCTATTACAAAGAGAAGTGAGTTTGAAAAGAGCAATATGTTTGACTCATACTAACGCCTCGTTGATTGTATATGTATGACTGTATTAGCATCATTACTTACTTAGTTGGCGCTACAGCTCGAGGTGAACCTGGGCCTGCTTCTCGCAACCATTTGTGTGTGCGTGTTATATTTTTGCACGAATGGAAGGGACCTACAGTTTTTTGCCGACTCCGAACGGCGGGTTGAGAAGCTCAATCGTGACAAATGATACTCTTTGATGCTTGTCAGACATTCGAAAGAGGTGGGCACTGTGAAAAACTTTTAGGTGTTTGCGGCGGGATTCAAACCCAAGACCGCTGGCACAGTAGTCCGACGCACTAACCACTTGCGCTACGGTGCCCACTAAGCATCATTATTCGTTGAATATTTTCAACACCTATGTATGTACATATACATAATACATTATGTCGGATAAAATATTTTCCTATTTTCTCAACCCTCTCTATAAGACTCCTTCTTTGCTGTTTACGTGAGACCGATCATAGTCAGACTTTGTCAGGTAAATAAACTAATTCCTCTCATAGATATAATAAGCTATTTAACCTGCGAGTCCTTTGAAGTTGAAAGCTGAATTTTCCTTCGAATAACTGGCGCTTAATTCTGATCCACTTTTCCAACTCTACACAAATGTACGAATATCTCATTCAATTAAAATAAAATTCCAAGTATTTTAAGTGGATTATGTATCAAGGGTATAAACCACCCTCCATGACACATGCTCTATCTAAATTAATTTCTGCACCTACTATGAAGAAAGAATGCTCATAATATAATCCCATCCATACGACTTTGCGATCCTTCCATAGGATAGACTTGGGTGTTCGAAGGAATGCAGGTTTTAAATTTCTCGTTACAATGTTTGATATGCGGCAACGTGTTTACCTAATTAACATACAATTTCAGGGATGAGACTAACCTGACATATTTGTTAAGGATTCGTCCTATGACCCACCATATGTACATACAAATAAGAACATGTGACTAGTGTTATTGTTGATATTGGTGTGGTATGTTGCTGTTAGCAAAATGACGATAATGGGAATGTAACTGGAAAATAAGCTATTTAATCATTTAGTTATTATCACTGTTGTGTATGAGGAATGGTAACGTGTTCGGGGGTTACTCTTAGCTGATAGACTGATGAATTATGAAATAGAATTTGACTCAGTTTTTAGTGCATTTAGATCAGAGTATAGCCGGGAGACGGCCGTTTTAGGCGCTCTTATAGAAATACACAGTGCAAAATAAGGCAATTAATGCAGATCTCATGATTCTGTAGGTTTAGAGGACAGTTGCATTTCTGACTTGGACTCGGAAGATGAGGAATTGGGAAGAGATTCAAAACCCGAATTTGATGGCAAATGATTTGAAAATACCAAGGAAATACCTCAGTTCAATTTCAATGCGGGGGACGGCTTACGGCTATAGTCGACATGATGGGATACCCCGCGCTGTCCCATTGACATACAAACATAAAGGGTTTTTCAATAAGAGCGCCAAAAAAGTTTTTTTTAAATAAAACAAAAACGGTTTTGGATATCAATGAAATTCTTTATTCCTGTGAAAGTACGTTCGATACCATTATGTATGAAACTCGATTTCTTTTGCATGGCCACCACGGGCACGCTTGCAGAAGTCCAGATGCTGAACCCAATTTTCGACGGTTTTCAAGCATAATTCGGCCGATACTGCTGCAATTTCACGTTCGATATTCGTACGAAGTTCATCAATCGTCGCTGGCTTGTTGGCATAGACCATAGACTTGACGTAGCCCCACAGGAAATAGTCTAACGGCGTCAAATCGCACGACCGAGGCGGCCAAGCGACTGGACCATTTCGTAAGATAACACGTTCTCCAAACTTGGTTTCCAATAAATTGATTGTGACAGTCACAGAGATGTCCAACGCTTGAGAACGACGTGTGAGAGACACATTTGGGCTTTCTTCAACTGAAGCCTCAGCGGCAGCAATATTCTCGACACTACGGGAAGTTCTTTGTCTCACTGGCACGGGAACATTTTGTACTGTGCCTGTGGATTCAATGTTAGAAGAGATCAGACGTCGAACCCAAGGGAAGGAAGAGTCAATCGGGGTCTATGTAGCCATCATGCAGAACATGTTTGGCCGGCTTTCAGAGCCATTAGGTGAGCGGCGAAAGTTGGGGATAGTGCAGCGGAATCTAGCTCCCTTCTACCAGACGCAATTGGGTTTGGCAGAACCCCGATCTATTTCAGATTTGGTTGCGTTGGGTTGGAAGGTTGGAAACAGTGAGAGCGAATGTGGATTCATTTGCACCACCGCCGTCTCAACGATCAAGGAACCTGTTGGAACCCGACTTGGCATATGTCACAGTTGAGGAACCAACAGTCGCGACTGTTAGTAGAGCACCACAACCTGGTCAGAGGTTGAGGTGCTTCAATTGTAACCAAGAGGGTCATCTCTCGAATACGTGTTCTGCTCCTAGGCGATGTTTAGGTTGTGGTCAGATTGGGGTTATACGTAGGGACTGTCGTAGGTGCTCGGGAAATGGGCAGCGGACTCTTGGGTCGGCAGGACAAGAGCGCCGTCGGAGGTAGGGAGGTTGCCTGCTGGCAACCAGTTGGCTAGGAAAAAAGAACACATTCACTTAGGTTTCACACTCGAGACAAATCAAGATGACGTACGCCCTTATTTAGCGGTTAGGGTTTATGGAATTCAACTTGTAGGTCTTTTAGATTCAGGAGCTTCGCGTACGATCATCTGTAGGGACGGATGGAAGGTTTTAGAAAATTTAGGAATAGGTTTAGGAAAAGCAAACATTAGGAAAGTAGCTTTAGCAGATGGGGCCGGGGTAGAAGTGATAGGATGTGTTTCTCTACCAATTGCTGTGCAAAATAAATCGGTGTTGCTAGAGTGTCTTGTGATTCCAACACTCCCTCACGTTTTGATATTGGGTGCCGATTTTTGGGCCCGAATGGGAATTGTCCCAGATCTGAGATCAAACGAGTGGAGTTTTTCAAATCAAGCTGCGTTAGCTTCGATTTCTGCGATCAAGGAGAGAGCAGAGTTGGATGAGGTACAAGACAAGCAACTCCAAAATTTCGTGGAAAAGATTTTTGAGGACATGCCTGAGGGCATTGGTTGCACACATTTGGTAGAGCACAAGATTAGGACGGCGTCTGAACCAATAAAGCAGCGGTATTATCCGGTTTCTCCTGCGGTTCAGCGCTATATTGATAAAGAGTTAGAAGAGATGTTGGAGGGAGATATTATCGAAAAGTCAGGTAGTCCATGGGCTTCTCCCATAGTAATGATCAAAAAGAAAGATGGATCATTTAGGTTTTGTGTAGATTATAGGAAGCTTAACAAAGTTACAGAGCGGGATGCTTACCCCCTCCCCTACATTTCCGCCACCTTAGACAAGCTCAGGAATGCCAAGTATCTGTCGTCTTTGGACATTAAGTCCGCATATTGGCAGATCCCTGTAGAAGAGAAATCGCGGCCGTACACCGCTTTTACTGTCCCAAATAGAGGACTCTTTCAATTCAAGAGAATGCCGTTCGGGTTGCATAATGCCCCTGCGACGTGGCAAAGGTTTATAGATACGGTGCTTGGAGCCGATTTGGAACCGCACGTATTTGTTTACCTCGATGATATCATCATCGTAACAAACTCCTTCCAACAACATCTGGAAAAATTGACAGAGGTCTTCAAGCGGTTAAGTACCGCAGGTCTTAAGGTTAGCAGGGAGAAATGTAACTTTTGTAGGTCATCATTGAAATTTCTAGGTTATGTAGTGGATCGAAATGGCTTGCATGTAGATCCTGAGAAAGTAGATAGTATGATTAGGATACCTGCACCAAAGAACGTCAAAGAGGTTAGGAGCTTCGTCGGAACGGTTTCCTGGTATAGGAGATTTGTGCCAAACTTCGCTGTTTTGGTAAGACCGTTAACCGACCTCTTGAAAAAGAGTAACAAGTTCGTTTGGTCCGATGAGTGCGAGGGGAGTTTTCGAAAAGCGAAGGAGTGCTTAGTAACTGCCCCGATTTTGACTTGCCCGGATTTTGAGCGGCCGTTTGCCGTGCAAACGGACGCTTCGGACTATGGAGTCGGAGCAGTACTCAGTCAGACATTTGACGATGGTGAGAAGGTGATTTGTTATTTGAGTAGGTCGTTGAATAGGAACGAGAGGAACTATTCAACCACGGAGAAGGAGTGCTTGGCAGTACTTTGGGCGATAGAGAAGTTGCGACCATACATCGAAGGTGTTCGGTTCACGGTCGTAACGGATCATTACTCGCTGGTATGGTTGAGCAATCTCAAGGATCCGTGTGGGAGGTTAGCGCGTTGGGCAGTTAGGCTTCAGCAATTCGACTTCGAAATCGTGCATCGGAAGGGAAAAGACCACGTAGTTCCCGATATGCTCTCTAGGAACGTTGCGGAGATAGCGGAAATAGATGAGCAAAGTTCTGATCCTTGGATCGTAAAAATGATTGCGAAAGTAGAGTCGAATCCTTTAGCTTATCCTGCCTGGAGGGTCGAAAATGGAGTTCTGTTTAAATTTGTTAGGGCTAGCCATGTGATTGTTCATGACAATAGTTTAGAATGGAAACAGGTTATCGCGAGAGGAGATAGAACTAGGATTTTGAAAGAGTGTCATGACAATCCATTAGCAGGACATATGGGGGTTAGAAAAACGTTTGCGAGAGTAGGTGGTAAATATTACTGGCCCAAAATGAGGTCAGATATTACCAAATATGTTAGGAATTGTAGGGTTTGTCAAAGTGTGAAGCCTGTGAATGAAAAGCCAGCTGGTTTGATGGTTGAGAGAAGAGGGATTTCAAATCCCTGGGAGATGGTTTGTGTGGATTTGGTAGGCCCTCTTCCAAAGTCGAGTAGGGGTTTCGTGTATATTTTAACTGTGGTTGACTACTTCACAAAATTTCCCTTACTGTTCCCCCTTAGGTCTGCGACAGCGAAAGCGGTATGTAAAGAGGTAGAAGACAATGTCTTCTTACTCTTTGGAGTACCGAAGTGGATCGTCTGTGACAACGGTCCCCAGTTCAAAAGCAAAGAACTGAAAACGCTTTGTGAAGCGTACGGGTCACAAATTAGGTTTACGGCACATTACCACCCTCAGGCTAATCCTGCGGAAAGGATTAACCAAATAATTAAATCTACCCTTCGCGCTTACGTATCTGAAAACCATAGGACCTGGGACTCCCATTTAGCGAAAGTAGCATGTTGCATACGGACATCGCAACATGAGGTTTTGAAAGTTTCTCCTTATTACGCGAACTTCGGGAAGGAGATGGTCACCAACGGTGGTGATCACGCGTCCGCGTCCACTAGGGCCACCCGCGAAAATAGAAATGTTAGGATAGATAGGGATATAGACTCAGAAGATGGTACTATAGGCGAACAAGATAGGGACATAGATTTAGGAGATAGGGAACCAGAGGGATTAGATAGGCAGATAGATTCAAGAGATAGAGATATAGAGGTAGGAGATAGGGAAGTAGACATGTCTGAGCTAGGGAAACGTTTTAAGGAGCTGAGAGAAGATATCGGTAGAAAGTTAGCCACGGCAACCAAGAAGGCATCAAAGACATACAATCTTAGGAGGCGAGATGTCCAATATCTCCCTAATGAGGTTGTATGGCGTAGGAATTTTGTTTTATCAGATGCAGCTAACTTCTACGCAGCGAAATTGGCTCCGAAATACGTCGGTCCGTTTCTTTATTCGTAGGAGAGTATCCCCTTGGACCTATGTGTTAGCCGACGATACCGGCAAGGAGAGAGGAACGTGGCATGTCAAGGACCTTAAGCCACATCATGATGATGGAGAATAGATAGCGTAGGTTTACAACGTAGGAGTAGGGCTTCAGCCTGTGTTGGTTTCGTCTTACCCCCCTTGTAGTTTCCTTGACTTACCTTGAGAAATGTGTAGACACATTTCCAGGGAGGTAAGGGTGGGGTTTGTTGCGTTCAAAAAAACGCACAAAAAGCTCCGGTCCTTTCCCTCCCTCCGCTTCCTTTTTGACTCTCTTTTTCTCCCCTCCGCTATCTTCTTAGAGCAGTGTGTTTGTGGAGAGTCACTAGCTTCACGCCTGTGCTTTCGCTCTCACATGGTCTTTGAAGGTAGCAAAGCAGGTGCCCTGGATTAGAGCCCGAAGGAACTCGGGAGACTCTACTTAGGACGGACGGTCCTCTCATCCCCAGAACCCTTATTCTCGGGACAGGTGGTCCCCAACCCAGATGACCCATCGTTTAAAAGGCCTTACTTGAGTTAAAAAGGTCCAACATATTTGATTATTGTTTGTTGATACAAAAGAATATATGTCTTGTTAGACTCCAAATACACCACACAAGTGTATATAGAATTTGTTAAGGATAGCTCCCGATTCCCTGGGTTGTTAGTAATTGTTTAACTCTCTAGCGGAAAAATTCACTCGACAGGTAGGGTTCGCGTAAGGGTTTATCTTTCCATCGGGGGAGTAATTAATTATATTTTGGTTTGGTTGTCAAGGGTTGGAGCTACGTGCGAACCCAAACAGTCACTGGGTTTAGAAAACGAACAGATCAAAGTTCGAAAAATAGACTATGGTGAATTTCTCTTCGTGTGTGTGATCATCTGGATGAGGGGAAGCTGTCGGAGCGCTGGATGTGATTCCCTTTGCTCTGACAGCTGAATCGACGACAGAGAGGATGGGCGAAGTCAGCCACCAATACCATCAAATCTTTTCCCGCCAAAAAGACGGTGCGGCGAAAAGAATATATTTTTATTCAGAATCGCGCAAAAGACATTATTAAAAATGCAAAAAATTAATTTACAAATAAGTGTGAGTTCGAAACGCCAACTTTAATTAAATCTTAAAAGCTATTAAACTTTATTCAAAAAAAAGATGGCTGAATTCGCCGAACCTTTGTATGTGTGCGTATGAGTGTGTGGGGAAGTGGGGCCAGCTGTCGCGCCGGCTACTTCACTCTTGGTTGACCGTGTATCGGAAGAAGAAAGAAAGGAATTTAAGAGAGGAGTTCACCCTAGAAAAGAAAAAAAAAGAGGAGGAAAAATTTAACAAAAGGAAGGATTCAGAGAAGAGAATAGAGTGCAAAGTGAAAAAAAAATAAAAAAAAAAAAAAATTGTTGAAAAGGAAAGAAAAATAGTGGAAAGAAAATTAATTTGGTGAAAGAAAAATAAAAAGTGACCCCAGTGACTGTGGCGGAGTACCACGGCCACTCAAACCCCACGACCCAGTTGCCTCACGCACCCCACTGGAAGGGGGTTGTTGATCTGCTAGGACGATTATGACGACCATAAATTGGACGTAGCGCTCTTAACGTTGAGTCTACTGACTCCGAATTTCGGTAGTAAATTTTAATAATTTCGACTCGTTGTTGGCTCGTATATCTTTCCATCATGAAATGGCAAACATTACTGAAGAGAAATGTCAAAAGAGCGGCAAGAAATATGGCGTCGTTTGCTGTCCCTGTCGCTCTACTTTTGTAGCGTCCCTGTTGAAAAACCCTGTACATGTACCGCTTAAGCTTGGCTGTAGCGGTCAAATTAAAGTGTGAGTAAAAACTATCACAATTCGATTTAGTTCCTGTGCCAGTCGAAGTACCGAAAATATCGAAACCGTAAGCACTTCAGTTCAAGATAAGCCAAATCAGTCGATCTCAAGCCGTTCACAGGAATTCGGAATCTCTTGGAATCTCCATATTGTGGCGAATTTAGCATAAAGATCTTGAAATACAACCCAAGAACTGAAGCCTTTTGGTCATTTGAGGCGCCCGAGCATCTCCGATTAGGCTTTGCAAAAGTTTGAAGAAACTTCTGAATTTCATCGAAAAATCATCTTCAGCGATGAGAATCAATTTTTGGCTTAATGGTTCGTCAATAAGCAAAATATGCATTATTGGACAGCAACAAACCCATATGTGCTTCAAGAAACTCCATTGCATCCACAAAATGTGACCGTGTGGTGTGGATTTCATGTCGGAGGTGTATTTTTTGATCGCTGAAAGTGTCAATGGAGTTCGCTATCGTTCCATGTTGGAAGATTATTTTCAGCCAAAATTGGATGAACTTGAAATCTCTGATATGTGGTTCCAATAACAAGATTGTACCACATGTCAAATAATTGATCTATTGAAGGGGAAGTTCGGTAATCGTGTAATCTCGAGAAATAGTTAGGTCAAATGGCCAGATCACTCATGCGATTTAACGCCGCCGGTGGATGTCGTTTTATGGAGTTACGTTAAGTTGGTTGGCTTATGCCAACAACGTTAGAGGAGCTCGGAAACAATATCGAACATGAAATTGCCAACATTTCGGCCGATATGTGTCAAAGAGTGGTGGAAAATACGTATGTATGTTTAAAACCTCAAAGCAATAGTGCATTCTGGCAGTTATTGATTAAAGTTCACTTTTTAATTTAGTTATGAATAATTTAACCCCTAATAACACACTGGTAGTATGCTTCCACAAATTAATTCAGTTTTAATAACTCTTGTGATAGGGTTGCGTTTTTTATCGTTTTTTGTCCCGAATGAATGAATGAATCTGGATACCGGGGAATACTTGTATGTTATAACGAGTGCATATGAATTCTATGGAATTTGTATCTTTTATGGAAGTATGTATGTAGGTATGTGTTGTGCTTGGATCTGGATTTGTGTTATATTTATTATTTGAAAAAACAAGCTGACCCGTGCTCGCATTGCATCGCCCACCTTCAACTTTTATAGAAAACAAATTATTTTCTTCAAATACATTTCTATAGTACCCACAGTTGCCCACCTGGCATTGCCCGTGCACTTTTTTAAAATTTGAATTTGCTTTTACGATCATTTATCGTAGTAGGTCGGGCAAAAAACATCAATAGAATGCTATTTCATTTTCAGTTAATACGCAGAAATTCAAATGTGCCTAAGTGGCACTCTATGACGTCAACCACTGCCGCATGGCTGTTGGCTTCGGTCCCCACTCATGAAAAATTGTTGGCGATGATTTCATGAATTGTTTCGAGCATAGCTCAGCTCCAGGATAACGCAGAAGGATGATTTATACTTGAAATGAATCCGAAAAGAATTTACTAAAAATTGATTTCTTTGGTTTTCAATCCAATAAGCAATTGATGAGTTAGGGCTGTGTAATGACCGAAATTTGAATATATGTACATATATATTAAGGAATCTTATTTTTCCGAATTCATCCACTTAGAGATGGTATTTCAAATCCTCAAATCCAATCCTCTCTTAGCGGATATTTGTGTCATTATAGGAATGTCCTGTCTAAGTTTCAGCTCTTTAAGTCACGTAGTTTGGTCTAGGTGTTGTCCGTTAGTCACACTGTTTTATATGCAAGGAATGTAAGGATTAAGGATTTTTTCTAATTCACACACTTATAGCTATGGAATTTCAAAAAATCCTCACTTAGCGGACATATATGTCATTAAAGGAATCTACTGTCCGAATTTCAGCCCTTTTGGTCCAGTGGTTTGGTCTGTGCGTTGTCCGTTAGTCACACTGTTTTATATATGTATATGGAAAAAGGTTTTTCTGAATTCACCCACTTGGAGATAAAATTTCAAAAAAATTCTTTCTTAGTGGATGTCTGTGTCACTATAGGAAAGTCCTGTCCGAATTTCAGCTCTTTAGGTCCAGCGGTTTGTTCTGTGCATTGTCCGTTAATCACACTGTTTTATATGTTAGGAATGTAAGGATTAAGAATTTTTCCGAATTCACATACTTAGAGATGGAATTTCAAAAAAACCTCACTTAGTGGATGTCTACGTTATTAAAGAAATGTACTGTCCAAATTTCAACCCTTAAGGTGTAGCGGTTTGGTCTGTGCGTTGTTTGTCAGTCAGTCAGTGAACTGTTTTTTATATATAGAGAACATGAATGGCACTACACCTACACCATACCACATAATTTGGTATCAAATAAGTACCTACTCGAAGAATAATATCAAATATTAAATCTTAAAAAAATTGCATTTTCTAAACATAAATTTATTATTATTTACACAAATATTCCTGCCTGGTAGCTTTAATTTTTTATCAACTATTTTCAGAATCATCATGAGATAAATCACCAGAATGATCTACACGAAAGACTCGTTTCATCACATCTTTCTAAAATGAGTATACAATGCGTTTGCACATTATTACCAATTTAATAGTATTAGCATTTGGGATTGCTCTTATATTCGCTGAGGTAAGCAAATTCGATTACAACACGACAAACTACCATATAATACACATATTTTTCTGTATAAACTTATTCCACATTTCTTATTTTCAGCAACAACGCTCGGGTGAAATCGATCGTAAGTATTTTTCAAAAACACTTTTATGAAAATTTTTATTAGCTTATGTAAATGATTTTGAGTTTCTATCTATTAGGTCGTTACATATGAAATTGCCGACCTACCGATCATTCCTAAAGTGATCGTTGTGCAGAGAAATTGGAAAAAAAAATTGTTTTCATGAAAAGAGTGCAGCTTAATCTTTCTAACGGTAAAAATTATTTTACGCTATTAGCTCATTGAGTTGACTTTTTTTCTTACATAGAAAATGCTTTCACCAACATATTTAAGGTCAATTTTCGTTTTTAAATTTAAAAAAAAAAAAACATGAACGCAGCCGCAGCGACTAGAGAAATTAACGGTGCTTTTGGTTTGGGTACGTGTAGTGAGATGTGTGAGAACTGTTTAAAACTGGTTTACCAAGCTCAGCGAGGGAGATTTTTCGTCTGGAAATTTGCCAAGGGGTAGACTAGAGAATGTCATTAATCGTTCCTCAAACGCGGAGAAACAATCACGGCCGAGTCGTACTGTAGAGAAATCGACATAATGCACAACAAATTGCTCCAAAAACAGCCGTCACTGGTAAATAGGCATGGTCCCATACTGCTGCATGGCAACGCAAGACCACATACTGCATAGTCGACGTTGCTGAAGCTGGCAGAGTTAGGTTATTAAGTTTTGCCTCATCCGCCTTATTCACCGGACTTATCCCCGACCGATAACCTCCTTTTCCGAAGTTTGGGCAATCACTTCCAAAAGAAAGAGTTCATGAGCCCAGGTGGACACTAAGGACTTTTTCAAAAGAGGCATTTTTGCTTTGGTGGAACGTTGGAATATATGTAAATGGAGATTATTTTTTGGAATAAACTATTTTAATTTTTGAAATAGCGTTTTTAACTTTCCACATAAAGATCAGCATCTTCATATGTAACGACCTGATACCTCTAATACTGGTATGTGTGTTTAAAAATGTAAATAAAAGCCGAGATGTTACAGATTTTTATTTTATTTGATTTATTGTGTCGTCTGTCCGGATTGTAATCGGTAGCGATCTCCAGTAATGGCTTCATTTCGATTGAGCAGTTCATAGTAGACTACACTCTCCTGTTCCCGCCAAATACAGAGCAAGAGTTTGGATCCATGGATATTTAGCGTCACCGTTGATGTTGATGGTTGGCTTGGGATCATCGGAGTGGATCGACTTTTCATCGCCAGTGGCAATTCGATGCAAACATCCGTTCCTATTCTGCCGTCGCAGCAGATGCTCACAGATGAAAAAACACCTTTCGACATCTCTTGGTTTCAATTCGTATGGGACCCGATTTCCTTGTTTTTTTTTTATCTTTCCCATGGCTTTAAGGCATTTTTCTATCGTTGACAAGTCAACTCCCACCGATTCAGATAATCCTTAAATTGTTTGACATGGGTTTTTATCGAGCAATTCCTTCAATTCTTCATCTTAGAAACTTTTTGGCTATTCAGGTCGATCATTGTCTTCCGAGTCGAAATCACCACTTTTAAAACGTGAAAACCACTTCCAGCACGATAAGAGCATGGTCACCATTAGCTTCTTAAATTCGATGTCTTTCAGCTGCAGTTTTTTCATCTACACAATAAAATCGCTAGCGCAAGAGTTTGTGATTCCTCCTGAGAGTTTATTTCTGCACCGATTTCAATGATTCTAACACTGATCGAAATCTTATCAACTAAACTTTGTTCATCAGTATAAACAATTTTGAAAAAGTGCATTTGAGTAAAGTTATTACGAAAAACATTATGACCTATACCTACGCTCTAATTTTTTTCATTCGAAACCGTAAACGGTTACAGGGTTTCTACATGCTAGATTTCTCGTGCTAGTGAACCATAGTATTAAAAAATTAATGAAGTAAAACTACCCGCAAAAAGAATTTATCCGGAAAAAATTTGACATCTATAGTCAATAGTTCTATACATATATTAAAACTGTAGAGTAAAAAACTGTTTGAAAAACCATCAAATTTTGAACACCGACAGGAAAATATTTCAAAACCTGTTTTAACTTGACGAAAAAAAAACGTAGTAACGTAAAAAAACGTAAACATTAAACAAAAAATGCTGTGCCCGAAGGGAATGTCTGGTGTGAGGAAAGAAAATATCGGTGATTTAAATAAAACAGGGCTACAGGGTGTTTTTTGGGACTGCGGGCTATTTTAAATTGGCGCCGTGTCTCACAGAGATGGTTTTATTATGTGAAAGTTGGCAGCAGCGCTCAGCTGTCAATTAAAATCAATTGTATTGAGATAAACCTGAAAATTGATTATGAGTGACGAGGCGCGTTTTGACTTCAGTGGAGCTGTAAACAAACAGAATAGTTGGATATGGGAAGTGGAAAATCGAGTGGCAGTCCATCCTCTCAGCTGAAATAATTTATCTTATATAATTCACATACGCTAAAGGGGTTATGAATACCCTTATAATGTTAACACACAGCGCGAGTACGTGAAGGATAAAGGGTCAATTACATTGAAATTTAGGTGCAAATCCGAAAAATATGTTTTTTCTCTATCCGATGCACTAAATATTCATAACACTCCGTCGCAGATTCCGAAAGTAAAACAATTCAAACCACAAACCCCGTATTATATATTTCTGAGGACAACTATTCGATTTTTGCTCTCACACACAAAAAATTTCACTGCGCGTATCTGCTTGTATGTGATTGTGTTGTGTTGTTTTAACAGATGGTTTGAAAAATTTCTTTAGGAACAATTCTATGCATCAGAGGACACCTCCGTATGCTTGTAGTTTCCCAAGTTTCAAATTTTTGCACCTAAATTTGAATGTGATTGATCCGAGAATTATTATTCAAAGTAGACTTTCAGTGTTTTTTTTTTTTTGGTGAAATCAACTCTTCTCCTTTTAACTCACATAAAATCTACCTTACTCAAGGTCTACCTTACTATAAGGTTTCAACGAACTCTATGGGTGGTGCCCAGGATAACTCGAGAGTTGTGTATTATTAAAATTTTGTTGTTGTTTATGATTCGCAGAAGTTTTTTTTCCAGAGGTTTCTTATTATTCATTGTTTGTGCGATCAATTTATTTAGCCATACCATCGTCCTACTGCCAGTGTAATGCCATCGCAGTAGGTTTGGACATAAACTTCTGAAACTGATCAACTTATTTTTATTTCGGGGACATTTGGATTTGAACCGTGAACCTTCAGCGTTACAAGCAACGGCGACTACCACTACACCACAGCCACCCAATTGGACCATTTTATTTCTAAAATTACGATGGCGAATCTGTTACTGTTAATGACTATCGATTTTAAAATGTTACAAAATGTACTTTTACCTTAACTTGCTCGGTTTCGACTCCCAAATGTGTGCTTTCAACAGGATGGTGCCACTGATGTCATAGATATTGATATTAATCGTACTTTTGATTTATTACACCTCTTATAATTTTTGAACAAAATAAATATTTTGTTTCAACGAAAACAAAAAAAATTAAACAATATCTAGCTTTTTATAAAAATACTAATAAAACTATTTAATGTAATTGCAGACATTTCAACAAACATCAGCACCTATGACAATGAAATTCAACTGCGAATTAATTGGAATGACACCATTCAGGAAGGTAATTTTGTAATTCAATTCAATTTATGTTGTTTAAGTTCAAATCCTCACTCTGCGGTGGAATGTTATCTGGAATCAAAATAAGCTATAGAATAAGAGTGGTTTTATCATATTTCATATTATAGAGCAACCATCACGTATCGAGCTAAAATATTTATGGAACTCTAAACAGGACAGGAGTGTTTTTTTTTTTTATTTTATTCTATAAATGATTATTTATGTACACATACATATATGCATCAAAATAAGAGTAATTTATTAATACAGTAGAGTCTCGATAATCTAAACCCTGATAATGTGAGCTAACCAATATTGTAGGCCAGAAAACTGATGCACTACTTGCTTCCCTACTCTAAAATGTGAACTCGTAACCATATGTGTACGTATGTATTTTGATCTTTATTGGTACATTTTAAATTTCTTTAAATTTCTGCTGTCCGGGTTCAATCCAAGTAAAACACCGTCAAGTTCTTTTTCACGGTGCCACCTCTTTCGAATGTCTGACAAACATTTAAAAAGTATCAATTGTCATGAGGTCCCTTCCATTCGTGCAAAAATAAAATACGCAAAATACGTGTGTCTATCAGTCGATCTGTGTATCTATCTATTATCTGTCTGTCTGCACAAATGGTTGCGAGAAGTACAATACCCCGCTAAAAAGTGATGAGTACGATGAAATGCTATAATTTTGAGGTTGTCTGAACTGATATTTTTTACAATATCAAAACAATGCTTTTTTTAACATCTTTGATGCAGTTTTTTACTTTGTTTTATAATTAGTATGTTTTTTAAGACACTGTTAACTATGTTAGGCAATTCATGCTTTTATCAGATTTCGGTGGCAACCGCAACAAACTATTTTAACAAAATTCTACTAAAACACTCAAATTGGGAACCAATAGATCTAATCCCCTTAACCCTTTACAGCGCAAGATCGCAAAAACATCATACTACTAGTTGATTTGATAGATTTTCGTATTTAATGAAACACGTATTTTTAAAACAAAAAATTTTTTTTTTTTGAAAAAATACTTAAAGAAGGGTTTTTGACACTTCCAGTCACAATGTATTACAACGTATCCTTATGATGTATGGAATATTTTGAAGCAATTATTTTGCTTATTGTAGCATAATGCATAATGCACCGAACTTACTGACAATTTTACGCAAAAATATGCACTGGGTATCACTTTTGAGTATTTTTTCAATTACATACCAATATTCACAGATCTGTTTTTTCACAAGTTTCGCGACAAGTGAACTGCAACTCAGAGACCAGCTCCTAACGCAATCTCTTTCAGCTGAAACTTACTAAAAAATAATAGAACGGTATTATGACAATACAGTAACATCGAGTTATTATAGACTTAAAAACATTTTTTGGGTTTACTGAGCATTTAAACTGTTTGTAGCATTACTGCATCATGGCTCTGTAAAGGGTTAAGTCATCTCCACAAGCAAGATGAAACTGCGTACCTATATTGAAAGATAATTCCAGATAATCTTTTGAGACGAGTTGATGATTCGGAGGATATATCTATGGAAGACATATGATTTCAGGTAGTCGACGTTTACATTATCGAGATTCTACTGTATTGGAAAAACAATATAGTTCGATTGTGAATTTTTCTCATTCAAAATACTCGTAGTTTGTATAAAAACCTATTTGCATGGGGTTAGAAAAATAAGCAACTTGAAAAGAACGAGGAAGAACTTGTGTTCCATTTGTCATCTGAAAAATACAAAAGTAAAGAAAACCAGTTCGTGCTTTTTTATAGAAACGACGGACGCTGCTTGCAGCACTATTATTCTTTTAATAAATTGTAAATAAATATTTTGGATGATGCTACCTTCGAAAAATACCTTAGTAGGATAAAATACCACCACCTCGCTTACATAAAGGTACATACTTGTATTCTTGTGACTCTGGATAACACCACCGCAGAGTTTTTGCCTCTTAACTACAAACATATGAGATATCTACTAAATATTTATTTTTATCATGTAAATATACAAACACTGCTATATGTCAACAGATTGGAATTATAACGTCATCGTAACACCTGTCAATTCAACGGAATGTATGAATTCACCATGCGGCGAATACGGTATTCCAAAGGTAATTTATTAAATTTTAAACTCATAAGAAACAAACAAAGACTTACAAAAGGAAAAAATAAATAAAAGGTGTACACTGGTTTCGCCCTGATGCATTATATGTCCATCAGTGCTACTTTGAAATCGCATTAACTTTGCTGCATTGTGTTTGATGTGGTCACTGGTTTAACACCCAACTCGCCCGGTTATTTCCTCAGTACAAGAACGAAGTCCTATCCAAAAATTAAATCAGCAATGATAATAGTCAGGGTGCCATAGTGCTGGGGACGTCAAACATTGGGTTCACTGCTTTTAGTGAATACCTACGTCTACGTCCTTATAAATTTTTAACCGATGACACCTAGACTAAAATAATAATTAAGATTATGCAGTCTGGTATACCATTGGTCCCGTCTTAAGCGAGTTTCGTGTGAGATACTTTGGTGTAAACACAATGGATATGAATGATGCTCTGAACATTTTAAACGGTGAACTTGGTTGGGAAGCATTGTATAGATACACTGCAAGCGCACTTAATTACAGAACACGTATTATTGAAGGCGACTTCTAAATAAACATTTATGTATTTAATTATGAAAGCAAAATTTATTTAACGAATTGTCAATCTGGTTTATCAATTTGTAATAGTTAATGTACTTTTCCTTTTAAATAAAGTTTTCATTACTACTACTACTACTATACAATTGGTTTGGTTATGATGAAACTTCTACAACTATTTCCTCTTTCGTTGAGGTGAGGAGTTGCTTTCGATCTAATATCACCAGTGCCCTTTGTTGTTTGTTGGTATTTTTTCCAATCCCGAGCATAAAACAAATAAAGATAATATCGGATAATCTTAACTATAATATAAAAAAACCATTTTTTACATTTATTTTTTAAAGATAATTTCTTTCAAATGTTGGCCGTAGGTACGGTTAACTAACATAGTCCATTCTGAAGTTCCAATTTTCGATGACGCGTTCGAGCATTTCGAGTGATATTTGGCAAATGACGCGAGTAATTTTAGCTTCCAGTTCCTCAATCGTAGCCTGCTTTCATACCCGCCAACGAAAAAGTCTAGAGGAGATGTGTTATATTAACTGATCTAGGCGGCCAATTCACCGGTCCGAAAAGTGAAATTAACTGTTCACCGAATTGTTCTCCCAATAAAGTAATGGTTTCACAGGCTGTGTGGCAAGTAGCGCCATCTTGTTGGAACCAACTACCAATTTCAGGTAGCAAATAGTCCGTTATCATGTTACATTCCGGCCGGCCTCATTTTTGAAGAAATATAGACCGGAATCATCGGTCCCACTAACCACACCAAACCGTTGTTTTGTCTGGATGTAATGGCACCTCTTGAACCTCTCCGGGTTGCTGTTTGTTGCCCAAGTTTTGCCCAATTTTTCTTACTGACGCAGCCATTAAGCCAGTAATGGGCATCATCGTTGAACAAGATGTTGGTCGAAAACAATGGATCTTCGCATTCAATTCTGGCACGAGTCTAATTTAGTATGCTTTTAAACCAAGATTCTTACGTAAAATACGTCAAGTTGTTACATATGACAAGCTTAGCTCTTGGGAACGACGCACAGTGGACTGTTTCATACATGCTAGATGTAAAAAATTCAAATGAAACTTGTATCGGTTATATTGAGTCACTTATGATATAATAATGCTTAAAATGATCGCAAGGTCATAGATAGTAGTCATACAAATTAGTATGTACTGTATAAAAAAATCGCAAAATTTCACTAGTCTACAAAATTTAATTTTTTATTTGCAACAAGAATGAGACACATAATTTCTTGTAGATTATTTGACGCTGAATCTAAATCTGGCAACAGAATTGCTCTAGGAGATCAGAATTTTGAGATATATCAATCTCAAAGTGTTAAACTCACGTTTTTTTGGCGATATTTGAAGTAATTTTTTGAGAACAGCAAATTTTTATAGTCTTTTTTGTACTAAAGCATCCTTTAGTACTACTCTTTCCCTTTCAATTCAATTTTAGTTTGTTTCGGTACGAGGTTTTTTTCTCAAGATATACCATTTTATTTTTTATAATGCAGCTCGTTAGTAGTGCAAAATATAATATAGGTAATATCGAAGTACCGTAGCTAAAAATAAATATCTTGAGAAAAAAACATCGCAGCGAAATAAACTAAAATGGGATTGAAAGGGAAAGATCTAGTTTACTAAGGGATGCTTTAGTAAAAAATGACACAAATTTGCTGTTCTTAAAAAAATAACGTGTTTTCAGCACTTTGAGATTGGTATGTCTCAAAATTCTGACCTCCTAGAGCAATTCTTTTGCCAGATTTAGATTCAGCGTCAAAAAATCTACAAGAAATCATGTATCTCATTCGTTTTGCAAAAATGTTGTAGACTAGTGTTATTTCTTTGTCAAATAATGATATGACATAAAACAATGTATTTGCAACAATATTTCTAATCTATTACGCTTAACAGATTAGAAGATGAATACGGTCAATATGATTAACTTTGCAAATTTCTTCAGATTCATAGCTGCTTCTGGTGCTTATGAAACATCTTTCACTGCATCTGTTATTTTGCGACTAACACCAGCGCATGTAGCCCTTTGTGCAGCATACGGCAACTTTGATGAAGACCTCCATTCTAAAAGGTCACGAACTTTGGCACGCTTTGAGTATTCGCCACAATCATCAAATGTTTTTTTTGGTCTTTTGCGCAAATTCCGCGACTTACATAAATAATTATTTCATGATCAAATTTGACTGCACCGCAATTCCAGTAATCTCCTAGGATAATATCGCTCTCCTCGAGCCAATCTTTATACTTTGAGAGGAACCTTTCTCTACGCCAACCTGCTGACTTTCAATTTATATCAAAATTTGTCGATATAAGCCGGATTTTTTGTTTAGTTATCCCAACTTGACGCTCATTAACTTGCGGCACACTTATTTTATTCATAACGAATTCTAAAAGTTTTTCGTTCCGGCAAAATTTTGAATTTGAACAGCAAACTCCTTACGAGAAATGCTAAACTGTGACCCTAAAGAAATATTTAAAATAATGCCATGCAAATCCGTGAGAAGCGAGACGAATACAGTTTCTAATACATGATATCCAAAGCTAAACATTTAATCGCCACATAAAGGTCTAATCTTAATTAGATTATCCAAAATCTATATTTTGTGATGACTGAAATGATTCACAATTTCCTTATTTCGCTTCTTTCGTAACTGGACAGCATATGATATCCAAACAACATAAATAAAGAAGTACGTACGCAGTTCGATAAGTGAGTGACTTTGGAACTAAAAACTCGCTTTTTTCCTCAAAATTTAATTTATTTTTCAACATAGTCTTCTTTTAGCGCGATACACTTTTCCCAACGATTTTCCAACTTCCAAACCCTTCCAAAAAATATAATTTCTCCAACCCTATAAAAAAGGCATGTTGCATCGATAGTCTCATCATTCGATGAAAATCTTTTTCCGCCGAGCCATTTTATCAAATTAGGAAACAAGAAATAATCAATAGGAGTTACTGTCCGGTAATCGTCTTTCTCTTTTCCAAGTAGAAAGTAAGAAAATTTTAAGAACATTTAAGGGAATTTGGTTTTTTGGCCGTTATGAATCCTGCTTTGAAAACTTCATCCGAAACCGTTTTTGATCAATCGTCAGCAAACGTGGCAACCAACTTGCCGATAATTTTTTCATGCCCAAATGGTCATGCAGGATTCGAATGACGTTATCATTTGAAATGGCTACTGTCTCAGCTATCTCACGAACCATGACTTGCAATCGTTCAACACAATATCGTGGATTTTTTGACCATTTCTTCCATTGTGACGTCAGTTGGACGTCGTGGGCGCTCAGTGTCTTTTAAGCTCGTACGAAATTCAGGGAACCACTTTTGTACCATCCCATGCGAGGGAACAGAGCCTCCATAATATTTTTTAAGTCTATCTTCAGTCTCCTTAATGATATTTAGTAGTGTTTTATCAAAACACGAAATTCACTTTTTTCCATTTGGAGGAAAATAGCACAAACCCAAGTTATTTCGATCACTGTAAAAAAAAAAACAATGTTTGACAGATCTGTCTAATTTTTGTTTTCTATGCCTAGAAAGCAACAAAGATGGCGGAAAAAAAACCCAATGGGGATCGAGCGCCACCTTAAATCAAAGTCACTGACTTATCAAACAGCCCTCGTACATATCCTCAAAATTGTTTGCAATTTTTTTCAAAATAATAACTTTTGAAACTGCAAACTACCTATAAAATGTTTAACACTAAATTTGCAAAACTAGCAAGGTGCCATTTGCATTCAACTAATTATTTGACTTTGATGCCAGATTTCTCTCAATTGGAACAAGCTAAACGCAGTTTCGACGTCAGTGGATAGCTGTTATTGATTTATAAATATGTTAACTGCAAAAAAAAATAAAAAATCGAAGTTGAATTTTTTACGTCTAGCATTTATGAAACGATCCACTGTGCGGCGCGGCGCCGAATCTATTAAACACGTTCACCGCGAACAATCTCAGATACGTGCTGGATGTGGTTTATTTGGTAGCGTAGGTATAATGAAAATAAGGGCTCCCGGAAATTACGCCATAATTTTTTTGTTTTAAAGAAACGCCCGAAAATTTTTCTGTTTTCAAAATTGGAAAAAAGAGCAGAATTATGTTTGGAAAATACGCCAGAAATTATGGAAACGATGCCAGACAGATGTGGAAAAAGCAGCAGAAAGTTAAATGGAAATCAGGCCAGAAAAAAAACATATTCCGGTCTAATTTCCAAACTCATTTTGGCCTTTTGTACATAGAAAATTTTCTGGCGTTTTTTCCAAAAGAAATTCTGGCCTGACAATTTCCTGGGGCCTGAAAATTACGTTTAAAATTTTCCGATGGTAAAGCGTAATATTTGTTCGGTAGGCCGATTATGTGAACCATAACTTGCTCTAAGCGCACGAAACTCATTCCTCATAGAACGCTGATTTTCGTAATAATTCCGTAAATTCTAGGCTCTGTGCAGGGCTAAGTCTTTCCATGATGACTGTCAAATAATACTGAACAAAAATAATATATGACAGTTTGGCATGCATCACGCGTGATCTGTCATAAAACACCTACTGAAAAAAGTACCCCTAAAGCCTAAATGAATCACCCGTTATATTGAATGTACCTTCTCTGCGCTCTGCCTTACCGCAGCGCGAAAACAAAGAGATGTGTGTTGGCATAGAGGAGATTCACATCAAAAGGAAAATATAAACACAAGTATTGATTTCTAAACATCTATAATTGCTAAATAAGTACTTCTGAAACGCTACGTGATTTTTGTTGAAACTTGTCACGTGCATGTGGTTAGACAAATACAACTTTGAATCCATCCTCCATCGAAACACTGTGAGTGCATTGCGTTGAGAATCGAAACGTGATTTTCTTTTGCAAAAGATACCCGCAATATGGTAAACTAAAATTTCAAATAATCTTATTTCCAATTTCATTTAGGCAATCAAAGAGATAGTCCTGCCCAAAGAATTAGCACCATATCTGGAACATAAAGACTGCATCATATTACCTGGTTGTTCATACAACATTAAAATTGAATCATCCAATGGGAAAACTTCCAAGAATGAACTTCTCCACATTCCATGTAATTAGATTTCCTGAATTCACTTGGTGTTGAATAACAAAAATATAAATGTTATTTTTTTCATCCTTCGCAGATTGCGTTGGTGAGGTCTGCTCATGCCGACACGCCTTCGATTTGCCCAAAGTAAACATGTCATCAGAGATTACATCGAATAACACAATAACGATGAGCTGGACAATATCACTGAGCTCGCAACCTAACTCGCCAATTGTCAATAAAACGTTTGCGAATATTTACAACGAGTTACAGTTGGACAGGATTTATATCAGGTCTGTATGCAACTATATGCTGTCTACATACATATGTATTTATCGATATCGTGAAACCACTACACGGTTTTGATTGCATTTTCAGTATTAGCCAACAGACGAATCCATCACTGACCTGGGGTGGTAAGCACCGTCCTATCGAGGAAAGGATGTATCCAATTAAAGAGAATAAACATTCTCTGGCAGTGGGTATGATTCAGGGAAATGCACGCTTTAAAACCAAACAACAACTGTATCCTGAATCCAGATATCAAATTCGAACGCATGTTATCGATAAGAAGAGGTGTGCTGGACCAGAGGCACACTTTACATTACAGAGTGAGTTAGGTAATAATTGTGTTTAGTGACAACTTGTCTTATTTTCAAAATTATTGCGTTGATATTTTCAGTGCCTCAACATGCGTTGGAGATAAAGAAAAGAGGATCCAGTTTGAGTATGGTAAGGTCGCTGGGTGATCGCCGATCGGCAATGAAGAGTTACTACTTTAGTATTGAATATGTGGATTTTTCCGGGTGTTTCAGGATACGTGGCAATGAGCGCATTCCATTTTTTAGTCAACCGCCTCTGATTGGTTGAGAGATCTCAAATTGACTAACCATTTGGTCAAGTTTTTGAGGTCGTGGTTTGGATTTTTAGTCAAGAAATTTTTGACCGAATAGTAAGTCAGTTTGGGAAATGTCAAAAAAAATACAGTTGACTGATTGGTTTGGTGTTTACTGCTTGGCTGTTGTTTGCTTATTATGAAAATGAAAATCCAAGTAAATTATGAAAGGGTATTTCTTTTTTTTGTTTTTCATGCAATAAAGGGTGGCCCATCTAGTGGTTAACAGCTGTTTCCCGCTTGAAATCTTTACGGGAAGTCAGTATCGTACCTCCGCGGAACAACGTTGGGAAATATTAGGTGTGTTTGTTAACTTTTATTAACACAAATGGGACATCTGTCAAACAGTAAAAGTGGGGGAAAATCCTCTCTTCTTCTCTTTTAACTATTGAATATTTTCATGAAAAACTAATTTTCTTTTATTTTTCTAACAAATAGTGATTGACACTTCACAAATTGTCAGATTGCTGTTTGATAGATGTCCCTCGGTCACTACATGAATTAGATGTAGCACGATTTCGCAAGAGGTTACATTTTTTGACACTGTCATTTGGCTCTCTCTTCTCTTGATTTTTGACAGTTCGATGTAACTTTACATAAATTAACAGGTAACCAAACAGACCTATTGAAAACTTATTCCCAAAGTGAGTGCTGTGTAGCCCAAGCAGTGCGTTTTTTGCAAAGAAGTTTTGTCCGAAATGAAACACCCACCGCGCCTGCTGTACGCAAGTTTGTGCAAAAAGTTCATGATACTGGTATGCTAATGGGCAACACTCATGGTCCCCGTCGTCGTACGGTGCGCAGAGACGAGAGTGTGAGACTCATTTCACGAACATCAACCCGCCATCGATCTCAACAGCTCAACATTTCACGCACTAGCCTGAGGAGAATTCTGCACAAAGATCTGGGATAACTTGCTTACAAGGTCCAATTGACTCAGCAATTCGCTTCGTTATCGCTTCGTAGATTGGGCCTTACAGCAGCTTGAATATGACGATTTTGGGCGAAAAATCATCTTTTCTGACGAGACAAAATTCCTGCATCTGGGGCTCGGAAAACCCGCACGTTATTGTCGAGAAGTCAATGCATGTACAGAGAGTGACAGTTTAGTGCGGATTGTGGAGGGACAACGGGAAAAGGAGGCTGGGAAAAACGTTTCGGTCAACAGTGGGCGTTACAGAGCCATGTTAACCGCATTCTTTTTTACTGAAATTGAAGACATGAATTTGGACGACCTCTGGTTCATGCAGGATAGCGCGCCATGCCACACAGCCCATGCCGCATCAATCTTTTGCGCACTAAATTCCTAAATCGTGTTATCGGCCGACTTGGCGATGTCAATTGGCCGCCTCGAAGCTGCGATTTGACCCCTTTGGACTTTTTTTTGTGGGGAATCGTGAAGGACCTACATTATGCCAACAATCCGGAAACGATTTAAGCATTTAAGGCCAATATCATCAAAGTAATCCGTGAGCTACAGCCGGAAACAATCAACAAGGTCTTGGAAAATTGGAGTGACAGAATGCGCTACTGCGAAGCCAGCCGAGTGTTACCAATAAAGCCATAATACATGGAAAAAATTTAATTTTGATCATTTTATTGCATTTTTAAAAAGAAATTTGTAGTTGGCCCACCCTGTATATGGACTATTGGATTATGTTAGAATAATCGATGAACTCAGCAAATCGTTCACAGCAAATAATGCAACTTAACCTGTGAAATAAATAATCTATACCAAACACTTGTGTAACGAATGTTATCAATCATCATCATCCTCTTAATAAAGGGTGATTTTTTAGCTGGTTTGGTTTTGGCAACACTGGTTTTGACAGCTGACGTGTGTTTAGTACCTTGTGTCACTGTCAAACAGCTTCAGTTTGGTTTGCAATTTAACCATGGATCGTCTTACAAATGAACAACGCTTGCAAATTATTGAATTTTACTATCAAAATTCGTGCTCGGTTCGAAATGTTCATCGCGCGCTGCTTCCATTTTATGATCGGCATTCTCGACCTTCTGAGCAGTCTATTCGGAAGATTGTGATCAAATTTCGCACCAAATTTACTTTGTTGGACATTAAACCACCAACACGTTTACGTACTGTGCGTAGTGAAGAAAATATTGCGGCCGTATCAGCTAGTGTGACAGAAGACCGCGAAATGTCGATTCGGCGCCGTTTCCAGCAGTTAGGCCTTTGTTACAGCACTTTTTTTTGCCCGAAATGGAAGTTCTTGACTTGCATGATATGTGGTTTCAACAAGACGGTGCCACATGCCACACAGCACGCGAAACAATGGCGCAATTGCGAGGCGAGTTTGGTGAACAGTTAATTTCACGTTTCGGGCCGGTCAATTGGCCGCCTAGATCGTGCGATTTGACACCATTAGATTATTTTTTGTGGGGGTATGTCAAGGCTAATGTCTATAGGGACAAGCCCGCTTCGATTGACGCACTGGAAGCCAACATCCATGCATTCATTCGTGAGATACCGGCCGATATGTGTGAAAGAGTCTGCCAAAATTGGACTCAGCGGATGGGCTACCTGAGACGCAGCCGCGGTCAACATTTGCATGAAATTATCTTTAAACATTAAATTGCAAGGTTCAAACTATCGACTCAAATAAATATTTCATTCATTTTTTCGAATTTTTTGTGTTTTTTTTTTAAAAAAAGTTCTCAAACTCTTAAAAAATCACCCTTTATAAGCTTGTTTAAGCTATTCTTTTCTTTAAATATACATATGTATGTAACTTTATTGTCTACATCTTGCAATGACTATTCTTAAATCATTCCAAGTGAAAATAGAAAGTACAATCACGTTTATGACATGTGAACGGTCAACTAAATATGTAGTTAGTCAAGTTTTGCATTCCGTTTGGTCGAATTGACTAAATGTTTAAGGCTCCCACTTATAGAATCAGTTGCTCAGTCATTTTTAACTGTTGGCTCGATAGAATACACTTAATATAATAACCATAACCAATGGGAGTATGAACTTCGACGGATAAAGTAGGTTTAGGTTAGGTTAGGTAATGGGGTGGCGGCTTAGCCTCACAAAGTAGGTTTACTTTCTACTCTTAACATCCATCAATCCGTTGTGAGTACACACATTCACGTATTAAAGTTCACACATTCACATACTGAAGTTCATGCATTCACAAATTGAGAGTGTGCATTGTCATTGGTGGAAGCATAGAGAGAATGTAGAGAAATTGTCACCGCCGTTGTCAATTGTTTGACATTTCAACGTAGATATGTGACGGATTCTATGTGACTGCTCTATTCGGCAATACGTCGACTTCAACACCAACGTACATCGAAACGACGTCGATGGATTCTATGGGTCAGGGCCTTTAGTCACTAAAAACGGAATGCGCTAAATGTCTTTTCACTATGTACAAATATGATGTCGGCCATTCGTGAAAAAAATATAAAATTGTTGCGAAAAGCTTGGCTTGGTTTTTTTTCGGACTGCTGACGTGAATTTTACCTTTTTTAGATTTGAATATAGAGACCTAATGTACCGGATAGCTACAGGAAACCTAAAAGCTTCCAAAATACAACGTTTTGAAAAGTGGGTGGTATTACATAACTGTCTAAATTGCTTCGCAGAATACGTACGTCAGAGATCGGGCACTACATATAGCCACCTCTCATAAAGAAACTTGGAAACTTCCAAATAGTACAGATGTTTAACTGTTAGAATTTTTAAAGATCTAAAGAGCATCACGGAGTGGGTTAAGCGGTTTCTACCGTGGATTTTCCTAATAACAGACTTCTGCAAAACGACCAGTGGTGCATTTTTCTTTGGTAAGCGCCTTCACGGCAGCTTATATCATATTGGAGTTTAAAATGCAATATGTTTCAATAGGCTGTTCGTAAGGTTCTGTCGTCCAAAAAAATTTCAAGGTAATAAGAGCTAGATCGAAAATATTTCTTCAGAGTCGAAAAATTATTAGATCAATTCATATTACTTACTTACTCGCAGGTGGCGCTACAGTCCGCGGTGGACCAAAGCCCTTCCAGTTATCCCGGTCCCTAGCTAACTGCCTCCGGTTGCGCACTTCAAATTGTTTGAGGGACTTTTTCACTCATGCGCGCCATCTTAGGTGAGGTCGTCCTCTGCTGCACTGACCATCCAGGCTGGAATCGATTACTCTGCAGCTCAGAGCGTTGATGTCCATTCGCTCTACAAGTTCTAGCTTTCTTAAACGTCCAATGTGGTGGAATGAATGTTCTCCCTTGAAACCCGCCAACTCAGCGACCAACGATATCTTCATCCGCCCTCGATAAAGTCTATGCTTCAGCTCAATATAGCAAGAGTCTCCTTAGTTGATCGGGAAAGAGGGCTTTACTATTCAATTGCCTTCTTAGTCCAAAGAAACAGCGATTGGCAAGAGTAATCCTTCGTTTGATTTTCGATGAGATGTTAATTTTTGATGTTATAGCAGAGCCGAGACAGACAAAGTCCTTTACTGCGTTGCAACTGTCTATTGTGACGTTCTGTCCAATTCGTCGATGTTGAGTGTCCCTTTTCGTTGACAACTTATACTTTGTTTTGCCCTCATCTACCGCCAAACCGAGTTAAGCTGCTGTTTTCTACTAGTAATGCCAATGTGATTGATTAAACTTTTGAAAAATCATTCCTCGTGTGTTGGCTTGTGAGTTTCAAACAATTATTTCAAGTATGATGTTAAAGAAGTCGCATGCGTCACCTTGTCTGAATCCTTTTTTGCCATCGAATGTCTTGGTGAGGTCATTACCGACCTCGATGGAGCAGCGAGCTTTCTCCATCGTCATCCTGCACACACGGATGAGTTTGGCAGCGATGTCGAAACCAGGCGGCCTTGAAATCGATGAACAGGTGATCGATATCAATGGACTCCTTGGTTTTTTTTTTTCCAGAATTTGACTTAGTGTGAAAGTTGGGTCACTATGGTGGCCTTTCCTGGCCCAAAACTGCACTGATAAGGGCCAATCAGTTTGGTGAGGAAAGGTTTCAGACGTATGATACGATTTTGTAGCCGGTGTTGAGGAGACTCATGCCCTGTGTTATTGGTGCAGAGGGGGTCTTCTTTCTTGTGGATCGGGCAAACGATGCTGAGATTCCATTCATCTGGCATACTTTCCTCTGACCAAATCTTAGAGATAAGTTGGTGTATGCACTCAACCAAGTCATCTCCAGCTGCTTTAAATAGCTCTGCGGGTAAATCGTTAGGTCTAGCAGCCTCGAAACAAGCATCTTCGGTGGACCGAGGGCTAAAAAAAATTTTGGAAATTCAAGAGAAGATCATTTAATTTGATTTCTTGTTTATGTGTAAAGTTGGGGTGGGCCTACTGCTTAAAAAACAATAAAATCGCTGACAGTCGAGTGTTTTTTGGCATCGTGAGACGGACTAAAATAGTCTTTAAAAAAAGTAAAGCCAAATGTTTGTAGACCTGCCAATACAGTGAACGCCTTCAAAAATTAACAAAACCACTACAATCCTAGTTACCCTTTCTTGTCAAACATACTGTATAACAATTACAAAATTAAAGTGCATTTTCTAATAACTTTCCTTCAACAGCGTGTCGGAATCATAGTGCTTAGCTCCCTGTTCGTTTGTGGCATAGCAATATTTGTGATGATTTTCTTTAGAAGACGGAGTAAAAGAAAAGCAAAAACTGTTCCACGCATGTTCTCCCACTTTGGCATTAATATTTCACCACAGTAAGTCAGTCCCAACAGATGGCATTAAATTGTATTTAATCGTTTCGTTCGTTTTTAGAACAATGGAAGACAATATACTCTACGTAGATAAGGATATTGAGGTAAGCTAATCCAGTTTTAATTCATCTTTCTCTCTCTCTCTCTCTCTCTCTCGGGTACTTAATGGTTATGTTTATATCTTGCCAGGATGCCCAAGCAAAAGGATTAGCTGATATTTTCGAGATACCTCACAATGCGTTATGCATTGGTCCGGAGATTGGTGTCGGCGCCTTTGGTCGGGTGTTTAAGTCTACTGCAAAGAACCTGTTGCGTATGAGGGGGACAACCATTGTGGCAGTTAAGCAGCTTAAAAGTGAGTAAATACAATTGTCTACTATTTGTAAGGATGTTGAAAAAATTGCTTCCCTAAGGTAGACATATAATTAGCGTTGCCATTTTAAGATTACCCTCCCAGTCAGATTTGACTGGAAAAAAATCAGTCAAAAAACTAAAATCCAGTCAAAGAATTTTTAAAACAAATCTAGCTAAAAATCCAGTCAAGATAGAAACGAATATTTTATTCGAGTTAAAAATAATATAATAACTAGCGGAGACCCGGCTTGCGTTGCTACGATATTTCCAATTTCCTGACTTTTCCTGAGGGTTTTCCCAAAATTTTCTCCTGGCAACTGATAGAAAAAATGAGCCAAATCCGTTCTCAACTGATGAATTATATACATTTTCACACCATTTTTATATACTTGTGCTCATATAATTAAGCCACTTAAATACGACCACACTATTTTCGAAAAAAAAAATTTTAATAACAAATTCAGATTAATTGGTCAAAATAGAATATTGATAAGTATTTGTTAAATTTAATTCTTCTTGGTTTATGTGTTTACCAAATCATTAAAATATAAATTTTGCAGGTTATTTGTTTATATCGCTTTGAGCTCGGTGACATATAGTTAAGCCATTTACAAAAAAAAAAGTTTAAAATTAAATGTGCGTTATTTATTGTAGCTTTTTAAATATATTCTATCTCTTTTAGAGTCAGTACTTTATTGGCAAACCTTTTTGTATCATAACTTCGGAGCTCTATCGTCCATAGTCTTGACCCAGGCTGTACATTGAGTGGGTGGGATCTTGTCCCATTCCT
This sequence comes from Brachyopa scutellaris, assembly GCA_949775065.1. NCBI lineage: Eukaryota > Metazoa > Arthropoda > Insecta > Diptera > Syrphidae > Brachyopa > Brachyopa scutellaris. The sequence continues at coordinate 161,096,371 of OX459112.1, forward strand.
GTGGAATGATTTGCCTCAGAGGCCTTATTTGCAGGTTTTCTTGCAGCAACTATCCTTTTTATAACACCCCGTCGAATTTCTATGGGGTTTTAATAGGGACTTTGAGCTACCCACGGAAGGAGATGGACACCAACCAAGGTTTAACGATCCTGAAACAATGTTTTGGATCGTTATATTGTTGAAAGATCCATGCTAGTGGCAAATTGTCTGCGAATTCTCAATTTAAATTATTGTTTATGATGTCTTTATAAATCTCACCAATAATTTTTCCATTTATTTAGTCAATCGGACAAACGCCGGATGAGGGGAAGTATCCCCAGGCCATCACCGATGACCCACCAGGCATGATCATTATCTTGCTGAGCTTCTGGTCCAAATTTGGAAAGGGGGGGCGCCTTACATATAGCCATCCATCGTAAGGAAACCTCATACACCATATTTAAGGCGTCCCTCATTGAAAAATTGGTCCATTGGTTCACCAAGAAAATGGTCAAGCCTGGTGGCTCATCGGTGATAATCTGGGGATACTTAACCTCATCCGGCATTTCTCCGATTGTCTAAATAAATGGAAAAATGACTGGTGAGATTTATAACATCATAAACAATCATTTAAATGAAAAATTCGTCGATAATTCTCCACTAGTATGGATCTTCCAACAATATAAAGATACAAAGCATTGCTCCAGGATCGTTAAACCTTGGTTGAAGTCCAGCCGCATCCATCTCATTCAGCCGCTAGCTCAAAGTCCCGATTAAAACTCATTAGAAATTTGATGGGGGTTATAAAAAGGTTAGTTGCTGCACAAAAATCTGCAAACAAGGACTCTGTGGCAAGTTATTCAACGGGTATGGAACAAGATCACACCCACTCAATGTACAGCCCTGGTCAGCGCTACGAATGATAGATGCACCGAATTTATTGGACAAAAAACTTTACCAACACAGTACTGACTGTAAACGAGATAGAATATGCATTAATATCTGCAATAACTAATGTATATTTAGATTTAACCATTTTTTTTAGTAAGTGGCTTAATTATATGTCACCGAGCTCAAAGCGATATAAACAAATAATCTGCAAAATTTATATTTTAATGATTTGATAAACACAAAAAGCAAGAAGAATTTTGTAGACCTGACAATATCGTCAGATCTGGCAATCGTTTGAACATATGTACATATCTTTATTCTATGAAAAAATCAAAATCATTCCAATGCAATTATTTTTTTTTACTATTCTAATGGTGATACCTGATCCCCTTATTGTCGCACCCTTAATGTTTGTCCATACACATTAGACATTAGAGACTTTTGTGGGAAAACGCTTATACTATACTAAGCGATTATTTGAGCAGAGATCATTTTTTATAACTCTTTAGAACGTTTGTTTATTTATTCCTATTCGCATTTCCATCTCATGGTTTGCTATAACGATGTTTAAGAATTAAATTTAACATTCTAATGCATGTTCTTGATTTTCCCAAAAAATCAAAAAATAAGTAAATCTGTATAATGTGTTTTTAAAAATAATTAACGACAATTTGTTGGCATATTCCATCAATCAAATGATATGTTTTGATTGACAGGTAAAAGAGAAGTGATTATTGATGTACGAGTACGTATGTTCTGTTCATATGGTGATTGATCTTTACATACGAGTACCTTTAGCAGCAGATGTGAATTTTTGCATTTTTGGAAAACGAAAAAAAACTCAACTTCAAAGTTAGTTTTGTTTTGTTTTATTGATGAGCTTCCTGCTTCCTTTTCGAAAACAAAAAGAAAATAGCAGGCTCATTAATTTCAAAGAGCCGTATGAAAAATAATTCTCAATTGATTTAACATAATATCGTTTCGGTATTTATAGAACTAGACTAGTCAAAGTCATTGCCAAAAATTCCATAAATAACTCTCAAATTGCTAGCTATGTACCAGTGATGCCAGACTTTATGCAACAAATATCCCACAGCAATGACGAAAATACCCTTTTTTCCCACGCCGTTGTTGGAAAATACCCACACGAAAATATACATACAAAAAAACATAAACAAATAAAAAAAAAAAAACAAATTCAGTCTTTAATTAGAAACAAAACTAGGAACAATGAAATGAATGTATACAGGGTGGTCCGGTTTGGGATACACATATTTTGGGAACTGATTCATTGGTTCATGTTATGAAAAAAATCGTTTGGGGGGGGGGGGTCTATCTTGTCTATCTTGAACACACACTGAGCTACAGAGTGTTTAAAAAAGTTTGTTCAGAGAAGTAGGTACCAACAGTTATGTAATTATAACTTCTACAATATTAAACTTAGAGCAACCAAAAAGGACTCCTTTCATAGACAATTCATTAGTGCTTGAAACAGTTATAAATAATAACCATCCGTGTTTTAATTTTCATGATATTTGTCTTCAAACACAGACTTATTTTTTTTTTTTCAACCAATTTTTGTGAAAATCGCATTTATCTCGTTAAAGTACATATAATTTTTTTTTGCTATTATTATTTTTGTGCGCCATAATGTCACCTACAAATTTATCTTATAAAATGTTTACCTTGGGCTCACAGTTTTCCTGGTATTAAGTCAATTTAGTCACAAGTCCCATACGATTTTTTTAATAGCATGAACCAATGAATCAGATCCCAAAATATCTGTATCCGTATACAGTGTATAAACGTTTACAATGTACAATTGTATAATTGGAATTGAATTGATCCTTATTCACACAAAATTGAAGCAAGTAATGTTTCTTGATTGAAATGACTATCGTGTTGGACAAATACTGCTTATCATGTATTTTCCTAACCGATTTCTTTTTTTGCATTTAACATCGGTTGCAATTGAAAAAATTCATTCTGCCTCGGCATTTGAGTGAACTTTTTTTTGTACAGAGGCAAAATAATTATTAATTTCAATGGAATTTCCATAGGAAAAAAATTAATATTTAAACCTCAATATCTCCTAAAACTAAACGATTAATAATTGTTTGTAACTTTATATTTTGTGCTTATCGAGATTTACAAAATGGCATTTCCAAACAGTGTCGCCTCACAAACCGTAGAATCCCAAATTTTTGTTCTGTGTGCTATGAAAATACCCTTTCGCCCATTTAGCTTATTTTGAGATGCGAAATACCCACAAAATCGGTAATTACCCACAATCTGGTATCACTGCTATGTACCCCATTATAGAGGAATTCATTTAAGGTACACCCGGTTGCTTGAAAACCAAACAGGTCTAATTAATATTTTTTTTTTGTTTCAAGGACATTTTCAGGGTTGAATTAGATTAGGTTGATTTAAAGATTTAAAGATCTTATCACTGCGGCCACATGTCCTCGCACCTCGCATTAAAGTTCGCCCATGAAGTTAGATTTATTAATAAATTCAGCTAAATCTTTAGGCGAACTGGCAGTTATGTGATTTGAATTTAGGCAAGACTTACCTAGAAGACGTAAACGTGTTTTTTCGTCTTCTTTGCACAGTCGACAGATATTGTCTTGGCCAATAGTTTTTTTTATTCGACTCTGCAGAGTCCCGTCAAGAATCCAGAAACTTTCTGTGGTATCTGCCCTCTGTATAATTGTAGGAGTTCGATAGTTATTATAATGGAAGGGGTTTGTTAAAAGTTCGCAGAATGGTCTTGACATCATAAATAGTGAAGCGGATTCGTTTCTGGCTAGTTCGCCTGCCCTTTCATTGCCATTAAAGCCTCAGTGGTCTGTCACTCAGATTAGTTGAACTCTATTAGAGCTGGCTAGTGTAAATGACTCGTTACTAGCGAGCAGTTCGAGACAGTCCGAAAACAATTTTAAGCTAATCTCTAAAGCGTGAATAGCAAGCAAGGTCGCTCTACTGTCGGAGAGAATATACATACATACATGTATAAAATGATTGCGTTGACTACTGATGAAATGTTCAACAAAGTGCATGACATTGTATTGGAAAATCGTCGAATCAAGAATCGATAGCCAACATTGTAAATATCTCGACTGGGCGTGTTTTTCATATCCTGCATAAGTATTTAGGTTTAAAAAAAACTGTCAGCAGGATGGGTGGCCAAATTGTTGGAGTTGTTCTATGAATTGCTACCCCATTCCCCGTGTTCTACAGACTTAGCTCCCTGTAATGTTTCCTTTTTCCAAACATAAAATCGGCTGTTTTTTAATCTCTTCAGATTTAAGTCTTCTGAAAAGAGAAGGATTTGGGTTATGATGCCATGTCAATACTTTAAATTGGCCTGTGTCTGTTCAGATCAGAGGTAGTTTTCAACGATACATTTTGTTTTTAAGCAACAATAGGAGATTCTTCTATTGGTTATGGTATTAAATGTTGAATCATATCTTTTTCAGCCAACCCCACATCGGAGGAGATTCAAGAATTCTTAACAGAAATCAATATGCTAAAAGGTGTGGGACGGCACCACAATATTGTTTCGTTTTTGGGATGCTGTACCATCAGTCCACCGTACCTGATGGTAATGGAATTCGTTGGACGAGGTGATTTGGTAAGTTTCTTTAAGTACTCAAATTTTATTCTGATGTATAAACACAAATGTACATGCTTATATATCTTGGATGGAAAAAATCTATATACCATGACAACCTGTGTTGTGAATAGTAGGGACCTAAGAAGAGATTAAAAGCTCCTCAGAACACATGGCACTACCTGACTAATCCGCATTGAAAACAAAAATAAGAATTTCGTTTTTTATCCTTAAGAGGCAACGGTTGAAATTTCAGCGTTCAGGTTCAATGCATAAAATGCTGACTTATTCCAAAATGAAGAATTTTTGAACCATGGAATTACATGCTCTATCGTTCACGTTTTGTAAAATACTCGTATGTCAAATAAACTAAACTTGTGTAAATGGATTTTTTAAGAATTAAGTTGTTCATTGCTGTTTTTCTTTTTGGTAGGAAAACTATGAACATAGATATGTATGTAGGTGGATTTGTCATTTGTATGACCACTTTGAAATATAATACCGTCGTCCATTCGTAGCATATCCTTAACGTATAAAAAAAGTATATACAGTGAACAAAAAAAAAAGTTGGACAGCAGCTACACTGCAATTGTAACTTGAATATTTTTGCAGTTTGTAGGAATATTGAAGTCAAATAAACTGCAAATGAAGCTTAATTCTTTATATTTTCCAAATAATTTTATATCCTTTTTCAAAAGTATTTCCCGTTGTTTTAAAATAAATAATAAACCGAAAATGTAATTTTGTAGAACCAAAAAAAACTTGACAGTTTTTTCCTTTTTCTAATAATTGACGCATTTTCCTATTTTAACATGTTTTTGTACGTTCTTTTTAGAGTCACTGTTTAAGCTTCCTGTTCTTAGTGATAAGACGTATTTTCAGTACCGATTTATTAAAAAAAATTGATAAAAAGCAAACATCCATTGACACGAAGGAACTGTCAATAAAGTTGTGGAAAAAACCAAAAGTGTGAGAGAAATTTCCTAAATTGGAAAAAAAACCTAGATCTACAGTGCATTATGCCATCTGAGTGCTTGAAAAATAGGTTTCTTGCAAACACCTAGTGGACGACTAATTTCGACTCCTCAAACAGACATTGCTAGAGACCTACAGGAAAATGCAATTGTAGAAGTGCACCCACAGACTGTTAGAAATTTATTACATTCAATGGGTTTGAGAGCCTACACCCCCCGGAAACAAGTCCCTTTATGTCTGCAAGAAACATTAAGAAACACCTGGAATATGCCCTAATGTATGTCCATCAACCTTTAAGTTCTGGAACATGGTAATTGTCAGCGACGAGTCGAAATTCAACATATTTGGGTCTGATGGATCCCGATTTGTTTGGATGAGACGAGATACAGCCTTAAATCCGGCGCATGTGAATGCAACTGTTAAGCACGGTAGAGGCGGTGCGATGGTATTGGGTGCAATGGGCTTCATTTGCACTTTCATTGAATTAAATAGCTTTACGGGTTGCGATTTTATTCAATTTTCTAAGTGCATCCTCTTCCTGTCCAACTTTTTTTTTTTGGCTCACTGTAGCTACTTACATACGCAATTTTACATGGGAGATGTTCGGTTGAATACCTTTCAACGTTTGAGTTTTCTATATACACATCTCTTATTAGGTTAGATTTGGATACAGGAGTAGAAATATGCAAATCAAACATTTTCTAAAATCAAAATTAAAAAGAATTTTTCATTCCTTAAGATAAATTGAAAAAAAAAATGGTACCCACCTACAACCCTCCTGCGTTACAAGTGTAATTTAACGGTCTAGAGCCCAGGAGTAGATTGTAATATCCTTATGTGGGTTTTCTATCCCCTGTGGATAGAAATATAGGTTTCGTTTGGATTTAACCTTATTCTGTATTGATAAATTAAACACTATCCTTTTTCTATTAATTGCATCCCTTATTAATTCACTTATCCCTTCTTATTTCAATAATCACATTTCAATTTTCGTTAACACTTTTCCATTGCTTTTCACGATCACTTTGTTCTCTCTTTTACAATGTCCAATACAATTACTTTTCAATCAATTTATTATCTCTTTAACAATCGCTTTACTATTCAATCACTTTTCCTTTACTTTCGCACTGTATCACTTTTCTATCACTAACTAACTGCGCCTCATATTGGGCTATATACAGTAGAAATCGGTCATAACGATGTCGAAGTTACCTTACAATTTTATCGTTATAACGAAAAAAGTCGAAAAAGAAACACTTTATTAAAAAAAAGATCACTTCAAATGCTTAATGAAATTGTCGAGGAAAGAAATCGCTAATTTCCAATTGTGTTGTACATTTGGTTGGGTAAAATATTTTTCTCAGATAGTTGTCCGATGTTTGGATTCCAACATTTGAATTTGAATTTGAAGCAGCCCATACCGGATTCAGGAGCATGAAACGGTTTATTGTTGCCAGTGCGGTAAATGCTTCGTTTATAGATGGAACGTGCACTTCTTCGGTCTCCTGATCTGCAGTCGAATTATCGTCATCCTCGTCATCAGCATTATTCAAAAGTAATTCTGACACCACTTTCAATTTTTGAAATAATCTCATATTTTTTGGCAATGAAAAGGATTTTCGCTTATAAAGTGTCGCCATTTTGACAAACTATCTGTCCGCACCACTCATTTTAAACAAAAATCAAGACTAACTGAATGCTTCAGATACATACCATAATAGATATTTGCACGCATATGGTATGCACGCACGCATAAGAAAATATACGAATACACAGAAATTGTATACTGCACACATATCGACAGCCGGCTCCTCTCAGATTCCGTTTACTTTTGCAAACATAAGAGAATAAAAGAATGAAATGAAAATAGCAAGCATGTAACATAAGAATACGTTTTTTTTCATCGCTATAAACAGTTTTTCCACATAAATCTGATACATTTTCATCGTTATATCCGGCATCGTTATAACCGATAGCAAATTACTTTGAGTTAAATGAAGTTTGGCCTGGACTTTGGAAATATATCGTTATATCCGGTTCATCGTTATATCCGATATTGTTATAACCGATTTCTACTGTATACTCTAATCAAAATACTTCGAATATTCTAGGCGAGAACATTCTAGATTTCGAAATCTCCACTCTCCAGCAGATACGTCGATTCCCCCCTCGATGGTGTTATCCCCAATCAGTTCATTTGGGCTTGCATACAACAATATTTAAGTGCCCACGAGTACATCAAACTCCATTTTTTTTAAGACAAAAAGTATTATGCTCCATCAAAAGACTGAACCTAATAATCGCTTCCTGTTCTGGTGTGTCGGACTTTAACCGACCAAGAACTCCCCATTCTCAGGGTGGTGCTGTTACTTAGCTTCTCTCTCTTGTAATTCTTAGTACCGTCTCTACTTACTTACTTACTTAACGGGCTGCCGACCAGTGCCTGAGACACGGCAGCCTTCCGCTCTCTTTGATCCAGGGCACGCTGCTCCCAGTTGTCTAGATCAAGCGCACTTGCATCCGCGGGAGCTTGGTCCTTAAACCGGAGGTTCGGTCTTCCTTGTCGTCTTGAACCTGGTGGCCGAGATTCGTAGATCTTCTTTGCTGGAGCATTGTTGTCCATTCGCTCGATGTGGCCGAGCCAGTGTAGTCGACGTGTTTTGGCTTTTTGGACAACATCCAGATCTTGGTACAGTTCATAGAGTTCGCGGTTATATCTTCTCCTCCATTCGCCCTCCTCGCATTCGGGACCGAATATCCGACGAAGAATTTTTCTCTCGAAAGTATTCAAAATCTGCTCTGGTTCCCTGCTTATCGTTCAACACTCGGATCCATACAGCAGAACTGGCAGGTTCAATGTTTTGTAGAGCATGCATTTCGTCTTCCGAGTTAGGAGTTTTGAACTCATTTGTTTTGCCAAACCGAAGTAGCAGCAGTTTCCTAGGGTAAGTCTTCGTCGAATCTCCACTAAGGTGTCATTCGTGGAGTTGATGTTTACTCCGAGGTAGGTAAACTTCTTAACCACTTCGAAGTTACTGTTGCTAACAGTGACGTTTTGTCCTAGGCGGTGGACAGATGTTTCTTTGTTTGTTGACATGTACTTGGTTTTGTCCTCATTCACTTCAAGGCCAACTCGTTTCGCCTGTTCTTCAATTGCCGTAAAAGCCTCTAATACGGCGCGCTGGGAGCGACCGATAATGTCGATGTCCACCGCGTATCCCAGTAGCTGGACAGATTTGTGAAATATAGTGCTTTCCATGTGTACAGCTGCCCTGCGCACTATCTGTTCCACCACAAGATTGAAGAAGTCACATGACAGCGCATCTCCTTGCCAAAATCCGGTGCATGTTTAGAATAGTTCGGGGGAGCTGTTTCCAAATTGCACGTTGCACCGCGTGTTTTCCAGCATCACACGGCATAGCTGGATCAGTTTAGCCGGGATTCGGCCGTCGCTTTGTCAGGATTTAGATTAAGCGATTTGTCCAGCTTGTCGCCTTTGTTTGTGGATGAAGGGGTTGAAAAGAGCGGGGAACGAAAATGTCGTTTGGGTCGCTGGAATTCCAGGCGATTTCTCTGTTCTCTTTTGTTTTCTTTCCAGTTTTTGACATTTGCTTGTGTGGTTACCATAGTAACATATGCGAATTGAGCTAGACAGGGCTGTTTGTTGTTGTTTGTCGTCCAGAAAAAATCGTCTCGTATATACAATCCATACGAGAATAAAGGAGAATTGAAAAAATGTCGCCTGGAAAATTCGCTTCATCTAAATCCTGACTTTGTAGAGCTCAAGACGATGAATGCTATCATATGCGGTTTTGAAGTCGATGAAGAGATGATGAGTCTCGACTTGGAATTCGTTGGTCTTTTCCAGGATCTGCCTTAGTATGAACATTTGGTCGATCGTCGATCTGCCAGGCCAGAAGCCACACTGGTACGTGCCGATTAGTGTTCTGCAGAAAGGTTTCAGACATTCACACAGTACCTTGGATAGGATCTTATAAAGGTTACACGTTTCTTCGAATGTTATCATTTCGAACCCTTTTTCGAATTGTTTTCTTCTTTGTATGGAATTGTTACAGTATACTTTCGAAGTAAAGAAACATATTACAAATACAAACACTGATTGCTTAAATAATCAGACTTCAGTCATCGGTTTTATTTATTGTGAAAAAGCTTTAATTTTGCATTTTTACAGCTGGATTACCTTCGAACTGTACGTAATCGAGTTTCGTTAAATCAGCTTAATCAGAAATACACAGAAATCCATCATTCGGATCATTCCGATACCAATAACGTCGCTAAACCAGTCAAATACATCGAATTAAAAATGGCCACGTAAGTATATAAATGCATAAATAATATTTATATCTAACACACATCCTCTTCAATCATTCTCAAAGAAACTCTGAGCTTTCCTTTGAATCAGCTGATAGCTCTGCTGAAGTTAATCTTCGACCATCCGTGACAGAAAGTAAGTAACTTTACTAATGATTCGATTCAAATACGAGTTCCTATCTACTTTGTTTATTCCATCTCAAAGCCATGTACACTACTCTTAGTAAGAGACCAAGAAGCTCTATGACCGACGATGAAGTATTTACGTTTGATTACATCTTGGATCATACAGAGCTGCACAATTTTGCACTGCAAATTGCAAACGGAATGCAATTTTTAGAAGAACAACAAATAACACACAGGTAAGTTTATTTATGGATATTTAAATACTTGTTAATTATTATTCTTGAATTGTGAATGTCTCCACTTTCCCTGTAAATTAAATTTAACAAAACAAAATAAAAGAGCTGGAATGAAAATCTATTCTTGATTAAAAAAAAAAAAAATTTCGTTATAGACTTATATTTACATACTAGGTAGGTACATAATTCCAATTTCGTGGTTTTCCATTCATAAAACTATTTTTAATTGAATTTGCAGATTTCTTGGCTTATTTCAGTATTGAAATAACTGTATATTTATTATGAAACTAGCTATCCCGCCCGGCTTCACCCGTGTACTAAAACAGTCATGTTATTTATTAGGTAAAACGCTGCTCTTGTAATGTGTTTTTGTGTAGAAATAACGCGTGCCAAATCCGACATTTTAATTTTTAATTTTAACTCCCAGACTTTGTTTAACCGTTTCCCGTATGTTACGCGATGAGTTTGAGTCAAATATGTATGTACTTAATCTTTATTGGATTAATGAATTACTGGAGCAAAATAATGTACAAAAACATACTTCCGCTTTCACAATATAATACAATTTTATGCATAAGCGATTATGAATCCCAATCAACGCTCAAACTCAAATTCATTGAGATCGGCAATATTGGCACTGTGCATGGTTTGAGTTTCGCTTGGTTATTAAATGAAACTGGTTAATTCAATGGCTTCAAATCTTCTATATATATTTGGATGATTCTTTTTTTCTTTTGTTCGTCTTAATTCAGGGATAGTTTATAAAAAGACAGACAAACAGACAGACAGACAGACAGAGAGGTAGATAGATAGACAGACAGACAGATTGACAGAGAGACAGACAGACATACAGTCAGACAAACATATTGACAGACAGACAGATAGACAGACAGAGAGACAGATATACAGACAGACAGACCGACAGATTGACAGACAGACAGACAGATTGAATGATAGACATATTGACAGACAGACAGACAGATAGATAGATAGATAGATATATAGATAGACAGACAGACAGATATACAGACAGACAGACGGACAGACATATTGACAGAGAGACAGACAGACAGATAGACAGACATATATATAGATAGACAGATAGACAGACAGACAGATAGATAGATAAACAGGTAGATAGAAAGACAGATATACAGATTGACAGACAGACACATAGACAGAAAGATAGACAAACAGACAGTCAGACATGTATACAGACAGACAGACAGACAGATTGACAGACAGACAAACAGACAGATCTACAGATGTAGATAGATAGATAGATAGATAGATAGACAAACAGATAGATATTGTTAACAGCTAATAGAATAGCTTATCAAAATTGTGCTTATTTCTTAGGCTGAAATTCGCAGAATGGGGAAATTTTTTACTCTCTTGTTACCGCTCTCTTCTGCGAACAACTACGAAAAATAGGTCTGTTTGGTAACTTTTTTTGTGGAAAAGTTGGTCAAACCTGTCAAAAAGTAAATACATAATTTGAAAAGTGGGGGAAAGTTTTCTCAGAGAGTGGAAAACTTGCACACAACTAACCAAAAGCGTTTGAAACATATTGGCGCAAATTCATAGTCAGCCCATGAATAGTGCCTATAGCCGACTATAGTTACAGCCGGCTATAAACTCTCTAATTATTTAAAATGACGTTTGGGTCATTTTAAATTTCGAGCCGGCTATAAGTGACTATGAATAGCAAAAAGTATATTTTAGATTATGTAGGTGAATAAATTCTTTTATCGTCGGCTCTATCTGGCTAGTGTTCGCTTCTTTTTTATAATGTACAGTTTTTCAACAATGAAATAAACAAAGAAATCTTAAACTTTCACTTAAATTTGTTGGAAAACAGTTGTTTGATTGATCAAAGATTCAAAAACCACGAAATCAGAAATTAAGTATCCACTTTTGCTCGCCACTGTATGTACATATGTGTACCTTTATTAATTAATTAATTTCTTCTATTTAACAGGGATCTAGCTGCTCGTAATGTTCTCATTGATGATAGGAAAACATTAAAAATATCTGATTTCGGACTTTCGAGACATGGCATATACACAAATACAAAAACTCGAAAGGTCGGTTGAGTACAAATCTCGTTTTAAAGTCCCTAATGATATAAGTCTCAGTTTGCATACCTATGTACATTGTTCATACATACATGCTGAGAAAATCTACCTCCATATATTCACCCCGATTCTAAAAGTCGTATTTGTGAGTCACATACGACCATACTCGTATTTTGTAATGTATTTGTTATAACATAAAATACAATTAAGGTAGTATGCGACTTTCAGAATTGGGGTGGTTTTCACAAGACAAGATTAACCAATAGAAGTCGCAAAACTTAGCCGCTTTATCATACCATTAAAGAAATCTTAAATTTATGGTTATCGAATAAACTGAAGGTTCAATTCTGTCAACGTTTAAAACTTGCAGGCCTTCAAATTGAGTCAAAAAGGGTTGATTCTATCCAAAAACAAAAAAAAAACGTTGTCTGAGTAAAAACTCTGCACAATATTCTGATAGCTCCATAATTTAAACACGCTTTAATCTTGTCAATCGATAACACATTGCTCGAGAATTTAAAGTTTACAATTCACAACTGAAAGCAGTGAATAAAAAAATGTTTTGTTGTTATCCAGTCCTCGCTAATTTAATTTATTCCAACTACATAGCTTCCACTTCGCTGGCTCTCTATTGAAGCAATACGTGACAACATTTATTCCAATAAAAGCGATGTCTGGGCATTCGCTGTCGTATTATGGGAAATTGGCACATTGGGTGAGTACAAGAGTGTTGTCTCCTCCTTCCAAACTACATTTAATAAATTTATGTTTTTTTTTTTTTTAATTTAACAGGAGCCTCCCCTTATCCAACAATCAGTAACAACGAGCTTATACCATATTTGATATCTGGACAACGTCTCGAGAAACCAGAAATTTGTACCGATCAGGTGTATGAATTGATGTTGCATTGTTGGCATGAGGACCCACTGCTGCGGCCAGCATTTTCTGAGATCTACCAGAAGCTTCAGCCAAAGACCGTTTATGTCGACATAAGTAGTATTAGTGATGATTACGTTTTCCCGCCGATACAAGACAAGATTTAGGTTAAATATTTGTTTTTAGTTTTTAAGAGTGCAACGGAGACGAAGGCCGTTGCATTTAGTCCAACGGTATACATGTACATGTACATGCAAGGCATATATCTAAATATTAGATAGATCAGAGAACATTTTAACGAATGTATTTTATGTATACGTGATATATTTTATAAATATGTATATAAAGATTATTTTGAACATTAAATGGAATATTTATTTTGTTTTATTCTTTCGATTTGGAACTTTAAAAACCTTCAATCTGCCCCACTTCTGTGGTCTGTCAAACCCAGAAAAAAACACAAAAAAATTAAAAAGTTTCAACACTTCTTCAACTTTAATCTATTAACTCAGTTAAAACAAATTCATTGTCCCGCTCCGTAGATTCTATTCCAATCGACATATTGTTGCAAATCCAATTGTGAAACACTAGCCCTTACCGTAAGCAGAGCTGAACGAAAATCCTCAAGTTGTACCGGACCTACGTTCGCCTCACTAATAAACGCGATTTCATCAATCGGTATCGAACGAATTGGTTCCATGGATGCCTCACGACAAAGTGTCTCCATGTCTGCTCCAGAATACCCATTTGTGAGGTTTCCAATTTCTGCGATTTCCTCCCTCGTGATGTTATTTCGGACAGTTTTCAGAAGATTTGTGAGGATTTGAATACGCGCAGGTAACTCTGGCAATGGAATATACAATCGTCGCACTAGACGACGACGCGCTGCTTCATCGAGTTCTTGTGGACGATTTGTTGCACCCACGATAAGAATTTTATCATCATCAGTTGTATTCGCGCCATCGAGTTGCACTAGAAATTCAGTCTAAAGATGAAAAGATAATCTCTGTGTAAAGAGAAAGGACATTTATTCAAATTACTTTAAGTCTTCGCGAGCTTTCATGTTCAGTACTGGAGCGCTGTGAGAGCAGTGAGTCAATCTCGTCAATGAAAATCACCTAAAATCACCGTTTAAACAGAATTGCACAATTTAACCTTGTTGTACCTACCGATGGTTGATGGACAGCAGCAACAGCAAACAATGCTCGAACCATTTTCTCACCATCACCAACCCACTTCGAAGTCAACGAAGATGCACTAATACTAAAGAAGGTTGACTTTAATTGCGAGGCTATGCACTTTCCAATTAATGTTTTCCCAGTTCCGGGTGGACCGAAGAGGAGAATTCCACGTGTTGGTCGTCGCAGCCCAATGAAGATATCTGGCCGTAGCAAAGGCCACACTACAGCTTCCTTGATAGTTGATTTTGCATACTCCAATCCCGCAATGTCGTCCCAGCCTATATTGAATTTACATTAGAATTAGATGGAGTACAAGAATCAATACTGTTTGCGTCCGTACCAATTGCTTTATCTTTGTGCATTATTTCATTGGATATAAGTTCTACCATTTTTGGATCGATATTCCGTAAACGTATGTCAACTGGTTCGGTGGGTGATGCATCAATAGGATCTGATGGGGAGCATGTGGGCGAACTACTGCTGAAGGAGAAGTAAAAATTATATTTTATTATAAGTATGTTATTAATGAACCGGAAAAATCATCAAATTACTTTTCCTGCCGTATGGGAGGTACGAATCCCGAGCGAACATTGCGGCGAGCCCCAAGGGACTTCTTTGATGCACCATAGTTAAAAAGCGTGCAAGAACCACTGGCGGATTCCCCATTTTTCTGTAATATAAGAAATAGAGATCATTAATTAAGAAACCTCAAGTTGACTGATAGTTAAATCCTTTCGGATAGAAGATGTCACTTTATTACTTGCCTTCATGTTTTGGACTACAAGCTCTTCTCTGGCTGTGCGAAAACTCGGAAGTTTCGTATTATTTTGAGAAGAATTTTTGCTGAAAAATGAATTTAAATTCAATTTACGCTCATTTGTTGCTGAAGTTGAAGATCCCTGCTCGGTTCTTAGGGTATCCAAATGGATGCGCTTCCGTGAAGGCGATTCAAGTAGATTATCGGATGGAATATTTCCCAAAATTTTTTGAAATGTTTTCAAATCCTCCGTGGTGACCTCTTCTTCAAGACAATTTTCATATTTTCCTGAGCAATGTAACGATCTTTGTTTTCTTAAATATTCATCAGCGGATAAGTTCACATGAGAAGTGCAGCTAGGGAGACGTCGAACCATCATTTCTACACTCTTACTGCGTTCTTCTATGAACGATTTATAAAAGCTACGATTGTTTAATTCTTTGAAATGGGAACGAAATACGGCAACCTTATCAGATTCTGAAGACGAACTGCAATAAATGCAATTGGAGTTATTATTAATTGAATAAAACAAAAGTATATTGATACTGACCTGGTGATTTCATCAAGTATTATAGATTGCTTTCGAAATGCATCAGCTTTCTCATCGGGACTTAAAGACGAATTAAATTTTGCTCTTTTGGCCTGAAGTTCTTTTAATAAAACATCTTTTACGTCCATTTTAAATATTTTTAAAATCAAAATAAAGCCAAAAATGCAATTGAACGATTGTTTTTTTTTTGAATTTTGAGGACTGTCAAAATGGACTGATCAGCAATCAGCATACAACCAAGCGCGCGCCGCGCCCTCAAATGGAAATGAATGGTAGTTGTTTGTTAAATTTATATTTGACACATAGATGGTGCTCTTTAATGCATTTAGATGACGTTATATTTTTAAATTTTACTTTTCAAAATTTAAATAAAATCGCATAAAAATGTAATGTTTGATTATTACAAAACATAATTTACGCTATGTAAACTAGTGAATGAAGTTTCTAGTATTATGGTTTAATATCACTAATAACAAGCACACACTAATTGTTGCGGGGAGCAGGCCCTGCTACACACTGAACTGCTCAGGGCATTATTCACGCAGAACCAGGTAAGACTATGTTGGGTGCCTGGCCACTCAAGGATAGAAGGCAACGAGCTTGCCGATGAGTTAGATAGGAAGAGATTGGAGCTGGCACTACCCGAGGCGGTGGTAGTTAGGTTAGGTTAGGTTTTAGGTAAAGTTTTACGAGAAGGACTGACCATAGTTGGTCTAACATGGTAGGTCATGGGATTTCTAAGGTACATTGATCGATACTGAGAGTGGTTTGGGTGCCTGTGATAGATTTTCTTGGGATCGCGATGGGCCCACTCTGTTTCTAGTCTCTAGTGCATAGTGTTTAGTCACAACCCCTCTCAGCATAACCTAACCCAACTTCCACTCGTTCGTTAGGTTTTGACATATTCAACCCAAGTTTATATGCAGAAACTCGGAGAACCAATATCTGGCTTATGTTGTCAGAGAATGCCTTACCCTTGGACATAAGAAAGGCTTCGTGGAACCAAGTCAATTATTGAAGTTGTATTTAAATACACTTGACCGATGGTGCTTAGATGATTTTTGTAACAAGAGAGTACATATACAGTGGCGGAAAGATAAATAGCACTTTTATCCGACGAACGTTGTAAAGACTGAAAACGGAAGAAAAACTCGAATGTGTTTATAAATACTTTCTCCTATACTATATTTTCATTATTAAGTTAGGTTAGGTTAGGTTGGGTGGCTATCCACCGTAATCGGTAGGATTCACTTAAACGAAAGTAGGTCCATTGTGCTGCCACATGAGCCGACATTTATCGAAACTCCTGGAACCAATTTGAGAGTTGGATAAATTTCCGTATTTTATTGATATCCGTTGAGGAAATATCTTGAAGGTCTACAAAGAGGTATTCTCCCAGAATCTTTTTTCTTAAGGAGGAGAGAGCTGGGCAACTGCATAATAGCAGGCGATAGGAGGATTCCTCTTCCTCCTCATCCATGCAGCTATGGCAGAAGTCATTGGCGAGGATTCCTAACCTGTTGGGATGTCTGTCTATTGTGCAATGACCTGTCAATACGCCCACCATAATGCCGATATGTGCTCTGCTAATTTTTAGCAGGTTGCATGCATGTTCTACGTTGGTTGGTCTCTTGGTACATGGGGTTCACTTTCCGTGATAAATCTTCCCAGTTTTGGACCTTTTCTGGCTAGCTCGTCGGCTTCACAGTTACCTGGTATATCGCTTTGACCAGGAACCCAGTACAGCGTGAGCAGGCATCTGCTCGATATCTCGTTTAGAGATACGCGGCAGTGCCTAACCAATTTTGATCTTATAATTGGTGATTCGAGTGCTTTTATAGCTGCTTGTCCGAAGCTGCCACAGACTAGCTTTCTATAAGTTTTCAGCAGGGTGTTTATTGAATGGAAAACCAAATTTCTTGAGCCGACGTCCATAATTGGACTTAATTTCCAATTTTGGTTTCAAGGCTTTATCCATACATCATTGCACAGATTCTCGATGATGTTTAGATCCGGACTATGTGATGGCCAATTAAAAGCCTGAATGAAATGAATGAATGAATGAAATGGTTATCCTGAAACCAAGCTTTCGCACCATTTTAGTCCGTATGCTTCGGGTTATTATCATGTACAAACCTCCAAGCAGACGGTAATTTTTCGGATGCAAGCTCCACATGATCTTGCAATATTTCCTTGTGATATTGATCCATGCTGCCAGAAACTCTTGCTAAAGGACCAACACCATGACCATGGCATAAAAATGATTTCCAGACCATAACGTACCCGCCACCGTATTTTACCGTCTTCATCGTGTACTTCTAATGTCCTTTTGACCTTTTGGGCGACAGACGTAAGCTTTTCCATCAAATGCATGTCCATTGAACTTGTATTCTTCGCTCCAAAAGGCATTTTTCTAAAATGTAAGAGGTCTAATGAGATGCTCTTTAGCAAACTTTTCAAACACCATTTTCCCCAGTGTTGACCTGGGCTCTGGGCATAGTTAATTTTAATTTATAATTACCAACCGATATGAATTGTTCTAATAAATTAACTTTTACTATTATAGACTTTAAATCTTAGGTCCAATGTAAAAGATGCAGTTAAATAAATAAATATGAAATAAAAAAAAGACAATTTAGAATGCATCCCGTGCTCCATGTTTTTTCTTTTGATACATTTTTGTAGATACCTACCCGTTTGCTTTGAGTGCGATATGCTTTCATCACAGGCACAATTGTGTTCGATATTCAATTTATGTAGAGTAGAAGAAGCTAACGAAGTACAAACCTATATCTATCACAAGCATGAATAGGAATGAGATCTGGCTGAATGCTTACTAATTGATAAGTCAAATAATTTAAACTACAATCTAATACTATTAGATACGAACGAGTAAACAGATTTGACATTTTGTGATCAGCATAACTCAGTTTGTGTTGGTCAGTTAAAAGCTTCGATTTATACCGAAAACATCATCCGAATACATAACGAAAGCAAAATAATTTATCATTCATTGCGGTTTAGTATTATTAAGGCTTTCGTGTTAAGTGGAACTCTACAGAAATAAATTTATCGTAAACGGTGGACTTTAAAGTACTTTTAAACAATCACACAGAATTGCATAAAATATGAAATCACAATTATAGAAAAATAAAACTATTTTGTTCAAATAAGTGCGGTAATATGCTGTTTACTTAAATTATTGTTGTTCTTTTTACATAAACTAGTGTGCCCATGCGAGAACTCTCGCAAGAGAAAATCCAACCCCCAAAATCCAAACTTTCCATCCAACATCCAAATTTCCCATATAATTTCCCTCTGCCAACTGATGAAAATCCCATGGAAACTATACGGGAAGTTTTTGAGTAGAATATTTATTTTGATCTGTTATTTGTTAAAATTTATAAAGTGAAAAGGAAATTCGTCAGTGCACCAGGAAATTCTCTTTCTTCTTTTGACACCTTATTTGTTAAGACTCGTTAAAGTGTGAGAGTCGCAAATGGTACTTATACTACAAAAATAATATACATATATGATTAAAATGTTAGAAGTTAATTTAATTTACGCCTTAAACTGGTTAAGCGCATAGGCAGCAGCAGCATCGACAGAATAACTAGCTTCTATTGTTTCTCTCAAATGTGTGTTTAACATTTGCTAATATCACTACAAGTAACCTGTTTAAAAAAAAGTGTGTCTAGCTACCAGTAACCGCAGCAAATTCCAATTTTGTACCTCTTAAGTTTTGTTTTCTTCGTTTGTCGGGAAGCACTTGAATATTAAAAAAGGCTCTTGGTTTACCAAGAACAAAAGCGTACTTTTTTTATTTTTATTAGGTTTCAATTACATTCATTTTGACGTTTAGATTTAGAATCAAACAAAATGGAATATAATGTAAATATGTACATATGTAGCTCAAATTGAAATAAAGTGAACATCGGTTATAACGCACTCAAAAAAACTACGAATCTTTCGTTATATCCGATATGTCGCTAAAAGCGATATTTTGTATTTAACATTTTTTAAATGTGGACTTTCATATAGTATGTAATACAAAAAAAAATCTAAACGTGTCAATGAATTCATTTAAATCACGTTTTATTGTTTACTTAACCCTAGGATGGCTATGGGGTGCCAGTGCACCCCACTTCAAAAAACAAACTTATATCACAATATTATAATTTCTAAAATAAAAGACGTAACTTTCGTAAAATGTCATCGTCATGACTTTGGTTTTTTTTTTTTGCGTTAGTTGTTTTCTCGTTCATATGTGAAAGTTGTTTAGTGCATTTCCTCTCTCTGTATTGAAGATATCGTGGTGATATGAGTGTTTTATTTTTTTTTTTTGAATGTGAAGTGAATAAAAATTTGTTATTTTTTGAAGTTAAAAAAGTTTAGTTCATGAACTATTTCAGAGTTGCATAACAAAACGTTCCCTTATTGCAAAAGTGCAAAAGTAATCGATTATCTACCCATACCCAAAGCCATCTATGATGAGGACGAGATAAGGCAACTTCTTTTAGATGTCAGTAGCAAAATGGACGAAAAAGATGAAGCTTGCTTAGATGACATAGAGACGGATACTGAAGAGGATGATGAAATTTTTGCCAGTGATTATGAGGATGATGGGAATCCAGAAGAACGGCATCACTTAGAAGTTCTGTTAGGAAAAGTATGCAACAATTGCCTTTCTATATGCGACAAACAAGATTAAAAATATACTGGTAATATTTAGAAAATAAAAGCTTGCTATACAGGGTGGTCCGGTTTGAGTTACAGAATGAATATAAAAAAAAAAACCGTATGGGAGAGGGGGGGTCTATCTTGAACACCCACTTAGCTACAGGGTGTTTAAAAACGTTAATTTATAGAAAATGGTACCAACAGTTATTCAATTATAATTTCTAGTGTATTAAATTTAGAGAAACCAAAGTAGGCTTGTTTAATAGACAATTGAATAGTGTTTATAACAGTTAAAAATTATTACCATCCGTATTTTCTTTTTCGAGATATTGGTATTCAAACACAGATTTTTTTTGATTTGTTTTAACCAATTTTCCCTCGAGAATAACTTACCTTCAATACTCTAGTCTACCTTCATTAAGCGGCCCATACATGCAACACTTGTGTGCACACCGGTGGCCTTCCTCCACTAACGCAACACCGATTCGTACACACTTCAGTTGTACGCAAGAGTACTAGGCGGAAAGACTATAGACGAAGAGGTTTGCGCGTTAGTTGTAGTCGCTTGCTGTATGACTGAAAATTAAATTTCTTTGTATTTAGTTAATAGCTTTTCCCACGCATCTTTCTTTTTATCTCTTTTCTTAAAATCATTGCATTTTATTTTCCAGAGCTCCGGAAGCTCTTTATATAAGTCAATGAAGTTGCGCCAAAATTCGCAATCATGGATTGACACTCTAAAAACAGCAAATATGAAGGAGACGTCAGATCTTCATTAAACAACGATTCGGCTGCAGTTGAATAGCAAATGTGCACGCACATCCCCATACACATTACACCGATCGAAACACCGACACCAAAAATCAAAAATTGTTCACTTTAGTAACACCCTGTCTGACACCGAAAAATCGATGCGCACACCAGCCCATACATGGAAAAAATTTCCGTATACCGACACCGGTGTGCACACAAGTGTTGCATGTATGGGCCGCTTTACACAATTCAGCAAATACAAAATCGACTCTCAGAGTTCTGATGAATTTATTCAAAAGAGTAAATCAATCGAGTTTTTAATATAATATTTGTTAATTTCAAAAAAAAAGATATACAATTTTCTAAATATTTCCAAAACCTTTAAACAAAGAGAATTTGTGAAAAGTCTTGTCTACAAAAATAAGCTATTCAATTTGAACACAAAGTCACCTAATAGCAACATTGACAAAAAAAAGGCTTAAAGTTGCATTTATCTCGATTCAGTGTTGTAAACGATCAACTTGCTTGTCAACTAGGTTGCTAACCTGTCATGTGTGTCTTAAGATCAAATCTGACAGCTCCTTTTCAACAGCCGATGAAAAAATAAAATCTCAATCAGTCGTCAATGGATTTAACGGATATATTAGTAGAAATTGAAAATATGTTCTCTATTCGACATAATTCATTGTTTATGTGTCACCTTCCATAAATCGGACGTCAGTTAAATATATGTACGTCGACACAACATGGCCGGCTGATTCTAAGCTACGGAGCTTTAGACGTGCGTCCGCTGTGCACACTACCGTGCTGATAACACACACAAAGCACAGTGTGAGGAAAGATATCCTTGCAAATTCACAAATTTTTCCCTAGGCACATGTACATGAACATGACCTATGTATGTATATTATTATATTAATTTTGTTTGTTTTGTTGCGCGCCGCACCGTTGCTATTTATAGTAAACATTAGGTACAAGTGTCTTCCCGAATACAAGTCTATATAGTTTAATAAATATGGCTAACAGCCGGCCATTTAAGTTGGCTATAATTGCCCTTAAGACATCAATATTTATTTGTTTGTATTATTAGAATTCACAAGCGAACCGGCTTTTCTGTACGTCAGCAAAATTCAATATTATTGGTCTGGTCACGCACCTAGTTCTCTTCAGAAACAGCTCACTCTTCGGGAATCTTTTAACACGAGATGTGATTTCAGTTAGTCTGTATGGAAAATTCATAAATTTATGTATAAAACTAGCAAACAGATAAACACAAAAGAGACATACATACATATGTACACAATTGATAATTGTTCCCGTTGTCCTAAAATTATTGTGTGTAAATTAATATTTGTTCGGTTGTTTACTCGTATATAATAAAGAAATACTTTTGTTACCTATTTTTACGGCATGAGGCTGCAAGTTAAATATAAAACAATGTGCTTCCAAAAATTATTAATAAAATAGAAGGATATGGATGAGAAAAAATGAAATAAAAAATTGTTGAGGCTCATGTGGCACTTACTACAAGTATAACTTTGAATAGTGGAGTAGTGACTTTATTTGATTTAAGGCAGCAAAAGGAAAGTATAAACAATAAAATCAACTATTATATTAATGATTTCATTTGATGAATTTATTTATGTTTTTATTTGTTTAAACAATTTCAAAGAAAAACAACGGCGAATCGAAGTTGCTCGGGGGTTGCGGTCGCTTAAACAAGTCAACAACGAGGCAGAACTATATATTGAAACGTGTCATAGCAGGTGATGAACAAGAAACTTAGGCTCAATCGTCCCAGTGGAGCATTCGGGATCGCCAAGACCGAAAATGACTCGACAAAGGCGGTCAAATGTGAAAGTTCTGTTCATTGTGTTCTTCGATTTTAACTGCATAGTGCATCATTATTGAATACTACGGTGCAGGGAAATAACTTCACGGGCAATAACTTCACTTCTAGTGGGAAAGAAATGCAAATTGTCGATGTGAGGTTATTTCTCACTGAAAGTGGGAAATAACTTCACTTTTTTGTGGGAAATAATTTCTCTTAATATGTGAGGTTATTTCTCAATTAAGGTGGGCACTAACTTCACATTTTATAATAATTTAAGAACCATCATGATGCGTGATTCACTCTTGCACTTTTAATTTAAACAAAGTACCGTAATTTGTTACGCTTAAAATTTTCTTTGGGAAAGTTGACCACTATTGAACTTATTAAAGTCAGTCTGAGTTCTTGATAAGGAAAAGTGTTTAAATCAAGTGACAGTGAAGCTCGCAACTAGGATGGTACGAACTGCCTCGATAAGCAACTCCTAGCGGTGGACAAATGACATTTTAGTTGTAGTATCCTGCAGGATATGTTAAGCAATGTTGAAAGCCTACGATTATATAATCTTTGTTACAAAAGCAGTATTATTGTTTTTTTTTTCTTAATTTTCTCTATAGCTATTGTGTTTGTAATAGTTCTTGCATTAATATCTATATGTTAAAAACAAAACAACAATATTTTATTCAAGTTTCTGTAAAAAAGACATGTAAGAATTCACCATGGAGGATTGGTAACTGAGCATTGGCGATTGATTTCCACTACTTAGGTACATTGCTGAATCTTAAATTATTAAACATCAAATTGAAGCCTGAAAAATGGTCTTTCACATAACTGTCAAAAAAGTATACATATGTCGTCGCTGAAGATTTTTTAGAAATTAGTGATTTTCAAAAAAAATACTTTACTTTTAAAGTCTTCAGATATTAATTGATTATTTTAAAACTGAAAATCTTAGACCCAATTTTGTCAGGTTATAAGAATCACCTTTCATTTGATACTAAAAACATGTATATTGTGCGTCTTACGGTTCTCATTATATTATGATTTTATATGAATACAAACGGACAAAAATCATCAAAAGACCTATCCGCAATGCGAACTTCACACACAAAAATCTCAAAATACCCACATATAATTTTTATAAAACTTTACAATTTTAATGTACTGAAGCTCAGCTTTATTTTGATACCAATTTCATTGATGTACGCTCTTGGCCCAAAAGTGCCCCATCTCCGTTAGAATCTCGGGAAATAAAATATTTATTAATTCGCGCGAATGAGTGATTCCAATTTTCGAGATTTTAAAAGCGACATTTTAAAATGCGGTCAATCTTACCCAACCATCCAAAGCTTTTAAAAAAATATGTGAGCCTCATCCACATAAGCTTACGGAGGAAGTGAATACTTATCCAATCCAAAGCAGTTGTGTATGTGTAATGTGTAAGAGAAGAAGAAATTTGTCTAGTACAATCGATAGAAAATAACTGTATTTTTGTAATGCACATTATGAAAGGAACAGCTATTCAAAATTTCATTAAATATAGAATTTGTTAATAACTCGACTCCAACGCCACCGATCGGGTCCAGTTTTGTAGTTTTCTCTTGTCAATATGAATCATTTTGGTCAGTGAATAAAGAAGTTGCTAATAACTTGACTCCAGCGCCACCTAGCGGGCGATTTTTATTGCCTAAGTCCTCCCTCAGGTCCCAGACTATCCTTTTGCCAAATTACATTATAATTGGTTGGGCGGCTTAGGCGTGAAAAAGTTTTGCTAATAACTTGACTCCAACGCCCCTTAGTGAGCGGTTTTTCCACCTAAGTCCTTCCTTAGGTCCCAGACTATCTCTTTGCCGAATTACATTACAATTGGTTCAGCGGTTTTGGCGTGAAAAGGTTTTATTAATAACTTGACTCCAGCGCCCCCTAGCGAGCGGTTTTCCTACCTATGTCCTTCCTCAGGTCCCAGACTATCTCTTTGCCAAATTACATTACAATTGGTTCAGCGGTTTAGATGTTAAAAGGTAGACAGACAGACAGACGGACGGACGGACAGACGGACGGACAGACAGTCAGACAAACAGACGGAAGGACAGACAGACATACAGACAGACGGCTAGGCAGACGGACGGACAGACAGAGAGACGGACAGACAGTCAGACAAACTGACGGACGGACAGACAGACAGACAGACGGACGGATAGACAGACAGACAGACGGACGGATAGACAGACAGAAGGACGGATAGACAGACAGACAGACGGATCCCGGTATGGAATCATTTCCCCGTTATCGAAACACATTTATCGAAATTTATCGTAACGCATTTATCGTAACGCATTTATCGTAACTCATTTATC
Source organism: Brachyopa scutellaris (assembly GCA_949775065.1). Classification (NCBI taxonomy): domain Eukaryota; kingdom Metazoa; phylum Arthropoda; class Insecta; order Diptera; family Syrphidae; genus Brachyopa; species Brachyopa scutellaris. The sequence goes on from OX459112.1 coordinate 161,121,589, forward strand.
GTTACTCACTTTTCGTAACTCGTTTTCAAAAACAATACGTCGCTTAAGAAGTATTCACTTCAAAAATGTGTATTATAAAAGTTATTGCGAACATTTTTGTAATACTATTAAATGCAAATGCAGAAAACAAAACGAATTCAGCATTGTATAGTACCTCAGTGCAATTCATTTTCTGAAAGGATAGTGAAATGAATAGAAGCATTCATTATGTATTAATACAAATTACCCTTTACAAGATAATTAAAAATTCCCTCCTCTCTTTCTTTTATTACAACATCATCTTCATCACTTATTTCTTTCGTAGGTAGCATAACAACAAAGCTCCAATTATCTTGTACCGTTGGAGGAATCCTACTTTCCCTTGCTTGCTTTTAAGACATGGAGCTATACATTTTAATGTGCTTGCATTTATTTCCATTTTCAACTTTGCAGCTTTATTAACATTACATGTAACGGTGTAACACGCGTTGAATGGGGTTTTTTTCCATTAGTTTTACCAACTGAATAGAAGATGACTGGCAGGACGGATAGAGTAGGTTAACTTTGTAATTTTTTATCCCTTTAATCCGTTGTGGAGCAAGAACAGCAGCTTCATTTTATTAAGTGAAGGATCCACTAAAATCACGACTACCAATAACAACTTTTTAGTTCTATTTGTTTTCTTTAGCTATGGAAAAGGAGCTGTCAACAGGAATATATTACTTAGGGCACATGAACTCGCTCTTATAAATCAATAATGTTCTCCTGATTCTCTAACAGTAAACTAAAAAAAATGCTTGATTCGATACCCATTAGATATAACTATTTCAACTTCAATACTACGGCATTAAAGCCGACATAGCTTAGCTACCTATTACGAACCAAGCTGTATATGCCAACAAGAGATTGTCCTGCTTTCTTATAACTAAAGCCGGTGTTCCACAAGGGTCAATAATGGGCCCATTATTATTCACTTTATTCAATGACGAAATGACATTCCTTCAATTTTAAAATACTGCAAGGTTCAAATGTTTGCCGACGACGTCCAGTTGTACTTAGGCTATCCATTAGGTCTAGTTGAGGATACCACTGAGCGAGTCATTAAATACCTCAAATCTATAGCTTCATGGTCGCGGAAAAATAAGCATATGTTAAACTCAAGCCGATCAAGTACCGATACCCAAAGCATACCCCAACTTTTTACTAATGGATTAGCTCTCACCTACGTCAGTACCGTGAAAAATCTAGTTGCAATATTTAACCAGAATCTTACTTGGGAGAATCATGTAACGAACATAGTCTCTAAAGTCTACGGATGTCTACGCGCTATGTATCATGTAGCAAACTGTCTTCCATTTAGGATCAAAGCGAGGCTGGTTAAGTCACTTCTTTTGCCGATTCTGTTTTACGCACATCCGGTCTTTTGTGAGTGAGCTGTTACAGCTCGCACAAGCTGAAGGTAGGTGTTAATAGTACAGTGCGATTTGCCTATAACCTAGGTCGAAGGGAACACATCTCTGCTCATGTAAAGGATTTTCTCGGACTAGACCTTCAGAAATACCTCAACTCCAAAATACTGACTTTCCTAATAACATACTCTCAAAGAAAGCCAGACACTACAGTATCTTTTCCAAAGATTACGATTCGCATCTTCCGCTTGAATTCGCTTCCGGTTTATATGTACAAGTATCAGGAGATCTTCAGGCGTACGCGACTTTTAGAAACAACTAATTCAACACTTTTCAACATAGTCAATAATAATAAATTAATTCTTTACAATAATAAAAATGTAACTTTTTTCCAACTGCAAAGACTTTGTTCCCATTTGTCCTTAAAACTACTGCACAAATTTGAATCCTGTTTGCACAGTTGGATTGCAAAATGTCAGGAATACAACTTAGGATATTTTTCATCGTCATCTGCTATCCAGAAGCGGAGATCTAAGCTGATATCTGGGCAGAGAGTATTTTTACGTATACCTTCTAGTTCCTAGCTTTAGAATGCCTTGGCCGATGAAAATGGAATTTCTTTTATTATAAAGTTCAATTTTGTACAAACATTTTAAGATATAAATCATCTTCGTACGTTATACAGAAGTTGAACAATAAGTATATAAGATAATTTCGTGTGTGCGCCAAAACCCGTTTTTTTCTCTTCTGTGCCTGCTGTGTTGTTTTTTTTGAAGTGAAACTTCTTTACACGCGTCATGTTTTCGATGACCGGAGTAAAACCGACTCAAGATCGTCATGAAAAACCGTCATCATTCGGTGGTGTTTGTATGTAAGGATGTCACAGCCTAAACTATGGAACATATTTCAACAAATGAGGTATCGTTGGATTCGTCTTTATCCGGAGAGTGTCCTAGGCTATGTGAGGTCACCGAAAAATGTGGCGGGCGCACCAAGCAAAATGGCGGACTCTTTTTTTTTTTTTCTTTTTTATCTGACTAGTCTTTACAATCGCATTGATATTGGTATCAAATGAAAGGGCTTGGCAAGTAGAATACAATACGATATGACGTAATTATAAATTCAAAGTGGCGGACGCCCCCAAGATGGCGGATTTTTGTTATCTTTACTACCTCCTTAATATGGCTATCAAATGAAAGGGCTTGACAAGTAGAACACGACATTGCTTACTTATACATACACTATATATTTTTTGAAACTAAAAAGTTGTAAATAAAAGACACCCAATGAATATACATATAGCTGGTAAAATGGAAATCAAACATTTTTTTGTTAAGGAATTCATATTGTCAAAAGTTGGTTTGGGGCAAAATGGACACCGGAACACATATTCGAGAGTAGGGTTAGATAGACATCCGAACAATTTGGATCCATTCAAAAGCCAGGAAAATTTCTGATGGAAAATGCGTAACTATTATGTGTCATCTCTCATCTCATACCCAATTTCTTAAATTTTTTCAAGGATTTTTTGAGGAGAAAATAACGGAGAATATTTTTTGAATATCCAATGAATTCGAAAATTGTATGAATGTTTCTCCCTTTTGTCACAAATTCTTCTTCCTTTGTCCACAATTATATGTAGCTAAGTTTCACTTCCATCATGCGTAGGCTTGACACACAATTTTTTTTTATTTTGAACTGGCGAGGAATTGAAGATATCTATACTGTTTGAACGCGCATCACGCAGAAACTAATGGACGGATTTTGATGAAACTTGAAATAGTGATTGCTTATGTTCCTGGTCAATATTTGCAATACTACCCCGAAAATGATATAGTTTTTACAAACTATTGACTGCAAACTGTAACGTCATTGTGTGTGAATGCGCGTTCAATACATCTTATACAATAAGTATTTCCATGTACCTATATATAAATAAATATACATATGTATGTGTATCAAAAGTAATGTTTGTGTGTTCCTCTTTTATTTGTTCGCGCATCGTTCATCCGATTGCGGTAAATTTTGGGGAATGTGCAAAAAAAACATTTTTGTTGTGTGCACGCCGCAGAAGATTCCTTCTACATTTGGGGATGATTTCTACTTCATTGCAATCCCATTTTTTTTTTTTATTTTATTCCAAAAAGCAAACGCATTAATCATGATTTCGAATCTGCACTCGATGGAGACAATACAGGCGAATCCCTTTATGTCGAATTTTCACGGGCGATCAAAATTAGTGCAAGATAGACCGATTTTTGAGAAAATCGAGGTAGAACGATTAATCCTTGTTTTTTTGAAAACCCATTTATTCATAGTCATAGTGGATATTAACAAAAAACAGAAAGATGAAAAACTTTTCATGAATGTTAATTAATAAAAGAATAATTTGTGATACAAAGTACCAGTCTATTAGAGTTTCCGATTTCCTGGTATGTTAGAAAGTTAAAGAACATTTTTTTAACACTACTGCTTCGAAAAATCATTTGGATCTACCAAAAAAGCATTTAAATACGAGGAAATGGGTCAAGTTTTGAAAATCAGAAAAAAACATGGCAGGCGGGCGAAGCAAGGCGAGTACGGGTCAGCTAGTGATTTAATAAAATAAAATAAATGATAACTTATTTAATGGTATTTAGGGATGTCAAAGGGAATATTTAAAATGTACTTATAAATATTACATGTACATTATTTTTGCTGTTAATTTCTTGCTTGTTTTTTATTGATCTCAAGAAACTATTATAACATAATTTCTGAAATAAATAAATATAAAATAAAAATATTAAAGAGAAAAAAACCAATACGCTTACATATTGGCCACCTGAATAACTTGGCCAAAAATGTTTGCAACTCAGGTTTCCCACTTACGCAGGTTCTACTGTAGTTACTTTAGGATAATCTTTGCGTCTGCCCATGGGTACATGGTCAATTTACTGATAAGAGTTATTCGTATGATTGTATTGAAATGTGGCATTTTTTTATTTTAATCAGTATTTGCAATTGCTAAGAAAATTCGGTGAAAATATTTATAGTTCAGAAATGCCAAGGAGTTATAAAATAAACTAGCCCTATGCGGGAGTACGTAGTAACTCTTCGTCTGTAAAACCATTCAAATGTATCTTCTGAAAGCCCTACATCGACCAAGAAAACGATTAATTTTCGAGTTGTATCTTAACCCACAAAAAGAACCTGGTGGGACACTTATCACCATTCAGTGATGGCGGGAACGACCATGAGACTACAGTCATTTATTAATCTTTTACGTTTGTCCATTCAATTCCTATTTATCTTTCGTATCTCACGTATGTTTATGCATGACTGGTATACGCTAAGATCTCTACTTATCTTGTACCTTTGTAGACTCACGTTCATTTACGCTATCTGTGCTAAGCGCGTTTATCATAAAAGGCTTTAGCAAGTCTGATTCATCTCCCAGTCGAACGAGGTATTTCGAAAGTACAATCACAAGATGTGTTTCCCGGATAAAGCTGATGGATCTTTGTTCCAGGAAGTTGCTACTAGAATTGGTAACTATAAATGAATTTAAGTTCTCCTAGCAAATCCATTTGTTTGCAGTCTCTTTCCCCCCTCTCTCACACATCCTATAGGCGATTTATTGTGCCTGAACTATGGACTACTCTTTGGAATAACATCGTCACAGATTCTACTGTATCAATCGGAGGATACTCCTCTAAGCAGGGTAATTGACACCGAAGCTGCATCATTTTTGGGTGCATACCTCTGCTTGGGCGCTATTGTGGGCTCTCTAGTCTCTGGATATGCCTCGGATAAAATTGGACCTAAGACGGCGTTGCTAGTGTGCGGGCTGCTGCAAATCGTAAGTAAATGTTTTTTTATTATTCTTTTTATAATAAACTTGTGATTACCCGGTGCGCTTCGCTACACCCACTGAGAACAGTATTTATGTCAATAAAATGTAATGAAATTTTTTGAGTGAACGATGTCATCTGGAAGCACGAATTGTTTTTGCAAATGTTGTTCAAGAAGTGCTTGGAATTGAAAACATATTTAAATATGTACGTAAACAAAATCCTCGTAGCGAAACAAACTAAAATGGGATTAAAAGGGAAAGAGTAGTACTAAAGGATGCTTTAGCTGAAAATGGCTATAAAAATTTGCTGTTCTCAAAAAATTACTTCAAATATTGCCAAAAAACGTGTTTTTAGCACTTTGAGATCATGTTTTTATTGAAGCACCAATTTCGTTGTTGACCAGTGTAATTAATTTTAAGTTCTATACATTAATTACATAAAGGCTTTAATTCAATTTTTTAACCATTTCAAAAAAATAAAAAATGATTTCGTACTATACGGAATATATGTATGAACTCATTTCGTACTATACGGAATATATGTATGAACTCATTAGTTCATATCATAAAAATAACCTGTTCGCTTAAGTTCTAAAAACTCAAAATCTTACCATCCGATTGAGCTGAATCTTACACAATCACCGCTGTGATGATTTTCGGTCGAAATCCAATCCGTTACGTTCTTGCACTTTTGGTGTGATGATTTTCGGATTTCTTCGAATTCGAACGAATTAGGTGCTGAGAATCGGTCGGAATTCAAAAACGCAAACATTTTACGTTTTCAAATCGTTCGATTTTTTGTTGGTGAAATTAAATCCGGAAGACTCAAAATGTAGGTTTTAGAAGATTTATATATAAAAATATAATTATTTCTTCCTAATTTAGGGGAAAACAATTTCACCTAGCACATCTCTAAATGTTTTGTTTACTTTTTAAAGTAGGACAAATCTAATTTTTTTTCTTTAGTTTGTACGGCAGTATTTTTTTCGAATCTTTTCTTTTCCTCGAGTATGTCTTGCCACGATCGCTTTTCAATTTTGTTTTTATTTTTAAGAAAGCGTTGCCATTCTTGGCTTTTTTATGATTTTTTTTTTCAGAAATACCACAAAAAAAATCGAGATTTTAATAAAGAGTTTTTATTATACATATCAATGACTGTATACAAAAATTAATTTCAAAATGGCGGCTGTGCAGCGTTTTTCGATGACGTCTCCGCTTTTTTAAGGGTCCACGGCCGGAAACATAATTCAGACAATTTTCAACCGATTTACTTGAAATTTTGAATATATTTTGAAAAATACATTGTCTGATTTTTTCGATATATTAATTTTTGACCAAATGGCGCACTTCCAAAGTGAAAAGTGATAAATTTGCCCAAAAAATTATCAGATAATTTTAAATAACAAATGAACTATTCAATATAAAAAAAAAATCCTATGTACTTCCATAGACAATATATTTTTCAATATATATTCAAAATTTCAAGTAAATCGGTTGAAAATTGTCTGAGTTATGTTTCCGGCCAACTTAAAAAATGCAGTTTTGAGATACACGCGTTTGAAGTTTTGATTAGTAGAAAATCATAAGGAAATTTAGCAATACCTTTAATTTGCGATGGCTGCACTGAGTACTTAGAGATTTTTCCCGACCATAATCTTTTGGTATATCATTTTTGAGGTCTTAGGGTACAATTTAAAAAAAAAATCCAGTTTTTAAAAATTCTAGGGTGGCCTAGCCCCTTAAAGGAGTCCTAAAAGCTAAAGGTGCACAAAAAAATACTAAATTTAAATTTTAGTTATTTTTAAACCAAATGTTCACATTATCATTCATGGTGTATACTTACTTTTGACGCTCACTGGAGATGTGACGCTAGAGCTGACGCGGCAGTTTTACAATTCATGTCACAGTTTGGATGAATCTGTATTTCAGATCCCATTTCCATTTTGTGAATTTTCACATTGATTGGTAATTCAGCTTTTCCCAATATGAATAAATTTAGCCGCGTGCAGCACCCACCAGTCGCATTATTTGAAATCAACAATTTAATCAAAGTTTCCTGTTTCCCTATTCAATTTTATTTCACATTTCAGGGCTGCTGGTTCTGCATTCTATTCGGGTACAACATCGACCACATCTACAGCTCTCGTTTTGTTGGCGGCCTTGCAGCTGGGGGTACTTTTACAGTGCTACCCATGTACATAAGGGAAGTTGCGGAAGAAAAAAATCGCCCTCACTTAGAATCTACAATGGATCCCATGAGAAATTTCGGAATACTCGTTGGTTATGTACTGGCCTCGTATGCTCCTTATAATTATCTGCCAGTAATTGGTGTATGTCTGGCGATTCTCTTCACCATGTGCTTCCCGTTTATGCCAGAGAGTCCCTTCTATTTTGTGCGGAAAGGAGATGTACCCATGATGGAAAAGTCACTGAGATGGTTCCGTGGCATCCGGCAGTTAGAGGAGCGTGATAAGCCGGAATTCCTCGAAGAAATCAATGAATTCGTCAAACAAAATAAGGGCGACATGAAATTCAACGAAATACTGTCGACCAGTTACAAGACACGTCTAATGATCATTACTGCTGTCCTCTTGATTACATCGCAATTCTGTGGAATTTTTTTGATTCTCAATTATGGTGAAACAATTTTCCGACATGTAGCCACTCCAATACCAGCGCATTTGTCTGCTATTACACTGGCGTGTGCCCAGTGGATTGGGTCCTTCATGGGAGCTTTCCTCCAGGGTAAAATAAATCGAAAGGTAAGGTAGTACAATTGATTACAAATGAATCTTTACCCAATTAACTTTAATTACCTGCAGATACTTCTGTGTATTACATCGCTTGTATCAGGACTTTCTCTGGTTGCCCTGGGCGTTTTAATGACCTTTGAGGGGCTGTTCCCACTGGACGCTGCAGAAATGGAGTGCCTTCCATTGGCATTGCTGATTGTACACGTACTTATAGCAAATGTTGGATTCTATTCACTGACGTATGTGGTTATTTCTGAAATTGCTCCACCAAAGGTATTAATAGATTTTTGAAATCCTTTCGAAAATATTTGTTCAACAAAAAATTGTATTTGTTTTAGATAAGAGGTTCTGTGACTACATTGGCAATGGCTTTCATGTGGTTGTTGGCATTACTGACAGTTAAGGTGAGTAGGCTTTGACTTTGTGAAACAGTCTAGAATTTTATGAGTCTGTGCCATATGCACTGCAAAAATACTAAACACAATGGCTGAAAAGTAGAGGTGGGGGACTATCGATTGCACTATCGAAAACAATCGATACTTTTTGACAACTATCGATTGTTTTCGATAGCCATTTAAATATAGAACTTCAAAAATGTCTTTAACTGGACGATAGCTAACGAACGGAGTATATAAAATATCACTGAGGAACTCGATCTATTAAGCCAACTATCAAAATGGTTTTAACTGAAAAAGGGGATTCCCCATTTTACATATGCGTCAGCAACGTAGGAACGGAAGCATCATTACTTAGAATCTAATCTCTTTCGGCGAGAAAAGCTTATTTTATATGGTGAATTTAATTTTTTTTAATATAACCATTAAGAGGAAAAACTATGGATATATGTATATCGATAGTCAAAGGCCTATTACAGTAATATACGGATATAAGAAAACTCTATATAAGAAAAAAAAACGCTTATAAGAAACGCAGACGAATTCCCCATGTCCTTTACTATATTAAATCATACAAAATAAAACTGTTATAAGAAAAACGTTTATAAGAAAAAAACGGATATAAGATAGGGGAGACTGGGGCACCGTTGAACAATTTTTCCTTTGAAGGCTTCTTAACACCAATATATTTGAAATATTGGTCTTTAAGTTATTCACACTTTGAGAAGTGATATTAAACTTCAATTTAAACCAACATTTGTGTTAATTCAATAAAGGCTTATAGTTTATTTAATTTTTTTTTAAAGAGTAAGTCCTGAAAGTCAAATGTGCCCCAACCGGGGGCAGCTTTGAACAGGCCTGGGCCACATTTGAACTGGCTTATGGTGCAAATTAGAGGCCGCGCGTTTGTTTTTAAATGAATCAAATATTTGTATTTCAATAAAAACCATTTTAACCCATTTTAGCCTAACGTTACATAAATGTAACACTGGGTCACCTTATTTGTTTAAAACAATTACTATTTGTTTCTCATCGATTTCTGAGTTTAAAGTTTATGCAATGTAAAGTGTAAAGGATTCTAAAGAGAATAACACGAAAATACTGCATTTTGGTTGTGATTTTTTTGACAATAGAAGATTTTTTAAATATTTGAATTTTAGTTGATAGCAAAATGGGGATGAGCGGAAGGTAGGCATTTGTTTGTTAATTATTTTAGTGAACTTACTGTATATTGTAAGAAAAAATATGAATGTTGTGTTATTGCATCATATGTATAGAAGCAAATACCTGAAACAAAAATATTTTTTGGAAAACCGTTTGCCTGATCGCTCGGGTTTTTGGATGCTGTTACATATATGTAATATTAGTGCGCATATAATATAACATAATTTGTGACGGAAAATACATTTATGTAACATTAGTCCGTATGCAGCAGGCTTTGTATCTGATTACTTTTTGCATTATTCGTCTTGGTAGGATAAAACAAAGAGGTTACAACGGAACCGGAACCATCCGGGAAAATTGCATTCAGGCTTCTTGTCAGTTAAGAAATAAAAAGGAATTAAAGAATGCAAATCGTGGTACAATTGAATTGTAATTCTGCTGGAATGGGTTGACAGTTCCATTGTAAGTGTTGCGTCTATACTTTTTGGAAAAAATCCAGTTACAAAAGTGTCCACATATTTCCGGAAAGAGCATAAGTTATGGATCTTCCACGACCCTATGCAATTGCATGGTATAATGCAAACATGGGTGGCACGGACCGTATGGACCGAAATGTAAACAACTACTGAAAAGGTGTTAGAGGGAAGAAATGGTGGTCGTCCATTTCAACTTGGCTAGATGTTTCAAATCAAAACGCTTGGTTACTCCCCAAAAAACTGGCTCCAATTTAACCGGACTTCAGTTCAAGCATTCATTCGCACGGTTTTATTGGCGACTCGAAATCTCCTGATGGTTTTCGTAGACATAAAATGGAAACCGAAAATGCTAATGCTCGCTACGATCGAGTGGACCATTTGATTATTAAGATCCCCAATAAAAAAAGATGACGATGTGCAGGTTCGCTATGCAGATCACACTGTACTACAATGTGTTCTAAGTGCGATGTAGGCTCATGTGTAGCTTGCTTCCAGAAAAATCATTACATATCTTTAAATTTATGAAATAAATAAAAATAATACTGAAATAAAATGCACCGTGGTGTAGTGGTAAGTGCGCTGGACTACTACGCAATGCTGCCCGGGGCCAACACCTAAAAGATTTTTTTCACGGTACCACCTCTTTCGAATATCTGACAAGCATTCAAAGAGTATCATTTGTCATGATGAGCTTCTCAACTCGCCGTTCGGAGTCGGCAAAAAACTCTAGGTCCCTTCCATTCGTGCAAAAATATAATACGCACACACAAATGGTTGCGAGAAGCAGGCCCAGGTTCACCCTGAGCTGTAGCGCCACCTAAAGTAAAGTAATACTGAAATAAAATACATGATTTGCTTGCATGTATACAGTCTTATTATTTATACGATGTTTGTGGTATCAGGACTAACGTTACATATATGTAACGGCCTAGTGTGACCAAAACTTATTAAAAAAAAATTTAAAAAAACCTGATCTATGTTTCTGCACACAATACAAGCCGCACCTTAAAATTTCAGGCTTGTTTCGAACATTTTGGACTCTCGTCATTAATGGGTTAAATAAACAATTTATTTTTTTTATATAAAAAAATCCAACTTAAACATCTTGAAGCTCCTGAAGTGTTGAGTTACCGCTAGAATGCCGCTCTTGGTGTAATATGCATTAAGATCGGTAGTTCTTTTCTTGTGTAGTTGCTAAACATTATTATACCATCAGAAATTAATTCAACAAAAAGAGGATCAACTTTTAAATGGGAAGATATGCACCTCAGAACGTGTTCAAAAGTGTCCCGTCCATTTTGTTCAAACCTTCCTCAACATGCGTAGTGATACAAAATTCAGCATAACGAATTTTGTATAAAATATTTAGCAAAAAGCTTACCTTATTCTTATTCCGAATGAAACGGTGCCTCCAATAAATATTACTCACAAACAGAGAACCTCACCAAAAATGTTTAACACCCTTACAAAAAAAAATTTTATAAAACGAAATTGTGTGCATACATTCTGCACTCCCGGCTACTGGCAGACGACAACTGAGGAAACCCCAGGAAAGTATTGACGACTAAAGATGAACGTATCGCCAAGTGGAAGTTTTAGTTAACGCTTTAAGATATTTATTAATTGAGTTCTTAGTAGCGATGTTCAAAGGTGCATCACGTTCAAAGGAGCCCCAGTCTCCCCTACTTTTTCCAAACACCAAAATCTATTAATACATAGAAAACAAAACGCTTATAAGAAGAAATGTTTCCCCATAAAAATAACTTTTGTTTCAACATCAAATGTGTGTACTGTGTAGCCCTTAAGTTACGAGTACATGACATGCAAAAACCACATTTAAATGTGTGCGTGACGTCAGAAAAAAATTATAAATAAATGCTCACATTTATTGTATATGTGGTACATGTGACGAAGCAAAAATAAAGCGAGTACACGGCATGTGGACATCACATTTTTTCGTGTGCATGCAGAGAGTATTTTCATGCGCATTTTAATATAGCGAGTATATGGGATGTAGACTTCACATTTTTTCATGAGAAATTTTAATTCGCATTTACATATTGACATTGAGGTGGAACAATTCATAGCTGACATACAACAGGCACCCGAAGATAGTAGGTACACCAACGTGACCCGACGTATCGACAAAAAAGGCAAGCCTCTGTAAAATATCCAGCAGAAATTTTTAAAAATCACTAATATTATAATACATCTGATGGGAAATGGGTTGGAGACCCAAAAGGGAAGGTTAGACTCTTTGCAGAACACCTGACGAATATTTTCAAACTTTTTCCACCTGTAGTGGCTAACGCAAACATGGAACATCCTGACAAATTAGACGAGAATGTTATGCAAACTTTACTTTACTAGAAAGATCATTGCCTGCGTACACAGACTATCTAATAGGAAATCACCAGGCTATGGTCATATAACTGCCCAAATTATGAAAGAATTGCCATTAAAAAAAATTCTAATATATGTATAATTAATTCCTGTTTAAGATTAAAATATTTCACATCACTGAAAGATAGCAGAAGTAATTGTTATACCTAAGCAAGGTAGCCCCCTATCAGAAATGAGCTCATATCAGTTAATCTCATATAGAGTAAGTGCGGGTAATATGTACCAGTCGGGTTATGCGGACCGCCTGGATAATAATAATCAAACTGTGCATCATAGTCTATTAGCAACAAGGTGAAACGAACGATGATGTTCAGAGTATAGTCTTGGTCACATGTCGCTTTGAACAAAGAATGCCGGCTTACATACAAATGTACGTTATGTAATATGTACGTTATTATTACGGTCCACCATTTGGGTTTTTTATGACTTAATATAGCCTCCGGGTCAAGACGAATCCAATGATACTCAATTTGTTGGAACGTTTGCTTAAGACTTGGTCATACCGCAGCAACCCACCAACACCTGCGAAGTAAAAATAGCCCTCCAATTTGTACCACCTTTAATGTAGCTCTTAACATTTCTCATGTATCAGAAAACTGTAATATTTCAAAACCTATTATATAAGCCATATTCAACTATATTTTAATCTATGATATATGTACTTAAGAATCCGATTCAAATAAAAATCGAAAATATCAATAAATTTATCTCTGACGCTAGCGTCATTTCCATAATAGGACACATAAACATAGTCTGTGAGATGCATATCAGAACCCTTTCATTTGGCTTGGCCATAGTCGGGGAAAAACAAAAATAAAAAGTGAAAAACAAAAACTCATCGCAAAATTTAAAAAAATTAGATTTTAACGTCAAATAAAAATGCGACATTCGAGAAAAAATGTCATGGCACGATTTCGTGTCATCACATGCCTATCGCACTCACATTTAAATGTCGTCTCAGTCCGAATTCGTATATGTGACCAATTATAGCGAGTACACAACACATGGAGTTTCAATTTTTTTCATGTGAGAATTTGTTCACATGAATACTCACATTTAAATGTGGACGCATGTGACAGCCACAAATATAGTGAGTACACGACATGTAGGATTTATCACCGACTCTGACGTCAAAACTACGTCACGATCACATTTAAATGTGGTTTTTGCATGTCGTGTACTCGTAGCTTAAGAAAATGACAACCCATGAGACTTTTACAAATTTGCGTTTTAATTTTTTTTTTGTATTATCGTCGCCGGTAGTGTTTTCTTGTCTTGATTGTTTTTCCAAAAACCAGGGAAATACAGTCTCGCTTAAAACTAGAATTGACATTTTAGGAAAGTTAGATTGTAGAAAATATCAAACGAGATTTCCAAGAAATTTAAAATTTCACACAGCACTTTGTGCAAAACTATCAAAAATACTGAAAACATAGAGATACATATACAAATTTTCGTGCAAGAATTTAAACAAAAAAAGAGATAGTTTTGGAAATGTACTGCTCATATCCATCTTGTGGAGTTGTGGCACCTTATGACGTTACAGAGTTCTATGTCGGAAATTGCTAAAAGTCTTTGAGGAAGTATCTGCCGAGTGTAAGGTGTATGGCTTTGGCTAGTACCGGGCATTCACGGGAAAAGTGAGAAGGGATTGCCTCCGTAGACGCGAGTTGAATGTGATACTTAACCTTCGAGTATGGGCTCCGATTGGCCAGTAACCGGTACTTATTGCTATGATTCTGGCGATTTAGACTGGTGATCTGTTGATTGGGATCTATTTTTGCCGTAAACGGGCCAAGTCTTCCTTGAAATGAAACAGTTGTTGGCAGTTTGCCATTTTGAATTGGCTTTTAAGAAAGTGTGTTGGAGGATTTTACCCTTCGCAAATCAAAGAGGATGGTGAACTGCCTTCGCAACGGAGATGTCAGGGGCTGAACCGCGTCGGCAAAACTATGGGAAAATGATTGCAAATGATGCGAAAATAACTGATCCGATTCTTCTCGAGAAAGCCCAAGCGTTCGCCGTACAGTTGGATATCCTGACCTATTTCTGTTTTTTTTATAAATAAATTTATTGATGTTAAAAAGAGTAACCTTTTATTTTTCCATTATTTTCGGATCGGTTATAAGAAATTTTTTTCTAATATTCGTTGTTTTTATATAAGAAACTTTTTTTTATATCCGATTTTCTCATATAAGAAAAAAATGGATATATGAAAAAAATTTTTAGAATTTTTAGAGGTTCTTATATCCGTATATTACTGTATCGAGAACTATCGATGGCACTGACTATCGATATTTCTCCACCTCTACTGAAAAGTCCTTATAAAGTTTCAAGACACAAAATGTTTTGAATTTTTTATTTTAATGTCGTCGGAAGAAACCTCGCAGACTGCGTCTACTTTACATTTATAGCTAAGTCAACATTTGAGCAAACAATCTAATTTATTTATTTTTATTTATTTTCAGTTCTACTACGGCTTAATGGATTTGGTTGGCTTTGCAGGACTTGTGTGGATCTTTGCAAGTTTTTGCCTCTTTCAGTTTTTGTTCACGATATGTTTTATACCGGAAACTCGTGGCAAATCCTTTGCAGAGGTGGCCACACGAATGGGTAATTGGTCAACTTCTATAGCTAAATGATGTCTAGAATATTTTGTAGTTCCATTTAATTTAATATACTCTTTACTTTTACACCAAAAAGTTGGGTTTTTTTTTTGAAAATTTTTAAGTGTATGGACAAAGTTCATGTCAATATTTTATAAAACTACCTATATGCATGGTGTTAATTTTTTGCACAGAACTGTATTACGCTTAAGAGCTGGACATAAACAGAGGAGACGTGTTGGGCTTTCCTCATCAACTTCTGCAAAAGTCGTTTGAAAGGTTGTTGGAGCGGTTAAGATTCAGCCTAGGTCAGATCTGTCTGGTCCTGTCAATGCAGGTGTACCTACTTTTCCATCTAACATTGGTTTTATTGACTGTATTAACTTTAAGTGATAGCTTGTGAGTAACAAGGGGTATATCTATATCGTTCTTTTTGGGTAGAATAGGTGGGGTTGTTCCTACTTTAACGAATCCGTACGCTTTACAATTCCCTGGGATGTGTCTGTGCGCCGGCACCCGGTACAGGTGAATGTTAAACTGCTGAACCATCTCTATAAAATATGAACGACAATTGGAGGTAATCCATGAAGAGGATGCGACTGATTCCAGTGATTTCAAAGCCACCTGACTATCCGAGAAAATGCTAATATCGATATTACATTCCTACTGATCCAGGACAGCAGAATGAGTGATTGAGATTTATTTGGTCTAAGAAAACACAGCCTCCTACATCATATCGCTTAGGATGTAGATATAAAGATCTAAAGGTGTCCTTAAGACTCCCAGATACGTGTAGCGTTTTTCAGGTAAAACTTCTAGCCGTACTAAGAGCTGCAGAGCTTCTGAACATGAAACGAATATCCGGTAACGATTTACATCGACAGCCAGGCTGCGCTTAAGGCGCTAAAATCGTGCACTATTAAACTAGTGCCGACTAGTCACGAGCTGCCGCATAACTCACAGGCACGATATTTGCAGATACTGTAATAATAAAGGTGTAGCAGAGGATATCGCACATATTTTGTGTGAATATCAGGGCATAGCACGTAGTCGCAAGAACATTTTAGGCTCCTACTTCTTAAGTAACTATTTTGGAGAAGTTGTGGCGATTTGGGTGCCATCTTTGGATGGAGTCTAAGCGGATCGCGATGCGACTACTCTGGTGCCTAGTATTTTGTGAGCCTTTCAACCCCTCTCAACATAACCTAACCTAACGTACACAATTTTTGTAATGTTGCATTAACACCGCTAACTATTAGAAATCATTTTTGGTATTTGTCATTTGTCGGCACCGTGGCGTAGTGGTAGGAGCGTTGGACTACTATGCAATGCTGCCCGGATTCAACCACAGTCCGGGTCCAACACAAAATTTTTTTTTCACGGTACCACCAATTTCGAATTTCTAACAAGCAATCAAAGGGTATCATTTTTCAATGAGCTTCTCAACCAGTATTGCCGCGAGCAAAATTCATAAAGTGTCCAAAAAGGGGCCAAGCCCAAAAAAGGGGTCCCGCTTATAATATTTGTATGAAAAAATGCAATTTTTCGAAAAACTGTATTTTATTACTGAACTTAAAATAAAATAAATATTGGGACAACAATAACAAAGACAAAAAAAGCATGTATGCAGAACGAGTTTTTGGGAAGTAAATTCTGACTAACAAAAATACTTTGTTGATTTTATCACTGGTTAAAAAAAAATGGATGTGTTTTAAGAGTCAAATATTATGTTTTAGAAGTAAAAGAGATATAAAATGAAAATAAATTGAAATAAGGGTCCTATATTTTCAAAATGCGTCAAAATCGCAGTTTTTTCGAAAAGTGAGGTCCTGGGCCCCATCGCCGAAAAGAAAAATGATGCAAAAGCGTCCCAAACGGCAACGCGGTTTTCAACTCGCCATTCGGAGTCATCAAAAAAAGGTTGATCCCTTCCATCCGTGATTGAAAAATATAACACGCATACACAAATGGTTGCGAGAAGTAGGCCCTGGTGCACATAAAGAAAGGAAGAAGAGCTCGGATTTAGATTTATAAGGTCATATAATTAAGTCCCAATAGCTTTGAGTCTTGTCGATTTAATCTTTTCGTTTGGAAATCATAGGTCTCTTGATCGCAATATAATAACGAAAGCCCAGTGTTCTTAATTTTTTTCTCATAGTTCGTTCAGAATCTCTTAAGGGATTAGGCCACTCTAGAATTTTCGAAAAATTGATTTTTTTTTTTTTTAAATTGTCACCCGATGTATGAACCGATGTACCCCCGATGGATGTACCAGGCTCAGTCGATACGCATCGTCGTGAGATCCGTCGAGTTTCGTGCTCGACGATTTACAATTTTCGGCCACTACCATACCGAGTTTGAACACTACCAGTCACAATTATGTTTTTTTACTATCAATCTAACTTTTTTCGGAAATTTTCCGCAACTATCAGCGCAGGTACTTCAGTCGACTTTCGCATGTGCACAAATTTCAATTGACGTATACTGTAAGCTGTAAAAAATAAGTTAAAACCTTAAATCGTAATGGAAATCATGAAATGGGAGAAACCTCAAGAAACGCGCAGATTATTCTGAATCTGAAATAAAATAATATTAAAATTTCCAACCACTGCATGAAGCATTGTTTCTATTTTTTTTGTTCTCCAAACACTGTTAGTGCATTGAGAAGCAGCTACTATTGTTTACTTCACCACAAATCAAATAACAAACAAGGCAGATGTATCTTTCCGCCACCTACACCTAAGACAAAACCACAGTATCAACACCAACAACTTTTAAGTAGTATGGCAGGTAGGTACCTCTGAAACTGAATACAAAAGATACCTTCATCAAAATCACAGCAAGTTTTGTCAATGTAAATGTCAGTGCTGGGTCTTGTGGTCACAAACCCAAAATAAATTCGTATATTCTACAACGAGTCCTTACGTAACATGCAAAGTTTAGAACTTTTTAGAGAATTGAGTGCAAAATGTTTTCAAGAATTTTTAATCCTTGCCATCAAAACGAGGAAGCTCTGGATTTCACTTCCACTTTGTAGAAGCTTAACATGCCCATGAGAAAGTTAACCCAACTATCATATTAGTCTATGTAAGTTTCAGAAGGTAGCCAAGCCATCCACTTACCTATAATCTACAGAGACTAAAAAGTAGAAAAATTAACATCAATAGAGTACATGGATATGTTCAGTGAGACTCTCGGAAACAAACAATTACTGTACACCACCATTTCCTTTCGTGTTTAAGTTTGTATTTCCAATACGAACATTGTTTGTAATAGCAATGTAATTGGATGTCCAAATCCTTATCTGATCCAACGATAGTATCTCACGCGTGAGAACTGTCACCTGCTAGTACGTGCCATTCGACATAATGTAATACAAACACTTCAGTTCAAATGATTAGTCCTCGCCAAATGCTAGCACAATGCGTTTCAGTCGTATCCTGCACGAGTATTTAAAGAATTCAACACTCCATGGTGCCCGCTTCATTGTGGACGACGATGCGTCACGCATTGAGAAGTTCTTTTGGTGTCTGTGCGTACTGGTGTCCTGGTTTGCATCGTCTCTACTAATATCAGCTTCATTAGGTAAGTTACTTGCTTTGTTAAACACTCGCACAAGATAAAGGACATGTGATTTCAGATAATTTCGAAAACAATGCGATCAGCTTTGTGGCAGAGACATCCTACAAGGACTGGGAGACTAATTTTCCAGCGATTGCCGTATGTGAACTTAAGAACATGGATCGCATCCAAGAGATTGCTGAACAGTTAGAAGCCTCAGTTAAGTACGAGTATTTGAAAGTATAGTATAACTTTCTTACAGGCTTTGGGGTGTCGACCATGATTTCACTCTGGAAGAAGTTCTAAGCGAAATCGCATTCTTCCGCGGGGAGTCCTATCACACCGTCCACGAGTGTGGAAACATTGAGTTAGCCGAGAATTGCTTCACATCGAACTTTTCGCATTACGCCAATCTTGTGCGTAGCAGCTGTAAGGAAACAATTGCGTTGTGCACCTGGAATGACACACCGTTCGACTGTTGTCAATATTTCGCGAAAATGGAAACCGAACTGGGAATATGTTACGCCATTAATTCCCTCCAAACTGAGTACGTTAAGATGAGATCTTACATTTTATATTTGAAATGAATTGTTTTATTTTTCCCAGGCGAGCTGCACAAACACTGAGTATGTACTCCAATCGAGTCACCGGGCCAGGCTCATTGTTTATCCAAATCATGACAGAAGCAAATGTAGGTGCAAGAGTACATTTCTTTATTTTTATGTTTTCTGACAGTCTACTCGTAAATCGGATTTTGTGAAAACTCCTTTAAAATTCAAACATTTTATACGAAGAATTCATCTGGAAGGGTTTTAAAATATTAAGTTGTACACCCTTCTGATCCCACAAAATACTGAGCATGGGCTTGGATCCATGGATATTTGACTTCGCCGTTGATGTTGATATTTGGCCAAGATATTCGTACTTTCTAGATTTTGTCCATTCGAGATTTTTTGCTTTCCAGATTAATCAAACGGATTTTCGAGATTTCTTTCGAGATTTTAGTCGTTCGGGATTATGTGGTGATCCCCGTAGTGTTAGGTAGGACACGATTTTGTTATGAGTTTGTATGAGGTACTCGTTTTGAAATATGAGGTGGTACAATGTCCCACTTCAAATGAGGTGTTGGTTTTAATTCTCCTCAAATGAGTAAGGAATTCTTGTTCGTGTATGTATGCTTTGCCGAGGGGTTGTTTGAGAAAGAGCTCACATTTTACTGCGGTGAATAACGTAAAGGTGTAATATCGCGCTTATGTATATGCTTGTATTAGTGCCATACAATTTTTGTCCTGTCTTTTCAGACATGATGTGACAAATTTGAGGTGGTACAAATATTTTTTTTGAGTCGCTGGGACATTTGAGTTTGTTGGATGGGACATTTGTAGTGCCTTATGTATGAGTAGCACAACACTAGATCCCCGGTTGTTCACATATGAAAAGTCGTCTTTCGATATCCCTTGGTTTCAATTCATATAAGACCAAATTTCCTGGCTGTTGGATTATTCCCACGGCTTTAAAACCCGTCTTCATATATGTATGTAGTTGACAAGTCAACTCCCAACGATTCAGACAATTTTTAAATTATTTGATTCCTCTAATTCTTCATCCTCGAGCATAGTAATTAATTTCATATGGAATGCTTTGTCCGTTATTTCTTAAAATAGCTAACAATCTTCATGTTAGATGGAAAATATGATTGTTTAAAGTGTTGTCCGGTCCATGCTTCGACAATTCTTTCTTTGAGTTGTTCCGCGTTTTGAATTTCTGGCTTTTCCTGATCCGTAAACTGTCCTTGCCAGGATCCCCCACAGGCTCTCAATGGGGCTTATATCTGGACGCAAAGGTGCCACTGTAAAAGTTTAATTCAACGCTCTTGGAATCACGTTGTTGTTGTTCGTGTTATGTGTATAAGAGCGTTGTCTTATTGAAATAAGGCATCTTCATCCTCTGTTAGGGTTATTAAAGGAAGAAAATAGTCTTGGTACTTTTTGGCATTAAAGGGTCAATCAAGTTCAAATTTAAGTGCAAAAGTACACAAAATGCGAAAAATATGTTCTTTCTCTATCCGATACACTAAATATTCTTAGCACTCTGTCGCAGGTTTCCGAAAGTAAAACACTTCAAAGCTGAACACAGTCTCGCTTTCACGTTTTCACAATTTTCAATTACTTACGGCCATATTATTCACTTCGGATTTAAATCAAATTTAAATGAATTTTAGACCCGATCTTTAACCCGCATTTTTTAAACCCGAATATTTTAACGTATATTCATAATATTCACTCAAAAACGTTTATTAAACCCGATGGGTTAAAAATTCATAAAATGACAAATGTCAGTTGAAATTAAATTAGAAACTGAGAATTCTCTCTCTATGCTTCCACCAATGGAAATGCATACTCTCAATTTGTGAATGCCTGAGCTTCATTATGTGAACATGTGAACTTAAATGCGTGAATATGTGAACTGACAACAGAACAAAATCGTTGTCAAACAATTGTCAACGGCGATGACAGTTTCTCTACATTTTCTCTATGCTTCCACCAATGAAAATGCATACTCTCAATTTGTGAATGCGTGAACTTCATTATGTGAATGTGTGAACTTAAATGCGTGAATGTGTGAACTGACAACAGAATAGAGTCAATATTATGAAATTGAGTTTTAACCTGGGTTAAAGTATTTAAACTCATTGCCGGGGGCAGTTTAAATTTATTCGGATTTAAAATTTAATTTAAAAATTGTTCGGGTCAATGTGCGGGTGGAACGAGTGAATGTTATGGAGTTGGGGTTTATGTTCGGTTTAAATTTACTTTAACCCGGGTGTAAGTTTTAACCCGAGTTTAAGTGAGTGAATAATATGGCCGTTATACACTCTCAAAACATTATTAATCAAAAACCCCGAATTGCATGGTTCTAAGCGCAACTATTAAATGTTCGCACTTACACACACAAAATCTCCCTGTGCGTATCTGATTTTACGTGATTTGTTGTTTTGTTTTTATAGAAGGTTTTGAAAATTGCCTAGAGACGATTCTACGCATCAGAGGGCACCTGAGTATGCTTGTAATTTTCCAAGTTTCAACTTTTTCTACTTCAATTTGAATGTGATCTACACTTAATTCTTCCAAAAATAAAAACAATTTCTGTTTTCAGATTTCCAATGAAAGCTGCCCTCATCATAACACAGTGATCCACTTTTTTCGGGCCTAAAATTTGAGCATTGATCCTGAAAGTACTTACCAAAACTAAAAACTCTGCATCATTCGTTTTGCCAGATTGGCTGCCAAACGTATTTTATAGCCTCATGAATATTTTGACTCAAACCTTATTTTGAGCACTTTCTCATGGCTATATCTTGGTTAACCGTAGGAATTTTTTTTTTCTGTCCTCAGCAAATTATTGGTATTGATTAGGAAAACAAATGTGCAAAACAAGCTCACCCAAAAAAACTCCATCAAGGGCCTCAAAATCGTAAAAATGTAAATTTTTTTTACCATTCCTGCACATTTTTCTACCGTTTTTGGCCTTTAACTAGTACGTATTTACACTAACACAATCAATTGAAAAATAATCAGCCCAAGCCTTTTCTTACATTTAATTTACAAACAAAAAATACGTATTTTCTATATAAAATGAATTGAAACATAATTGTTACAATATATTTGTGGACAATGTGGCGTATACGTAATTTTTATTTATTTTTTTTTTCATTGTTCGCTTTCTCTGAAGGTTTTTCTTTCTCTGGGCATTTTTACGATTTTGAGGCCCTGGATGCAGTTTTTTTGAGTCAGTTTGTTTTGCACTTTTTTTGTCCTAATCAATATCAATAATTTGCTGAGGACAGAAAAAAAAATCCCTACGATTAACCAAGATATAGCCATGAGAAAGTGCTCAAAATAAGGTTTGAGCCAAAATATTCATGAGGCTATAAAATACGTTTGGCAGCCAATCTGGCAAAACGAATGATGCAGAGTTTCTAGTTTTGGTAAGTTCTTTCAAGATCAATGCTCAAATCTTAGCCCCGAGACAATGACCTGAAAAATGGCACACAGTATAATTCCTCCTCCTCCTAAAGGCCTGCGTGACATGATTTTCCTTTCTTGCTTGAGATCATGCCAATAGTACTAAAAGCCGGTCGGGGCCATCCAGGTTAGATTTTTTCTTATCACTGAAGATCACATAAGACCTCATTTCAGTGAATTCAATCCGTCCTTCCTTATGTCGCTGTTTGAGTGGTGATTTGCACAAGCACTTTCGATACTTCAAGTTATTTGAGGCTGTTACTCATTTTCTAATGAGGCTAGAATCGCAATCCAAATTAAAACGTTGAACCTTTTGGGGCGAAGAAGCTCCTGTTTTGGACATTTTAAGGTCGTTTTACCGTCGGCGAACATTTTTTTCCACTATTTTCAATATACTGGCTTGTAGTAGCCGAGTGCGATGTAATTCATTGGCAATTTTTCTTTGCGTCATTCCACTACATATTTTGTAAATCGAGTTTGTTTTTCAGTGTCAGTTAATTGTTTCCCACGAACTTCTAAAAAATTCGTTGCGTAAAACAAAAATAAATCTGTTTATTTTCAGTCCAGAATATCTGCACTGTTTCTAAAGAACTCTTGTAATACCAAGCTACGCTTTACAACTAAGCCTGAGATCAAACAAAGACTGGAGTTAATACTTTTTCACAGGCGAAATTTGAGTTTTTTTTTTAGAAAACTATATACAATTCCTGGTAAAAAAGCATTCAAGCCATTAAAAGGTTTTCTCGAGTTGATGTTGATTGGCAGAATTTAGTCAGAAAACTAATCATGTATAACCAAAATATATGGATATCTTTGGAAAGGTATTATCGTCGTGATATCCAGTTTAATCGCCTGGCAGCGTTTTTTTTTCAGCCATGGCTAGATATAGAGGGTAAAAAACGTTAATTTTTCAGATTTTTGTCTCGAGGGTATAACCACATGAATGATATACCAAAAAATCAGAAAAAATTTCCTGATTATAAAAATCTAGGTCCCAGACGTTTTGCTTTCAGCCTACCCGCTGCCAGACGCCCCTTTTCAAATACAGTCCTGTGTAAAAAAAAAATAATACCAGTAGGATAATTGTTCGCTTTGTTCTTATTTTTTTCAGGTGAACGTTTTGCACTTAAGTTGAAAACAGTCTTTAAATTAAATGCAGCCGAATCTGAGAGTCTACAATCTTATAACTTTTTTTTATTTTGAAAGAGAATTAAAAATATGTTAAAGTTGATAGTCAATTTTTATAAAATTATCCTACTGGTCTTAATTTTTTACACATAACTGAAAATACAAAATTTCAAAATAACCTCTAAGGGAGATTTTACTTAAAAAGACAAATATTAGATCTACATTATAGGACAGGAAGAAGTTCCAAATTTGGTAACTCCAAAGACTGATATCCTTACAGTTGGCCCGTATGTTTCCTATTCGTAAGTTACAGATGATACACACACATAACATAATATATCTTGTATACAATGAAGTATTAATTTAAAAATTAAACAATCACAGCCGGTTTATAACAAAACGAGATATTCAAAATGATGAGCAGGCACGTAGCACCAGTGTTCGACAAAGAAATTGCCGTTTCAACGATGAAAACATCCTTGATGTGCACAAATACTACAGCTATAGTGCTTGCATTGTACAGTGCCGCAAGGATAAGCAGTTGAGGCTTTGCAATTGCACAAATCACCTAATGCCAAACACTGCTGAATGGTTGCACTGTAACATGACCGGATTGGAATGTCTGAATGAGCATTACGAGGATCTATCTGTGGTTATTGCTAAGTGGTCACATGGACGTAAAGGATTAATGTGCGATTGCTTACCCTCGTGCAGTGAGGTTGACATCTCGACAGTTCAGGATAATATGGAGAAGTACAAGAATTTAAAGATAAAAGCAAATAAAAGCTGACAATAATAATTCAAACTTTCTTATAGTATCTATGGTCATCAGAATCCAATATCGAAAGTTCAGATATCTTTAATGGAACTTCCAACAGAGCGGTATAAGAGAAATGTTGTCCGTGGGAAATTAGATTTAGTCGGTGGGTATATTGAAATAGTTTCCTTTTCTTTTGCAAATTGATTGATTTTGTACATTTTTCAGTGTATATGGGCGGAACTACGGGTCTATTTGTTGGAGCAAGTCTTTTGAGCTTTGTCGAGATATTTTATTTTTTTACAATTAGATCATATAACACCATAGTAGCTGAGAGAATAGATTAAATACTATTGTAACTGTAAGCTTTGGCATATTATAAGTTTTGAAATCACGTTTCATTAAAAAAAAAAGTACTTAAATTCAGAATCAGCTGTTTATTTCTCTCTCTTTCCACAGGAAACTATGTACATATGGCCTGACATGTTAAGGTGGTGTCTTGGTATCGAAAAGAACTTTGCTAGATACCTTATGTCCCTCTTAATGTATTTGAGCTTGTTTGAGCCCTGAGATATTTTCGTATTTGTTAATTAAGGCTTAAATGATTGATATAGGATAAGGGAAGAACAATGAAGCGGAGGAAGTGAGAGATGGCGACATTAGGGGTTACTGAGGCAAGCAGAGTGGAGGGTAACGAAAAGAATATCTCGCAGTGTCAAAACACAAGAACACCACCAAGCATGATTTTAGCTTCTTGACCAAAAGGGGTCAATATGCTAGCATGCCAGCACGGATCCCGAATGCCACAAAACGGTCCTCAACAAAATGGCCACATACCACCACAAGCGCTACAGCTCGAGGTGAACCGGGGCCTGCTTCTCGCAACCATTTGTGTGTGCGTGTTATATTTTTGCACGAATGGAAGGGACCTACAGTTTTCTTCCGACTCCGAACGGCGAGTTGAGAAGCTTAATCGTGACAAATGATACTCTTTGATGCTTTTCAGGCACTCGAAAGAGGTGGTACCGTGAAAAAACTCTTTTAGGTGTTAGACCCGGCCAGAAGTTGAACCTGCCCGACTGCCCTGAATAGCTCCTTTGAATTTCACGGAGTCAAGCAAACTGATGTTGTCAAAGCGATACTTCAAATTAAGTCCAAAGGTGTTGGTGTTGATGGTATCCTATCCACCCTTCATTTGTCAAAATGATACTTCCCTTCATACTTCCGGTTGCGACTCCTGTCTTCAAAATATATATCAACAACTACCTCGTTCCCGGCTTCATGGAAATTAACAAAAATGATTCTGATATTGAAAAAGGAGGCATCAGCTAACTCCATGGCTGAGTACAGACCAGTGTACATTCGTCCTTACCTATCAAAGGTGCTGAAGAAACATATTCATAAATCAGATATCAGCTTTTGTCCAACGGAATAAGATTCTCTGCACTAATCAATCTGGTTTCAGGTTGTACAACCGCACTACTCAAGATCACTGATGATTTGCGAATAGCTTTAAACAGAATCTAATAACATTTCTCACGCTACTAGACTTCTCCAAAGCTTTCGATACAGTCAATCACGGCATATTAATTAATTAACTCAAGAAGTTATATGGTTTTCCAAGTTCCGCTGCAAAATGTATTCTTTCCTACCTCCAGGGAAGAAAGCAAGTAGTCTTCTACAATAATGCCTTTTCCGGATTCATTCAAATATTAGCAGGTGTTCCACAAGGTTCAGTTCTTGACCGTTTTCTTTTTATGCTTTTCGATAATGATCTTTCCACAGTGATTAAACATTAATTAAAACACATGAATGCAGATTATGTTCAACCAAACCTCAGCTGTTAGCCTGGGCTATCTTCTGAAGCTATACTCAAGCTTAACGATAATCTTCGCAGGATTTTGGATTGGTCTCAAGAAAACTTTTTGAAACTGAATCCCATTAAAACGTAATGCATGGTCATCAGCAGAACTAAATCAGATGTAAGCCGTTTGCCAACTATACATATGCCTTGGAAATAAATCCCTTCCCGTGCCAATCATAGCTTATGGATATGAAAGCTGCTGCTACGTCAAAACAAGTACTAAAAGCAGACTTAATGCTGCGTTCAACAATATAACTCGATATGTTCTTGCTTTAAAACGCGATAATCACGTTTCTGCATACGCCAAAAATATTCTTGGATGATCATGAGACTAGTACCTGAATTTTGCACTAATAACACACAGGATTACAACCTCCAAACAGCCTTCATATTTATTCAATAGACTAGTTTTTTTACGCAGTCTAATCGATCCCTAACTCTAGTTCTTCCGCGGTTTCATTGTTTAGAAAATTGGGACATAGCGTTGTGCTGAAGTACTCAATTGGGAAATTCGGTTCAAGTATTTCTGATTTGGCTCAATGCTCTGAGCCATAGAGACATAGCTCACATTTGGCTCAATTGGCTCAAAACTTTATTCTCTTCAAAAAAATATTAAAAAGTAATGAAAACGAAATCAGGAAATAAAAATTCACTCTATATACTATTGAGACGGATAATCACAATCGCTTGAAATATGAAGTACACTCACTTATCAGTTTTAAAGAGTCTTTAAAAGGATCAACAAGACCATGTGGGAATTTTGAACAACCTAAAATGAAATAGGAAAATGTTAGCCGTATTGTTTCTTTCCTTGGTTACTTGTTTTCGTCTTTATTTATATGCTATGTGAAGCCCCCCCCCCCTCCCACTCATTCATGTTCCGATTTTCAGTAATTTTATTAATTTGGCTCAACCTGGTGTGAAAATGGCTCAACTCCGACATTTATCCGGAACAATGCTGGACATAGGTTGGTTTCAGTTAGGGCAAAAATATCATATGGAAGTGATTGCGAATTCTTGTACACCATCGAGGTTTTGGTGTGAAGTCCTCTGACATTCTGAGAGTACAGCGATAGAACCTGTGAGATAATTCCGACAGAGTGAGATGAAGCGACTGGATAGGAGTTGGGGACAAAAATAATTATTAAAGTTGGTGCGAGTTCTTTGAAGATGTGAGAGTCGTTTGGAGCCAATATACGAAGCTAAAGTTGAAAGGTCGTAAGCCACGGTGGAGGGGGAAATCTTAAAATTATCATGAAAATGGGGGGGAGGGGGGTGTTAGGATAGGGTGCAGATGTACTGAGGGAGGTTGACGAAGAGGACGGAGAAGGATTGAGAGTATGGGAGTGAATAAAATTCGGGTAATTGACGGTGGGGGGAGTTTTATTAGAAGCTGAGCTATAGCTTAGCGGATGACAGTTGGGGGGGTGCCTGATGTAGGGATAAGGCTTGTTGAGAGCGGGGTATTAGATAATAATTTAAACGAATTATTTTTTGGTGCAATTTCGGAAGGGGTAGGTGCGGTGATAGGAAAGGGGGGTTGGTCGGTGGAATTGCGGCTAGAAAAAAGGAAAAGTTCCCTTTTTAAAGCTCCAATTAGGGTCGAATTTGGACAAAGAATTGGGAAACTTAGAGTTAGTCTTAGAGTAAGCTTTATTATTATATTTTTCCTTTGAGCTAGAGTTGGGTAAGTTAGGTTTAGGACTAGGGTTATTATTATCATTAAAGCTTAATTAAGATCTAGGTTTTTTATACCATGTGGTCATATGAATTCTGCCGAGATGGAGGACGTTGTTGTTGCATTGGAAGAGCCAATCGTATTTAATGGGGATGAAGACCATAAATGCATATAAACCATATATGCATATAAATGGACAAAAATCATCAGAAGATTTATCCCCACATACGATTTTCATAAAACTTCACAGTTTAGTTGCAAATTGATGATAGTCAATCAATTATTTGTAATAGACAATGGCAATTCCATCTACTCAAATTTTTTTGATAATTATCAATTCAATTCAATTTCAATTCAATTCAAAGATTCATTTATTACAATTTATCAATACATTTACAATAGTTTTTATGAATTATAAAGCATTGGCTTAGCCGTCAGCTCGACTGGTAACTTCAAAGTATTTAATATAATTGAACTAGTATATACAGTATAAATAGTAAACTAAATGATTTTATGTATATTTGTTTTATGTACATAGGTTATAAGCTATGAAAATTCCGACATTAGAAGCATTCTGTAGCGGTAACTAACTCTGACAGAAATGACAAGTTTCGCCCAATCAGATCCATTTAAAATTGCAATTGTTTCCCGTATTGAAAGGGTTGGTTTACCAAGGTATGCTCTTCTTTGCTGCTTACAAATTGGATATACGCTTAAAAAATGAAAACAATCTTCCTTAGCCCCCAAGTTACACAAATTGCAAAATTGGTCAAAGTTTCCGTTATATGGGTTCCCGTTTATATAGAGGAGCTCGCATCTTGATTTAAAAATAAGTGAGATATCTTTATAGCTGAGGGAATCTTGGAAGTAGTTCTTGACACCCAAGTTATAATCAAGCTGGCTATAAAGTATTCTGCTTTCCGATTGGCAGGCATTTTCCATCATCTGATTTCGAAAAGAGTCTTTAGAATTTCACTTTCAACAGACTAATGTTGTTGGGGTTCATCTGAACATCTTCTCCACAGGGAGCAGCTTAGTTTTCCCATGTCCTCAACCACCAGTCCTTATTCCGAATTTCATAAAGCATCATTATTTTATATAGACGAGTTTCCTGGAGACCGAATACTTTAATCAAATAGTCAGCTTGTAACTTAAGCGTTGAAGTGAAAAGCTTTGGTAAGCCTGTTTCCAAATAAATTGAGTAATTTGGTGCATTTAAGGGAATATTGAATATTTTCTTTATGAAATTTCCTTGAAACTTTTTAATTTCCTCGTATTCTTGCATTCCCCATATTTGTGCAGCATAACAAAGCGAAGATTTCACGACTGCGTTGAAAATTTTATATTTCGTTGAAAGATTTATGTGATCGTTAGAGAAAATCTTCTTCCAAGTAAGATTAATCAGACTTTGTGAAGTTGCAGCTTTTTCTGCAAGGTGTTTGCTAAAATCCAGAGTTGTATTGAGCAAAACTCCCAAATATTTGTATTCTTTCGATACATCTAATCGACATCCATTAAACATCTAGTTATGTATTCCTAGCTTCACCCCGAGTGGAACGCGAGAAAACCATGGCTTTCGATTGCAGTAGTCCATAAGCCGATTGATCATCAATTGTAGGGTTTCTGCTGATTGGAATAATAAGGGAAAGTCATTGGCATAAAGTAACACATTAATTATGATACCTGCAAGCTGCAATTCGGACACCGCCTGGAATGTGCGTAGCTATATTATTTATAAAGAGAGCAAATAGAAGAGCACTGAGAAAACATCCCTGTTTTACTCCAGTAAATGATTTAAATGGTTTTGAATATGTTTTGTCATCCCAAACTGCTGCTTCAGTATCTGTGTACAAACATCGGATTATTTGAATGAATTTTGTTGATTCTCCAAGTTGGGAAAGTTTATAAAATGAAGCGTTTCGATTCAGCAAATCAAATGCAGCTATAAAATCAACGAACAACGTGTATAGTCTTTTATTTCTGGCTTGAAATGTTTTTACTATTGATGTTAAAGTAAATATGTGGTCAACAGTCGAATAGTTCTTTCTGAAGCCTGCTTGAAGCTCCGTAAGAATGTTGTTAATATCACTCGCAATAAGGGTGATTGATAAGAATTTCGCTGCGCTTTCTTTTTTTTAAATTCATTTATTGATAATTAATTGCATTTTATACAATTTAATCTTATTATACTCGCATACTACACACAGTCTCTTCCTTATCAAACAACACTATGTATCAGTATCACGTTGATTAATCTATACTAGCAGTTCATCACATAGATAAGTGGAAAATACCGAAGCAAGAGAATGATTTAAATCTTGGAAATTGCCTTTGTTGTATCTCAGTTAATTAGTATAGTTGTGTAATTATTTTATTAAAAGGGCCCGACGATTGATTTTAACTGACATCTGTGTCAATGCACTTTTTGACGTGTGATACGAATGTAAGAGTATATTGTCCTAATGTCAAATAAAGCTGAGAACATCAAGAAAATTAATCTTTCAAAATTCTTTGGGTATGACATGTGAGTGAATTTCGATGACACATTCGCCTGCTTGTAATTGGTGCACCGTAATACTATCATAGTATTGCACTGCATGTTTTCTGTATGATTTCTTTCATATTTCCAAATTCTATTATCATCTTGTCGAGTCTAGGAAGGCAATATAATTTCATGAGACGCACATTGGCATTGGCCTAAGATTTGGGATCGTAAACGCTTTTTACAACAAAATTAAGTCTAAAAACAAATAAATAATAAATTATCAAAAATACTGTGTTGAAAAACTAAAGCCATAATTTAATTTAAGTACACCTTTTACCTTTAAAAGAAGGCAGCATTTAAATACAGTAGAACCTTGACTATCCGAACTAATTAATAGCAACTGAGCACAACTTATAAATAGTTCTTAAATACATTTTGTTTTAATTATAAATCATGTTTTGTTCTGAATGGCAACTTAATATGAATTTTTCAAAATCTGAAACTATACGTTTCTGTATCGCAATAAGACGTGGAAATTCAGATTTTAGACATAACTGGAAAAACCTCTAAATAATGAGTTCAAATGGTCTTCGAACGGAGTCAAAGACCGTTGTGAAACATTTAGAAATTTATTTGGACAAATTTTTGTACTATAATGAACACATGAATATACAGTTCCAAAAGGCTAGAGCGGCATTTATATCTCTTTAGAAGCTTTTCTACTCCAACTATATGATACTCTATGTGAAGTTAATTTGCTACCAAGCATTTATTCCTCCAATTCTGGCATTAGTCCTTCATACGTGGAAAAAATAAGATTTTTTGAAAGAAAATGCCTGAAACCTTGCACGCAGATATATAGTAACGAATATTCCGACATTCGGCATTACATTTCAAATAAAAAGCTTTTGGAAGCTACTGGGCCTTGTGAGGAATAATTTTGCCCGGTCGGCGGATATTGTGGAGAATGAACTAATTTCAGGCTTGTTCTAACACTGAGTATTTCAGAAATACATTGGATACATACACCCTGAAGCATTATTGTTGCTGGATGCTCATGGCTATCTATCAGACTTAACGAACATACCGATAAATATACCATTGTTGCCAAACGGGCAACTAATAAAATAATTGAATATGTACCAACAAGCTTGGAGGATGGCGATACTATCCTAATACGGCATGAGCATACCTGAAAAAGATAAAAATAATTTCGAAAGACTTAATCGGGATAAATATTGGTATGACGTTGTAAATCCAATATGGCGGACGCTTTTTTAACTTTTCAATTTCTGTGAGGGCGAAATCTGGGAATCGATTTTACACCCACTTTCATATATCCGATAATGCTGAAATTTTGATGATCTTATATGTAATATGGCACACACCCCAAGATGGTGGATTACCGTTATCTTCACGACCTCCTTAATATGGGTATCAAATGAAAGGATTTGACAAGTAGAATACGATTAGCTAAGTGACGTGATTCTAAATTCAATATTGTGGATACCATAAGATGGTGGATTACGTTTTCCTTCACAACCCCCATAACAATGGTATCAAATGGAAGGGTTTGACGAGTAGAATCTCAAACATTCTGAGTAAACTTTCTCATATTAAACCCACCCAAGCCAATATATGGTGCATACGTACCGACGTAAATATATAACAAATTTCAGATGAAAAGTAGAAAATAAATATGTATATAGAAATAAAAACAATTTTGAAAAACAAGCTAAAGAGTCGTATACACATATTTGTTCATTAGATGGCAAACTGACTGTTTGAAATATATTTATTATATTTATTTATTATTTCACTCAATTTTAACATTTTCATGTTTAGATAAACAGCGCACATAGGGGTATTGGCATCGAAAAACCGCTCATAAATCAAAATTTCAAAATGCAGAGTTGAGAAGTAATTTTTTTCCTAGCTGTAGTTAAATATCCATGGCATAATGCACCGTTAATTTTTTTTCATTTTCATGCACACACTTCGCCACAACATCAGTTGAAAGTCATCGATCGTAAACTTGAATTGTGAATCTGTTGATTTGTGCGAACAATCGCACTGTTAAATAATTAAATTTTTTGTTTTATTTTTATATTACGCACCAAATTTTTTGTTATGGAGGAATCAGCGGCAGGTGTGTACTTTATTTAGAAGCTATTCGTACGTTTATTGGAGCTTTAAATTAATAGATATTTGATTTATTTGAAATGTATGCAAATGGGCATTTTTTTTCTTTTAATGGACCTTTTGTTATATAATTCGCTGTTATTCGGTAACTTGGTTGATATCAGCTTATAAGACAAGATGTCAAGAAGCAACAACGAAAAAAAAATGCTGCCCATAACTGCCCCCTAGATTTTTTCGTCCCTGATGTGTGCCTAGTTTAATAAAAAAAAATCAAAACTTTTAATCATAAAATAAATTATTTTGCTTGAAGGATCGGTTGGGTTGTGCATTATATCTAAAGGACAGTTATATGATGTAATGAATGAGTATGAAAAAAATTATTTCGAAGCTAAACTGGATGTTTTTCAGAGCTTTTTCCTCAATAAAGCCTCTTGCACGGGAGAAAAACTTAGAGATTTTAAGCATACAATTAGATTATACCTTAATTTGACTGAAATAAGCTTAATATCTCTTTTAAAGTTGTTTCAGGCAAGTATCACTCAATTAGCACAAAAAAAAAATTTTGAGTGGTTTTTCAATGCAAATACCCCAATGTGCAGCGGCACGAAATGTAAACTGTTGCTAGATAGAATTTCAATACATTCCCGGATGTGCTAAAATAAACCCGGAAGCAGTAAAATACAAATAGGGAAATCCCTAAAAAGCAATTAGTGGAAATACACATGAAATAACCAGTTGTGGCTTTATTTGATGCGCGGAGTATGCATAGTAAGCAGATGTATTTTAGAGATTTATTTGACAGTACATATGTATAACCGATGTTCTACTGTATAACAATACACAAAGTATTATCTCCAACTCCTGTAGCTACCACCGCTTCAACGGATTAGCCCACACGTACAAACAACTAAAAGGCAATTAATTAAAAGTTATTAAACAACAGCAATGCACACTCCACCCACACAGATCTACCCATATCCGAATCACTCTAATGATATGCCTCTAGCCACTGTCTCTCTGTTACGCCGTCAATCAAACAAGAAGCTGTAAAACTGTAGACCCTTATCACTGTTTAAATGAGCGTACTGTAAATATGTGCCTTTGGATTTGGGAGTGATTATGAAGTGTCGACTTCTCAATTTGTGTCTTTTTAAAGTGAGACACTCAAAAGTAATGCACGAGTGTTTAAGTTCCGGCGGTCGTCGGGTGAAACATGAACTACAAAACAGCATTCATTCAAATGTGATAGCATACCGTTATTATTACAAAAAGTACAAATCCTACGATTACATTAAGTTCCAAATAAAATGAGTGTAAATACAGTGAAGTACCAGTATTATGCAGCTATTTGCGGTTAGTATAGTGAGAGTGAGATGATAATTAATGCATGTGTACATATGTAGTTATTAATTTTATATAGAAGAAGTGCATACGTTAGACTTAAGCTTATATAAGCTTATGAGTGAGTGTAGATGGATGGGTAGGGGACAGGGAAACAGAATGAGTCCCTTTAAAGATTTTAAATAGGTTTTGATTACGAAAACTTAGTCGTGCCTCAAGTTATTGCTGCAATAATACTTGTGTACAAACTTTAAAGTTAGGGATATAGATGGGAACTATCGATGAATTCGCCTATCGATAGTTAGTGACCGAATGATTATAACTATCGAATAGTTTTATTCATTAATTTATTAATTTATTTTAATTGCAACTAGCAAAAGGCACCTTATAGATATTATTATAGCAGTTATTTAACACTGTGCTCGTTCAAATTTCATATAACTTACATAATTTATGTGTATAAAAACGTTTGGTAAAAATTAAGTACTAAGTTACCATACCAACCTTAACTGCGTTTGCTCTTTTGAATAGCTAATTTGTAGAGTTAACCAAGTCGATGCAAGGTAAAGTTGAACAATGGAAGTTTGAAAAAATATTGATGTAAACTTAAGTTGCCTGATATATATTTTTTATTGAATTTTGGTGTTATTGACTTAGTTTTCTGGCCGTTTAACACACACTACTATTATGA
This sequence comes from Brachyopa scutellaris, assembly GCA_949775065.1. Taxonomy (NCBI): domain Eukaryota; kingdom Metazoa; phylum Arthropoda; class Insecta; order Diptera; family Syrphidae; genus Brachyopa; species Brachyopa scutellaris. The sequence goes on from OX459112.1 coordinate 161,156,278, forward strand.
AATCACCACAAGAAATAAAAACATGAATAACCGTATTTAAAGGTTAAACAACTTGCAAATTAATAACTTCCAAATTTTTTCTTGATTTAAAAAAAATAAACAAAAAAAACAGAAATCATTCCAATAACAATTGGACAATCGAACGAAAATAAGGGCACCGTAGCGCAAGTGGTTAGTGCGTCGGTCTACTGAGCCAGCGGTCTTGGGTTCGAATCCCGCCGCAAACACCTAAAAGTTTTTCACAGTGCCCACCTCTTTCGAATGTCTGACAAGCATCAAAGAGTATCATTTGTCACGATTGAGCTTCTCAACTCGCCGTTCGGAGTCGGCAAAAAACTGTAGGTCCCTTCCATTCGTGCAAAAATATAACACGCACACACAAATGGTTGCGAGAAGCAGGCCCCAGTTCACCTCGAGCTGTAGCGCCAACTAAGTACGTAAGAACGAAAATAGTAACAACTGAATTCATTCATTCATATGAAATCAGTCGAATACTCGTAGACTATCGACTGAAAATAGTAACTTTATTTATTTAAATGAAAACGTTCGTATGAACTATCGAATGAAAATATGTAGCATCAACTAAATACGTTCATATGAAATTCGGACATTCAAAAATCGTACAATGAACGAATGAATAGATTTTTAGTAGGTTAGGTTAGGTTAGGTTAGGTTTGAAAGGGGTTGTGAAGCTGAGCCATCACAAAAAACACTAGGCACCATAATGGGCCCATCGCGATCCCCTGGGACCATCGTATGATGGTAACTAAACCGAAACACTTCCATCAACACATTTAATTTCCCTACAGAATTTTAGAATTCTATTGTGGCCAGTTTGGCCAGCCTCCTCCAGTGTATTAATGTATTAAAGAAGTAATGCCCTAAAAATTTCTTACGAAAGCGGGCTGTATTAAAGAAGTAATGCCCTAAAAATTTCTTACGAAAGCGGGCTATAGCCTGACAATCACAGAGGACATGTTCGATATCCTCCGATACTCCTATGTCGTTGCAGTATCTGCATTCGTCCGTGTTTGAAAGTCCCATTCTTTTGGCATGTTTCCTTAAGAGATAGTGCCCGGAGAGTATTCCTATTAGAGTTTTCAGCTTTTCTCTATTCAGTCCAAGGATTACCTTGGTTCCTTAACGGTCTATGGCTGGCCAGAGAGCCTTGGATACCCTATGCCCCTTTATTTTTGACCATCTTTGGTCCGCCAAACTTATGATCGTGTTGTTCAGTTTTGCCCTAATGCCGCATGATGGCGGTGCTATGTTCATAACCGTCTCCGCAAGTTCATTTCCGTCTACGCCGGTGTATCCAGGCACCCAGCAGAGCTTTACCCTGTTGTGTCTGCTTAGTGATCTGAGCACAGAGCGACATCCCTCTACGGTTGCCGATTTAACGGTACACGATTCTAGTGCTCTGAGAGCGGCCTGACTGTCGATGTAGATAAGGATAATCTTATCCATTATCAGCTTCGTCATCAACAGCTCCGCCGCTCTCTTCACAGCCAGGACCTCAGCCTGAAATACACTACAGTCATCCGGAAGTCTAAGACACACATTTAGCTCCGGTTCTCTTGAGAAGATACCAGAGCCTGTGCCGTTGTCGGTTTTCGACCCATCCGTATAAACCGTAATGTGTGCTTGCCGTGTAGGTGATATGTTCCCCCAAACTTCTCTCTCCGGGTACAGCGTTTCATACGGTGTAGCGAAGTCCAGAACTGGGAGGATGTCATCCGTTCTGTCGAGATTGCTAATTTTAAGTTCTCTGAGAATAGCGCTATGACCATAGCTTCTATCTCTGAAGTAGCCTAAGTTAGTGAGTCTACTCGCACTTCTATTTACCAGGTGCATTGTGTGCAGATCGAGTGGCATGAGATGCAGAAAAGTATCCAGTGCCGCCGTGGGTGTTGTGCGCAAGGCTCCTGTTTTGGCAACACCAGCTGTTCTCTGAACCGCTGCTAATCTTCCTAAAACGTTTCTTTTGAGAGCTGCTTTCCACCAGACAAGTGCCCCGTACGTATCGGTATCGGAGTATCGGTCTGACGATCATCGCGTAAAGCCAGTGCATTATTGTCGGCTTGAGCTCCCAAGTTCTACCTGCTGTTCTTTTACAGATAAAGAGCGCATTATACTCCTTTCTGATTCTATCCTTTGAGTTTAAGTTCCAGTTGAGCTTTCTATCTAGAATAATACCAAGATACTTCGCATGATCTGCTAGGCAGAGTTCAGAACCGTCCAGCTTAGGGAGCTGGAACGTTGGTTTCTTGTACTCTGGTAAAAAGAACTAGTTACGTTTTGGTGGGGTTGACGTTAATGGGAGCGATACGATTGACCGCAAAACAAAATCACTACTAACAAATTTAACCCCGCATCTGAAAATATCCCAAACATCTCCCTGTTATTTTATTTCTATGGCCACCGTTACATACAATAAAGATAACACATCACTTTCCTGTTAAGAACAATAAAAAGTTTTAAATAAATCAAATGCTAAAATCTTTAACAAATAAACGAAGCGAAATAAAAAAGTAAATAAAAGAAAGGCGTTAACAAGTTCAACGAAAAAAAAAAAACATTATCTAATTTTATCCTCATTTGACCTTGGGCTTTAAGTGTTAGTTAAATCCAGTTAAATATGAAGCCTTGTTAAAGATTTATACATGTGGCAACTATAAACAAATACGCAACAAGTTTTCACATGAGAAAACTGTTTTTTTTTTTATCACTTCACGAATTAATTTCCATGTTTTTATCATTTTAACTTTATCATTAACTGGATCATGTAAATATATAGTTGGCCCGGCGACAGACGTTGTTCTGCCCTTTCTGGTATGTTGCGCGTTAAAGTTGATTTTAATTACATTTAGTGCCTCAGTTAAGATAAAGAAAATATTGATGAATTACTAGAGTAGAAGAATGAACACAAACACGCTTCTGATTTCACTATATAAGTTTATACAAAATATATTAACAAGCTAATAAAGTTTGGCCCTCTGCAATATACATATACTTCATATTCAAGTTTGAACCCAATCGGCTGAGTAGTTTCGGAATTTATCGAAAGCACACAAAACAACAGTGTACGAGTATGTATACTACTTACTTAACGGGCTCCCGATCCGTGAAGAGTCTCTGACTGAAACACGGCAGCCTTCAACTCTCTTCGATCCCAGACACGCTGCTTCCAGTTGTCTAGATCAAGCGCACTGGCATCCGCGGTAGCTTGGTCTTTAACCCGGAGGTTCGGTCTTCCTTATCGTCTCGAACCTGGGGGCTGTGATTCGAATATTCTCTTTGATGGAGAAATGTTGTCAATTCGCTCGAAGTGGCCTAGCCAGTGTAGTCGACGTGTTTTGGCTTTTATGACTACATCCACATCTTGGTACAGCTCATAGAGCTCGCGGTTGTATTTTCGTATCTTGTATCATTCGCCCTCCTTGCATACGGGACTGAATATCCGACGAACAATTTTTCTCTCGAAAGTGTTCAAAATCTGCTCTGCTTTCCTACTTAGCGTCCAATACTCGGCTCCATACAACAGGACTGGCAGAATCAATATTTTGTGGAGCATGTATTTCGTCTTCGCAGTTAGGAGTTTTGAACCAATTTGTTTTGCCAAACCGAAGTAGCAGCGGTTTCCTAGGGTAAGTCTTCGTCGAATCTCCACTAAAGTGTCATTCGTGGAGTTGATGTTTACTCCAAGGTAGGTAAACTCCTGAACCACTTCGAAGTTACTGTTGCCAAAAGTGACGTTTTATCCAAGGCGGTGGGCAGATGTTTCTTTGTTTGTTGACAACATGTACTTGGTTTTGTCCTCATTCACTTCAAGGTTAACTTATTTCGCTGTTCTGCAATTGCCGTAAAAGCCTCTAAGACAGCGCGCTGGGAGCGACGGAGTATGTATGAAGTACCGAATAATCAAATTATGAATATGTGTCATTTTGGTCAGTAGATATAGAATTTGTTAATAACTTTACTCCAACTTTTCTCTGTTGGCACCAAACCAACCAAATTTACATATGTATATTGTGAATATGGTTCAAAAAGTCTCTTTGCTGATGTTTAAGTAGGCCTCTTCCGTCATTCTCAGTAAAGCATTGTGGTCTTTTGCAACAAAATCACATAATTTTTAAATCATTTCACGTATCCGAACTTGAATATGCCTTCCTGCGTGTTTTTCATCCCACAGCGCCTCTCTACTACCCAGAAAATGTTTATGCCACTCGAAAATAACTGTTCTACTCAAAGAATTATCACGGTACACTTGCTGTATCAATCGGAATGTTTCTGATGCAGTTTTTCTAAGTTTTGGGTTAATTGTAGAAGTTGTTAATAACTTAACTCCAACGCCACCTATCTGGTCCAGATTTTGTTATTTTCTCTTTTGGCACTAAGCCAATATATTTTGTGAATATAAATCATGTTGTTCAATTAATATAGAATGTGTTATTAACTTGACTCCAGCGCCACCTATTGGTTCCGGAACTATCCTATCTTTCAAGCTGGTTTCAGCTATACATATTCACAAATTTTCATCGAAATCGGTTGAGCGGTCTCGGAAATTAGCGTGTACGAACACAGTGACACTTGATTTTTATATACAGTACGACCTCAATAAAAGCAGCCCTCGATACGCGCAACCCCTCGCTAAAAGCAACACTTAAAATTTTACCATTATTGAAACAATAATTGCAACTCTTCAATAAAAAGTGACTCGATGAACGCAACTTTTGTTTTATAAATTCTGACATTTTCCCCTATTTGTTATGTCTGGGCAGTTATTTTTATTTTACAAGCTGCATTGCAATTCTCCAGCCAATGGATCAAAATGTAATCGACTTGAGTAAACTCCACTACAGAAAAAGATTCTATTGGCACATTTGGTCGGGAACGAGGTTTCAGATTTGGAAAGCAAATTTAAGGCATTTATTTCAAGGAATGCCACTGGCCTCTGCATAGGTCAAGGTGGAGTCTAGGGCAATATGAAAATGCTGGAACCATTTGATGTATCGACACACTGATTAGGACAAAAATGAAATAATTGCATGATTTGCTTCAAGAGATATCCTCAAACTGACTGTGCCTAGGACATAAACAATAGCTAGCCGAAAATGAAACCGATCTCGGGCCGAATCGCAGCAATCTGGAAGGCGAAGAAATCGAAAGTGATGGCGAAATGCAGTTGAAGAACCCCACCGGCTGTAATTCAATTCTTCAACATAAACCTTCAATGGGCTGAAGAAAATTCAGTTTCACTGGATAACATTTAAGCTCTGCAAAATTGAGGACGGTCAGCCGTGGCATCCAAAAAGACTCAATCAAAAATTTGAGATTTGAAATTAAAAACTAAACAATCTCAATGAAAGCAACTGCACAAATTTCTATTAGTTGCTTTTATTGAGGTCGTACTGTTTTATGACAAATTTTTGTTTTCAATTAGTTTAAAATCAGACCTGGCATTTGGTTAGGTTAGGTAAGCTTGGGAGGGGTGTGAGACTTTTTTATCCTGCCCCAAGGCTGACCGAAAAGATCTATTGAATTGTAGTATTCTAATTAGTTCAAGAGGCAAACCATCTTTCTGATAAAGGCAGTATGTCCTTGATAGACGAATTTTTAAATCGTGTCTGAAGAATTATTTTATAGGGTATAGTCGATCGGGGCAAGAGTGCGAAATTTGCAACGGGTAACAAACAAAAGAGCCTATTATTTGGTAGCTCTATATTTTAGGAACACATTTATACAAAAATATTTTACGTTTTTTTTAATGTTTCATGTGTTTTGATCAAAAAACAAAAGGAAGTCAAGTTGCGCACCCTTGCCCCGAAGTCAGGGTAAGAGTGCGCAGAGGTATGGGTAAGAGTTCGCAGCCATTTTAAGTCACCGTTTTCGTACTTTAAAAGGTTTGAAACTGTGCTTTCAGCTCCCTAGCCTCGCTGATTTGCTTTTGGGTTATCAATTTCCTTTCCGTTTTTCTTTAGTAGATACGAGGCATTTTTCAGAACAAACAAAAACATAAATATAGATCTACAACCTACCACCTACGACTATGATGCGCTTGTTACATCTTACGACAGAATGTAATAGCCCAAAAATTGTTATTATCCTAATTTCAGTCTAATCAGCATATAAAAAGTTAAATACTGGGTAAGAAAGCACTGCGCACTCTTTCCCTAGACGCTACGTTTTTTTCATTGTATTGAAAATCTATGAAGGAATAATATTCTCCACTAAAATTGTATTCTAAATCAAACACGCATGTACACTGTTTATGCCTGCATACTACTTATGGGGTATCGAGTTGCCACGCTTTCCTGACACACTTTTAAAAATTGACTTTTTTTAAACAAAATACGGCTTTTCTTTTCTTGTTGTATTTCTTTGTACTGTGAATTGGAATATTTTCGTAGATGGTGTTCTTCATTGGCGGTTAGTGAAGCACACATTTTCTCATTTAGCGATTTCTGCTAATTCTTTCACAAATGGAGAAAATGGCACTGCGTACTCTTACCCGCTGCGCACTCTTAGCCCAAACGACTCTACGCTGTCTGACTCTGAAAAGTGTCAGGCATTCACAAAGGATGTGCTCGGCCGTCTTGACCTCCTCTTAACAGAGTCGACATTTGGTCTCACTAGGTAAGCATGTCTTGTTTAGGTGGTACCATAACTGAAAATTGCCGGCGAGGAGGCTTGTCCATCTTACTGCAGTTGAGAAGTTCCCTGTGATGGGTATGAGGCTTAATTAATAGTTCGGCTTGTCTGAGCCCTGAGTCAATTCTCCAATGACAGAGTCCATTCGCTAGTCATATGACCCATAGCACAGTGTCCTATGTTTATTCCGGTAATAAGACGTATAGACTATCTGTCTGTCTACGTGTATCATCGAATTTGTGCTTTCAAGATCTAGTTTCGGCCATTCATTGGAAGTCACTTATAGCGAGCTATAGAGATCGCTATCTTTTATGGATATACTTTTCCACTGCAAATAATTCTACCTGCAAGCTACTGCATGTATCTGCATGAGAATGAGCTGTCAAATTGAAGAATACCAGCATTTCATCCAAACACTAAAAAAGGAAACATTCAGTGGATAGATGATTGATTAAAAAACAATCTGAACCATGAGTCCCAACTATATTAGCGAAAATTAAATTTTCGGTATCGGGGATTCGGTGGCGTATGTGGAACATTTTTTTCCCGAAAGTAAATAAAGCTAGGGCTTTGCATCTTGTGTCTGTGAAAATCCTTAGAGCTGGAGCAGCAAAGTAGAGTTCTTAGCATTGAATATGGCTTAACAGTATTCAAAGAAAACTAAAACAAAAATGTATGTAAATAGCATGCCTTGTGACCTTAAAATATTTTTTTTTATATTATTTATCAACAGTAAATATAGTATCTGTGTCCTATGGTGCCTTTTGTGGATGGCCATCGGCTAGTTTCCTAATTCTTCAATCAGAGCATGAGACTCCTTTTAAGGATGGACCGATGACAAATGATCAAGCATCCTGGGTGGGTGCAATCCTTTGTATTGGCGGTTTCTTGGGAAGTATATTTTTCTCCTGGCTTGCGGAAAAAATTGGAAGAAAATCTGCCCTTTTAACGGTGGCATTTCCTGCATTGGTAAGTGCTGTCTTTTTTATATGTTTAAGTTTTTTGTTAATTAGAAGATATTACATATTCCAGTTAAGTTGGCTGATCATACCATTTGCAACGAATTTCAACTATCTGTTGTTGTCTCGATTTGTTGGAGGAGCCGCAGGCGGTGGAATATTTTCATTAGTTCCAATTTACGTTACTGAAATCACAGAAGACTGGTAAAGATTTTCTTTCTATTCCTTTAAGGTTACTAAATGATTTCTAAATGCCATCAATCTATAGCGTTCGTGGAACAATGGGTTCCTATTTAGTTCTGTCATGCAATATCGGAATACTATTGGCGTTTGTGCTGGGAAATTATTTACCCTATATGGTTGTTCCACTCGTTTTAGGTATACTGCCATTATTGTTTTTGTTAGGCTTGGCCTTTTTACCAGAAACACCTCAACATTTACTCAAGACTAACAAAATAAAGGTGAGTAGTTAATTGTTTGAAGTTTGTTATATGCATTTTCTTAATTTTATCTTTAAGGAAGCTGAAAAATCCTTAAGATACTTCCGTAACTATCGGCGGATATCACAAGAACCACCTGTGAAATTTAAAAGTGAATTGGAAAAGCTAAAGAGCGAATTTATAATTGCCGAAAAAGACGGTGAACAAAACGATAACAGCCCGTTGTCATGGAGTGATTTTAGTAAGTATTTTTTCCCCAAATTCTTTGACTAACTATGAGCACACGTATTTACATATGTGGCATGACGCATGAATGATACTTGATCTTGTTTCTTTCTTAACTTTCCAAAGTTCCTGTTTATTTATGTAGCTAACGAAATTGCTGGCAAATTCCGGGAAGCAAATCAAGTTGGGAGCACTTAATGATGTATTGACAACAACAATTATTAGACATTTTAGTTTTGTTCAATACTAACACATTTATAGGATTCCGTACCCATATGGTAATACGAAATCATTATATGTTCGCTGTAACTCTAAAATGTCTGTTACGATAAAAACATCAGGAAGTGTTCTAGCTAGGAACTTGAAATTTGGCACACTTATACTTTATGGTGGTCCACATATTATTGTTCAAAAATATTGTGAAACAACTACACAGGGTGGCAAAATATAAACTCGAAAGAAAACAAGAAATTCGGTAAAATATATCATGTATTTTTAATCTTTGTTTTTGTAACTTGCGCGTGCAAAAGGGATTGTTAGCACCCTTATAATGTAGAATACAGCATGGGCATTAAGGAAATGGGGAATGAGAAAAGAGGAAAAACCGATGCACATTGGTCTTAAACGTCTGCAAACTATAATGGTCAGGAAAAACAGAGTGCGGTTGGGCATTCTACATTCGTGTTGTGCGGCGAAGGAAAGGAATCTTTATATTTCACAATACGGCCGAAAACAGGCCGTTGTTGACTTTTTGACTCTGTATTATAGGCCCCATATCATCTGGGCCTATAACACAGAACAACAAGTCAACAAGTCAACAAGTACTTGTTTAACTATACTTGTTCAACAAGGGAACATCATTCCTGTAACACAGCAAAAATCGTAACAATTGTTGGAAATAAAAATTTCCCTCGACTTGTTGAAATAATTCAATTATTTCAACAAGTGAATCTTACGCGATGAGCTGGAGAATTAGCGAATATTGTTATCTTAAATAAGAGAAAACAAACATATTTTGTTTAGTGCTTTCTGTAGTTAACAAAAAATAATCAAAGCGATAAATGGCGAGAGATATTTACATATATTAGCACAGTTTAAAAATGTAGTTTCTTAAGGAAAAGACTGGACGTACATTAGGGATAAGTTTTGGCAAATTGTAGAAAATATGCCATAGTAAGTATTGATATTTGGAAAAATATCTACATATAGTTTTGGATATGGAAATCCGGATAGTTGGGAAAAATGCTTTAATGAATTGTATCCTTTTATAATCTTGGGAAACCGCAGATAGTATTTTAGGACTTTTAATTAAAGGCCTGGATGACATGATTTTACTTCACTTTGATTCTAATAATCCGAAACCTTTACGGTAAGCAAAAAGAAGCTCTCGATAGTATAAAAAGCTCATGGCACGATATACCAGGACAGTACTTTACACACATAGAACAGGACTAAACCACAGCTCTAAGTTCCTGCCGCACAGCACAATGTAAAACTCTGCTGGGCTTCTGGCGACAAAATTGTCATTGAATCACATTAACTACTAAGTAATAACTACTATTGTATTAGGTATTTACTTGTATTATCACATCGTTATAACATTTACATTCATACTTATGTCAGATTGCTGCTGTGTGCAAAGCAATGATTTCTGAGATTAACGTTAAGCTTTGCCAGGACTTCCTCTCCCACTTCGCTCGTAACGAACATAATTTTAATTGTTAATACAATATGCATTTTAAAATATATTGGAGATAGAAACAAGAACGTTCTTAGAAGGTAATAATAGACAGGAAAGCGTAAACTCTTGCGTTACAACAAAAAATCCAGAGCCATGCTAATATAAAAACAGAACTTCCGATACCCTGCTCAAGAATAGGGGCTCTTAATCAGTCTTAGTGGATATAATTACCGGGCACATACCCCATTTCTTTTGTCACTTCCAAGCACTGTACATCACTCCTAATATTCTGCGGAAGCATTTCCTTCAAGATTTAGAGAAAATCTTGTCCATATCCATATATGTACTGCTTACAATTTACAACGAAAACTGATTCATTATTTGAAGATGCATCAATGTTGATCAAAACGAAATCGTTCGCACCGCAAACGACATTTCATCTTTCTAAGAAAAGCCTTATATAGTAAGATGTACATTTTAAGGCCAACACACTGGTTTCTGAAATTCGACTTCATTTATTGCTGACTTTTTCTGACTTTTTACTAACATAATGAACGTCATTTATAACATGGTAGTATGGTACTGAGTTCCTGACCCAAACCAATGCAAGACTATCAATATTTTCTCGCTTTGCCGTTTGCTTTGCTTTTATTGGCTGGCAAACGTTATTTGTAAGAAAGACTCTTGCATTGGAAAACGATCCGACTCGATTTCGAAATTCTTCTTCCTTTAAAAATTTGTTTATTTCTTTGATTCTCACTGTACTTGTGCGATTCAGAATCAAGTAAAACATTTTTAAAATCAAATTATTATTAAACTAAATAAAATAAATAAATAAAAACTAAATAAATTTTATATGACTCCCGGTAATCGTTGGTCTATTACAAATGTTAAATTCGAACTTGTTAACTTCTAACAAGTCAGTCACCGTCGGTTAGAATTTATCAACTTTTCAACAAGTCGAAGTCTCTTTTTTTCAACACTTGTTGTTTCCAGTTACAGAAGTAGTAGATTTATCAAATTTCCCACTTGTTAAAAGATTCCATAACAATTGTTGGAGTGCCCGCAGACTTGTTGTTACGTGTTACAGAAATTCTCAACAGTTGTTGAATTTCACTTGTTTAACAGGTACTTGTTGTTCTGGGTTATAGGCCCCTGGTAGTACATTGCTAACATGAGGATCAAGATTGGGTGTCAAGGTCGGGCGTTGTACATACTAATTATCGATATCTTAAGGTCACTTAATGCCAACTTACACTGGACAGCTGTGTCTGTATTAATCCTAACAGCACCTATTCCTTAAATCCTCGAAAGCAGCCAATTGCTCATATTATAGCAACGAATGTTCACGTATTAAAATGGAATGAAAACGCAGTTGATTTGGCCACAAATCCAAATACAATTTGTCATTACTTGAAGTTCGCTGTTGCGGTTGTTTTTCTTAATTCGAAGATACTATTTGTATAGTCATAGTATGCTTACCCGGATTGTATTTGCATTTGAAAGATTTTCAGTTTATGTGACTGGCTCACAACCAAATGGAAACTAATCCCATGGCTGTAGATGTTTACCATAACTTTACCATTCCCAATTTTCGCATTTGCGCAATTTCCGTACGCGAGCAGAATATAGTTATTTCCTATTGGGATTTGTGTGAGGATAACTTTGAGTACATTTTAAAGTACCACTCTCCAAGAAACAAGATAAATTTAATTTTGAAATTAACAGGATCTTTAATCTGTATTTATTAGATAATCGAATTGCCCGTAAAGCGTTCATGATTGGCATCGCTTTAATGGCTTTAAATCAATTCTGTGGATGCTTCGCAATGATCAACTATACGGCGAGTATTTTCGAGCAAGCCGGTTCGAATTTGTCACCAAATATGTCGGCCATTGTAGTGGGTGTCATTCAATTAATGGGCGCATATGTTTCCACAATGCTCGTTGAGCGTGCTGGCCGGAAGGTAAGTTTTGTTTACATTTCCGAATACATTTTTATATGCATACGTACACGTACATATTCCAGCTCCTAATAACTATATCAGCAATTGGAACAGGACTCGGACTATCCTGCCTTGGTTTGTACACTCATCTGAATAATAGTGGTTACGAATTGGAAAGTTTCAGTTGGGTTCCGGTAGCCAGTTTTTCGTTCGCCGTGTGCGTCGGTTCTATGGGTGTGCTGACACTTCCGTTTCTGGTTGTGTCCGAAATAATGCCACCGCGAATCCGGAATATCGGATGCATGATATGTATGCTCATTTTGTGGGTTTTTGCATTCTTCATTTTGAAGGTAGGCAATCTATTGTAAAATCATATGTTGCTTTGGTAATCACCTTTTTTTTAAACAGTACTTGCCTTTGATGACACATACATTTGGGATGCATGGAACAATGTTCTTTTTCGCCAGTTGCTGTTTTATAGGAGCAGTTTTCGTCATAATTTTTGTACCAGAAACAAAGGGGAAAAGCATTGAGGCAATTATGCAGTCAATGTGAATTGTGCCATAAGCATCGACTATAAATACTGTACCAGCCTGTAATATATACATACATTAATTAAAACTTTTATGTATACTTTAAAACAAATACAATGAATTTTAATGTATCTTTTGTTTTAAAAACTTTTTATGTACTTTGAAACAAATATAATGTAATATAATGAACTTTTGAACTTTTGAACTTTTTAACAAATATAATTTAATGTTATTTAATTTTTACTTTTTAACAAATATAACTTAATGTTATCTAATTTCTTAACTTAAATGAAACAAATATAAAAAAATTAAACAAATATATCTTTTAATATAAAAATGTATTATTTTCTGTCAAACAGACTGTATCATTCTAAGAATGCTAAAACTATTTTCTGAGAACTAAAAACATTGTTGAAAAGCATACATTCGGTATCGGTCGGTATAGCTTTTGGAAGCAGTGGTGCCAGATTCTACGATTTATCGTATTTTTACGATTTTTGGACTTCAAAATTTGTCCACGATACAATAATTCCACGATTCTTAAAATTTATTGTAATTTTTATATATTTTAAGAACTTCTTCTAAAATGTAAAGTAAACCCTCAAAACCCCACCCATTTTCAGCTCTGTTTAATGTTTATGCAGCTTTTTGAGTAAATATACCTGTGCTGTACAGTTTGTGTACACTGTACACGTACAGACATTGAAAAAGATTTGCCATTGAACGCTAAAGCATTCGAAAATGTTCCCATGTTTTGTGTTTTGTGCCGTCGATTTTGTGCAGTTATATTATTATTATATATTTTTTAAATTAAATGAGTTAATATGGGTAAAAAGAGTTGAGAGCAGAAAAAGGTGTGTAAATACAAAACAATTAGTGCGAAATAATAAAATAAATATAGTTCATCAAATTTAGAAAAGATTTGACTTTAAAAATCAATTGCTCCAAAGTTCAACCCTTCTAAGTCCACTAAGCATAATTAAAAGAAAAATACAGCCTTTTTATCCATTATTCAAAAGTTTTCCTAATTTGATTCTAGATAAAGATATTCAAGATGCCAATGCCAAGTGGTCGCCGTGGCCGTGGTGGTTAGTGCGTTGGGCTACTACGCTTGCTGCTCGGGCTCAAACCCAGCCCGGGTCCAACACCTACCTAAAAAAGTTTTTCACGGTGGCCACCTCTTTCGAATGCCTGACTAGCAATCAAAAAGTATCATTTGTCAATAAGCTTTTCAATTCGCCGTTTGGAGTCAGCAAAAAACTGTAGGTCCCTTCCATTCGTGCAAAAATATAAGACGCACACACAAAAGGTTGCAAGAAGCAGGCCCCGATGAACCTGGGCTCCGATAAGAAACCTAAATTTCGAAAATCTTTCTTCCGAACCTGCATCTTCATTAGGTGCATCAGCTTTTTGGAACGACGTTTTACAAACCAAGTAATGTTATGAAAATTAAGCATTTCCGTTTGACCAAATTTATTTTCGAAGTTTTATTACTTTCCAATTCATCTACTACTGTTGAACGTATATTTTCGGCAGTTATTCTAAAAAAAAAAGGTAACAAGAAAAATGTTGACTACTGAAACCTTGCAAGGTATTTTCACACCAAAAATTTTCTAAGATTGCTTCAATTTGAATATAAATAACAGCATTTTTATTCAATTTAATTCAAGTGATATTTATTTAAATTAAATAATAATTTATATAACAACGTTAATCTGTTTTTTTTTTTTTTTTTTATAAGAAAATCGTATTTCCACGATTTTGAAAACTCGAAATTACGATTTCAGGCGAAAGTTATCTGGCACCACTGTTTGGAAGCATAAAAGGGAGAAGAATCTCCAGTGTAAAATTACTCTGTTTCTGGCAGCGAGGCGGAGCTTGTTCGTGCTAGTACTTATTTAGACCTCGTGATCGTCAATTTGATCCTTGGACTGATCATTGGAGATATTGGGGACCGTGGTGCATGCCTGGGGCCTATTCCACGAAAGCACTCTGCAACTCTGCACTCTTCACTCTGCACCTAAATTTGCAGAGTTTAGATGTTTTTTGTGGAGTACGTAACATACGCCACTTCTCAGCTAACATTATACAAAAGTAACATTTTTAAACAGAGTTTAATAAGAAAAAAACAGTTTAAAATCTGTAGCAATAAGGAAAAACAGCATAAGTCGTTTTTAAATTTTTTTTAGGAAAGCAAAGGAAAGGTTTGACTTCTTTATCTTACAAAAAAACTAGCCATCGCATGAGAAAATGTTTGACTTAGAAGTAAATGGGAAAAAACGTTTTTTATACAATTAGTGTTAGTGTTGGTTCCATTAACCATTGGAGTATTACAGCATATGTCAATATATTTATGGTAAATCTTGACTTCCATATGCATATTTGCGAGAAAATTAATTATGTCGTTTTTTAGGGGCCTATTCGCTATTCCACAAAAGCACTCTGCAACTCTGCAACTCTGCACTCTTCATTCTGCACTCTGCGAATCATTTTATGTTCCACGAAACAATTATTCAATTGCAGAGGCAGAGTCGAATGCAGAGTGCAGAGTTGTGGATTTGCAGAGTAAATTTCATATTTCTGTTCCACTATAGTTCTATTTCGCAAAGTTTGTGCCTTATATTTGCAGAGTTTAGATATTTTTTGAAGAGTACGTAAACCACTCTTCAAATAACATTATACAAACAAAATTGAGTTCGTAACATTTTTAAACAGAGTTTAATATAAAAAAAGCTTTCTAAAATCGGTGGCAACAAGGAAAAACAGCATAAGTCTTTTTTTACAGTGGAAAGGTTTGACTTTAGCTTGCAAAAAAAACTATCCAACGTAGGTATAAGAGAGTTGTGGATTTGCAGAGTGAATCTTATATTTCACTAAAGTTCTATTTTGCAAAGTCTATGACTTGCAGAGTTTATACATTTTTTGTAAACTACGTTAACCACTCTTCAGCTGTCGTTCATTTCAGCTCGTGACATTAAGAAGAAGAATTAACTATGGGGGTCTTAGTGATTAGATCTTTAAAGAGACATTTCGACTATTTAGAGAGCAGACAGAATACTTATTAACTAAAATTGGTCCTTATTTGAGGTGTCAAACTTAAAGAAGCAAGGCCTTAAAACCAAAACAAAAAATTCTTACAGCCCTTTATTGGCTTGGAAATGGCTCGCAATATCATGCCATTGGAGTATCACATGGAATCGCCAAGTCCACAACCTGCCGCGCTGTGCATGATATTATAAAATGGATCATGCCTCCAATTCAGAGATTTTGAGTTGCGAGTTCGACAGCTTGTGCTTTAACTAAAACTTCTTTCCAAGCATTTTCTTTATGAACATTAGTTAGCGTTGAGGAAAATGAACTAAACAAAATACTCTTTTTTTCTCTAGTTACTTGCCAAACCGCAAACTATTTTTCACTCGAATTCTCACCTTTTTGCAAGAAAACCAATCTTTTTGTGAAACTTTGTGGAAGGCTATTTTGTTAACCGTTGTTCAAAACGACAGTTTTCCATCGTTTCCCACAATATTACTCACGCAAGATATAAAAAAATACATAACTCTGCAAACATTCAAAAATGCAGAGTGGAATGGAAGAAACTCTGCAAACATTCATACCTAAATGCAGAGTGGAATTGCAGACACCTAAAACATTTGTGGAACGGTCGGACAAATTTTGCAGAGTGTAGAGTGAAGTGTGCAGAGTTGCAGAGTGCTTTTGCTTGAAAATATTCATAAATGCAGAGCGGAATTGCAGACACTCCCAAATTATTTGTGGAACGCTCCGACTCTGCACTTTGCAAATTTTGCAGAGTGGAGAGTGAAGAGTGCAGAGTTGCAGAGTGCTTTCGTGGAATAGGCCCCTGGTCATACCGTATTTCGCCTGTTGAATTAAACTCCAGTCCTACCATTTTAAAGTAGCTAAAATATTACTCTGTAACCCACTAGACAAAATTAAAGAATCAAGAACTAATACTCGTTTCTACAATACGTATAAAATTACTTACTTTAGTAAGAAGGGATTGAATATTTGCCTGGTTTTTCAATATTCACTGTTTTATTTTTCCATATAAGAATTCATCCAGAGTAAGAGTCCATGTAAACTGGAACTGAATCTGAATCAAGATTCACTTGTTTGCCAGAAGTCTTGTTACTGTGGTTCATCCAAAACCTAAATGGGGCATTTATTATTGCCTCTTCAGTGATGAATGAACGATCAATGTTGTCGGTATAACTAGCTAGGACATTTTGATCAGTTGTTATCCCTGTAACAGGCATGACAGGAACACTAAGATCCACACCACAAATTGACTTGGTACCTATAGAACTTTCAATAAAAAAAAACAGCTAAAAGAGCTCACGGATTAAGAGATATCAGCAATTGCACTTGTCTGAACATGCTCTCACACTGTAGATTTTCAGTCAAAAAGAATTCATGCCTGACAAAGTTCGTATGGCCCTCCCGCTATCCACTATCCTCTGAAGTATAGGACTTCCTAGACTACCGCTCTGCTTTGAATACATTCGCCATAGCCATTAAGCGGCCCATACATGCAACACTTGTGTGCACACCGGTGTCGGTGCACGGACATTTTTCCCGTGTATGGGCTGGTGTGCGCATCGATTTTTCGGTATCAGACACGGTGTTACTAAAATGAAAAATTTTTGATTTTTGGTGTCGGTGTTTAGATCGGTGTGATGTGTATGGGGATGTGCGTGCACATTTGCTATTTAGTTGCAGCCGAATCGTTGTTCAGTAATGATCTAACGTCTCTCATTTGATGTTTTTAAAATGTCAATCCGTGATTGCGAATTTCGCCGCAACTTTATTGACTCATATAAATAGCCTCCAGAGCTCTGGAAAATAAAATGCAATGACTTTAAGAATAGGGACAAAAGGAAATAAGCATGGGAGAAGCTATGAACTAAATACAAAGAATATGAAAGCAACGCAACAATAGATATTGTGAAACGTAAATTATATCTATGCGTTCATCCTACCGTCGGGAGTTAACCAAAATAAAAAAAAAGTTAGCGTTCCGGTTCAAGTGCTGATTCTGCTTATGTACCAGGGTTGTGGTACTTTCATGAGCTGGAGTTCCTGAAAGATCAGGAAACCCAAATCGAAGGAACATTGACGATGGACTTAGGAATATTATTGAAATCTCCTGGCGAATTTTCTTGGAGTTCTTTCAGGAGATCCACATGAGAGAACTTGCTTCTTTTTAAGAACCAGTCCTTGGACCAAATTCTTTTTTTTTTCTTTGTTTCTTTTCATTTTTTGTCATAGAGCAAGCGACTACAACATACGCGCAAACCTCTTTGTCCATGATCTTTCCGCCTAGAACTCTTGTGCACAACTGAAGTGTGTACGAATCGGTGTTGAGTTAGTGGAGAAAAGACACCGGTGTGCACACAAGTGTTGCGTGTATGGGCCGCTTTAAAAAATATCCCGAGATTATCTGCAGTGGCAGACTAGTCACACTTAAAGCACCGATAAATTGGCCAGAAACAACTCTTAGATGGATATAGTCATACGAAACATTAACAGAAGATTCAGCTTCTGTAGAGTTGCATAAACGAAGATGAAATATAATCTGAACCGCATCTTTTATGTCACTGTCATGGTCTCTTAGAATGTCGCCTTTCTGGAATTGTATATACACTTGTGCTCATATAATTAAGCCACTTAAATACGACCACACTATTTTCGAAAAAAAAAATTTTAATAACAAATTCAGATTAATTGGTCAAAATAGAATATTGATAAGTATTTGTTAAATTTAATTCTTCTTGGTTTATGTGTTTACCAAATCATTAAAATATAAATTTTGCAGATAATTTGTTTATCGCTTTGAGCTCGGTGACATATAGTTAAGCCATTTACAAAAAAAAAGTTTAAAATTAAATGTGCGTTATTTATTGTAGCTTTTTAAATATATTCTATCTCTTTTAGAGTCAGTACTTTATTGGCAAACCTTTTTGTATCATAACTTCGGAGCATCTATCGTCCATAGTCTTGACCCAGGCTGTACATTGAGTGGGTGGGATCTTGTCCCATTCCTGTGGAATGATTTGCCTCAGAGGCCTTATTTGCAGGTTTTCTTGCAGCAACTATCCTTTTTATAACACCCCGTCGAATTTCTATGGGTTTTTAATAGGGACTTTGAGCTACCCACGGAAGGAGATGGACACCAACCAAGGTTTAACGATCCTGAAACAATGTTTTGGATCGTTATATTGTTGGAAGATCCATGCTAGTGGCAAATTGTTTGCGAATTCTCAATTTAAATGATTGTTTATGATGTCTTTATAAATCTCACCAATCATTTTTCTATTAATTTAGTCAATCGGACAAACGTCGGATGAGGGGAAGTATCCCCAGGCCATCACCGATGACCCACCAGGCATGATCATTTTCTTGGTGAGCTGCTGGTCCAACTTTTGGAAGGGGGGGGGGGCCTTACATATAGCCATCCATCGTAAGGAAACGTCATACACCATATTTAAGGTGTCCCTCATTAAAAAATTGGACCATAGGTTCACCAAAAAAATGGTCAAGCCTGGTGGCTCATCGTTGATAATCTGGGGATACTTTACCTCATCCGGCGTTTCTCCGATTGTCTAAATTAATGGAAAAATGACTGGTGAGATTTATAACGACATCATAAACAATCATTTAAATGAAAAAATCGCTGACAATTTTCCACTAATAAGGATCTTCCAACAATATAAAGATACAAAGCATTGCTCCAGGATCGTTAAACCTTGGTTGAAGTCCAGCCGCATCCATCTCGTTCAGCGGCTAGCTCAAAGTCCCGATTAAAACTCCATAAAAATTTGATGGGGGGTTATAAAAAGGGTAGTTGCTGCAAACAAATCTGCAAACAAGGACTCTGTGGCAGGTTATTCAACAGGTATGGAACAAGATCACACCCACTCAATGTACAGCCCTAGTCAGCGCTACGAATGATAGATGCACCGAATTTATTGGACAAAAAACTTTACCAACACACTACTGACTGTAAACGAGATAGAATATGCATAAATATCTGCAATAACTAATGTATATTTAATTTTAACCATTTTTTTAGTAAGTGGCTTAATTATATGTCACCGAGCTCAAAGCGATATTAACAAATAACCTGCAAAATTTATATTTTAATGATTTGTTAAACACAAAAACCAAGAAGAATTAAATTTAACAAATACTTATCAACATTCTATTTTAATTAATTAATCTGAATTTGTTAATAAAACTTTGTTCTACCGAAAATAGCGTGATGATGTTTATGTGGCTTAATTGTATGAGCACAAGTGTACATATACATAAATACAGGATGATCTGATTCATTGATTCATACTATGAAAAAAATCGTATTTCCTTATTTTTTCGCCCCAGTAACGAGCCCCCACCAAATTTTAATAAATAACTATTTTTTCTTATATTTTCTTTCGAAACAATAAAATATACAATATTATTGTTATATTAAGCCTTAATTAGCTAATTAAAAATTAAAGAAAATCACTTACCTTCTTGGTTAAAGTTTCTAGTTTCTTAAGAAATTTCACAAATTACACTAATTTTTTTTAACCTACGAAACAGTACTGAACACATTGAATTTTTCTTACCAATTGAAATCGAATTACTTGATATATAATGATGTAAACAAAAGATATAGAGAATTTTTTCGGTTAAAACACATTTATTGTCTGAAAAGCAGGGACTTAGCTTGAACCAAATTTATCCAGAGGGCTCGCTATTGACTTCAGAATTTGTTAGAATTATAAATCCATAGTTAAGTTAGTATTGCATCCTACTACTTCCTATATGCGATACCTACTATAATTAGGTAACGCGACTGTTTTAGTGCACGGGCAATGCCAGGCGTGCAACCACTAATAAAACATAAAATATTCAATAACAATGACAATGGGAAAGAAATTTGCGTAAATATTTTCAAATAAAAAAACTGCATCGAGCGAAACACTTTTATTTAAGACTAAACACCCGAGACTTCCCTAATCCAACCCAAGTACGAAGTGATTCGAGTGGCGACAATCGGAGATTTATCCATGCAAGTATTAACAGGGCCATACGAAACTAAACCAATTTGCGTACGGGGCTGGTCCCCCCGTAGTGCCACTGGACTACCAGAATCACCTTGGCAGGTTGACTTGTTTTCGGTGCCACCTAATGTGCCCACACAAATCATAGAATCACTTACCGCAGTGTTACTATAAATTTTGGCACACACGGAGTTCGGAAGAATGGTATTTGTAATATAACGCAGCCCTTTGGCCTCTTCGGAAGCTATGAGTATTTAAATAAAATGTTTGTTATTTTAAAACTTTAAATCACCGGGAAATGACTTACTATCACTAGTTTTTCCCCATCCTGCGACAACAACATTGTTAGCTTCGTACGACAAATAATTCCCGGATATCGATGGCAGCAAAATGGGCTGCACATTTTCTATAATAAAGAATCTAGTTATTAACAATCTTGAAAGAGTATATAGTATTTACCCGTGAGAACAGCATTTTCTGACAACTTGATTAGGGCAATATCATTTTTTAGTGAATTGTCTTGGTAATCTGGATGAAAAATCCAAAATTTTGCTTCGATGACCTGCTTTAAATCTTCTCTTACCGTTCCACCAAACTTGAGTTGTACAGATTTTTTACTAAAATAAAAATTACGTACTTAGTAATGAACACAGTCTAAGGCATTTTACTTACTTATAAACGCAGTGAGCTGCGGTCAGGACCCATTTGGCTGAGATTAAACTACCTCCGCACCGTCCAATATTTTTATCAACATCCGTTGCCTTAACTAACACTTGATAAGTGAATTTTCCCTGCGGTGCTAATTCTCCTCCAATAATACGACTTTCTGGCCCACTAAATTCCAGGGGGATACCTCCTAACTGCTCATCTACATCGGGTGTGAGAGTACCGGCGGCAACTGTCGCCAGTAGAGCACCAAAAAAAATTATAACCTTCATTACGTGTATTCACTCGTGTGCAAACGAAGTTTTATAACACAACAGCTCTTTGGACAGAGGTATTTTATACCATTTTAGTTGCAGAAGCGGCGCAGAAAAGATGAGATTTCTAATCCATATCTATAATTGCGTTGATACATACAGCAAGTATTACTGCACAACTATAATATAATAAGTAATTTCATTTCAAAGTATTTCCAAAATAGATTATCTTGAAGTTGATAGGCTAGCGTCTTAAAAGAGATTAGGGTTTATTTAAATTCACTTTTTTAATTGTCGTGAAGTGCTTAATATAAGCAACCATGATAAACAGATTGTTTAAGACAGCGCTTATAACAGCACTAACTGAAATTCAACACAGAAAACCAACAGCAGCGTTACCATTGTATGACTAAAGTCGCATTTTGGTACTTTTCTAACTCCCCTGAGACTTTGATACGACTTTTTCGAAATACCACAAATTTGCGACTTTTCATAGAAATATGGAGACTTTTTATCGAATTGCATTTATTTTTACATTAATTTCTTGAACACATCTATTTTACCAATTCATCTTTATCATACTGTTAGGTGCAACTTACTTTTGAATTTGTACCACATTACCAAACACATGCAAACAAATTATGAACCATATCAATGAATCATTCGCATTGCATTGCGAAATGTTTATGTATATCTAATCTATCTATCTATCTTCTATCTTCTATAACTATAAAAATGAAACATTGCTTGGGTGTATACTATAAACTCCAAGACCCCCAAACCGATTAAGCTCAAATTTGGTTTAATAATAGGCTTATAAATCTAAATAATAGGAAAAATAAGACCCATAAGCAGTTTCGAAAATATAATAATGATCCGGAACTTTTGAAAGTTTATAAAGTGCTTCAAAAGGAATTTAATATTTTAAATAAGTTCCTTTATAGACAGTATGTCCTTTCCGTCGAATCTAATTTAAAGAGTAATAGTAAACGTTTTTGGAGCTCCATCAATAGCAAAAAGCAATCTAATGGTATTCCTAACTGTATACGTCTTAATGATGAATCCTCATCTGATCTTTTAACTATTTGTAATATGTTTGCTAGTCACTTCCAATCTGTATATTCAAGTGGTTCTATCCCACCTATAGTTTCAAATGCTACCTCTGTGTCGTTTAGTCAATTAAATGTTGGTGATTTAGAGTGCTCTATCCATGAAGTTCAGCTTGCCCTCTCTCTATTAAAATTGGATAAAAATCCGGGTATGGATGGCATTCCTCCAATTATACTTCAGAAGTGTTCCTATGTGTTATCTCTCTTTCCTCTTTCTTTAATGTTTAATTTGTCTCTGCAGACTGGAAATTATTTGAAGGTTTGGAAGAATTCGTTTTTGACACCCATCTATAAATCAGGTTCTAGACATGATATTACTAATTATCGTCCTATTTGCAAAATTTCAACCATACCTAAACTGTTTGAAAAACTAGTCTATGAGAAATTAACGCCTCTGTTAAAGGAACTTATCTCTCCATTTCAACATGGCTTGGTAGCTGGTAGATCTACTTCTTCTTATCTCTCAATATTTTGTCATTCAGTCCTAAACGACTTGGAGGAAGGCCTACAGAGTGATGTAATTTATACTGACTTCGCTTAGGCATTTGACCGTGTTAATCACAAAATTTTGATTTCCAAACTGAGCCGGTTTGGGTTTCATTCGAGCCTTTTACAGTGGATTCGCTCCTATCTTAGGGATCGAATTCAGTATGTTCGCATTAACGATATAAATTCGTCACCTGTTTACGTTACATCTGGAGTTCCTCCGGGTAGTCATCTGGGCCCTTTGCTTTTTCTGTTATTTATTAATGACATTCCCGACTTGTTTTTAAATTCCCAATGTCTTATGTTTGCAGATGATTTAAAATTGTTCCGACCTTATTCCTTCTGAGCATGATTGTCTTCTTCTACAAGAAGATCTTGAGAAACTTTCTATATGGTGTCATATTAAAGACCTTCACCTCAACGTCTCTAAATGTCAAAGTCTTTCTTTTTGTCGTAACCTGTCCCCGGTATTATTTACGTACGTGATCGATAATACCTCATTATCTATTATCTCCTCCAAAATAGCCCTGGGAGTCATATTTGACAAAAAACTGAGTTTCTGCAGGCATATCGAGTTTTTGGTTGCTAAAGGTAATTCAATGTTGGGTTTTATTTTGCGGAGCTCTAAAGACTTCAACGTTCCGCACACGCTTAAGTGTCTTTTCTTTGCATTTGTTAGATCCAATCTCGAATACTGTAGTATAATATGGAATCCATTTTATGAAGTCCATTCCAGTAGAATTGAGAAGATCCAAAAACGCTTTGAGAAACGTATGAGACTCGATGTAAATTATTTGGTATCCTACCACTGTTCAAGCGTAGACAATTTTTTTCAATTATGTTTGTTCGTGACTTAATAAACAATCATATCGATTGCCCCTCATTATTATCATTTCGGATTCTATGCTCCATCTAGAGTGCTTAGAAACCGTCTTCTATTTTATGTTCCATTTCATAGAGTTTATTATGGTTGCAATGATCCTATTACTAGATGTCTTAGAGAGTCTAATAATTATAGTAGTTTACTAGATTTCTATTTAAATAGGGAGTCGTTTAGGAGTAAACTTATTTTGGCTTTATGTTGTGGTGGTAGTTTTTAAGTATGTACATATATATATTGTATTAGGTAATCTAGCGAGAATAGTAGATGTTCTCATTTGATGAAAATAAATAAATAAATAAGACAATAAATATATAAATCTTGGGGTCATCTTTGGTATTTTCCTGAGAGTGTTTCTGTGGAGTTTGGTCAAAATCGGTCTGCTAGGGGCTGAGCATGTGGCAGAAAGGGGGTAATAGGCTATTATTTTGACTTTACATAGCTCTTAACTATACAATGGCTTATCGGATTTATTTATTTGAGCTATAAATCATCCTTCTGCGTTATCTTGAAGCTGAGCTATGCTCAAAATAATTCATGAAATCATCGCCAACAATTTTTCAACAGTGGAGACCGCAGCCAACACAACAGTAATGCAGCAGTGGGTGACATCATAGTGTATGTAGTGTGTATGCGCACTCAATTCGGCGCCGACTATCTTTGTTCCGATTACTACACGCATATGTTTTAGTATGCGTGAGTTATATAATCTGCTCTGAACCAAAAGCATCACACCAACAAAACAACATTTCGACTTGGCTAGAGAAACGGCTAGTTACATAACATACTCTGCTCTCTGCTGCAGAACAATAAATTCCACAGCAAGAAAACATTTTGGGTAGCGGCGAGTTACATGCTCTGCATGAGAAGAACGATATTCACCACCAACATATCGGCTAGGCTTTCGTAGCAGCACCTTATAAAATGTAGGTATAAAGCTAACGTAAGCATCAAGCTACTATGCAATCTCTTTTTTTCTATTCTCTATTATGTATAAATGTACATATAAAATTATGTAGATCATTTTGTGGTAGCTTACTTTTTGAATTTTGCTGTTAAGAGTAGATTAGCTTTGATTAGTGTTCCGTCCATACCAAAACGGAACACTAATGTAATCAGTTCAGTGTCCGTCTGTCTGTCTGTCTGTCTGTCCGTCAGGCCTTTTTCTCAGAGACCATTTGACGTAGAATATTGAAATTTGGAACAGTTGTAGCAATTAGTAGCCTAAACACTGACTTACTTACTTAGTTGGCGCTACAGCTCGAGGTGAACCTGGGCCTGCTTCTCGCAACCATTTGTGTGTGCGTGCTATATTTTTGCACGAATGGAAGGGACCTACAGTTTTTTGCCGGCTCCGAACGGCGAGTTGAGAAGCTCAATCGTGACAAATGATACTCTCTGATGCTTGTCAGGCATTCGAAAGAGGTGGGCACTGTGAAAAACTTTTTAGGTGTTTGCGGCGGGATTCGAACCCAATACCGCTGGCTCAGTAGTCCGATGCACTAATCACTTGCGCTACGGTGGCTTAAACACTGACCTGAACTTAAAAAGTTGAATTTCGACTTTGAGGTCACGATACTAGCTCGACGGAGGCGTGGGTACTCACTGCTGGACTGCCGTACATTATATTATATGCCTGAAGTTTTATTAAAATTTAATGAAATGGAGCAAGCGAAAAACTGAATACTTTAAATTTAAATTATTGGATAAAAATCCAAAACCGCATAAAGATGGAGTAATTGAAACTTAGAAACCTTGGTTAGGTTAGGTTAGGTAGCAGTGGCTGCCAGTAACAAGTACCAGCACACTTAGGCCTATAGAGGCCCATTGTGATACCAAGGATCTTGGGGATAATTACCCCGCTACTCAAGAGAACCATTTGGAGCTTTGTACAAAGCGAAGAAGGCTTCCTACGTCTTTTTGTGTTAGATCACTTAGATCATCGAAGAAGTATTCTCCTAGGTGAAGTTTCCTACTACGAGAAAGAGCTGGACACGAGCAGAGGAGATGTGTTGGACTTTCCTCCTCCTCTTCGTCTCTACAGCTTCTGCAGAAGTCATTCGAAATGACGCCAAGTCTAGTAGCGTGTTTGCCTATAAGGCAGTGTCCTGTGATGACACCGATAATCGTACTAATATGTAGTCTTTTTAGTGACAGAAGGTATCTAGAGCGGTTAAGATCTAATCTAGGCCAGATTTGCTTTGTAGCAAGGCAGGTGGTTCCACCTTCCCATCTAGCGTTGGTTTGATTGACTGTGTCAAGTTTGAGTGCTAGCTTGTAAGTAGCGAGTGGCATACCTATATATTTCTTATCGGGTAGAATAGGTATTGTTGTTCCTATTTTAGCGAGCTCGTCAGCTTTGCAATTCCCTGGAATGTCTCTGTGCCCCGGCACCCAGCAAAGGTGAATGTTAAACTGCTTAGCCATCTCTATGAGAGATGAACGGCAGTTGGAGGTGGTCTTAGAAGTGGATGAGACTGATTCTAGAGATTTCAATGCCGCCTGACTATCCGAGAAAATGCTAATATCGTTAGTGGATATTACATTCCTCTTGATCCAGGACAGTGCTTCCGAAATCGCCATGATCTCCGCTTGAAACACGCTTCAGTGATCAGGGAGGCGAAAGGAGAGATTTAGTTCCAATCTGTCTGAGAAAACACCTCCTCCTACACCATCATTGGTTTTAGAGCCATCAGTATAGAAGTGTATCGACTTGTCTGTTACAGCACCTAAGTCATCCCAGAAAGACCTATCTGGAATAGTGACCTTAAAGTTTTTGTCAAAATTGGGCTTGGGTACAGTGTAGTCTATGTTTTCGGGAAAAGTAAGATTGTCTAGTATTATAGAGTGGCCAGTGTAGTTACTTGACCACTGTGAGATGGTTAAGAGTCTTATGGCAGAACTGGTTGCCATTTGCTTACCAATTAAGCCTAGGGATGGGAGATATAGTAAGATGTCTAATGCTGCGGAGGGTGTTGATCTTAGTGCTCCACTAAGAAATATAGAGCCAATGGGCGATGCGGGGTTGAAGACCCCATTTGCTGCCAATGGCTTTCTTGCAGGAGTAGAGTGCTATTATTTCATATTATGTGAGATTTAATTCATTTTAAAATTTCAATGGACGTTTCTGTCGACCGATTTGCCTGTCGTGTTGATTTTTTTGAAAATTGGTCCATAGATTGTTGAATTTTCACTGTAAATTTCTTTTTTTACAATTACAACTGATAGCGTCTTCCACATACTTTGTTACTCTTAAACTACGATTTTCATTAGCATCATTATCAGAAAATACTTCCAATCGTTGTAAAATAAGTTGGAATATCCCCTTTTTACAAAAAAAAATAATAATAAATACATAAAAGTAATAACAAAAACGAAAACCGAAAACACATCGACGCAACTTTGAAACCACAAAATTTTGTGATCGACGCAAACTGAAATAAAAACGACGCAGCTTCGAAATCACGATCATTTTTAAACGACGCAATTTCGAAACGACGAAAATCGAATCGACGCAAGCCGGGGTATTGGTGTACATATGTACATAAATATAGATACATTTACAATGATAAAAACAATTTCTCAATCCTTTTGCTTTGGCTGAAGGCCGTCTACCCGATTAACATTTGAAAATTTATAAAGTAAATATTTATACCTATTCATAAAGTTTAGATTTCTTCTTTTTTTTTTTTATATCTTCGATTATGCAGCTTCTGTATCGTAGGGCATTCGATGTATAGTTATATAATTTATCCCAGCCTCTATCTCCATTGAGTATGCTTATCGCTTCCTCCAACTCGAGTACATGCACTCCAAATATACCTATACGGAGTTCTTTAAGGATGGGGCATACTGCTAGAAAGTGGTATACGTCCTCGCGCTCTTTCCGGTTGCATAGATTACATAGGATGGGAAGTTCTGGGCGGTGCGGGATATAATTAAGGGGAAAGAGTTTCGCTCTTATTCTTAAGATTGTGCTCATAAAGGGAGCAATACCTGTTTCTAAGTGGAGCATGTATATTGGTGAACTACTTGGCAGTCTAAGTACTCTTCTCATAAAGAAGCGAAGAAACTTTTCGATCTCATCGTATGGATGGTATCCCCATACTTGTGCTCCATAAAGAATAATGGAAGATGCAGTTGCATGAAATATTTTCTGCTTCGCACTGTGGGATATGCATGATAAGAATAACCGATGTGATGATTACAAAAAACGAAATCTATCCTGTGTAATTGTGTATAATTGTTTGGGACTGTGTCAAAGTGATAATTTTATGCGAATGATAATATTAACCGGGGTTATATCAAGCGGTGCGCACTGTATACCTATTCCTCCTTCGATCCATGTTCAATATCCCATGAAAAACGATCACACGCATACATTTATATACGTATATATGTATTATAAAGTAAGGATTCTTTATTTCGTTGGCGAATCGTTGGCGATTTCAACAGACCTTGCCAAATCACCTCTTACTTCATCAATGAAAACATAAAAAAAATAGGAAGGCCTTCCCAAAATCATGCATAGGAAGCGAGTTGGTAATGGCTCCTGTTTTAAAATTCCCACCACTTTTAAAATTTGATCATCAATTGTATTATCACTTCGCTTCTAATGGAATGGCCGTTTTCAGGCCTGACTTTAGGCATTGCCAAAGAAGCGATTTGGGAATGGAATTTGTTTTAAAATTTCAACCAGTTGTAAAACTTGAGCAGCAATTATATTACCACTTCGCTTCTAAGGGAATGACTGTTTTCAGGCCTGAGTCGAGGCATTGCCAAGGAAGCGAGTTAGTAATGGAATCTGTTTTAAAATCAGTTTGAATGGCTTTACAGCTCCGCTTCCTATATTTTTCAGGTCTTCTTTTCGAACAGAACTATGTACCTATCAAACAAGTCTGATCACGTTATTTTTTTTGTTTTAAATAAGCTTAGTGGAAAAATGCAAACTTGCCGACTTGTATTTCAAGTTTAATTTTTGGCGCATAAAAATGTTCGAAGAAAAAAAGAAGTGCTAAGTAACATTTTAATAAAGTGCTGTAAAGTATTCAACGAAAAATTAAATTAAAAAGTGTGGTGAAAGTTAGTTATCTTTGTTTTTTATTCACAATATTTTTTTCTAAAACTGAAATAGATCTTTTTTTTTAATATATGTAAATACTATGTCCGAAATATACAAACACAACATAAACACTTGGATTTATTTATTTGATTTTGTTTTGGAACTAAGGCGTCCGTAGAAGCAATATACACAGGAAGGTCTGCTTTTACTCATAACTGGTTACCGATGAAATAAGTGCTCCATTGGAAGGGCTATAGGAAGGCCTACTCCAACAACTTCTTTGTAACCCGTGAAAGAAGGCCTGCAAAGGAATCGAGATGGGAAGTACTTGCTCCTTATGACATCGCAATGTTAAAATCATGCGTGAAGTAATGGCAAAAAGCATCGATGCTTGGCTAAGGAAGGCCTGAAAGAATCGCTGTGGTAATGTCCAAATTCGCTACTGGGACCCTATAAAAAATTTGATAAAAGAAAAACAAAAACAAAAGCACTGTGCAGGATAGTTTTGTCGATCCTCATCGTTGGTATATGTGAGTTTACCTGATGGGTGTAGGCATACAGAGGTAATCGTACACCTCACACGTCCCAGTAGCGAATTTGGGCATTACCCCAGTGATTCTTTCAGGCCTCCCTAAGCTAAGCATCGATGACGTTTGCTTATACTTCAGCCATGAATTTAACATTGCGATGTCATAAGGAGCAAGTACTTCCCATATCCATTCCTTTGCAGGCCTTCTTTCAGGGGTTTCCAAGAAGTTGTTCCAGCAGACCTTCCTATAGCCCTTCCATAGAAGCACTGATTTCATCAGTTACCAGTTATGAGTAAAAGCAGGCCTTCCTATAGCCCTTCCAGAGAAGCACTGATTTCATCAGTTACCAGTTATGGGTAAAAGCAGGCCTTCCAATTGTATATTGCTTCCAGGGAAGCCTTAGTTCCAAAACAAAGTCAAATAAATAAATTCAAGTATTTATATGTTGTGTTTGTATGTATATTTCAGACATAGAATTTACATATGATAAAAAAAACATGTATATTATATAAGCTTTAGAAAAAAAATATTGTAAATAAAAAACAAAGATAACTAACTTTCACCACACTTTTAAATTTAATTTTTCGTTGAATACTTTACAGCACTTTATTCAAATTTTACTTGGCACTTCTTTTTTTCTCCGAACGTTTTTATGCGCCAAAAATTAAACTTTAACTAAAAATCGGTGAGTTTGTATTTTCCCCCTCAGCTTATTTTGCAAGAAAAAAAAACTTACTTAACGTGATCAGACTTGCTTGCTAGGTACATATTTCCATTCGAAAAAGTAGAATATAGGAAGCGGAGTGGTAATGCCACTAAAACAGATTTTAAGACAGATTCCATTACTAACTCGCTTCCTTGGCAATGCCCAAGCGCAGGCCTGAAACGGTCATTCTATTAGAAGCGAAGTGGTAATACAATTGATGCTCAAATTTAAAAGTGGTGGGAATTTCAAAACAAGAGCCATTACCAACTCGCTTCCTAGGCATGATTTTAGGAAGGCCTTCCTATTTTTTGAGATTTTCATTGATGAAGTAAGGGGTGATTTGGCAAGGTCTGCTAAAATCACCAGCGATCGCCTACTGGGGTACTATCGTGTGGATGACTGTGTCGCCGTGTGTGTTATATTTTGTATATCGTTGGACTGTTTTAAGAACTTCTCTGAGCGAAACATTAAAAAGTTTTTGGTAAAGCAAAGCAATAACAATAGCTGTGAGAGCGGGTTCGAACGTTGGAACCCGCCATACAAAAATGTTCAGTACAAAAATTGGTATGAGATGCGTCTTCTTGGTAATTATATATTCTTTGTCAAAACCAATGACACGAACCAACAGGGAAAAGAAACAGACAGTGTGTGCAAATTATGAGAATGCAGGCGCGTTATCGAATAATTACTTTTTGCACATCCTTAGCAGATAGGTAGTCCTAAAAACTTGTGACGTTTTTCGATTTATATCTTACAAGTACAGTGGTGGTCATATAATTAGAAACGATGGTTCCAAATGGGTAAAATGTTACGATACCCTTTTTTTGGCACATTTAATAAAGTTCGCAGATGTATTTATTATTTGTTTGAGAATTGTACAATTATGTTATGCAAACAGTCAAAGCAAGATACTGTAAATATAGCTGTTATAGTGTGTAGATCTTGGGAAGTTCAAAAACAGCTAGACATATAATTAGAAACGGTAATACAATTTAACATTTTATTAAAGAAGTTTATTCAAATCGGTTACAAATTGATTGCAATGTATTTCTACACTTAGTATTTGGTTGGAAACCTTTTATTTCGAATCATAGCTATTACATATTTTGGAATACTCTCTACTAAAGGACGACATATAGACAATGGTATAATTCTTCCAAATTCCTTCCATGATTGAAAGAGTTTCACCGAATTTTTGGTTTTATTGTCCTTAAAATCTCTTTTGACATTCGCCCTTAAGTTTTCAATCGGATTTAAGTCCAGACTCTGGGCTGGCCAATTCATAACAGCAATATTTTGATTCCCACGCCACTGCTTTACTAACCGTGAAGTGTGTTTGAGGTCGTTATCATGTTAAAAAATGTATGCCATGGACATGATTTCAAATGAAAAAGGTTCCATAACATTTTCCAATATTACTTTATATCCGTGTTAATTCATTCGACCGATAATGCGAATGATTAACTTAACACCCTGCCAAGAAAGCGCACCCAAAACCATCACATTACCACTGCCGTGCTTAATTGTTTTAAGACTGTACTCAGGATCTAATTGCATGTCCTGTGGACGTCTAACATACGCTTTACCGTCAGAACCCATCATATCGAATATTTTTTCATCGCTCCAAAGGAGGTTTTTCCAAATATTAAACTTGTTATTTAAAAGCAATTTTACAAGGTAAATTTTCTATTTCAATTATTTTTTGAAACAAGTGGTTTTTTCAATGCTATGCATCTACGTTGTCCGACTTTGCAGAACAGACGTCTAACGGTTCTTGTCGATATATTTGTACTTATTTGAGCCACAATAATGTCTTAAATTTTGCTAGACGTTAAAAAAGGATTATTTTTGCCGAGGTTGCAAATCAATCTATCCTCCTTTAACGTAGTTTTTTCGGCCTCTCATATTCCTCGGATTGCTCTCAAGGCCGCTGGTTTCTTTAAAAAGTTGAATAGCACCGTAACCCATTGTTTTTAGCACGACAATTTTTTAGCAACCGAGGCCATTGACGCATTGCCGCTCTGCTAGCTTTGGACAATAATTTTCCATAATTACGGAATACAACTCTTATTTTTTCCTATTTTCATGCCTGTTTTCATAATATATTGTATAGATAGAATCAATTTAATATTTACGCCACAAAATTCCCATACAAATTTAAAGTTTTGCAAATTTCTTTGATCGTTTCTAATTATGTGTCCACTCGTTTACTTCACACCTTACACATTTTGAAAGAATACTGACACTTACATGAACTTTTCTTTGTTTTGCTATTTTATTTGAATTCGTCAACCAATGTAGATTAATTACAGTACTTAAGCAAGTATCAGGCATCGGAAAAATTGCGGGATGGTACAACATTTCTTAATTGGTCGTTTCTAATTATATGGCCACCACTGTATGTAGTTATTTATATGGTTATTCAAAATTCACAATCACAAATTTTCAGGACTAGGAAAAATTATTTTATATTTTTTAGTTCGTCTTAAAAGCATAAAGGGTATTCACTTAAACTCGTAAAATCCTCGTAAGCTACGTAAACCGCATAAATTTACAATCGTGTAATTGCACTGTCAAATTTTATATGAACAATTATTTACAAGAGCCCCGTAAATTTCTGCAACGATTTTGATTCGGAAATCAGCCTCGGAAAATTACACTGCTATCAGAAACTGTGCTGCTGTCATATTTGAATTTGTTCGAATTAAAAAGTATAGAGGTGGAAAAGGAAATTTAAATCAAAAGATTTGAATATCTCCAATATTAAGAAATCTTGTATCGAACTCTCCTTTAACAATGTAATATGTGCTTTCTTTTCGCTAGGTTTCGGGATTTTGATATGTTTGGCGACAGTTTGTTGACAGTTGCAGAACTGCTAATTAAATTACGCAGCTTGTTTCCGAGGAATATTCATTTAAAGCACCTCGTAAATTTACAGAACTACGAGATGCGTAAATTTATCAGTTAAGTGAATACCCACCCTTATAGTATATTAAAAAAAACATTTTTGCTATGAAAAAATTCGCACAACATGTAAAACTTGAAAAAGATCATCTGTTAGTGAAGTGTAGATATAACAACTAAATAAAGTGCTTATGTACATTTTATGAGGTGTACTTATCTATTAGGCTTTTTCGGTTTAATAGAAAGCTTCTTTTATGTATTTGTGTAGTGTTTACCAGCAGCTTTCCATTTCCCCGTTGAGTATGCTAGTACCTAATGTCATCCTCTTTCTTCGTATTCCTCTCAGGATTGGATTACGTCGTATTCCTTTAAGGATTGGGCATCCTCCTATGAAATGTAGAATATCTTCTTCCTCTCGTAGATTGGATAGAGAGAAATTTCTGAGCCCTCTGACTGATGACTATTAGGACTTAGTTCTACTAATCTAGCTTGAGCTTTAAGGCCAATGCCATACGAGCTCCTTTTTCCGAGCTCCCATTTGGATGCGCGCCATGAGTATACAGAAAAATGTACACATGATGCCTTTTTGGTCGGTTGCGCTCATGTATACAGTTCCATTGGTTTCCTATATACTTGTGGGAAAAAGGAGCTCGTATGGCATTGGCCTAAACGTCCACATTATATGCTGTCTGTCATTTGCATGATCAAAATATGAGTGGCGTATTAGAAACTGTATACTCCATGTGAGCTTCTTAATGCACCTTGCAGATTTCCTTCATTTTGGCCGTTTCTTAGACTCTCGAGTGTTTTGTCTATATTTCTACTCCAAGTCTTCTTCATTTGATTGTAGATCTATCCATCTGATTCCTGTACCTTCTTCCATGCTTCACGAGGCGTCTGGATAATTTGTTTGGAGAGTATGTGTGGCAGACTTGTGACTTCATATTTAAACAATGTTTTGTAAATACACACCGTGTGAAGCATTAGTGTATTATACACATAGATACATGTGTGTGGTTCCTGTTTTTAGGTTTAAAATATAACCTGGAGTGAAATCTGATAGACTAAATACATATCTCATTTAATTAATATTATTATTATTTCTTTATGGTTATTTTTATCGGAAGAACTAATATTTATAATAAAACAGCGGACTCCATTTTTGTTTGATATACAATTGATTTTGAAAAGTTTACTTTATAATGACATAACTTGAAGTTTCATCTATTGTTTTCGCTACTTGGCATCCTTTATTTATTTATTAATTAATTCCAAATAATATTTCACATTAAGATTACAGTATTTTTATTTGTGAAGGCTTAACAGTAATTCAAGAGTGCTTAGTAATGTTAAGATAAGCGAGATACAATGTTGATTGTGAGTTTAATAAAAGAAAAAATAATACAATAACATTTTGTGATTTAATTCATGTTCCACTGGCCAAGTGTTCAAAGAGGTGAGTTTTGTATGTATAGTGTTAAAAGTGTGGCATGGATAAAAAACGTACGTTCAGATTGCAGGTAGTAGAATCGGGAGTGAATTAGGACTGCAGTTTTTTGCGAACAGAATTTTTTTGTTTTTTTTCCGAGGGTAGGTGAAAATCTTCCATAGACACTATAAGAATAGCAAGCGCATGCTCTTAGTAGTGTCAGATTCTTACTGACCAAAAACACCACCCTTCGATATAAATTTGTTAGACACCGCAACTAAAACTACGAGCAGACGATATGCAAAAGTCGCATATATATGCGAGTCTGACGTAATTTTTACGTCATCATATGCGATTAATGCTCGCATATCGTCTGAACACCTATTTAGGACAGTCCGCATATGCTAGCAAAGCATATGCGGAAAATATGCTACACCTAGTTTGCAAACCAATTTGCGACTTTTCCGCATATCGTGTTAACACTTTCGCATATCATTTGTGACAATTTGCGAGCATATGCGATCATTTGCAAGCGTCCCAACCATATGCGACCGGACGAATGACCGCATATTTGCGAACAAATCCTAGTCTACAGACGAAACTACACTGAGCATGCGAGATCTTAAAAGTTTAAAAATTTGGTTTGGACTGTATGTAGGTACTTTTTTTTACTTTTATTTTGCATTTTACTTTGGTTGGGTTGTGTTGTGAGTTGTGACAGTTAAATCGTGAAGATAATTATTATTTATTTAATTGTGTAAGCAATCAATCAGTAGGCTACTTAGCGGTACACGAAAAGAGTACGTGTCGCCATATAATTATAGTCGAAATAGTAGGTCTGTTTGGTAACTTTTTATGCACAAGGAATTGAGACCTGTCAAATAGTAAAATCTTCTCAAAAAGAGAGAAATCCTCTCAAAGATAGAAAATTTGAACAAAAGTTACCAAACGCTTTTGAAACAACACTTGGTCAAACCTTTCAATTTGTTTTTGTTTTCCACTAACAATGAGGATTATGACATTTCACAAACTGTCAGATGGCTGGTTTGACAGAGTTGAACTTTAAACAGCACACCCCAACGAAAATGTTGGACGCGGGAATGCTTGATCACATGTACGTGTCCGCTTTATGAATTCGCGGTTTTTCCAAGCTAAGTAGATGATCAAATGGATCGGCCGACATGCGAACGAAACCGTGATATATTTCCGGTTCATCGCCACGCAGTTTGAGCAACAATTTTGCGCAAAAGCCTTCAGTCTCCCGAAGTCGTACCCAATATTTGGCCCATACATGACGAATTCTTTGCATTTGCACACTCGCCTCCCCGTGGCTTCCATCTTCGTCGTCATTTTCCATCATATCTATTGCCAAAATAGCAATAGCAGCCCCTCTTCTTTTTGACATTTTTAATGTATCTCCGCACTTTAAATTTGTCACAAATCACCAAAACAATACAGGTAATACAAAATGTCAAAAGGTTGATAATGTTCGCAAATCTGCATACGATTGAAAATATGTGATCTGCAAATTGTGTCGCATATCGTGTGAACACCTCGCATATAGGCCACAACATTTGCGACCCCATTTGCGAACATATCATATGCGAACACCATGTTCGCAAATGCATTTGTGAGTTTTGGGACAAAAGTCGCATATCGGGTGAACACGTCTATATGCCAGTTTGCGAGCAATGCCTACTTTATAGAATTTGCGATAAATTTGCGAGTTTTTTCGTGACGTCAGCACTCGCATATATATGCGACTTTTGCGTATCGTCTGCTCGTAGCTTAAGTTATACTTATCAAGTAATTTTTCTATCGCGAAATATAAACGTTTGGCGTTTACTTTCCAATGAAAGATCCTGCATGTTCCGCAACTTAGATGC
Source organism: Brachyopa scutellaris (assembly GCA_949775065.1). Lineage (NCBI taxonomy): Eukaryota > Metazoa > Arthropoda > Insecta > Diptera > Syrphidae > Brachyopa > Brachyopa scutellaris. The sequence continues at coordinate 161,192,690 of OX459112.1, forward strand.
GGTCAATCCTTATCTCGCCAAGTCGAATGATTTTGTCCTTTTAAGTTGGCGCAATAAATTGCTCTCATCCGAAATTAGTAGGACTGTATTGTTAACATGTCCGATCAGTCGATTTATATGCTTTCGCGCGAAGCTTCTAGTTTCAGCTTCGATTGTCGGAATTCCGAGATCCCTGTGGATACCGTCGTTTCTAGTATACCACGGTGCTTGGACAATTTCTCAAAGCATATTATTTTGAAAGGTCTGTAAAATGTTGGCATTTGTTTTCTTGGTACGACCCCAAAGTTGTATACCGTAGGTCCACACCGGCTTTAGTACTTGCTTGTATAAAAACAGTTTGTTCTCAGTACTGAAGTGAGAATGTTTCACGAGCAACCAGAACATTTCTTTATTTTTGATTTCAAGTTCTTTACGTTTCATTTTCACGTACCGAACTCCACTTCAGCCTTGCGTCGAGTGTCATTCCCAGGTATTTGGATTCATTTCTTCATTTTCTTTCTTTAGGTGGCGCTACAGCTTGGGGTGAACCTGGGCACGAATAGAAGGGACCTACAGTTTTTTGCCGACTTCGAACGGCGAGTTGAGAAGCTCAGTTGTGACAAATGATACAGTCCCTCGTCAATTAATTTACTTTGTTCAATGCGTTTTGCAGTTTGGAAGTCGTTTCCTCAATTGTTTTACCTACTGCCAGGATAGCGGTGTCATCGGCAAAAGTAGCAATGAAAGTGCCATCTGCTTTCGGAATATCATGAGTTACATATATAACAGATAGAGAAGCGGTTGCAGAACGCTCCCTTGCGGTACGCCGGGCGAAATTTCTTTGAGCTCCGAGTATTCTTTTCCATTTCTGACAGGAAACAGTCTATCCCCAGAATCTCGTATAGGTATACGGGAAGTACTTGTCGTAATTTGCATTTCAAGCCATCGTGCCACACCTTATCAAAGGCTTGCGAGACGTCAAGACATACGGTTGAGCATATCTTTTATTCTTCCAGTGCTTTCTCGATTACGTTAGTAGTTCTATGCACCTGGTCAATCGACGAATGCTTACTTCTGAACCCCACCTGGTTGTGCAGGTACTCAGGCTCATAATACTATGTAATTGTATTAATGCTCTAAATTTGATGAGGCTATTAAAAGTCAAAACCCATTATTTGTTTAGAGTAGGAAAATAATGGTTGGGACTTCTTCAGATTAAGAGACAAGTTATGCTCTAATGTCCCTTAAGATATGAGTCCAAGAGGGGAAAACCCAAGATTATTCCCAAGCTTTTTACAGAAAACTAAGTGATCAACAGTATTGAACGCTTTCAAGAAATCCAACAACGTTAAAAGTGTAGCGCAGTTGAAGTTGAAGTCCTGTTGGCGCGAAAAACTGACTGGGCGGGGTAAAAAACTTGTTACTGGTGAGATGCACTTGCATCTCTTTTAGAATAGCGCTCTCGAATTCTTTCGATAGAAATTGCAAGATATAAAAATTATATTCCATGTGCAATCTTATGCCATAATTCTCGGCAGATGAATAAGATGATTTGACCCCTGTCTTGTTGCTCTTAAGATCGCTTGTTACCTAATCTTTTGCCCTCGGTTGAGTCTATGGGGTGAATTTTTTAGCAAAGTAGCTGTGTGTTGAAATTTTACATTTATTTCATTATTTTTGGGCATAGATAGCTCAGATAGCGTTTTGCACTGCCATTGCCATACAATTACAATTCATTTCTATTTATAGTCATTGATGATTAACGCCTATATGAATTCTTTGGATAACGGTTAATAGTGCCAGATGACGAAATTAAAAAGCCGCCAACTATACTTATAAGAAATGTAAATATCATATAATGAGGCAATCTGACGTGTTAATAACCCCATGAAGAATTGTTTTTAAAAGAAATTCTATCTCTATTAAGAGCACTGATATATGTACTTTGTTAAATTTGCTGTTTTATAGTTCATTCAACAGTCCTTATCACAGTGGCTGATTAAATCATTAACTTAACAAATATTTTGTATTTGCAATTCATTTAAAACAACGAAATATTTAACATTTCATCCAGCTTCAAAAGTGATAAATCATGCGAAAGCGTACACACACAATCCAATGCTTGCTGAATTCCGACAGGTGTCACTTGTCTCGAATTGCATAAAAAAAAAAAACCTATAAAATTTAAACTGAACTGATAAGAATTTACACCTAGAAGATGGCAGTCATAAGGAAACTTAAAACGATGAATTGTTTAATTGTTTGACCAACATAAAAGCAATTTAATATGTACTCGTGTGTGATAATTAAACTTGCGATGATAAGTAAAGGCTTATAGCTTTGCCCACGTATTCTGTGAAGTAAAAGTTGACAAATGTAAGTATAGATATGAGTGCTTTATATTTTTCTTAGGCACGTGCTTTTCTTACCAGTTTTTGTCCGAGATCGCTTGGTCCGAACGAGCTCGTTGTAGTAAATAGGAATTCATTATTTTCGCATGAAATTGAAGGCTTTATTTGGCATAATTAGGGGGAGAGGGGTTGAGATGCTTGAGCCATCCGAAAACACTAGACACCAGAGTGGGCCCATCACGATCCCCTAAGAATCCATCCAAGGATGGCACTTAAACCGCCACAATTTCCTCAAAGCATTTTTGAAGTAAAACTTCTTAAGTCGCGGTAGGAGGGCAGTAAAATGAAACTCAAATGAAACGAAAATATTCACAAAGGGGATATTTAAAGGGGTATAGAAATAAAATAATTTAAAAAAAAAAACAGCCTACTTTTTTATTGACAACGACAAATGACAATTATTGACAAAAGTAAACGAAAGTATTCACAGAGGAGAATGAGCGCTGGTGGTGGGGGACACATTCAGAGGGATAAGCGATGGTGGAGAGCGGGAAAGAGAAAGTGGATAATGCAACCGCTACAGCCTTAACCCTAAATTACTCAAGGGATTACAACAAATAGAGTGTCGTTGGATTCGATTTAACCCGGAGAGTATATTAGGTTATATGACCTCATAGAAACATACAATATGGAGGACACGCCAAGGCGGCGGGTTACCGTTTACTCACGACCTACTTAATATGGGTGTCAAATGAAAGGGTTTGACATAATAAACAATATGCTAAGTGACGTCATTCGAAATTCAACATGGCGGTCCACCAAGATGGCGAACTACCGTTATCTTGACGACCACTATTATATGGGTATCAAATCAAAGGGCTTGACAAGACAAACATTAAGCCAAGTGATCTACATCGTATTTTTCAAGTCAAGTTTCACTTCAATCGCGCAGCTTTCTACTCACAATTTTTTAATTTTTTTTTGTTTTCTTCTTTGTCTATGTAGAATTTAAATTACCTCAATAAACAGATACAGATACCCGAAGAATCGCTCTCGGTAAAACAACGCCTTCATCAACAACTTGTGGTAGTTATTGTGTCTTATGAAATAAAGGTCCAATCATCATAATGTCTGGTTCTAGGCAGGCTACCTCAAGCTGAACAACATGAATCAATGGCAAGGCTCTTTATCAAAAAATCGAGTATAAGAAAAATCTCAATTTCAGTATAGAGAGAAGACTTCAAATTTATATACGAACTATTGTCATCTATCGAATTTGAATACCCAATGTTTGGCAAAAACAAAAATAACGATGATGAAGACAAAAACTTGCTATAAATGTCATCTACCTCCTTCGTGTTATTGTAATCAGATCAGAATCTTCTGTTAGTCTAAAGATAACTGATATGAGCTGGTACACATAAGTATGTAGACGTCTATATGCTACGATTAGATAAGTGAATGAGAATAGAACAAAAGTCGTGACAACGTCACTTCGAAAACACTTTCCATAGATTTACAATCGACGAGTGCCTTTACGAAAGATAATTGTCTTAGATACATCTAATGTATCTCGTTCTCAGTCACTCAGTAGCTCGTAGCGATGCCACACTTTTTTTTTAAAAGCTATTTAAATTAATTTTTATTTTATAATTTCTTTAATTTATTTGCTTAATTGATTAAAGCAATTAATGATAAAAATTCAAAATGTTCGGAATACGTTTCAATCGTCCTGGTAGTGTGTTTTGTCTGGACTATCGAACGCAGCTGATGGCCACATTAATAGGTATGAGAGCAATACGAACTAATAAAAAAACTCATTAATAAATGTATAAAATTTTATTTAGTCAATATAATCATATTAAGCCATGGAATAGCAATTGGGTGGGTATCACCTCTACTCTTCAAATTGCAGTCTAGTGATTCGCCGTTGACATTTAATATTTCCATTGAGGAAGCTTCATGGATTGGATCATTAATTTGTGTTGGTGGAATGACTGGAAATGCGATATTTGGTGTTCTATTGGACCTTATCGGACGGAAGAAGTGCATATATCTCCTGGCGCTACCACATATAGTAAGTCACAAGTTGTTAAGAACATATTGGGCCAACCATTCAGGGAACGTTATATTTTTTCACACATTTTCGGCAATCATTCCCAAAGTTTCTAATAACAGAAAAAAGTTAAAAAAAAAAAAAACTGTTTTGAAATTCCTAAGTAAGGGTCACCCAACAAGTGGTGTCATATTAAATCAATAGAAAAAGTACGTCGTTGTGTGTGGTCTGCTGGCTTCAGTTCTTGTATCAACTGCACCTTATAATAATGTAGGCTAAGAATGCGGTGCAAAGTGGTTTCGGATAGGCCCAATTCCTGTGATCGTCTCGAAATGGACACACCTGGGTTTTTAGTCACACTCTCAACTACGGCGGCAATATTTTCAGCTGAAATTTGCCTGATGGGCACGAGTTGCAATGTCCACATCACTAATCTGTCCGAGAGGTTCAAATTTATCGTTTAAATTCACTATAGGCTTACGGGAAGATGGTTCATGGTGATTAAAAGCAGTACGAATTATACGAAACGTCTCCGCGATATTTTTACGGTTTAAATTTTCACTATTTCAGCACGTTGCGTTGTGCGAGTGTGCATCGATCTGGATTTAACAACTTATCAAAAGTCATCGTAGTGATTGTTGTATGTTGACAGTTCAACAATAATGGTGCGAAGTCTAAAATGACACCTCGTTTTGGATGACCCTGTATGTGTAGAAACGACAGACCTCGGTAGTTGTTGACAACACAAGGATCTGCTTTTTCAGTAATGGAGGTATTATTGGTGTTTTTAATCAATTGAAACATTATAAAGTTGTGAACATTTTAGCACTACAGGGTGGCCCAAAAACACTCACCCGATATTATTTTGCTATATTCTTAAAATGAAACTAGATAATTTCATAATTAAAAATAAAACGCCGCCGCCATTGTTGATGACCATATGGGCTCTTTTACTCGCATTTTAAATCATTTTGACGCGAACTTCGGGCAATAAGTTTTCGCATTATTTTCGGATATTCTCTTTGAGAGCTTCCAGAGTATGTAGCTTGTTCTGATAGCCCCGTGGCTTCAAAAAAATCCAAATCTGGAGCGGTCAAAACGGGCGATCTTGCCGGCCAGTGCAAATTGCCAAAACGAGGCATAAGGCGACCTTAAAACGCACCATTCAAAGTTTAAACTAAACTTTTTGCATAATCTTCATATATCATATTATAAAGTTCTGTTATCAGCTCTGTACCGTGTTGTGCCCAACAGGCAATAACTACAAGCAGAGGTATAAATCAACAGGCTCATCGTTTAGTGCTGGTATTAGTGGTGAAGCTATGTACAATATCAGTACAACACTGACACAAACATTAAACCAACAACTAATAGCAACAAATATACGTTGTACGTACATATTTATGTGCGAGGGACTGCGACTACGTAATGCATTTTTTAAAAAAGTTTATATTTAAACTATACAGTTTATTTACGTGGTTAATTGGCTTATGCATCCTGTTATTTGTTCTATGATCAGAAAGAAACGCAGAAGCTTAATCCCAAACAGGATAATAAGTCAAGTAGATCAATCATACCTGAGATCAGTTGATGCATAAAGGTGCAATGAGATCATGCCCAAATGACGTTGTCACTATGTGCTATTACTCCTTCTGCCACTTGATCTCCATATCACAGCGCTGTGCAGTGCAGTCTGACTCAAAGAATCTGGGTGCTGGACTTCTAAACCATATGGTCACAGTAAAGTCCCGGACACACTACTAAATGGTCTGGTTATGCCTCCAACGGATTACAGTATCCCCAAGCTTAACTTCAAAAACTCTTCGCTGCAAGCTTCCCAAGCAGAGGGGAAAGGAAGCGAGGGAGAGTGGGGACAGATTTCGATACAACGATATTCACCGATGATGACTCGAAGATGGACTACGGGGTAGGCGCGGGCGTTTTCTCGGAAAAACTCGGCATATCGAAATCCTATCGCCCAACAATTTCGCTGGCGTCTTCCAGACGGAGCTACTAGCGATCCTCGAGGCCTGTCACAACTTAATAAACGACCCAGCACCCAAACGAATCATCGCTGTTATTTTACAGGGTGGTCCGATTTAAGTTACAGATATTTTGGGAACTGATTCATTGGTTTATGTTATGAAAAAAATCGTATGAAAGGGGGAGAGGGGGATGATCTTCAATACCCACTAAGCTACAGGGTGTTTAAAAAAGATCCTTTAGAAAAGTTGGTACCAACAGTTATTCAATTATAATTTCTAGTGTATGAAACTTAGAGCAACCAAAGTAGGCTCGTTTCATAGACAATTGAATAGTGCTTATAACAGTTAAACACTATAACCATCCGTATTTTCATTTTCCAGATATTGGTCTTCAAACACATTATTTTGATGCGCCATAACGTTACCTGAAAATTCACCTAACAATTTTTTTACATGGGGCTCACATCAAAATAATAATAGTATACAAAACTTGTTAGCACATTTTACTGAGATAGATTTTTGTTTTAATTTTGAAAAAAGTACAAAATTCTAAATGAATCACCCGTTACAAGTTAAGCTGTGTCAACACCAGCCGTAGTCATTGTACAATTGAAGGTTTTTGTATGTCATTAATAAAAAGTAGATATAAAACTGGACCTAGGGTGCTTCCTTGCGGAACTCCAGCCTTAATTTCTTTGAGTTCGCAGTAGGAACTATCATGGCTGATTCTTATAAATATCTTACTTACTTAGTTACTTAGGTGGTGCTACAGTCCGAGTGGACCAAGGCCTCAATCAATAACCCGTTTTAGTAAGCCCGGTCCTTAGCTAACTGCCTCCATTTGCGTACTCCAAGCTGGCTGAGGTCCTTTCCACCAGTGCGCATCACCTTAGGCGAGGTCTTTCTTCTCAATTCGCCGTTTGGAGTCGGCAAAAAACTGTAGGTCCCTCGTTCCTTCCATTCGTGCAAAAATATAACACGCGCACACAAATGGTTGCGAGAAGCAGGCCCAGGTTCACCCCGAGCTGTAGCGCCACCTTAAGTAAAAGCACTTATGTATGTATATTCTCTTGAAAGGAGTTGTTCTATTTTGTTACGAAAGCCTGCATGTCAAACTTTGTCAAATCCATATTGTTACTTTTTCTATATAAAAAATAAATTAATACACAAAATGTTCCCTTTTGAAACAGTGCCTATGGATAACAGTATTTTTTGCCAGTGAAGTCTATCATCTGTACATAGCCCGTTTATTTGCGGGGATGACAGGTGGCGGCATTTTTCTCATCATTCCAATTTTCGTCTCTGAAATCGCTGATTCCAAGTAAGTTACACAATATGCCTAAATAATATAAATCCATTTTAACATTTCCTTTCCTCCACTTCAGCATACGTGGAACATTGGGATCACTTTTTATGTTTTCACTCAATTTAGGAATCCTGTTGGGCTTTTTAATCTCATCCCACATCCCCTACTTGCTGATACCATGTATAGTCGTAGTGTTACCCATTCTGTATGTTTTGCTATCGATACTATTTCCCGAGACACCACAGCACTTATTACGCAAAGGACTTACAGATGAAGCCGAGAAATCGTTAAAATTTTACAAAAACTACAATGGCAGCCCGAAGGAAAATTTCCAAAGATTTACCTCCGATTTTACCGAATTAAAAGCGGCAATCCAGGCGATAAAAAACCAGGAAAAAGTTTCGCTTCAAGACTTCTGTAAGTACATCCCATAGTTAGTTCAATTGCTCACTTTGATTAATTGGATTTTGTAATTACAGGTACGAGGCGCTCTTTAAAGGCCGTCTCCAGTGGAGTTGTCATAATGTTCGTAAACATGTTTTCAGGCGTGTTCGCTATAATGAATTACTCGTCAATGATTTTCGCAGAAAGTGGATCTGAGATGGACCCGAATACGAACACCACTATCATTGGAGTTGTGCAGATTGTAGGCTCGTGCTGTGCCACTATCCTGGTGGATAGGTACGGACGGAAGATTCTAATGCTAGTGTCCACATGCGGCATGTGCTTGGGAATGACTGCAATTGGAGTGTATTCGTATTTGGCAAACAACACCGACTTAGCGAATGTATCATGGCTCCCGGCAGTTATAATGTCCTTTGTAATATTTATAGCAAATATTGGGGTTATTGCATTAACTGTTGTCGTCCTGGTGGAGATTCTGCCTCCTAAGGTTGGAAAGGCCTGATTCTCTTAGTTTTACGTATTTGTCTTAATTTTTTTTTTTCGCAGATTCGTTCATTGGCTACAACATTCTGCCTGTCACTGTTGAGTTTGTTCGCATTTATGATTGTTAAAGTGTTCCCGATTTTGATGGCACTCACTGGATTAGCGGGTGTAATGTGGATGTGTGCAGCGGTATCTGGATTTGGATTCTTATTCTTCCTCATATGCTTGCCAGAAACAAAGGGAAAGTCAATGGAGAATGATAGCGCTTATGACTGAAATCTTTGTTTTTTTTTTATAACATAACTGTGGTTTATGATGAGATTATAGCGATGAGAAGAAAATCTTTATTTTCTTTTAACTCCTAATAAATGTTTACTTGGCTTCGTTAAGATTCTTAAAACCATGAAAATGTATTTTTTTTTATGTCATTTGAAATAGAATTTGGCAGCACTGAACGAAAATTGCAGTCCAGTAGAGCATTAGAAATTAGTTCGATCAAAGTATGGAGAAAAAGGAGTGGAACTCGCAAGTTGCCGTACTTTGCCAATCTTAACTGGAGCAATAATGTTGCAGACGTTAACAGGCGATATGTTGTCTAATGGAAGTGGGGAAATCTCTCATACCTCATGATATATGTACGTACATACATATACGTTGATACTATCCATGAAATCGGTAAAGTGGTAGTATAGTAATGGCAGTATACTTAGATGTTCAAAAACGCATTTAACACAACCAACTGGAGCAACATAATGAACGCGCTAGGAAATATGATAACTACTTACACCGAAGAGTGCTGCAGTACAAAACCAACGAAGGATCCAAAGAGTACAATATTACTGCCGGCGTTCCACAAGGTTCCGTTCTCGGACCGGTCCCTTCGATTATAATAAACTATGGTATTTTGAGAATACCAATCCCCGACGAGCCGATAGTGGTGACGGCCAAATGCCTAGATGGGCTGGGATCGTAGATGCATATATTGTTTGCACTAAGAATTATAAAACAACAACAATATATTTCTGGCAACCCTACCCTAACCTAACCTTTATTCTGTTGATTCCACCGAACGGGTACTTTGCGCAGATGGATTTAATTTTGTAAACGGCGGTAGTTCAGTGCGAATTTATGTATACGCAGATTCCGTTTACTCCACAATTCGTCCATATGAACGAATCATGTCAAGATCCATGAGGTCTACGCATCTTGTATTTAATTCAATCCACAACGAATTTAAATGCTTCTTTGGAAAGCCGAAATGTATTTTTTAAGCTTTAATATTCAAAAAAAACTTTCCACAGCACTTGCACTTTAGTTATTAAATTTTAAAACATATGCACCAGGAATTCGGTAGTTCTAATAGATTGGAACCATCACGTTCACTGTTGCCATTTCTCCTGTTATAACAGGAGTCTACTGTTATTTTGCTCCGAAAAAGTGTAATCTACTGTTTCCTGTTCCTAGCCAATTTTAAGACCATTTCTCCTGTAAGTTTACTTCTTTTATTAAAAACAAAATTCGAAATGGAACACTAATATAAAAATAACATCAACATATAATCTACGGCGTAAGCCCATAGCAGTAACATTTCTGGTTGTTGATTGGCACTACAAGTCTAGGATGACAGTAGGTCCGCGGTGTACGCTCCCAAAACTACGAAAATCTACGAAAAGTTACGTAAACTCGTTCGCTTACGCAAAAATTTCGTAGTTTTTCATAAAAGAGAGTGCTCACGAGAGAGTAAGATGTCTCCTGCTGCGAGTTTTAGCACAAGAAATTTCTTTGGGCAGATTACATGAAAACTGCTAAATCACATACATTTGCATTTTTTATTGTTCAACGCGTTTGTTTACTTTTTCGAAATTTTCCTATCTTTGAGAGTATTTCACCCCCGCTCTTCGATATGTGACAGAAAACACATATTTAGTGCAAAAAGTACGCGAACGGACATAGTGACATTGACATTGACACTTCTTTGAAGTGCCTTTTATTTATTTCACAACCAGCTGACCCGTACTCGCCTTGCTTCGCCCGCCTCCCATGTTTTTTCTGATTTTCAAAACTTGGCCTACATATTTCCTCGTATTTAAATGCTTTTTGCGGTAAGTCCGAATGATTTTTCGAAGCTGAAGTGTTAAAAAAAACATGTTTTTAACTTTCTAACATACCAGGAAATCGGAAACTGACTGGTATGTACCTACTTTGTATTCCAAATTATTCTGTTATTAATTAATGTTCATTTAAAGGTTTTTTGTTAACTTCCGCTATGATCTATGAATAAATGCGTTTTCAAAAAAAAAGGATAATCGTTCTAGCTCGAATTTTATCAAAAATCCCTTTAACTTGTACCAATTTTAATCGCCCGTGAAAATTCGACATAAAGGGATTCGACTGTACATAATATTATTGTCTCCACCGAGTGCAGATTCGAGATCATGATGAATGCGTTTGATTTTGGAAAAAAATAAAAAAAATGGAATTGCAATGAAGTGGAAACCCTCCCCCAACGTAGAAGGAACCTTCCCCTGGGTGCGCACAACAACAATTTTTTTTTTTTGCACATGCCCCAAGTTTTACCGCAAACGGATAAGCGATGCGCGAACGCATAAAAGTCGAACACACAAACATTACTTTTAATATACATACGACATACTTATATAGGTACATACTTATTGACGCCACCCACAGCTGCACGGCTGTTTCCTGCGGTCTCCACTGATGGAAAATTATTGGCGAACATTTCATGAACTATTTTGAGCATAGCTCAGCTCCAGTATAACGCAGAAGGCTGATTTATACCTCAAATGCATCAGTGGAAATTTACTAAATTCACCTATTTTTTTGTTTTTCAATCCGATAAGCTACTATTGAGCTAGGGCTGAATAATTATAATTTTCGTTACAGATATGCAGTGTTTTTAAATATTTTGCTAAAACCAGATTATTTTGGGGGATAAAAAGTATACAGAATGTTGACCAAGACCATAAGCAATCACTATGTCAAGTTTCATCCAAATCCGTCTATTAGTTTCTGTGTTATGTGCATTCAAACAGTTCCAAAAAAAAAAAAAAAACCTGCGCACACACGAAATTATCTCCACTGGTCGTTGGTAAAATCCATTCCATCCATCCAGTCATTTTTAATTGATCGTTAATTTTAATTGAATGCTTATTGTTCAACTTCTGTATAACGTACGAAGATGATTTATATCTTCAAATGTTTGTACAAAATTGAACTTTATAATAAAATAAATTCCATTCCCATCGGCCAAGGCATTCTAAAGCTAGGAGCTTGAAGGTATTCATAAAAATAATCTCTGCTCAGATATCAGCTTAGATTTCCGCTTCTGGATAGTAGATAACGAAATCCTATGCCTGTATTCCAGACATTTTGCAATCCAACTGTGAAAACCGGATTTAATTTCTTGCAGTAGTTTTTAAGACAAATGGGAAGAAAGTCTTTGCAGTCGAAAAAAAGTTACATTTTTATTATAGTAAGGATTTGAATAAAGTGGCTGTTGCTAATTTCCGTGATTTTTGTTTTTCTTGGCTATGTAAGCTCAACATAAGCACATAATGTATTATGTATTTATTGTTTACGTACTTTTCATCTAATCCCTTTTCAAATTAAATCCAGGGAAAAAGACAAAGTATGAACCGAAGTCAATGAATAGGTATGGCAAGAGGAACCTCTAGTTAAATATTGGCTCAGTTAAAATTCCAGACAATATTGCAACGCAACAGATATTTTTTCGACGAACCTGACGAACAACATGCTGAAGGGAAACGACATATTAACAAAATTAAGTCGGCGCAACAGCAAATTATGTAGTGTCAAAAAATACCTTATCCTAATGCAATAGACATTTTACTAAAAAAAACCTCGTATTTTAGAGATTTTTGGACGAAATTTTAAATCTCCTGTTACTTTGGTAAGCACAACAGAAGATCCCTGTTTTTCACATTTTCGTGGTGACAACACTGCATCACAAAATATTCTACGAGCCAAATTATAATTTCTTACAGTTGCCTCTTCCTCGTCGTCAAAAAAAAAAGATCCACTGAATTCACTTTTCACGGAATTTTCTTTACTGATATTTCATATTTGACACTTGGTATTTGACATTTCAAATATGCGTTGGAATGCATTCCATGCGATGGGTTGTCGTGTACATTGCATTCGACTTTGGGAATAGCAATTCGGATGCGATACGACTCTCAATACGACTATGAATACGGGTCGAAGTACGACATTGGGAATTGGGGTGAGTTCCTTATCTTTATACCAAGGATCAAGAATTTTCGTCCTATGAGTTTCAGTTAATTGCTTTCCGAAAATATTGTCGAAAATCATTTATACCCAAAGAAATAAAACAACACAACTTTTAAATATTTAAATTTTATAAAGAAATATTTGTTGATTCCTTTTATAAATGTGAACATTTTACATATAGTACATGTTTTAACTAATTTATATATAATTTCTTTTATTAATAATAATAAATTTAAAAAAAAAAACTAGAATACTACATCACAGAACTTTAAAAAATAATGTTTTTTTTTTTGTTTTTAAATTACGTACAACTTCAATCTTTACAAGTAAGTGAAATAACATATTTTTGATTTTTTGTTTGTTTTGATTTTAATTTTCTTGTGTGTGTTTGTGTATTTTTTCTTCTACTACTCTTACATCGCCTTAAACTTTTTTTTAAAGTACTATTTTATAAAATATATGAATTTGAATATTTTTAAAAAAAAAAAGTTAACCAAAGCAAAAATTAAATCCGATAAGGAAAACCAAATAAAATTAATATTAAATATTATTTGTTTTTTTTTTCCTTTTAGCTAACCAAAGCTTAAAAATAAAATTAAATAAAAAATAAAATATTATTTTGGCATCGGCAATAATAACAAAACTTTAACTTACACCAAAAAAAAAGAGAAAGAAGATGAAAACTACTTTAAAATACAAATTAATCTAAATTTTAAAAATTAAAAGAAAAATAAAATAATTACAACAATTTAGACATAATGGCGATAAAATATTTGTTTCTTAACTGAGGATTTTTTCGGGTTGAAACCCGATGTGATTAAAGCGGCGTAATCCGTTCAATCTTTCGTTTTTTGTTTTTTTTTGAAGAAGTTCGCTGGACGACATCGATCCTACTGAAATGTTATCACGACTTTGGGCATCGTACATAGCGCAACACAGAATAGCCCAGCATGCGGAAAACCATTAAAAACACTATAAGGACTATTGTGTTCAGCCATAGTGGGCAAATGGAATTTTGTGCGTTTAGAACGTCTTCGTATGGAATGAATGCGGTTCCGTTGCGTTTGCACACCTCGTAGCTGCTGGGATTGCCACATCTGTAAATTCAGGGAAAGTTTAATTACTCAATGACTTGGGGGTGTCCCTATGTACATACCTTATCGCAGGACCCTCACGAAATTCAAGAATCTGCATGTTCTGATACGCATAGTGTATCATGGATGTGTAACGTATCCAGCTGAGTCCTGGTGGTATTCTTGACGATAGATAACCACCAAAGAGTTGCGTGGCCAGCGTGTAGAGGGCGCTCAGTGTGATGCTAACGTTCATATCCATGCAACAAGCACCTATGAAAAATCCAACGCTTTGAGCCACTATTGTATTGAGCAGTAGGAATACCAACATCAAGAAGAAAAGCTTGAAACTATGTGTGTATGGGTTTTGGGTTTTTTTTTTTTTTTTTTTTGTAAATGGTAGGCAAGGTTAATTAGGAAGTAGTTTTGGTTTTTTTTTTTAAATTGAAAGAGTGGTTGAAGGAAGAACATAAAAATAAAAAAATAAAAATAAATACTATGAACCAAGAGAGGAAAACAAATCGAGAGAATTCTCTACACATACCTAGAACAACCAAGCATTGGATAACTGATCAGCAGATACACCGTCGGCAGGGTGATAATCAGCGGTAGTTCACCAAACATCTTTGCGAGGTAGTAGGCCGAAAGCCTATACGCACCGGAACGCCTCTCCTTGCTTATTACTTCACGCTCAGATGGGACTGTAAGATAAAAATAATGATTGAAGATATAAGGTAATAGTATATAAAATTACTCATAGCTAGGATTGATTTAGATTTTTATAGATATCGAGGGTGCATTCCATAGGGGAAAGGCACAAAATCCCGAATTATAAAATCCCGGGAAAAAATCACGCATTTCTAAAAATCCCGAATCACAAAATTCCGAAAAATGAGTAGGTATTGATGAAAAATGCCGAATTGGTGTTTTTTTTTTTTTAATTCTTCATAGCGTTTAACCACTTTTTTCTCATTCTTAAAATAATGTTTTTAAGTCCTCCACCGGAGGGGGCGCTACCATAAAAAAAACAAGGAACTTACCAAATTACACTACAAATTTGATAGCAAAATCGTTTCGTTAAGTGCACATGATGAAAATCGAAAAGCGCTGTTCTTTGTGATTCTCATTAGGTGCACTTAACCAAACGATTTTTGTTGTTTATAGTTCGTGTTGTGTTGTTCTTAGTTTTTTGTTCGGTAATATGGTGAGTTGGGTGGTATGGTAGTATTTGGGATTCGAAATTTTGTGTTTGGGCATTTTGTGTTCGGGATTTTGTTTTCGGGTTTTGTAATTCGGGATTTCGTACCCAACCCATTCCATAGCACCATTCACGGCCATTTATCTTGCTACATCCAAACCATAGGAGAAAACATGTCACATGTCAATCGATTGAATTCTAAAAATTGCAGGTAGCACTCTCCCTTACGACGGTACATCATAGCAAATAATCTTGTGATCATATTCATAGCCAAAGCAAGAATCTCGCCATGGACCTGCAAAAGTTTTCTTGATTAAAGTTGCGGCCTTAACCCCAATGATACTGTGGATGCATACAGTAACTGCTGGCTGGACCTATTGATACAAATGCAGCAAAAGTGATCACCTTTACGGACAGCTATCTGAAGAGATAAAACTTTAGCCACGATTTCAAGGTTACATCTGCTAGCCTGGTATATGGATGGATCCAAAACCGATGCAGGAGTTAGGTCAGTAGTAAGGAGTGCCTACGAAAGCCTCCCTTTACTCGAATGTGGAGTAGAGCAACTCCGTACTTAGAGCTGAAACACATGCAATAGAGCTCTGCCTCAGAAAAACTAATCAAGAAAACATCTTGGATAGTAGAGCGCCCTTGCTTGCTACTAACGCCTTTGAAATCACCTCCAAAATAGACTGAGACTACCTAAAACTGCTCAAATATAAGTAAATAAATAAATAAATAAAAAAAAAGAAATGATAATTTATTATTATCCAAAACTAACAGGATTTACTTGCAATATCGAAGGAAGCGAGATAACAGATGAACTATCTACAGCTGCATCGGCTATGAGAAACAGTGATGCAGACACCTCCATAACGCCACCGACTAAAACACCGTTTAACATAATCGACCATATAGGCGAAACCGACTGCGTCATTTATGGCCAAAACTTCATCCTAATAAGACAAAGACGATGTTACATCTGTATTAATCCTCCATACGCTTAATAAATGGAATAATCACAGGACACTATGCCATAGGTCATATGACAAGCAAATGGCTACCTGAGTACAACGATATCTGTAGAAGCTGCGGAGATAAAGAAGAAAGAAAATATATCTTTGCTACTGCCCCGCCCTCCAAGAACGACGCCTTCGTATATTATGCCATAGATTCTTGCCAAACATCGCAGAGCTGGAAAATTCAAAGATATCGGATCTTCTAAGATTCACAGAGC
This sequence comes from Brachyopa scutellaris, assembly GCA_949775065.1. Lineage (NCBI taxonomy): Eukaryota > Metazoa > Arthropoda > Insecta > Diptera > Syrphidae > Brachyopa > Brachyopa scutellaris. Next base: position 161,209,035 of record OX459112.1, read on the forward strand.
ACAAACTGGTTTATGGCGTTGGTAAGAAAACGCTTTGTGGTCGCCGTAGCCGTGGTGGTTAGTGCGTTGGACTACTACAAATTCTGCCAGGTTCAATCCCAGCAAAAACACCTAAAAGTTTTTTCACGATGTCACCTCTTTCAAGTCGGCAAAAAACTGTAGGTCCCTTCCATTTCGTGGAAAAAATAACACGCACACACAAATTGTTGCGAGAAGCTAGGCCTGGTTCTAATTAGGACTGCTGATGCCGACGATTTACTCCCAAACTATGAGGGGATTCACAATGGGCATTCGGGTATCCGAGTTCAAATGATTGCTCGAACAACCACACATCCTTCTAATCTAACCTTACCTAACAGAGTTCACTTGATGTGGGTGCCAGGACATGATAGATTCGAAAGATTATTGTTGGACGGAACCTGAAGGTTGCATATCAGATAGGCCAAAAGCTATTTAACAACCCCTTCCTTAAAAAAAAAAACTGAAGAACTCCAACAATTGTCATACACACAGTAACCGGATTCATGACTGTTGCGAATGTCTGACAAGCACTCCATAGTGCAATTTGACAGGATGAGTTTCTCAACTCGCCGTTTGAAGATGGCACGAAACTGTAGGTCCCTTCCATTCGTGGAAAACTATAACACGCACATACAACTGGTTGTGAGAAGCAGGTCCCGGACTGTAGCGCCACTTAGAAGAACAAAGAAGTGAGTTTCTTCTAGCTCAGTGCCATACGCTGAGTTTCAGGATGAAACCATTTTGAATTGTGAGCAGCTACACAGAAGGTGAAAGGGGGGCTCTTCCTCGTCCATACAGCTGTGACAGAACTCATTGGCAACGATTCCTAATCTGCTCGCGTCCCTGCCTATTACCATGTATTTTTAGATTAGTCAAGTGTTTTTGACTAATTATATTATTTAATAATTTATGTACTCGCGAATAAATAAAAGATTTCTTTTGACTTTTCAATAAGAATGTATGACTTTATTCGGCGAGGTGTACAATGTTTTAAATTGCAATACTATGTATGTAATTGCAGTAAGTGGACTGTATTAATAATTTTAGATCATTTTGAAATCTATGTACATACCCCAACTAGGGTGCCAATATGTATTCTGCTATTTTTTTTAGCAGGTTCAAAGTTTTGCGCCGATTTAGCTGTCCATCTTTCACAAGCCAGTTGCAGTGCTTGTGCTATTGGTACATTGGGTTTACTTTTTGTGGTAAATTTCCCCAGTTCTGTACCTTCTCTGCTTTACAGTTACCTGGTATGACACTATAACCAGGAACCCACCAAGCATATTGTAAGCATGCATCTGCTCAATATCTGCAATTACTCAATTTTGATCTTAAAATTGGTGATTCGAGTGTTTTAATATCTGCTTGTATATCGCATCGGTGCAAATGACAATGTCGAAATTGTACATCGATTTCATCGATAACCACTCAGCGGCTTCACGAAGAGCCAGCACCTCCACCTGGAAGACACAACAGTGGGTTGGAAGTCAGACATCCGAGAAGACATCCGCTCCTATATCATCACCTGTCTTAGACCTATCCGTGTAGATATCTCCAGTGCAGATGTGTCGTTAAGACAGATATTACCTACTCATTCCTGTCGGCTGCGAATCTTTGTCTTATATTTGATACTAGCTGACCCGCCAGGCTTCGCCCGTGTACGTAATAGGTAGTAATAGGTAGTAAATGTTTCCTTAAAAATAGCCTATAGCCCTTCGGGATTGCATGGCCTTTTATTAGTGAAAGAATTTTTGAAATCGGTTCAGTAGTTCCAGAGATTACCTATTACATACAAACTTTTCCTCTTTATAATAATAGTATAGATTAAATCCCAGGAGCGAAGTTCGTAGTTCCTGTATTCAATGAAAATACTCGGATGTGTCCTAAGTTAGAAAGTTACCGGTGTGAGATTTCTTTTAGTCGCAACACCGTTTTTGCTACTACGTTCCTGACATAAATGTCCCACGGGAGCATATTCAATATATTTTCGAGTGCATTCGATTCCCAGCTCAATATTATCTTTTTTCAATCGATTTTATTTCGGAAAACGGAGAAAGTGCCTCCTTGATAAGAAAACAAATTCGCTGGTCTTGATCAAACCAATCAAAAGATCTGAAACTCAGAGGTTTTTCTCGCTGCTTCAACTTTGTGAACTCTGGTGAAATTACGGTAGTTTGTCAAATCTCTCAAAACCTATAGCGTACGTTTAGCTCTCAAAACTATACTCACATGAATTAAGCGCACCAAACAACGCAAACAGCATCCAATAGGTTTGCGAAAAGAACATCCATCCCTGCAGATCATGCAGAAACTCTTCGGTCCGTGGTATCTGAAACCATATCGCTCCCGCCATCAATCCGAGACCGATTGTTTGCAGCCAATTAAGTTTGGACAGCATTCGCGGTTTGGCCTCTTTGAAATTCCGACTCGATAATACCCGGAACTGTGTATGGAATCTGGTTGGATAATCCAACCAGTCGTGCATCATTTCGTGGTACTCACTCGATGCCGAGCTAAAGTTCGACTGTGAATCGCCGCCCCACAGTTGTTGTGCATCCTCCGGATTCAACTCATTGTTGTGATTGTTTTTAATATCTTTGTAGTAATTATTAATGATATCATTAATGAGGGTATCATGAGATTTATTTGTGTATTCACTGTTGGCTGTGATGCAATTTCGGTTCAGGAAATTCCCATGAGATTCTCTGGCGGCCACGAATAGTTTCTCCCTGATGTCTGGAAAGGATTTGATTTGTTCCACTGTAATAGAGAGAAAAATGTTAGGCGTAATTATAGGACACATTCAATCATATGCATACAAACAAAATCCGCAGGATTATAGTGTGGCTTCATGGCGACTCCGATATTCTCGAAGTAGCTGAAGATGTTTCTCACTTCGCCGAAGTATGCGGTGCGTCCATTGTACAGAAGCAGCAATTTATCGAACATGTGGAACATTTGTGACGATGGCTGGTGAACAGTGATGACAACGGTTTTTTGCTCTTGTATGGCATACCTCTTGAGGACTTTCATCAGAGAAATAGCCGAGTAGCTGTCCAGACCGGATGTGGGTTCCTAAATGAATCAATTAGTCAGTAATACTCATAAGTGTAAGTGTTAGTGTACTCACGTCTAACAGCATCAGCAGAGGATTGGTAAGCAGCTCACAGGCGATATTCGCCCGCTTTTTCTCGCCCCCAGATAAGCCACGGTTCAGATAGTCCCCGAACTTAGTTTGTTGACAATTTGTCAGTTCCAGAGCATCCAATAGTCTTTCGACTAATTTTATTTTCTCCTCGTAAGGCATTTTCTCAGGTAAACGCAGCAGCGCTGTATATATGATAGTTTCACGTAGTGTTAGCCCAGCAAAGAATACTTCCTCCTGCTGGACGTAGCATATTTTTCGACGCCATTTCTTTGAGATAGTTTCACGATTCAAATAGATACTCCCACTGTCGATGCGGCGCTGTCCGCTGAGGCTATCCAGGAGAGTGGTTTTCCCACAACCCGATGGGCCCATAATTGCTAACACTTCGCCGGGACTAAACGCGGAACGATGACAAACAGAAAACCATTTTTATAGGCCATTGTAAGACTACACAGTTGTGTTTACCTTTCTTACCTTACCATTCCACTGACGTCAGTTAGAATCTTCTTATCATTGTGCATCACATTTATGCTCTGAAATGTCAGCTGGAGTGTGCGGTGCTGTTCGGATATGAACGGAAATGTGACCATCGCATGATCACCCCTGCAATGAAGAATTACGAAATTAAAAAAAGATACAATTTACATAATATGGATGAGAGTTGGCTTATGGTGAAAGGCTCACAAGGACCTTAGTTAAGGTAAATATTTCTCAGAACAATCTAGCGAGGACGAGAGTTCCAAATACATACATATGTATACACAAAGTCAGGAAAGCACGTCACGGTTTTTGCTAAAATCCTTTAAAACACAGAAAGTATACTCACTCTTTAAAGCACATGTATCGCTTTACAACATAATAAGATAACTCCAAATTCCCATGCCGAAGAAATCTATTTACACTCATAAAATCGATTCTAAGTACCTTGCGGTATTTTTGAAAAAAAAAACCTTCACAATTATCCATAACTGTGAGAGCAAATGATTACATTATGTGTACTCGTATGTGTACGTAATTAAAAAGAAATTACAAACATGTGCATATCCTTAATGATACCCCGAGGGAACATTCTGAACATGTACTGATACAAGGTAATTGAAAAACTCTGAAAGAAAATGTATTCAATTATAAAGCAGACGCTGATAAATCGATGTACACGAAAATTCATCTACCAGCTTGATTATAAAAGAAACCTTTGATAAAATGTTGTTCATGTCGCAAAAGCTGTAAAGCTGCCTAAAGTCAGGGCAACCCTAGCCCATATGGGCAGCAGTTTTTATTGGTGTATATTTTTTTTTTTAATTTAAGTTATTTAAAGTATTAGTTATTTTTATTAAAAATCTTTTCATAACAAAAATAACCAAATAACCTTCTAAATAAAAAAAAAATATACATATGTATGAAGGCAATTATAGTCTTATCTTTGTTTTTGAGTTTGGTAATAAATACATATGTGTGTTCAATGCCCGGATAATATCCCTATAGCTATTCTAATTCTCAGGAGAATCTTGATCTTCTTCATTTCATGGCAACTTCCTCCCAACTTCTTCAGTAAGCAGACTGTTGTGTTCGTTGGTAACTTTGAACACTTAACTTCATTAATTTCCTACCAGAATTGAAAAATTTCCCTTTATTGACATATTATCATAACTAAAATTACCCAACTGTTTTCCCAGTTTAACATAAAAAAATAACATAAAAAAACATAACTGATAATAATTATTTTCGGTGTTTACGTTTTTGTTTGTAAATTATATGTTATTTGTGTACATGATTGAAGAACAAAGTTCATAATTTGTTAATGGAAAATACAGAGATAAAAATTTGACCAATTAAAGTTTTTCAAACAATCAATTCTATACGTATTTGCACGATATGGCTCATATGAATTACAATTCTTTATAAAACAAAATTTTGAACTGGTTTTAACATATTTTTCACGATCGGTACTTCTCCCATGTCCCATCGCAATGTAAGCACTACATTTGTCCACCGACAGTCGATTGGAAAAACCGAAACAAACACAAAAGCTCTCGTCGTCTCTCTCATGCATTCATGGGTACATATAAAATAATGTCGAAAATTAGCCACGGGATAACTTTTATGAAGCTCCAAAAAGCCGGCTAATTTAATCAAATTTTTGTGCAATCGTTTCATCTATAGGGAACAGCCACTAAGCTCAATTTATAAAGAATCGTATAGTATAAACGAGTATATTGAGTTCAGAATTTTTTAAAACTATTGTATAAAAATAGTATTATACTTCCTACTACTTCCTTTCTAACATACAACAAGTAACTAATGTGACTGTTTTAGTGCACGCCGGGCGGCAACAGCTAGTCGAACATACAAATTTCCCTTAACGTATCCACTTTTATTTGATTGTGATAGAGTAACGTCACTTCTGCACATGTAAAAAGTTGGGTGGTTAAATTAAAAAAAAAAAAATAATACAGTAAAAAAAACTGTACAACGTAATGCAGTTCTTATAATTTTGGTTCAATCAACACTTTATTCTCAATATTTGTGATTTTATTTAGATTTTTCTGAGCGATATTTTTGGAGATAAGGAAGGTGGACAGCAATTTTTTTAGGTTCTTCTGCAAAAAGGGTTAAGAAAAAAGTAACAAAAAAAATATTTCACACATTTCTGAATTCGTGCATTAACGATCTTTCATTTTACACCGCACACGATGACCTCAAAATTAATTATTTCTTTTTACCCATTTGAGTCTTCAAATTAGCCCGCTTAAGTCGAAATTCAGCTTTTTAAGTTCTGGTCTGTGTTTTGGCCACTTATTGCTATAACTGTTTCAAATTTCAAATTCAAAAATTCGTGCGAATATGGAAAGGGTCATAAGGCCATATTTCAAAATATGGCCTTCTAACCGATTATCACTATGTACATCGAATCTAACCACATTTTGGTCTTGTAAAGAGGTTAAGTCGACTTCCTATTTATTCCGGTTGCACATCTGGTGTAATGCTCACTCAGCAGCCTTTATCCATTCATTGAATTTGACTATAATAACCAAAGTGTATTTTGTTTTAGAAAACACAGCTCGCATCGTTATTACGTGAATTACCCGGTAATCCAAATATTTGTTTCATTACTGAGAAAGAACGGTATTCCCAAATTCTATACGAAAGTATTTATGCTGTAGTTGCACGAAACAGTTTTTGTTGACCATTTCACCTCCAAGTGCCTGCTCATATTTCAATTGATTGATATTTAAAAACCCCTAGATGTTTATAATCGCGTATTGTCAATAACCTCGCCGATATATATGCATACATTTATCTTTCGCTTCGTGAATATTTGCCGCCTATATCTTTGAACACAACAGTCTGGCATTTCTCCATATAAACGAACAAGTTCCAATATTTGCAATATGCGCTGGGAGTCTATTCATCATACCTTTCACTGATGACAATGTTATCCACGTACCTACATCAGTGCAGGAATCCCCTAAGTATCCGTGATGTCATTGAAGACCAATCGAACTAAAGGGTGATTTTTTAGCTGGTTTGGTTTTGGCAACACTGGTTTTGACAGCTGACGTGTGTTTAGTACCTTGTGTCACTGTCAAACAGCTTCAGTTTGGTTTGCAATTTAACCATGGATCGTCTTACAAATGAACAACGCTTGCAAATTATTGAATTTTACTATCAAAATTCGTGCTCGGTTCGAAATGCTTTTTTATCGAAAAATTGTGTTCAGCGATGAGGCTCATTTTTGGTTGAATGGGTACGTAAATAAGCAAAATTGCCGCATTTGGAGTGAAGATCAGCCAGAAGCATTGCAACAGCTACCAATGCATCCCGAAAAAGCCACTGTTTGGTGCGGTTTATGGGCCGGCGGCATTATTGGGCCATATTTCTTCAAAGATGATGCGAATCGCAGCGTTACTGTCAATGGTGAACGCTACCGAGCGATGATAACAAACTTTTTTTTGCCCGAAATGGAAGTTCTTGACTTGCATGATATGTGGTTTCAACAAGACGGTGCCACATGCCACACAGCACGCGAAACAATGGCGCAATTGCGAGGCGAGTTTGGTGAACAGTTAATTTCACGTTTCGGGCCGGTCAATTGGCCGCCTAGATCGTGCGATTTGACACCATTAGATTATTTTTTGTGGGGGTATGTCAAGGCTAATGTCTATAGGGACAAGCCCGCTTCGATTGACGCACTGGAAGCCAACATCCATGCATTCATTCGTGAGATACCGGCCGATATGTGTGAAAGAGTATGCCAAAATTGGACTCAGCGGATGGGCTACCTTGGACGCAGCCGCGGTCAACATTTGCATGAAATTATCTTTAAACATTAAATTGCAAGGTTCAAACTATCGATTCAAATAAATATTTCATTCATTTTTTCGAATTTTTTGTGTTTTTTTTTAAAAAAAGTTCTCAACCTCTTAAAAAATCACCCTTTAGTAATAAACTCCCTGTCACACCCTTACTTCAACCCAATTATTGAAGTTGATTCATCAGATATCGGTTCTCCATCCCGCACATACGCTTAATTGTTTTCATACACTGCTCTTAGGATATGGATGCATTTTGTAAAATAGTGCCTTCCAAGCCTCCTTTATTTATGGAAAAGCAACATTGTGGAACACACAAAAATACATATGTCTGTTGGTATAGCACGTCTGCATGACATTGAAGCTCCTTACACAATTGGAAAATTCCATTGCTCTTTGGTATACACATGTTCTCTACTCTTTGGTACAAATTTAAAGCTCAGTACATTTGGCCTACGTGCTATATGCCATGTCGTTAACAAAACACAGATCACTTTCCAATTGCCAAAGTCCAAAGTGCAGAGTCCCCCTTTTTTATGTAACATAGATGCACGTGGCTCTTTTAGTAATCCAAACCTAACATACTTGTATGGAACATAGCTTTTGCCCCATTCCAAATCTACAATAGGGCATGGCATTTTTTTTTATTACCGTCAGCCTTAGAATGAATACACTGCATCTCAATGCATGTTCAAGCACACGTAACGATGGGCGGACGTGATTAGGGCTGTTTAGTGTCACATTAAAAATATATATTACCACGTGATGTAAGCTGATTTAACGGTTTACTTTTACTTTTTGGCAGTCGAATTCGTTCAATGAAACTCTCGCCATTAAAAGTAATGTCTATTCCCAAAGAAATTAGGTTAAGGTTGTCTTCAAAGTCGCTCCCCCATCAAACCCTAAGCAGAGATCTACTAACAAAGAAAAATTAAGAAATTAGCCAAATTAAATTCGCAAATTTGACCGACTTGAACCCATTAAAATGGCGCATTATGGCCATAATGAGATGGAAACTGCGATATTAGTGTGAACCAAAGACAAAATGAACGCCTTTTATGGTTTTCCATTTAAACAAATTTGGAGCAAAGTTCGTAAACTCTTTGTTGCCAAATGTTTTAGGAAAGTTGCGCTAATCCACCTTTGATCAAACTTGAAATGTTATGCAGTCACTATTTTTTTTTTTTTTTAATTATTTTAACTTTATTAGTTCAAAAGATAAATTTTATTATGTCGAAATGTAAGATGGCGCTACAGTTCGATGGTGGGCATGAACCACGAGCACATGGTTCTAACATATGTAGTTCCATACAAAAAGTTCAAAAACTCTCCGCGAACCATCTAAGGCAAGGTTCTAATCACGTTATCTTTCAGTGGTGAACTTGAAGTTGGAGGATTGCAATCCATTTGCTCTTTTGGTCTTAGCCATCTCAGCCGGTGAATTCCCATTTTCCTGACCTGGCAGCACAAGCCCGATAGTTATGTGCGGCCTTGTGGCCGCTTCTGTCTCAGTGACTTTGCAAACAAGCAAAATTGTCGCATTTGCAGTGGGCTATGATCAGAACCATGATCAACGATTTTTTGTTTCCAAAATTGCGTGAACATGCTCTGTAGGATGTTTGGTCTCAACGGGATGGTGTCACATGCTATACTGCCTGTGAAACCATTGAATTCTTGAAGGGAAGTGTTTGATGACAACATTATCTCCAGAAATGGACCTGTGGCCTTGCCTCCGAGGTCGTGTGATTTGACGCTGCTGGTTTTTTTTTCTGTGGGAGTATTTAAAGTCGTTGGTCTGTGCGGGAAAGTCAGCAATGATTCGAGCCTCGAGCGCACCGTTCGTAAGATACGTCCTCGACTAAGTAGTGGAATGAGATGTTCCCGTCGAAGTTATCATTTTGCATCACTAATGCCATACAATTATCTATCGAATTTATCTATAGGCTCGTTTGCTAAACTTGTGTGTGTATTATTTCAATTTCAAATCCTGCAGCTCTTAAGGAAAACACTCTTTATAATGCTGGGTACCTTATAAAGACAAGAGATAAAAAGAAACCCTGCCGTTATACCTTGCCTTTATGCCTAGGATTATAGAATTCACAGTCTGTTTTCTTTTTTACTTTCGCTTCAAATGAAAGCGAACTTCCTAAATACAGTCAAACTTCTTTATTACGAACTTCTTTGTAATGAAATTCTCTATCTTGCGAAATTTGTTGCTGTCCCCCCTTAAAAAAAAATCATATACATATATACATGATTCAGTAAATTCTAATAGCTATTTGACATAAAAATGGTAAAAAATCGTTGCCAGACTTAAAAGTTCCTCTTTAGCGAAATATTTTTTGAACTTCTTTATAACGAACAAACTTATGTTGCCCTTGTAGGTTCGTTATAAAGAAGTTTGACTGTATATAAATAAGCGGATAATGAGGGTTTGATTGTCAAGAGGTTTTTCAATTATGCCAATCAGTTCGACTTCCTGGAGTGCATATATATCCATTTGGATATCAAAATATGTCCATTGGATGGTACATTTTCGACAGTAAGTTAGTCTATGTAATAAGTCTCAAATACTGGACGTGATCCTATAACTTAGGTATTCTTATTACAGACTATTGGACTGATGGACTTGTTTCTAGATCAGAGATATTTTGAAGTGAATCTTCTCATGGCTCGTTGGGCAGTAATTCCAAACTCCGATGAAACGTGACAGGTAAATGTGTAGGATAAATGGTTCTTGCCGTAGCTAATAGTTGGGCAAATTTCTAGGAGCAACCATTGCATACCCTTAGGAGTTAATGCCATCACGCCAATGATGTTTACACACCAATTACAAGTTTAGGAGATTGGCTCGTTCCTTTTTAAGAGGAAAACATAATAGACATTTGTGTGCATATGCACGCATAAGAAAATATACGAATACACAGAAACTGTATACTGTGCCCATAATCGCTCCCAGCTCAGATTCGTTAACGTTTCGACCACTTTCGCAAACATCAGAGAGAGCAATTTCATTCGCTCCACCCATATGCAATTTTGACAGTTATTTACATTTTGACAGTTGCAGAATAAACAGAATAGTAAGGTATGCCAACTACGCACTCTCAATCCGCCATTTTCTTTGGAAGCTCACGTAGTAACGTCACATTATACCGAGCATCTGAAGAGATAACGATTTCATTCGCTCCACGCATATATTATTTTGACAGTTGTATGAATTTCAAAAAAAAATTAAATGAAATAAGACAAAATAATGGCAAATCCAGTAGAATACGCCCAGTGGGAAAAGTTGTAACTGCTTCCATGGTAAGTGCATATTTCTTTAAAGAAAATATTGAAAATGTAAGATCGTACCAAAAGTAACGCTTAGTAAGCGAATGTGCAACGCATCGAAAATCTTATTTGAAATATTATTGAAATTTTACATCGATGGCATTACTTATTCGCTTACCAGGCGTTACATTTGTAACATGTTTTTCTCTCCAAACCATTTCTGGAATGAAAAAACAGTTATTCGACTCAGACAAATCTAATCATGACCAACTCCGTCAGGAATTTTTTCGATGTTGCATTATCTGAAGTTTCTTATTGAGCGGTGCCAGTACTGTTCAGTAAAATTAATAATAATAACAATAATTGAAGAAGGTTAGTGAAATGCTTAGACACCAGGATGTAGTAACTAATGTTTTCAATAACTAACTTTAACTGCTAAGTGAACTGATTCCCTATAAGGCAAATAGTGGGTGCTTACCACCCTAGGACGTAGTAATCAATGTTTTCAGCAATTACCATTCACCGCGGAAATAAGTGATAACCGGTAAGCCAGTTGGTAAGTGCTTACCTCCCTAGGACATCCCCATGTAAATGTAATCGATTCTGTAATAAGGAAAGTAAGCGCTGGTAGCTACCAATCAGCACTTACAGAATCGATTCGGTAAGCAGTACTTTCCTACTGGGCGAATTTGTTCATATTTTAAGTAAATGTGTGCGGCAAAATAGCTGCCTTTGTGAAAATAGAGATGCTCTTCATTTCAAAGGAATGAGGGAAGACAAATCGTGTGTTTGCAATCAGCAAGCCAGCGTTGTCAGGTCGTGGGATTTCGCCCATTTTTATGGATTATTGGATTCCTGAATGTGCACTTGGTGTTTTGCATAAAATCTTGGGTTCTTTTTTTAAACAAATTAAAAAACATGAACTGCATATACACTTGAATGGCATGAATGGCTTGAAATACACTGGGACACCCATTGGTATGGATATTCTTGTGTTTGGTCCGAATATACCAGCACCCACGCCGGTATCCATCCATATCTTAGTTCTTATAATTTCACAGAGCTATGTATTGTGTAAATGATTATTAAATCATTTGAAGCTCAGATTCGCTGTATTGCTGTCTGCTTGCGCTGAATACCCAACAACATTTCTCACAGTACCAATAAAGAAACGATCTGTAGGTGTTCGTTCATTTACATAAGCCACTGTAACACAACTTTGAAAACATATCGAGGATTGTATTGAACAAATCCTTTCACTTAACTTAAATCGCTTTAAAACAAAAAAGCCATCAGATTAAGTTTGAGATAAAAATCGCTTACTTTTCAGCTATTTGTTGATCTTTCTTTTTTCCTCTTGGTCTTCAAGAATATCAATAAGATTTCACTGCCCAAACCACAACGGCTTAAGCCGTCCAGTCTCCTAAAATAAAACCAATTCATTGCCCAAAAAAATGTTATCCAGATAAACTAGATGCATACTCTAACAAAAGATACGAAACGAAACACAACAAAACATAAAACGAAAAAAAAAATGAAAAAAAAAACTTTCCAAAACGCCCAATCTTCTCACGGGAGTCAATGACATTTGCGCACAGTTTAATTTGCAAATGTTTACCATTTCAGAGACAAACATCAGAGAAATACATTTTAATTCACTAGAAAACAGCGAAAGTGTTTGCATTTTCGGCTCGGAATTAGTTGTACCTTCCGCTACGATGCTCTGGACAAAAAACCAGACGACTCTTATAAACTTAAATAAAACAAAGCTGTGAAAGTTACTACAAAATTGAAATACATAAAAAAAAAGAAGTCAGCGACAAGCAATTTGTAGGCTAAAAAAAAAAATAATAAAAACCAGGCAAATCTCTTGAAAGTATCTGAGCTCGATAGCGATGTATTTACTTCGTGATTATGATTTCAACATGAAATTAAAATGCGACCGATAGAGCTGGCCAAATATAAAAAAAAATTAAACACCTAAAATACAAGACAAAAAAAAAAATAAAAATATAAATTATGCAATTAGCGTGCGAGTGGCCGAAATTTTGGAATACAATTCGATTCTATTTCGTGTCAACACTGACGACGCGACGACACACGAATTAATCGAACGACATTCGCCAATTCGGCGGCTGCACCAAGGCGATAAATTCTATAGATACGAGTAATTCGCGCAGCTCAAAAGTATCTGAACGGGTGTCGGAATACAATTTTCAATTGCTAGGCAGAACTGGGTCAGTCATGTGGTGGGGTCGCGTGTCACCCATATTTTTTTTTCTTTTTTTTTTGACACAGTAAACAAGAAACATAATGCCCTAAATTTTAAATTGTAACCTAATTCCTTGTTTTGTCTATTAAGCGAATTTTAATTGGAAACACAAATATTTTGCAAGGCCAAGCTAGGAATGAGTCCTTGTCACTTTGACCATCGTTCGAAGAACCAAAAAAACAGACTTTAACTGACCTAAATTTGTTTGAATGGTGTCAATAGAAAATGGTCTTTATTATTTGAATTATTCTTAAGTTTAAATGTTTTTCTTTCCAATCAATCTTTAATTTAAAATGTGTTTTAGTAGAAATGGAGGACAAACAGTAATTGGACCACTTAACCACAAATAAACCATTAAACTAAACGGCAATAATTTAATAGGATTTAGGTAACCAATGTAATCTAATCGCAAAATACTTAAAATTAAACAGTTTCTTCATATGCATGCATATTAGCTAGTGATGTCAATGCAAAGCAGAAAAAGCTGTACTTTTATTGGACATTTTTTAAGCGAAAATCAATTTGAATTCTATTCGTCAATCGTTGATCGCCTGTGACTATTATTGTTTATCCTTAGCAAGGGAGATTGTATTTGTAAATGATTTGATATGGAGGGGATAGTTTTAGATAAGGTTTAGAGCAAGACGGTGGACGTCATCCGCCTATTATGCACAAAATGACTGTCTTGGCATTTGAAATTTTATTAAAAAAAAAAAATTGTCAGCCTAGAAAGCTAGATGATAGAAGTGAAACCTCATGAAGCTCGATATATAGTTAAAATGAGGATGCTCATTGCTCACTCCAGATCAAAAGTATTTGGTTTAAAAAAAAGTTTTTCTTTGATAAAAGAAATTGGGTACAGTACAGGTAAGCATTTTTAGCGGGATGGTGTTAACTCCTAAGAGTATGCAATGTTTACTCCTAGAACTCGCCCAAATATTAGCTACGGCAAGAACCATTAATCCTATACACTTACCTATCGCATATCATCGGAGTTTGGAAATATTTAAATAATATTTAAATATTTAATATTTAAAATGACTATTGCTCTCAGCACGTTCACCATCAGTCAACGAGCTGTACGTATGATAGTTCCTGACAAGCACTCGCACTTTCGAATCTTTCTTATTAATACTGAGTTGAATAAGAAAGAAATACACTGATATACGAAGCTATCCGTTGAATGTTTACCTTAAACCTCTATGCACTTTTACAAAACCCGATTCTCTAAATGAACGATGATTGTTCATTTCACATTCTCACTGCAATTCTATACAAGAAATTTAAATTAATCTTAGCTGCCTTAATCATTAAACCATAACTAATTGAGTTAATTCGACGCACATCGCTCTAACTAACCCACATATGTATGTACGTCCGGTTGCAACGAACGATATTGCATGCTCTGCTCATATCTCCTTACGTTGTGGGGGGTGTTTTACAGACAGATCTGGCATCATATTACAAGCTACAACGGGGGTGGTAATACCAACGTTTATCATCGGTGAAATCAGAAAAATGTGTTACTCCAATTTGAGTGAAAATTAGCTTTAAACGTAATCTATTAGCTTTAAAGGATATCTACCGTTTTGGAAAGTGTGAAACCCCTAATAACTTAAATTATTCCTCTACCGACGATTTAGAATTCAGTGTATTTAGTAAGAAAATTGTATATTTCCCCTTTTAAGCGGTAATAAGAGTGTGAGTGATATCGTGTTCCTTAAAAGTATCAATACTCTCCTGAAAATGTCCTAATATGAAGTTACAGTTTTCTGGTTTCGCCAATGATATGAAATACATGTTTAAAACAAGGAGAATAGATCGCATGCAACTAGCTCGGATGCCCTGGTGGCGCGCAAACCAGCGCTCTGCTTAGCAGATCCTCACAGAAGCTAGCTGCTCTCTTCTCTTTTCAAAATAGTGATAGTCCATTAAGAGATAGGACTTTCGCCTCCTATATATGATACATACGAGTACTTCTACTATTACTTAAGGAACTATGGATAAGAAATCGTCGAGTCGGCTCAAAAATGGACTTAGGTACTAGAGCAGGGTTCTATTCTATTCAGATACACTAAATGAACGGGAATATTTCAAACTACCGGATACATGCAATGTTTTCCAGGCGGACCTACTGGCGATTGAAAAGGCTGCAATATACATAAAAGAAAGCGACCTCCCTTTGCCGGAGATAACCAGTCTGGTTGATAGTCAGCCAGCTCTAAAAGCAAAAGGATCAAACACAAAAGAATCAAAGGCAGTCCAAAAATGTCGCAATGCACTAAATGCCATAAGGCACCACAAGGTTAGACTGTGCGATATACCCGGACATAGCAATATCGAAGGGAACGAGATAGCAGACGAACTAGCTAGAGCTGGATCAGCCATGAGCAACAGTGATGCTTACACCTCCATACTGCCACCGATTAAAACACTATTCAGCATAATCGACCATATGACCGAAAAAGAGACCAGCACGCCTTGTGGCTTGCTACTGCGTCGTTTATGGCCTAAACTTGATCTTTATAGGACAAAGACATCTAGATAGATCCCCCATACCTACGGTTAATCACAGAATAATCACAGGACACTGTGCCATAGGTCATATGACAAGCAAATGGCGATATCTGCAAAAGCTGCGGAGATGAGGAAGAAAGCGAATCGATCCAACATCTACTCTGCTACTGCCCTGCCCTCCAAGAACAACGCCTCTGTACTTTAGGTCATAGATTCTTGGAGGACATAACAGAGCTCAGAAATTTAAAGATATCGGATCTTCTAAGATTCACCAAGAGCAAAAACTGGCTTACGAGTTGGTAAAAAAGAGGATTTACTCCCAAACTATGAGGTGATTCACAATGGACCTTCGGATCTCCAAGTGGACATGACTGCTCGTTCAATTACACACCCTTATTAACCTAATCTACCTTAAGGAACTATGGATACTACAATATAATCATATTCTACAATATACAAATAGTACGCATACGCCTCAGAGTGCCGCGAAAAAAGTATTCTTTTCTTTTTTGCCAATTTTCGTCATTCATTCAAACGGTCAAGTTGCAAATGGCCGACTGTCAAAGTTACTTTAAATCAAACTGCGTCTGAATGTGATTAAGTGAAATTTGACGAAACTAGAAGTAAGCACGGCAAGTTCATACAAAGTTCCACAAAAATCTGCATAAACTCTGAGAATTATTAAATTTTTCAATTGAATGTATTTCAGTAGAACAATCTGCCATTCATTTCGAATAAAATTTAGATTATTTTATTATTCACTAGCTGTGCCACCTGGTTTCGCCCATGTACTAAAAGAGTCGCGTTACTTATTAGGCAAAACGTTCTGTTCTGTGCAGAAATAAGAGCCGCCAAACCTTGTTAAATCACACCAAATGTTCAAGGTGTGAATAAATAAAAGCATCATTTATCTACTATTATTTGGTTGTACCACATGAAATATCCGATTTAGTAGCAAACATTTAAAAGGTGATAATACTTTTTTTATACATTTACCTATATTTTTAATCAAAATATAAGGCATTGGCATCTACAACGCTCTTCCCACGTCAAACGTCAGATATTATTTTTTCTGTAAGAATTTCTGAACGCTTGGTATCAGAAGAGTTGCTGGTGGCTAAATGACTTCAGACTGAATGATGATAATAGTATCCTACCATGCAGGCATTGCATTATGACGATTTCCTTAGATAATTTGATGGCGTTTTTCGTTTTTCGTGGTTAATGATCATCCATCAGGCTGTCACCATACATTTTTCTGGGTGAAGGGAGAAATTGGGGATGTGTTTTAGCTTTGCATACGTACATATATGTATGTACATCCAACCACTGCCTAGGTTCATACATACTTTTCTTTTCATCACAGGTAATTATCTGGTGCAAAAAGACATTAATTAGACCCTACCTTTTCCGCCTTGCAGCTGAGAATTTGATAAGACTCCTTACCATTCTACATGAACGAAACATGTCCATTACGTACTTAGTTGGCGCTACAGCTCGAGGTGAACTGGGTCCTGCTTCTCGCAACCATTTGTGTGTGCGTGTTATATTTTTGCACGAATGGAAGGGACCTACAGTTTTTTTCGGACTCCGACCGGCGAGTTAAGAAGCTCAATCATGACAAATGATACTCTTTGATGCTTGTCAGACATTCGAAAGAGGTGGGTACTGTGAAAAACTTTTCGGTGTTTGCGGCGGGATTCGAACCCAAGACCGCTGGCTCAGTAGTCCGACGCACTAACAACTTGCGCTACGGTGCCCACGCATGTAACATGTCCATTAGATCCACATTTTTTTTCCCTAAATATAGATTTTTTTAATAACTTGACTCCAACTCCTCAGGTCCCAGACAATCACTATACCAAATAACATTCTGATTGGTGCAGCGGTTTAGTCGTGAAAAGGTAACAGACAGACAGACAGAGTTACTTTCGCATTTATAATATTAGTGTAATTTAAGAAAAAACTAACGAAAACAGAAAAAGTAATCGAATTTACTCCACAAAAGCTTGCGTAGGTACAGCTGTACCTAAAGAAAAAAGTAAAAAATTAGTTTAACTTAATAAAAAGTAATTTAAGGTATGTTTTTTAGTTTTATAGTTAATATTTAGTTGGAATCCTTTGAGCTTAATGACCTCTTTCAAAAGATTTTTCATAGAAGCTACTGTTTTTCTGAACAGGAAATATTTATTGCTTTCTATTCTGGCAATAAGGCTTCCTAAAGTTGCGCTTCATTCTGTATTTCCTGCATTCGGGTCCTGCGTTCTAATTCATCCAACAGGTACTCTATAGCACAAGTGGAAAAGGACCTCAACCAACTTGAAGTGCGCACCTGGAGGCAGTTAGCTAAGGACCGGGCTAACTGGAAGAGGTTGTAGTTGATGCCTTGGCCCACTCCGGACTGTAGCGCCACCTAAATAAGTAAGTTAGGTCTGGACTCTGCGGAGGCGTTTGCAACATGTGGGGAGCGTTAATCAACAGCCACAAAACCACATTAACGTTAAATCTTCTTTTAAGGATGTCAATGTACTTGAACTGGTCCATGATTCCTTTCTTTATTTCCAGTTTTCCGAACCCAGATGAAGATATACAACTCCATACCATCAGACCTCCATCTCCGTGTTTCACTGTCTTTATGGTAAACTTTTGATTTAGTGCTTCGTTTCGACATCGCTAGACCCTCAAGTGGCCATCCAAAACAAAAGTTTTGTATTTTGACTCAACCGAGAATATACATATGTACATAACCTCGCGTCAGAAGTCTAGAGATTTATTGACGTACTCTTTGGCGCACTTAAGACGTGTCTGTCTATTAATTTCGTTGACAAATGGTTTTTTTCTGGATGTGCACGATCTAAATCCCATGTCGACGATGACCCTTGTTACCGTTTCTGAGTGCACTGTGGTATTATTGTGTATTCCAAGTTGGGAACTTGTCTTTTCACTGCTAATGAATGGCTTTTGGTCCACAATCCACTTGATCTTCCGCTTATCCCGCAAAGTCAGCTTTGATAGTCTCCCAGATCTTGGCTTTGATTCGACCTAACCTTCACCCTTAGAGCGATTTATGGTTCTTTGGATCGTTGACCGGCTTCTTGAAGTTAATTCGGATATTTGAGATAAGGACTTTTGTTGGTTTATATACAGCTGCAACATTTTCCAGACACACACACAATTCTTTGTTTTTCATTTTGTTCATGGATCTACACTCATATACATTCACATAAATGAGTACGTGCGGTTAAGCGGTCATAAGAAACCCGTATTAATCTATCTGGCAACTCTGCCTAAAACAATCAATTTGTAGTAAAAATCTGTAGCTGCAGACACTTCCAAATAAATGAAAACATAAAACAGCGACAGTCTCACATGCTACTGCCATTGACTGGAAAACACAACATCTGCAATTAAAAATGACGTAATTTCTACACATGCTCCCACGAGAGATCAACAGGAGTAGCGCGAGAACCCTGCTGAGCATATTGACAGAGCAATCAGATGCAGGAAGCCATGGCGTCATTAGTTACTGAAATAAGACATGCCGACAGATTATGCCAACACTTTCACCCACCCTGACCACCCGACCTAACAAAGATATACATACTTTGTTCGAATATCTAATAGGTGTGCCAACGTCCGTTCATCTGCACTTAAGCTCGTTGTATCAGTAGAAAGACCACAAATCTCCTCTCTACCATGTACCATCCATCAAGCTTTCGAACAAATAAACAATTCTTCGATACTATTAATCAATAAATTTCGAAAACACGAATTTTAACAATTTCTTCACACATCCACACTGCATAGTGCACATTTCCGATTGACCTCCTCTCCCAAAATAGCCTGCGCGCATTTATTTACGTTTCTCCAGATCCACACGCCGCGATGCGCCGCCGGCCGCCCACCACATCTTTCGAATACTACGAAAACTCAAAAGGCGTCAAATTGTTTTCCCAAAAAAAAATTTAAAAAAAACTTCAGCCATCGTACTTGGATCTGTGTGGATGCATTCATTCGAGCATCTATCTTTCGCTTCGATGAAACATTTATGAAGAGAAGATGGAAAAAGCAAAAAATTAAAAAAAAGAAAAACAGATTGCAGCAACAACAAAATGGAGAAAATCCCACTTATCAACCAGGCAGAGTAAATAAAAAGTTCAATGAACCATCTAGGGGTCACAACGAAAGCAAAGTTTCAAATTTTTTAACTTTACGATTAGATAAAAGGCGCACACAAATACAATAAAAATAAAAACAAAAACCAAAAATAATAAAAGGCCAGCCAGTGACAGAAGGGGGCGGGTGCAGACAGGGGTTCGAAAACCATATAAATCACGAAATTAAACAAAATCACTTGATTATGAAACACACAACATCTCTCGGCGAAAGTGCGCGAACGTCACCACAGTACGAGTATCTATTAGCTAACTTGTTGCCATATTGCACACACAGCCGAAACTTTTAAGTCATTTTTCGGTGAACATGATCAGATCATCATCACCGTTCGCCTGTCATCCATTCATTGCCGAAAAAATCACTCTCTGTGACATTTGGAAATTTCGAAAATTTCGAAATTGTTATTTCCGCACTCTGGACACTGTACCCACTGTGTGGCGCCGCCGTGTATATATGAAATGGATGACTTTGTTTTGTGTGGCGAATTAACGGAATATTCCGCACTCCCCGTCGTAATCTATGTAGATACAAGTAATGCAACTATAGCTTGGTTGAAGTGTACCATGGGGTCGATCCTCTCTTGTGTTTACACTTTTACGACTAGGTTATGTGTAATGTCTTTGTTCGACTTTGGGTTGGGGTTTATTGTTTGGAAAAAACTTATCTACAAGAACGACACTAGGTATACTCGTATTTACCGTCAAATGCGAAATTTCGCAATTCATTTGTTCAAAAGGGGTTCATAAGGTACTTTGAGGTTGATTTCCAATGCATGGCTTTCAGCGAGAGATGTCAAACAGAAAAGAAGAAATACGAGAAAAAAAATGCCTAAGAGCAATGACTTTATGGCGTACACGAGTGTCAAGTATGACTCAGAATGAAAACTTTCTTATCTCTAGAAAGAAAGCGAAAGCTTTATGATTAAAAATAAATACATTCACGGGGGCAGGTACACTCGTATCAAGGGTCGAGTTGACCTATACAATGATACAAGTTGTTTTGGACTTGCCGGCGGCGATTAAATATTAAAATCTATTTTAGTCGAGTAAAATAATTTTTAAAATAAAAGTCATTGACCGCAGTCATTCATCTGTTTTCGAATAATCGAATAAGTGGGGCGATCATTGAACTTACCATAAAGTGACGTACAATATGATCGCATATTTTATTATAGTTTAGATCGTAAAAAAAATATGTCTTGATTAAGAATGAAAGCAATTAGATAAGTATTTTACATATGTATTGAAGAAAGGGGAGAGTATACTTATATGTATGCACTGTCGACTCCGCTTATCTAAACTACGCTTTACTAAAAAGTCCGGTTAATTGAAACACTGAGCACGGAGCATTTTTCAATTAATTTCATATGAATAACTCCGCTGAACTGAAGCCCGCTTAGCTGAAAAAATCGTTACCTCCGAAATTAATAAATTATACTAATAAATTAGTTAGTTGAACGTGCCCATTATTGAATTTTTTTATTTCGTCAACTGAACATGTCCACTAAACTAGCTAACACTAACATCATTGTCTGTCAATAGGGGGGTAGTACACACGATCCGACATATCTGACAGACTACTTGGCCGGATGGATGTCTGACAAGCAGATGTAGTTAGCGTTCACATTGTCCAACGTTTTGTCCGTCTTCACTTTGCAAGTGAATTTGAAAAATTTCGGACATATTGGGAGCAGCACTTATGATTGATACAATTTTAGAAGAAGAATGAAAAGAAAGAAAAAGGTAGCGAATTTGGGTACAGGAATGGATGGAAAAGCGACCAAAGTTAGCGCTACAGCTCGGGGCAGCGATGCCGTTTGGGACGCTTTAGCGTAATTTTGACGCTTTTTCGGCAATGGTACCCGGGACCCCACTTGAAAAAAAACAGCGATTTTGACGCATTTGGAAAATATAGGACCCTTATTTCAATTTATTTTCATTTTATGTCTCTTTTACTTTTAAAACATAGTACTACACTCTTGAAACACACCCATTTTGTTCAACCAGTGATTAAATCAACAAAGTGTTTTTGTTAGTCAGAATTTCCTTCCCAAAAAATCGTTCTACATACATGCTTTTTTTGTATTTGTTATTTTTTTCCAATATTTATTTTATTTTAAGTTCAGCAATAAAATACAGTTTTCCGAACAATTGCATTTTTTCATACAAATATAAGCGCGACCCTGTTTTTGGACGCTTCTTGAATTTTGCTCGCGGCAACGCTGGCTCGGGGTGAACCTGGGACTGGGACTGTGTGTGTTAAATTTTTGCACGAAAGGAAGCGACCTACAGTTTTAGCGACTCCGAACGGCGCGACGAGTTGAGAAGCTCATTTGACAAATGATACTTTTTGATTACTTGTCAGACATTCGAAAGAGGTGACACCGTCAAGAAACTTTAAGGTGTTGAACCCGGACAGGGATTGAACCCGGGCAGCATAGCGATTTAGTCCAACGCATTTACCACTACACCACGGTACCGACAGTAACCACATTGCTTGAAATACATTTCAGAAATGAAGTTTGGACAGACAAGCATACAGATGATCAGTACGACCACCAAAATATAAAAAAAAAATTAAATCATTTGTCATGTCTGTCCGACCGTCGTTTCTTGCGTTCACATCATTGTCAAAACATTCACTTATAATGAACCCACTTAAAGCGACATTTAGCGTGGTACACACTATCGATCACAGATTTGGTTGATATCACTCAAAACTAAAAGTGTGTGGAACTGAATGATGGTTGGTCGATCAAAACTGACGAGGTGCATACATTTTTGCTACTGACTGACGAGCAGCGGCCATCTTTGTTTTCGCTCGATTGTGTGTACACAAATGTCATCATTCAAAGGAAGAGAGGGTCGAAAAACAACAACGATGATTTAAGTGTCAAACAAAACCTATAGTGTGTACGCGAGCCTCTTAATTCAAAAATGACATCAGTTTTGGTTGTCAGTTTTGGTCGATAATATGTACCACGCTTTTCGCATATACTGAACCCTTTTTGCGTTTTAAGTTAAGCAAATGTTCGGTAATAACGAACCAAAAATATCACACTCACAATTGTTCAGGACTTCTCCGAGGACTGTATACCTAGCTGTATGTACCAACGAACATTCTCAAACGACAAAATGTTGTCCTTGAGCATGATTTTTCCGGTACTTCCCCGTGTTGCATTATTCTTGCGTCAAACGATAAATTTCAAAAGGCAGCACAAAGTTGTTGAGTTCCAAAGTGGATAGAGGAAGGATACTATGCGCGTGAAATTTAATTAAATAAAATTGGAGTGTAGCATCAAATAAGAAGAGGAGATGTTTCTCATTAAAAGACAAACACGATTAAAAAAAGCATTTACAGCAAAATGCAAAGTGAAACGATGTACATATATAACATATGTATGCATGGAAATGGGTCAAAGTAAGCCAACTGGTAGCACAAGGAAGGGGAGGAGATTCTGGATAGCTTTAATCAAACCACTTCAGTCAAACGAATTGGAATACATATACATACTGTAAAACGAGTTTTCAAAAAAAGAGACTTTCTTTGTGAACCACACTGTAACTCAAGAGAAACTTCAACGGTATCTCGAAGAGTGAGTGTTATGAAAAAAATCCCATCTCATATGAAGATGTTTGATAAAGGGGATATTTGCTTACGCAGCTCGGTACTGTGAGTGCAGAGGCGTATCTTGGGTGGGGCAGGTAGGGCGCTTTTCAAAGAAGGGCGCGCAAAACCCCGCCACTTATCAAATTTGAAAATAAAAAAAACCACAATACATCCAACAACTTATTTGTTCAGTAGACAAAATTGGAACTAACGCAATACTTATGTCATTTTCCATTGGACGTCCAGTATCAAATACTTCGTATTTCTTGCTTCTCAAAATCTAGCATTACGAGGTCACAGGGAGTCACTCACTACATGCGATGGAATTAAACCCAGCAATGTTGATTATTTCATTGAATAGAAAATAAATATGTTTTGTAAATAAGATTTATGATTGCTTTATTCAGACTGTTTTTTATATTAAGAAATTTTACGAAGGGCGCAACTTTGATGCGTGCCCTAGGCGCCATTTCCGATTGGTACGCCCCTGTGTGAGTGGAAGTCGTTTGAATCAGAGTAAGATCATGGAAGCCACCATAAGCGGGCTCAGTACCGAGTTCACCTATTCAGGAGCGAATATTGTTCCTCGGTGTCTATTCTAAATTAAAAGTGCAAATTTGGTCAGTCCCTATGAGTTCGTTATAAGCGGGTACCATTGTACATACCTTTTGTTCCAGCTTTGCAAACCAGCTGACGGTAATGAGCATTTAGAATGTGTCCGATGAAATTCTTATGATGATAGCCGAAAGCAAAATATTTGTTTTAAAAGCATACCTACCCATATTAAAGGAGTTCCAAAGTCCCATTCATAGGTAATGTTCAATGTTCTGTTTAACAAGTACACAACTTGGCACACGCCCAATAATGCTACCTCTTGCAAACGATACATTTTCGTAATCAAAAAGTGCAACTGATGCACATGCCTACATTATGTACATACATGAGTACGATGTACATACATAATATAGATACGTACACATCTTTTAATTCCTGCGTCAAAAAACAATTTGTAGCACGTGCTGGCATAACGTAAAAAGTGTAAAACGGAATGAATAGGGCCGTACATATGAGTATATTACTGTAGACAGTATGTAGATATGTACAATCGAATTTCGAAGCTTATGTACATATGTATGTAGTTAAACATGTAAACATTAAAATGTAGATGTTCTTATCCTGTATGAAAGATGCAATGTACATCGTACCACCAAACGTCAAACTGTGGTCTAGAATACTGAGTTTGACACATGACAGTTCTGTTATTTGCTGTTATTTTCTTTTCCATTTAAACTAGAAAATGCAGAAAATAGTAAAAGTTTCAAAAGAAAAACAAAAAAAACGTTTTTCCATCCCACCAACAAAAGTGCTCACATAATGAAAATCCATCAAAACCTTAACAAACATCTTTTAAATCTGATGGTCGTCGTCTCGTCACCGTGTGTGCCGTCATCATTATCGTTTCCAACGTTCACACACATCGTGATCCGGAGTAAAACGCCATAAGCCACTACCCTCATGGTAATCAGCGTACCAATGACAGCGCCTCCACAAAAGATAAAAGTACAAAAATTACGTACGAAGAGTGCAATGCTAGTCCAAGTAAATCAACAACAACGCAACACAGCAAAAGTTAAGTGTTTGCTTTGCTTTTGTTTTGTTTTTGTTGTTTTTGCTTACATAAATTATTTCTTTTAAGTTGTTAACATTATTAACATTAACAAGCAGAAAAAAAAAAAACAATAAACTTTACACCAATGACATGAGAAAAAAACAAAAATAAACATAACTAAAAAAAAACAGCATACAATGACAGTCAGCAAAACAGAAACGCATTGCATTGACAGATGGGAGAATGTGCAGCGGGGTCAAAAAGGGAATTTTTTCGACTAAAAAAAGACTCAAATTGAGAAGAGACCATTCTGACATTTTGAAGAGAAATTAAGATTTGCAGCAAAAAGTTAGTAAGAATCCTGGTCATCAAGAGAAAAAAAACCAAGTAACTACAGTAAAAGCTCTATTTGCAGACAAACGGACACGTCATGTTCGTGAACCGATTTCTCTGGTCTCCCATACAAAATGCGTTCTTATAAACGGACACTTTTTTTAACTCATTTAAAAAAGAAAGTCTCTCATAAACGGGCGGGCGCATTAATTTAATAAAGGGTTATTTTTGTAAAAACAGTTAAAACAGAAATATGCAGAGGATCCCTTTTCAGTACCTACAGTTTCTATTTTTCTAAATACACAAGCTTATCCATGGAAAATTTTAGGTAACCGGACGCGAAGCTCTAATAACTGGACAGAGCGATGATACATTGTGAGTTGATTATGGGATTTCCGCTGAGTTTCTGCATTGTACCTGGTCTTCTGCTCTGCAGGATGTCATCAAAGCAAACAGAATTTTCTTTGAATGAAAAAAATGAAAGTGGTTAATGTTTTGGAAAGAAAACTTATCCGTTCGGGTTTTAGCAAAAAAGTTTATTTTTAAAAAAACGCCGTTTTAATTTTTTCTCTTAATCGGACAAAATTCAAAAGACCATGAGTGTCCGCCAATGTTAGCTTTTACTGAACATACGTATGTACATCAGGGATGGAAAATGACATTTTTGAGTTGTACTTAAAACAGTTTTAGGATGTATTGAAAACTATCTTGCGCATGAAACAAGCCTTAAAGCGAGGTACACACCATCAAGAGTGTCACTTAAAACTGATATCATTTTTGCATTATGAAACGAGCGTACACACTATAAGTTTTGTATGATACTCAAGTCATCGTCGTTGTTGTTGTTTTTCGACCCTGTCTACTTGTGTTTGCTTTTTGGATGACGAAATTTGTATACACACAATCGAAGAAACACAAAGATGGTCGCTGAGTGTCACTCACTACCCAAACATTTCATGAGCATAATTTTTGAGTGTCACCCCGAGTTTCAAGCGTACACATTATCAGTTTTGCGTGTTATCATTCAAAACTGACATTCTTGTATGATGGTGTGTACCTCGCTTAATCTATCGAAGCTGTAGTACCCAAAAAGCAGCTTCTAACCCCGTGAACCTTTTAAGAATTTGTAAAGCTTCTTCAAGTGTAAAAGTTCTCGTGGAAAAGTAAAGCAAGCGTAGTTCTGACAATAGGACAAACTGCTTAAAAGTGGTAGACGTCTTCCACTGCATTCAGGTTACAAAGGCTTACTAGTGCCCTGAGAATGGTTAAGAGAGCTATAAATATGTCTAGACGTGGATGACTGAGCCCTTCATTGATTTGATTGACTGAGCCCACATAATTAACATAAGCAAACACAAATAACTTCATAACAAAGCCTTACAAACAAAAATACTATTTTATACACATGTTTAGTTCATAGTTTAGTCTCTAAGATCTTCATCTTCAGGAATTTTGCATATTTATGTTCAAAATATTGCGCCTTACGTTCAGAGAGGTGGATCGTAAAAAAGTTAGAATCCAGTCAGCGCTGTATGTAAAACTGAAAACAAATGGATGGGTCGTTCGTTAATTGATATTATTTGCTCGTGTTTGAAAAATACAGATTGCAAAATAATTTGAAATATGCAGATTGATAATAATTGTACTCTGTACTCAAACAAACTCATTAGTATCGACTTTTCCATCCCTGATGTACATATTCTCGAACGCACATTATTTCCAGATACCTAGCAAATGAGTCAAAGAGATATCAACTCCCGAAATGAAAAGTAAGTAGATTCAAAGAATAGAATAAATAATCTCTAGGTGATTAATCCTACGTACAGATAAGACGGGTGTGGTAACATAGAACATATTTACTCAATATTTAATGTTGGAAGTCTACACTCGAAAATAATTGCCGATTAGCCATCAACTTGACAGGAAACAAACAATTCGCTGGTATTGTGGTTGTCGACTAACAAAAAAGTCACCAGGATCAGTAGAGAACTCCGAGGAATGATTCCGCCTTGCGAAACCGGAAATTGCGAACAACAGATAGTTTGACCAATGTCTCCATTACGTAACTATTGGGAGTTGGAATTAATTCGTAACGTTTTACCAGAGATGGCATAGATGATACGCCTACGCCAAATATGTTGCGTAAAACAGCTGTCATCAGGCGTCAGGCGTTTTAGTATTTATATCATTTGGTTGGAGCGTGAAAAACAACACTTCGTTCTTTGTCGAATATGTCGAGCTTTGTTGCGGACAAATAGTTTTTGTGGGGAATTTTACGTCATTACTGTAATATGAAAAAAAGTGCTGCCCGGAGTCGTCGTATTTTAGTGGAAGTTTATGGTGACCATGCTCCGTCACGACTTGGAAGTCAACTGTCCAGGTCGACAGCCGAAATAATTCGAAGATGAAGAATTGGACGAATTGTTTGATAAATTCAAGAACTGTCTGAATCGTAGGGAGTTGACCTGTCAATGGTACGAAAATGCCTTAAAGCCATGGGAATAATCCAATAGCAGGGAAATTAGGTCCCATGGGAACTGCGACCAAGGGAAGTCGAAAGTATTTTTATCGCCTGCTTCACTGGCATTGAAAAGTGGATCCATTACGACAATCCTAAGCGTAGAAGTCATGTCAGCCATCAATATCAACGGCGAAGCCAAATATCCATTGATCCAAGCTCATGTTCTCTATTTGGTTGGATCAGAATGGTGTTGTCCACTATGAGCTACTCAAACCGAATGAAACCATGAATTGAAATCGCTTCACTTTTTTTGTTATAATCTACACACGCTAAAGGGGATATAAATACCCTTATAATGCTTACACACAGCGCGAGCACATGAAAAACAAGAACAAGAGACAGACAGATCGACGCAGTGAAAGGAAACTCAGATGTTAGGTTTCAACGAACTCTATGGGTGGTGCCCAGGATAACTGGAGAGTTGTGTGGTATTGAAAGCTTTGCCATTGCTTATGATTCACAGAAGTTTTTTCCAGATGTTTCCTATTATAGTTTGTGTGATAAATTTCTTCAGCCATACCAGCCATACACACTGATTACAATTAATGCGCTTGAGTCGTGCATTGAAGGAGAAATGGCCGGAATATTGGGAAATAGGAAGTCCTACCCCACCCGCCGTATTCCCCAGACATTGCTCCTTCCGATTAGCACTGGTTTCGATCGATGACCCCTGGCCTGTGCAAGCAGAAGCTTACTTCTTATTGCGTCTAAAGATGAGGCCTTATTCCGACATGGTATTTGTATCCTGCCCAAAAGATGGGGAAAAGTAGTGGTAATACTTTGAATAGTTTATTTTTTTAATTTTTAATTAATTTTAATTTAATAAAAAATCGCTATGAATTGATTCCAACTCAAAATACCATTTTCATGAAGAATGGGAATCTACATAGGTTCTTATAAGAGGTTCGAGAATTATTAAATGTCATTGCTTCAAGCTGTATGCATGAGTATGGTATCAGTGACATTTGAAGTTTAAACAAAATTCGTTAGATTTCATGATTTAAATCATAACAATAAATAAATCTTAAGCCCAATTCACAATGTCGCGTTCGAGCGCTCTCGCGTTGACAGATAAAGTGGAAACAATGCAAACATATGGAGTGCTGTTAAATGTGACCTCAGGCGTTATATCGTAGATATCGTAAGGTTCTGGGCAATGGCCGAGTTGAGCTACTTTCTACTAGGGTGTGCGTTGTGACAACTCACAGCTGTGTTGACATTATACTATTCGATGGCCTGTTCGATTAAAGTACAATTTTTTAACATTTAATATGTGTAAAAGATGTAAATGGCTAAATTAATTTTTTTCAACACAAATTAATTGTGTGGGGTCTTTCTTTTTTAATTTACATAATCTCACAATCTTGTTTACAAAGTAATTTCTTACATTTTGTATTTCTTAACAAACCAATGAAAATAAAAATAAATACATTTCAAATCTTCTTTCTATCATAAATTCGTGAATGGGAAGCTTGAAGCGGCATTTAGTTTTGCAAATTTGGAGTTCGTGCGTTGCACAGAAATTATCGTAAAGTCGATATAAAGCCCATTGACGCGAGAGCGCCTGAACGCGAAATTGTGAATTGGGCTTTAATATCACAAGCTTTCAAATGTCAAACTTCGACGGAGATAAACTCCAAAACTAATTGACAAAATAAAGTTAAAAAACTTCGTAAATCTATTCTTTAACATTCTGTGCAGAGTATAGGCTGATTTTTAAATAAATTGATACATAATATTATTCAAATTAATTCAATGATAAAAACACTCTTACGAATGAAATGACGAGATGTCACTCATTGAAAATACAAATACAATCCACAATTATTTTGGGGATTAATAGTTGTTTTCAAAAAACCTTAGGGTGCGATTGCGAGAATCGTTGGCGCTGTCGTTGAGAGATGGCGCTACTTAAAATGATTTCGCGATTTAATTGCTATTGATAACGATCTGGAATACAACTTGTAAATAATATGAACATTGAAGTTGTAAGATAAAAGAGCAGTTATGACTTGCTGCTACTTCCGTCCTAGCATACTACAAGTAAGTAACCCGACTGTTTTAGTCCATAGGCAATGCCGGGCGGGCAACAGCTAGTACGTAATTACGTTGTCAACCACCAAACAAGTTGGACTCTGTTGAACTACGAAATGTGATGTGATAATAACAACATATTTTTTTCTAAAAACTTCCAACGTGTCTACGAAGGGACAAAGCGGAGAAGTGTGATACGTATTTAAATATATAGAAGCAAACTATGACAACCTCTAAAAGTTAAAACGAAGTTCAGATAATTTCGAGTAAATTTTACAATAATTTTATAACAAAAATGGCAAACCTATTAGCATGTCTGCAAATCTCGCAAACCGCTAACAAGCTATAGCAGCTCATAAAAACCAAACAAACAAAAAGTATGTATTGCCCAAGCGATTGTCTGCAAGAATTACGTTTTTTATTTGTTTTTGAATTATGCAATTTTGATCTTCAAACATCAAACGCCAAAAGTTGTTATCACCATAGAGAAAATGACAATTTATTGGTAATAATCGAAACAAAATATATAAAATGTTGATTCACATATGTACCCGCGGATAGACACTATATTATCATATCTAATCCTATCTATGTAGATACTTGCCCTTTAAAAAGGCCACTTCAAGAGTGTCATCCTCATCAGCCCCATTATGAGCCCCAGCCCCACTGTACTTCAACTACACAATCAAATTGACATACAGACCATGGTAGCGTATAAAACAAATCGGTGTTCGCTCGTAAGCAGCACACACAACAGTCAACAGCCAACAGCGTCGCGCTCGTTATCGTAAGTAATATGCATATCGCGCATTCGTTTCTTCTCTTTTCCCAAACGCAGTATTGTACTTAACACACACTCGTGCAGACACGCACATACAATATAATAGCATTAACAGCGAGCAGTGAGCAGTGAGCAGCCTAAAACAACACAAGTTCCTATGGGAGGCCATTGAACCGTCGTCAACTCCATCACTATCGCCACAACTGCCACCTTTCGCACTCCTTCCCAACCAAACGCAAACCTTCACCACAAGATACAGCGCACACTACATACATATGTACATATATGCATAACTCGCACTGGGGAAAGTGATGGAAGTAGCAGCCCAGCCACGATCAGCAGGCGGCATAGTACGCGCGATCGCTCTTGTGCTCACAGTACGTTCCTCTCAAATATCTCACATAAAAAAGCGCAAAAAGCGCTATTTGTTTAAAATGTAGGTATGTAGGTTCCTCAACTGTATATGGCCATAAAAAAAAGTAATAAAAAAAAACGAGCTTTTTTTTTAGCTATTTTGTCTTAGCCCGCTCGCCACCTCCCGCGATCGTTGCCTCGAATCGATCGTGGCGCTTCGTCGTTTTACGCTCATTTTTCGGAGGCAAATTCATTAGATGGAGCAATCTTTGTTTTGAGGAATTTCACGTCGTCGTTGTTGTTCGTCTCCATCGTCGTCGCCGTGCGCCGCGCCGTACAAAACAGCAGCATAAGCATAAGTGGCTCTTTGATTGAATTTGAGAATGGGCCGAGTATCAGCAGCAGCAGCAGCAACAGTCTGGATTGAATTCATTTAAATAATCAAATAAAGAATTTCTGTGTTTGTATATTTATAGAAGCCAACTGAAAAAAAATAAAAAAAAAACGTCAAGATGCGACGCGCGAGATACATTCAGTGTGAAGAAGTTATGATTACATCACGGAGACATCAACGTCAACAAAAAACAAAACAAGCAAAATATACTTGAATGGAGATCAAGCATTTAAGTGGTTATTGAACTTTTAAAAATGGCATGTTTTGTAACTCATTAGAAGGCGGGCGACGTGACGATGACGCAAAGCTAAGATCAGCCAGACAGATAGGTACGTGACACTCTTGATGTAACTAAAGTACGTACATAGTCTTTGACGTGAAGAGGCATTTGCTCTAGATTCAGCTGTAAACTGATTCAAATGAATAGAAAAAAATGTGCTGAGTCAGCAGCGATCTTTCTTAGAGAAATTGAAATGGGAACTGTAAGCTCAGCTTACAATGATAAATCTTTTTATCTTTCAACATTGTCCAGCTAGACAATGGGGAAATTTGAGAAGAGCGATTTGCGAATTGTCCAAGGCACCTAGGGAGAAGCAATCCAGTCGAAGGAGGTCTTTTATGGAGTTGTTAATTAAAATGTCACATAGAATCAGTGTTACCGCCAGTGAAATTTCGATGTTCCTCATTTTGTATAATCGGAATAAGGTGTGTGTTTTTTTTGTAACCTATATAGGCTAAGAAAAGGTTTGCATACAAAAAATATTAAAACAAAAAGAAATATACGGCGTCAGCAGTCCTATACAGAACCAAGTGTGTGCGTGTTATTTTTTCCACGAAATGGAAGGGACCTACAGTTTTTTGCCGACTCCGGACGGCGAGTTGAGAAGCTTCTCATGACAAATGATACTCCTTGATTGCTTGTCAGACATTCGAAAGCGGTGGCAACTGTGAAAAACCTTTGTTGTAGGTATTGGACTCGGGTTGGGATTGCAGCATGCGAAGTAGTCCAGCGCACCAACCATCGCGGCCACGGCCACCATAAAAAAGATTATCCCGGCTTGAATTTCTGTTAACAAAAGACTTTCCAATAACTACGTCCGAACTTTGACAGCTTATTGACGTTTGAAATTCTGTCATAGTCACAATTTTATGCTAAACTATTCAACAACGCGTGCTATGAAATACAGTGAAATATCTCATTAGTGGACACCCTGTTTAGCGGACAGCTCGCATTACCGGTCACCTTTTTGAGGAACCAATTTATAATTTCCCATACAAAATGCGTTCTTATAAACGAACAGCTTTCATTAATAATAATATATACGGCGTCAGCAGTCCTATACAGAACCAAGACTAGCTTCTCGCAACCATTTGTGAGTGCGTGTTAATTTTCCCACGAAATGGAAGGGACCCACAGTTTTTTGCCGGTTTCGAACGGCGAGTTGAGAAGCTTTTCATGACAAATGATACTCCTTGATTGCTTGTCAGACATTCGAAAGAGGTGGCACCGTGAAAAAAACTTTTAGGTGTTTTTGCTGGGATTGAACCCGGGTAGCATGCGTAGTAGTCCAACGCACTGACCACTCTCATTACCGGACAAAAAACTTTAATTCCGTGGCTTCCCAGAGAGATTTCGCTGTAATTGCGAGGGAATTGATCATCCAACCGAGCGAACAATTCTACGAATTATCACGAAATGCGGAGAAAGCGGTTTTCGAGGAGTCCCTGTACAATGCCGAAATGCACGGTCGTTGCTAAAAATGTAGCTGAATGCCCAAATCTCTCGATTTCACGTAGTGCATAAAATGAGTTTGCGTTTCTGCGACCTCAACTTGCCGAATTTTGGACTTGGGCATGCATCTGTATAAGATCCAATTGACAAAAGAACTGAAGCCTTGAGATCACCAATCTCATCGTACATTCTCTGATTGGACTCTGGAGCAGCTGGAAACGGATTCAAATTTTAGTGAAAGCGAAAAAATTATCCTCAGTGATGAAGCACATTTTTGGTTGATCGGCTTCGTGAACATGTAAAATTGCCACGATCGGGGGGAGAATAATCCACAGCAGTATGAAGAGTCTCCATTGCATGCAGAGATACTTTCTGTTTGGTGTGGATTATGGTCAGGGGGCGCGGCGTCATTTTGCCTTACATCTTTAGAAAAGAGAATGGCCAGACGTGGCTGTCAATGGCAAACATTATCGGGCCATGATAACTTACTGTTTGTAGCCTTAATTGAGTGACATGGACCTGGACGATATGTGGTTCCAACAAGATGGCGCAATGTACCATATATCGAATAGTACATTGGAGTTTTAGCAAGAAAAGTTCCCAGAAAGCGTTATTTCGAAAAGAGGCTATGTGGAATGGCCGCCAATATCGTGCGATTTAACGTCCTTAGACTTTTTTCTCTGGGACTTCGTTATGTCACTGGTTTATAGCAACAAACCAACAACAATTGACCAACTGAAGAACCATCATTCAAACAATTGCTGAGATCCAGTCCGACTTATGCAACAGAGTCATACGAAATTGGACCTCGCGGATCGAGTTCTGTAATTGAAACCGCGGAGGCCATTTCAATGATATCAATTTTAAAACATTGTCATTCTGTCATATAGAACTCTTTTTATTCAATTTTAAAATGAAGACATACTTACTATAATGCATATCTGGCAGCACTGGACATATTGACATAAATGACATTTCAGCTGTGGTATTTCTAGGTCGGTTCACGTACTTTTATGTGTACTTATATGTGTTTCTGTCAAATTTCGAAGAGTGAGGGTAAAATTCTCTCACAGACAGAAAAATTACGAAAAGGTAAACGAACGCATTAAGCACCAAAAAATTAAAGATATATGTGATTTAACAGATTTGACAGTTTTCATAAGGTCTGTTTGGTAACCTGTTAATGTACGTAAATTTACATCCAACTGTCAAAAATCAAGAGAAGAGAGAGCCAAATGAGAGTGTCAAAAAATGTCCCCCCTTGCGAAATCGTGTTACATCTATTTCATGGAGTCATCTATCATATGGACATCTGTCAAACAGCAATCTGACAATTTGTGAAATGTCAATCACTTCTTATAAACAAAATAAAAGAAAATGAGTTTTTAGTGAAAATATTAAATATGTAGTTAAAAAAAGAAGAAGTGAGGATTTTCTCCCACTTTTACCATTTGACATATGTCCCATTTGTGTTAATAAAAGTTACCAAACACACCTATATATTACCCCAGAGAAATTTCTTGTAGTAAAATTCGTACCATGGGGAAATTTCTTAGTCTCTCGTGTGTACTCTCTTCTACGAAAACTATGAAATTTTTGCATACGCGAACGGGTTTTCGTTACTTTCCGTTATTTTTCGTAGTTTTGAGAGCGTACGGGAACGGCCCTTATTTTTCGTTGGCTTTATCCTTCTCTGAACAAATTCTTTCATAATTGCCATGATGTCTTGTCATTTTTCACATTTTCGATAACACTTTTCGATAAAATTTGCCGATAGTAGTTTGGAAGCGCAGGTTTTATAGCGGCTTAACTCATGATAACCGATAACTATCCGGGCTAAACCAATTCTATAGAGGTTTAGTTGCTATTGTATTAAACATGGAAAGTTTTTTTCAAGCCTAAATAGGTTACCGAAAAACGCACCGTTCGTTGAAAGAAATATCAACATCGACAATTATCGCCAAGAATTGCTTCTGACATATTTTCAAATGTGAATTCTCCTAATGCATTTTTTTTTTTTTTTCAAATTAAATTTACAATGGTGAACATTCAAGTAAAGGGTGTAGTAGATTTACAACATCGTGTAACATAGTAATAGATTTACATCTCTAACATATGTACATACATACATACATAGATCGATTGTCAACATTCTACTTGCGACTCAGTTATGTAGGCGCCGAGCCGACACAAAGAATTACAAACTGTCAATTGCGACGACATGTGATTATAATTTATAAGTTATCCGCTTTCAAGTTGATGTCAGAGCTGTGTAGGCAAACAATGCCATTGTTCATTGTCAATGAAAAGAAAAAAAGAAAGAAAAAACATTTTATGGCTTTTTAGCTTCTTACTCACAGGTGAAAGCACGTTAGACTAAATTTCCACACCAAATTAAGAAAATAGATAAAAAAAAAAAGTAACATCCAGACAAACACGAGACAACATTTTTGTTCATTATACTATCAGCTTATAGAAGTTTTCGTATACAGTCGAAGTCAAAAGAAATGACACAACTTGGTTTTTAGTTTTTTTTACAGATCTCCCAACGGTTATTTTATTCTGCTGGATTCGAGAGAAGTAAAATCGGTAGGAGGAAAAGGAAGTAAGAAAGTTTTCGTGACATTTCATAAATAAATACGATGGTGGAAAGTTCTCGGCCTGACGCAGATCAGCAAAAATTTATGTTTCCTGCCTGGGTGCACATGTCATTAGTTCGTATGACAAGTTTCAACTTGTTCTGTCAAGTAGTTCGCTTACACGAATTTTTGCAGTAGACATCTTACGTGTTTCTCGTTAGAATGGATAGACTTGAATATCGTGCGATCATAAAATTCTTCGTTTTGGATGGATTTACCCCTAAAGAAATTCATCCAAAGTTGACAAAAGTTTACGGAGACTCTGCTCCTTCCATGTCACCCGTTGAAAAGTGGGGAACTGAATTTAAACGTGGTTGCACGTCCCTCCAAGATGTCCCAAGTGAAGGACGGCCAAAAACCGCAACCACACCTGAAACCATCAAAAAGTGCATTATATCGTGTCGGACGATAGGCTGAAAGGTTCTGCGCAAGATAGGTGCCGCATTTGAAAAGACCGATCAAAAGCAAATGCGCTAACGATTTTCGCAGCAATCTTTGGACCGATTCCTATCGATTTTGTGCAACGATTTGTCACCATGGATGAGACATCTGTCCACCACTACACGCCAGAAACAAAACAACAGTCGAAGAATTGGGTGAAAACCGGTGGTTCAGCGCAAAAGAAAGCGAAGTCGATTGCATCTGCCGGAAAGGTCATGGCCAGCGTGTTTTGGGATGCGAAAGGTATCATGTTAATTGATTACCTTGAAAAGGCAAAACAATTACAGGCAAATATTGCTCCAACCTTCTTGACCAGCTGGAGTTAAAAGTCGCGAGAAGAGTCCTGGCTTGAAGAAGAAAAAAATCGTCTTTCACCAGGACAAGCACATGTACACAAAAATGCTTTGGCGATGGGTACACTGCGGAGTATGGGGTACGATTTGCTTGGCCATCCTTCCTATTCTACTGATTTGGCACCTTCAGACATCCACCTGTTCCCAAAGTTAGAGAAATTTGTTTCTTGGAAGCGCTTCGCATCCAATGACGATGTTGAAAAATGAACATTTTCACAGCTTCCGGGAAAGAATACTAATGTTGGAGAAATGCTGAACCAAGTGTGTTAAAGACATGAGAGATTTTGTAGAAAAATAAAATCATTTTTTAAGTGAAAATCGTAGTCTTTCATCGTTAGGCCGAGAACTATTCACCTTACCATCATAAGTCGTTGCCAACAGCTTCATCAGGTTGTATTGATGAGAGATGTTGCCAGCATTCAATTTTTAAGAGTTAAAGGTTCCGAAAAAAAAATAAACTCTTGCCTATCTCAGATCTCAGGCAATTATTAAACATAAGATATTGACTTCGATTTAAGCTCTACTATAAGTTTAGCTTGCATCATGAGTTAAAACCTTAACCGATATTATACCTCGAAACCCTTAAACTCCCTACAGATTGGATTGGATTGATCAATTGGAACTTCAATCCGGGATACTTCAGTGAACTCTCAATATTTCGAACCTCTATAAATAGAGAACCATAAGAAAACATCCGTTAATCGAAGAAATCCTACATATGTAATTTGTCCCTTTCTTTAATTCGAATTACCTGTTGTGAAAAATAACTTGAAAACCTCTCTAATTCAGACGTGATGGCTATTTTACCTCTATAATTCAAAGTCAATTCTTTTTGTTTTCCTCAAGTGTTCATTAAAATGCGTATGTGGCGAAAGTAGGCCATGAAAACCAACTATTAATGTTTAAGAGATGCCTTTGACCCGTGTATACATTCATTGATGATTAATTAAATAATAAACATAAAAGTACAGTGGAAGCCCATTATAAAGAATATCCGATATATCGAATTTGCGATATAACGAACGCTTTTCAGATTTACATTAAAAGCTCTATATAGCGAATGGTGGCCACGATTTGCTATCCGATACAGGGCTGCCGAAAGTACTGCAATAGCAGTATTATAAATTATGAAATTTATTATATAATAATATATAAATAATTTTTGTTATTTATTTTTTATTTTTTTCTATTTATGTTCTAAATTTGTGTTTAGATCAGACACTGTACAATAGGAAACATGGCCAGCATTTACGGTGACCTTATAAATAACTTCTGCAGAAGCTGAATGGACGATGATGAAATAGAATCAGTAGCACACCTTCTATCTCACTGCCTGGCTCTCCAATAACGGCGCCTGTCTTGTATGGCAACACGGTTCTTCGACTGCCTGAACGACCTTGCTTACTGATCTAAAAATATTAATTTTAGGATCGAAATGATTTTTGCAAATGCGTGTTCCAACATGCACAACAATCACAATGGCTCTTTATATAAATATAATATTTTTTGCGAGGAAATAAACTTTTTCTTTCAATTCTAACCTCAAAATAGCAAATTTATTTTGAGAAAAGTGCATGAAATACGGTGATTATGAAAAATCTTCCTTGAATGTAGAAGATCTTGGAGGTGGACAGTGGAATAAATATGGGGAGCATGCTGCATGCTGTTAAAGAAACAGTTGGGTGGGTGACGAGCTGCGCGCGAATTAAAAAAAACTATGGACATGTGCCCCAATCACGATCTTGAATGAGTACTGTGGGGCTATTTCCTAAACTAGTTTAATAAACAATAAAATTGCATGCATTTTTATAGTGAAAGTAAGAACTTTAAAATAAAATAGAAAAATAGGTTTCTTCGCAAAATTTTTTAATACAGAATATCTTAAAATAACTGATATTCAAAGAACCTCAGCTCAGAGTACCGCATGGTTCTGCCCAAAATGATCGAACTATACTCCCAATTAAAAAGTTGAAACGGCAGCCCTGATCCGATATAGCGAACGTATAAATAAATTGACTTAAGAACCCTGAAAGTATTTATTTTGTACCTATACCTAATACGATAGTGTCAGTTTTTCTTCTTTGAGTTAGCATGTCCACACACCCAAAGAGTAAACAATTATATGATGTTTTTTTTTTGTCTTCTTCTTCCACTCGTCGTCAAGTTATTTGAAAACGTTTTCTTTTGGTTACTCTACAGTTTTGAATTTTATGCTCACACTCAGTGATTTTTTTTTCAAAGTAATTTGTAAATTTAACTTTAAATGTCTAAACATCTTTAGATAAACATATTTTTTAATTTTTTTAATTTAAAATATAAATTACAAAAGATCGAACGATATAACGATATAACGAACGCGTGCAATAGAGTGAATGACCTCAAACATTATATCATTCGTTATAATGGACGTCCACTGTAACTAAAAATACGCTTGGTGCACATGCATTTTTTTCTCTGAAACTTCCATAATTTAAAAACCCCTGTAATTCGAAGTGTTTCCTTGGTCCGGTGAAATTCGAATTATCGAG
This sequence comes from Brachyopa scutellaris, assembly GCA_949775065.1. Lineage (NCBI taxonomy): Eukaryota > Metazoa > Arthropoda > Insecta > Diptera > Syrphidae > Brachyopa > Brachyopa scutellaris. The sequence goes on from OX459112.1 coordinate 161,248,083, forward strand.
AGTTCAGATGTCAAGCGTCCATGATCCACATTCGTCTCCATACGAATTTCTTCGATACACCGCACTTCCTTGTCTATTAAACGAGAATTACCAATGCAAAGTTCTCGTCTCATTATTATTATTTCTTCTTTTTTTATTATTTCTTTCGATACAAAACATGCGGAAGTACTAATTTCCAAGTTTATTAAAATAATAAAACAAACAAAAATAATTATTTTCCACAGTCACATTTGGAATTTAATGGCGACGATAACACCAACTAAATTGTAGTCACCGTGACCTAAATATTTATCAATTCGCAAAAAATAGAAACTTTGAAATATTTTCTTTTTTTTTCAATTTTAGCTGAGATAATAATATTCTCTAGCAAATTGTTTTAGTTGAGTTGCCTCAAGTTTAGAAATACCTCTACCTTCGTGCAAGCCAGGATACTACCGTTCAAAATTATTTGCTGCATGGAATCATATGCCATTATACGAAGTATTACAGCCCAGGGGGCTGTCACCATTTGACATTTAAAATTCAAGTTTTACGCTTAACATCATCACCTTAGCTTTCACTTAGTAGTGCCACAATACGATTCATACTCGGAGACTCATTTACTTCCTTGAAATGGCACTAGGTCCATCTAAAACCACTTACTCACAGCCAGACGAGTAAATTTGTTGTTGTTCATTTAAATTCCAATTTCATTATGGCTTACAGATACGACTAGTGACTATAAGTGAGTATCGAAATGCTTTCCCCTTGTACTGCTATTCCGCGTCAGTATGGATATTCATCAATCATCCCGGTAAGAGAAACCAACCATATACGCATAATGAACGTATTTATGTTTGTATGTCATTACCCTCAAGCCTTCTTGTGCTCCTGATGTATGTATCGTCTTCTAGTACTTATAAATAAAGCCACTATGTATGTATGACGACGCAATGTATAGTATTAAAGTTAAATGAATTATGGTGAAAGGATATTTGAGTAGTGCAGCAGTTTTAAGCAATCCAAAATAAAACATACAAGGAAACTTGGGTTTTGCTTCAAGTTTTATAACCTAGAATTTTGTTGGCAAGCTGGAATAAATACATACATACATACGTACACATGATGTACATAAGTCTTAAAAACGATTAATGAGAAATTTGCGCTCATAGTTGTATGCCAGCATAAGGCAGGTAGGTAGAAGTGGTGCTAAAAAACCCCGAATAGCCGAAAAAGTGCGCCGTTTTGATACCACAACCTCTCAGGTGACCAGTTTGTTCGGATGTAGTTTGAGATATTTATATCCACCCTGTGATGTTTATGAAGAGGATCAATTCTTCGGTCATTTAGGGTCGTCGAAGTAGGGTTTGCCGGGCTCTCGCCGGACATTTGCACAGAACATGAATAAGGGACTCTTTTTCATTTTCGTCACTGCAGCTAGGCAGAATCTGTAATTGGCCACTGCCCAGTGCTAACTGCCACTACTTCGTGATGTCCAGCAGCTGGTTTGTTTTTGTCTTATATTGTAATTTAGCCATATTTTTCTGGATCAACATTTTCCTGAAGTAAACTGTTAACGGCTGACTCTCGCCTGGCTAGTTCCTTGGCTTTCTTATCCCCTTCCATGGTATTATGTCCTGGAACCCAGAGTACTCTAGCCGGATTGCACAATCGATTGAGTTATTATTGGCATTGATCAACCAGTTTGGATGAGATGATCGCCAATTTTATGGATCTAAAAGTTGTGACATGCCTCGAGGATCGCCAGTAGCTATACCTGCGCTACCATCGACCATCCATCGGTGAATACTGTTGTTTTGATATCTGTCACCACTCTCCCTCGCTTCCATTCCTCTCTGCTTGGAATGCTAACAGCGAAGTAGCAGAAGGTGCAATAGCACAGTATGAACATCGGCGGGCCATCTTTGGCAAGTCCCCACTTTTTGCCAAAGTTTTGAGTCGAGGACAATGCTTGAGGATAGTAAGAGTGTTTGTCCGTTCAATTTGGGAAGATCTAAGCTTTGTACTTTGGTCAGAGTTACCACGTGGAAAAATAGACAAAAACTAACACTGCTGTAGAACAATGGTTGCCAACCGGTATTCCGGGAAATTTTTTGTGGTTTGGACATTATTTGCAATTTTATTGTTTTATCAATAGCCGTGTTTTTTTTTCAAATCTATACAGGCTGTTCTGCTTTATGTTTGACTAATGCCCTGAGCAGTTTTTCTGCACCTACTCTCGAGGTAGAACAAATTGCGAGAGATGTCAAAATCAGCTGTGATTGCATTTTTATTTTTTTTTTACTTAATGTGAAAAGTGTCCCTATCGACGAGATTTAAGTTTACCAAATGGAAGAAATCCAAATTCAATCCGAAAAAGGACAATGCTGATAAATAATTTGCAAAACATTATCGACAATGAAGTCGTCATTTTTGACAACTTACATATGGCTGTAATTTTCTGTTCTAACGTGATCTGATAGTTTTGCTTTTATTCTTATTGAGCAAAGCTTATAAAAATTGACGTGAACGCTAGAGACACGCTACTCTTCGAAAAAAAAAAGTTTAAATAGACTTTTTCCTTAATGGTATATCGCGGTAAATATTGTTCTCCATTTTCTCGAGTAATCCTTATCCACACTTCTTACGGTACTAAAAGTGAGACAAAACTCTGTTGTTTAGCTAGTTGAAAATTAAAATGCAACAGATTTTCATGTGCTGTGATCGAACTGAGTTTTGGATTTTTCATGATTCTCCTGAATTTTTCATGGTTAAGTTATGATTTTGATTTACTCCATTTCATATCATTACATTATTTTACATTATGTACATAAGGAGCTATATACATAAGTACGATGTGCGACATAAAGCAATCAAATTTTTTTCAAAGCTGTCATTGATTCTAAGAGTGGTTTTCCACTACAGAATCATGTCAACATTCCAACATATAAAATAACATTTCTTACGTGCGGTTAGGATTTCAAAAAAAATGCAAATAAACACCCACCACAGCAATGAGGACAGAGAGGCTGAGTGTTAGGTGGATGCACTCCCATGGCACCCAGTTTGCTGCATAATGCTCAAAGAATCTGTAAAAATAGAAATACTTGGAATCCAGTAGCTCCTAGTGGTATTCGGAATCATCATATTGCAGACTCGAACAGCATGAGTACCCAATCAACAGCTATAGCTAGTGTTTGTATTCAAATGTAAATGAAAGTACTAGTATAGAACTAAAAACATGCGAAAGGATTCGACCAAATTTATTAAAAATAAAATGTAAAAGCATTTTCGAGTTGTCCTGTCCTGTTGGGTTAGTTTTGATTATTCGTAATTAAAACAAAAAATTCATACATTCATCCATACATACGAGTACATATATTTGGTTTTATGTTCTTTAACAAGCAATCAATTCAATTAGCTAATTGAATGTCCCCCCAATGTTCCATGCATACTATGCACATCTCTGGAACTGTCAGAAAAATGTTAGTTTGTCTTTTCTACACTTTGACATATTAAAACCGCAAACTGCGTTTCTTTACTATAGCAGAGTGTGGCTAGAACTGACTTTTTTATTGTTCTAGCAGCATGCAAGAAAACCGTTGGAAAATTTTCAATTTATTAAATTCATATCAAAAGCTAGATAACACGTCAAGATTTTGTTTGTTTTTTTTAATTGGTTTAATTACAACGAATAATAGTGTGACATGTTTTATGCCTTAATCTTTATATATACATACGCTAATAAACCGTTATTATGGTTTTGCATGACTTGCCTTTCTCTCAGTTAGTATAGAAATAACATATTAACAAATACATAGTACGTTTTTGTTTGGTAAAAAAATGTAAGCTAATTTAAACTGACAGCGAAATAATGGTTTTCATCGTCGTTTGACAGCTTGTAAAAACTACGAACACCTACAACCCTACATACATTAAGTTTGTTCGCTGTCGCTAGCCCCAGTGCGCACTGACTAGAGTCAGTGTATTTTCATGGTTGTCCAAAAACTCAGTGCAACCCTCATTTTATCGAACACAAAGCTTGCCCTGACAACCGTCATGCATTTAAAACTTAACATAAATTAGATTTTGTTAATTTTTGTATAAGTATTTTTGTTGGACACAAGAAACAGAAGCACAATGAGCAAATCCAACGCAATGAAAAAAAAAGGCGTGAGTACCAGATACTCGGGCAATTTGCTGTGTAAACATATCCAGAGAACGTTGACGTTGCTATTGCTATACTATTAAGTATACATAGGTGCTCTGTGTCAAGGAGAACTGAACAAATAGAATCATATACAGGGAACGCACTAATACTAATATGGGATTCACACTAGCGTCGAAATGCGATAATTTCGAGATTCAAATAAAAAGTGTTCATACCTACGCTTGCGAATTTCGTGAATGGATGCATTCAGTTCCGATTGTAAATCTATGACGGTGCCATGTTATGAAATATTTTAATATTAAATTATTTTTTTATGTACATAAGTATAGGTATAACGTATAATGATAATAATAAATAGTTTGATGTTATTGTTAAACAGTTGAGTAGATAAAGTCGACCATTATATAGCTAACATTGGATAGATGCGGCGCTGCCTCGGGTTAATATGTTAAAATATCACTTTTCGGGTGGGTTCTGCCACTCCGGGTATATCAACAATTGTCAGGCACTCGCGTGGTTATCAAGTCGACTACAGAGCCAACTGTAGAAAAGTGCCCCAATGGGTGCGGAGCTCAAATAAAAGGACAGATATTGTGTATGTACGAATCCTATGGCCGACGCTCTTTCGCTCCACATGCAGTTGATCAGAGTGCCTCTACGCGGCGTACAACTTCAATTTCTTTTTTTTTTCAGATAACATCCCATATTTATTAAACTATTCCTTGAAATATTTGTGTTTTGTATGTTATTCCATTATATTTTTCGTTTTTATATCACTTTACTTGTGCTGAACGGGGCCAGTATCTTTGACAATTGTAATCTCAACCACATAGTTTATTTACGGAAATAACTACTAAACACTAAATATCTCCTAAGCTAGCGATATATTTTTTTTTTAGTACTGAATAATTTTTATTTTGTGTTTAGATCACCGAGATCAATAAGAATCCGTTGTTTAATCTTTGCGCAACGGATATCGTTAATATTCCCTTATTAATTTGTCCTGTCATTGTCATTCAGAATCATTCAACTGCATTCAAATTAAGTTTGTTCGATTTTATTTTCACATAATTTTGAACGAATTTCAATGAAATTATGTTGAAATGAGATAATTTCGATAGATCAATTCGTATGGGAAATTATCTCATTTTGAGCATAATTTGGAAATTCGCAACGAAATTAGCTTTTTTGCCTTGGTGTGAATACCGTATAAGTTTGGTTACGCGAGACGACGAGAAACTCGTGAGCCCCATACCGAGAGCTAAGATGCTTATACTATGTTTACACCAAACGAAACCCCGAGATTTCGGAAAATTCATCCAAATCTCCGAGGTTTCGCCATACATTTTCGAGCTTTCGAAATCTCGAGATTTCGGCGAAATCTTCTTGAAATCTTTTTGAGTTCATCCGTCCGTGAGAGGTGGTCAAAGCGAACAAGTCTACAGCGTGAACTTCGGTTTATTTTGGTGTTCATTAATAGATGTCAAAATATTAAATGCCAAAATGATTGTGGCCAATTGACAAGACACAGGTAAGTTAGCAAGAGAATAATTATTTTATATAATTTGTTAATCTTTTCAGGCAATGGGCAACGAAAAAGTACAAAAAAAAAACATTTTGGTCGCCAACTGAGGAATGTCAACAAACAATTGTTTGCCTAGAGATGGGCAATTGCGAATAAAAACAATCGAATAATTCGATTGTTCTCCGCTCTCTGTCTCTGCTATATTTTTCATATTTTACCCGTTTCTCTTATATATTTATACTCTGAATGAGTCAAATAAAAGAAAATCGGATTTATTTTCAGTTTCAATAAAATTTTGACAGACGGTACGCGGTCAACGTAGCTTGCTGCGGTACAAAATTGTAAACCACCTCAGTGTGTGCACCTATATTTACGGCAAAAGGATTTCATACCATTATACCGCTACCGCGTAACGCTCCGATGTGTGACAGGAATCGACAGGAGTCGATTGTTCTAGCGCGATTGTTCTGGGCGATAGTTCGACTGTAAATGATGTTAATAAACTTAAATTGAAATTGAAGAAAATCTTTTTATTTTAAATATCAAATTGCATGCGTTCAGATTTCAGATCCAAATTCAAAAGTCACACTGGTACCACGATAAATAAATTGAGACATGCATTTCTACAATCGACCAATTAGTATACTCGCCTAGTAAAATAAATTTTCTGAAATACGATTTGATAGTTATTCGATTGTTTTCGGCTAACACCGAATTGTCTTTTTATTCGATTATGAAACTTATTCTCAATCGCCCATCCCTAGTTTTGGCAGCCACTTCAAAATTGACAGCTGGAACCTCTTCAACTCGGTGTAAACGGGTTACTGATGTTTCGGTGAGTGTTCATCGAAATCTCGAGATTTCGGCTCGGTGTAAACGTACTATTACACCATCCAAACCAAATGATAAGTCAGCTGATTTGATATTTTGACAGCCTTTTTTTCTTGCACTGAAGAAATAATCAGGGCGAATCCAGTGCAGCACCAGTGTCGTGTCGTGTCGAAAACGAACGCAGGGTAAGTTTGTCGGTGCGTTTCCAGTATAGCACTGACTGACATCGAACTCATCAGTTCGCTTCCAATGCGCCCTAGTACGCCCTAGTGTTGACATCAAACAAACCTATTATGTACATTTTACATTTGCAAATGTTCTCTAATCATTTCTATTTAAAACTGTACAAATCTATGGATCGCAAAAATAATGTTGCCAGCACACAGGAAAAATGGTGACTTGCATCAATAAGTGGCTTTGTTTGATATCAGCCCTAGGGCCGGCACTCTAGGGCGCATTGAATTTACACTGATGCGTTCGATGTCCGCCAATGCTACACTGAAAACGGACTTCAATTTCTGTTCTGTGTTCAATGTGGACACTGTTTGAGCACTGGATTCGCCCTGGGTAGTTAGTTCCTCAGTGCAAAAAAAAGGGCTGGCAAAACATCAAATCAGCTGGTTTGTCAATTGGTGCAATTGTGCTTGTATTTTTTGTATTCAAATAGAGTGGTTAATAAAACAACGAACTAAACAAGCGCAAAAATACAAAGTTGCTTAGTTTTCAATTATAAAAGAATGACAGTTGTCAGTGCGAATTTTTTGTACACTGAGTTTTTTGACAACCAAGGAAATAAACTGAAACTAGTCAGCGTGGAGCACAGCGGGCCCGACTTGTGACCTATGTGAAGAGGAGTAATCCTCACCCTCATAAACCAACCGTCAGCGTGCCCTAGGACTGGAAACATCGAACAAATCTAATGAAATTCTAAAATTTATGTAACTTTGCTGTAACAGACAAAAAATCCTCTGATTTTACTGCGGAAAAGTATGTTCATGTGGGACACAGGCCACAAAGAAGCCCCGTTTTTTCATTTGCAGTTTACAATGCACATCAATTACAGTTCAGGAATTCTAGGAATTCCAGGAATTTGCACTGCGCATTAAAAAAAAGATTTAGTCCCCTAATGAAGTAAATTCTGTTCTCTTTTTATCCACAAGCCGATAGACAAGGCTTCTACATCCACTAGCTGCTCACTCATTCAATTACAGATGAAAAAAAAACTAATAAAAATATTAAGTCTCTGGATAAAGCCATAACCTCACAAGTTCAATTCACTTGTCGTCGCTCTTGAACTCCGCATGTAGAATACGTGCTGCTGCGCCGTCTCTCTACGCCGTGGATATCAATCAAACTACAATAAAGTACGAAACAATGCAACAGCGAAGAGCACTAACAAGCAGCAGCAGCAGCAGCAACTATTCGTAGTATAGTAGCAACAGAGGCATTGTGACAGCAAAATATTTTTATTTATAATTTTTTTTTTTTTTAGTTTTTTTTTTCTTGCATTTGGATACTTTGTTTGAATAAAATCAAATCAAATATACTTAGCAGACCTCGTCGTCTGCTGTGCACAGGCATTTACGAGCGGGCTGGAGCTGTAGTGGAGACGTAAGTCGATTCCGCGGTATCAATTCATTTAATTTCCTCGTGCGTGCGCGCTTGTGTGTTATAAGCAGCACGAGTTCATCAGAACTTCAAGTTCAATGAACTAATACACTTTTAGTCGGGTACGGCTACGGGTTGTTGTTTAGTTTGTTGTTGTTGTTGTTGGTGCACTCTCGATTTAGCTGATGAAAAAATAGAATAAAACGCAACACACACTATCCGAATCAGACAAGGAACTAGAAAATAGGGAAGACAGAGAGAGTGAACGTGACACCGACATACTACAGCAGCAAAATGCAAAATGTACTTTTATTGTGCATTTTGTACTGTTTTTCGTACCATTTGTCAGACGGCCTTCCCCTAAATCACTTTTATTGCTAGATCTGACGTTTTGATGGTGTTAAGTATAATCTCTAATGCGGCTATGAGGACAGCACTCATATTTACAATGTCTGTCAGATGAGTTTTGCTAATACAAATGATCCAACAGATTGAGTCATCGGGTGGAATTGATTGTAAAGAAGACTCGATTGTTCTATTACAATTTCTGTTCTTTTTTGAATTGAACAAAAATGCAAGATTACACTGACACTGACATGTTCTTATTGGTATTTGTAAACTTTGGAGAGGCTTTTATAGGATTTGAGACTCGTGGGATATGGAAACCGACCATAACCATAGAATCATATCTCCTAAAAATACATACATAATGCACCTCACCATGTTTAGTGATAGTGGAGGAAATTGACAACTTTCTATATTTAAGAAGCAATTTCATCGGCCTACGTGACGATGGCAACGCACTTTATGTAGGCAGCAGAACTGGGAAAGCAAAGAGCTGGCACGAATCTGGGAAAGCCATGTTTTCATTACAAAAACTAAATTGCAGCCGTTTTGTTATATTTAGTTTGTATTGCTCTATGGGTGACTCTGAGTATGCTCATGGATAAGTACACTTTATTTGTATTTGTATTTTGTATTTATTAAGAATTTAATATGCTTACACAATAAGATAAAATATTTTATAAACTAGTGCAAGATTATAATGTGGTAAAAGTGGTATTAAATGAAAATTAAATAAAAAAAAAATTAAGTAATAATAGTAATGAAAGTAATAAGAATAATAGCAATGATAGAAAATGATAAAAAAAATAATATACATATATAGTTAAAAACAAAGTTATAAATAGGATATTGAGGGTGAACTGGTTATGAGCATTGGCCAGATAATCCATAAGTAGAGTTTTAAGCCCAATTCACAATGTCGCGTTCGGGCGCTCTCGCGTTAATGGGCTTTATATCGACTTAACGATAACTTCTGTCTAACGCACGAAGTCGAAATTTGCAAAAATAAATACCGCTTCAAGCTTCAGGCGTTCATAGGTTAGGAGTATGACAAATAATATGTTCTGTTTCCTCAATTTCTCATTCACGAATTTATGATAGAAAGAAGCATTTGAAATGTATTTCTTTTTATTTGTACTGTTTTATTAAAACACACAAAATGTGAGAAATAACTTTGCAAACAAGATTATGCGAATATGTAAATTAAAAAGAAAGACCCCACACAATTAATTTGTGTTGAAACAAATTAATTTAGCCATTTAAATCTTTTACACATATTAAATGTTTAAAAATTGTACTTTAATCGAACAGGCCATCGAATAGTATAATGTCAACAACAGCTGTGAGTTGTCACAACGCACGCCCTAGTAGAAAGTAGTTCTACTCGGCCGTTACCCAGAACTTTACGATATCGACGATATAACGCCTGAAATCACATATTTAAGAGCACCCCATATGTTTGCATTGCTTCTACTTTATCTGTCAACGCGAGAGCGCCCGAACGTGACATTGTGAATTGGGCTTTAAAGTGATTTGCGTTTCTGGTTTTTCTTAATGTGATAGGGAGGGAGTTCCAGAGGCGAGTGGCATAAACGAAAAATTGTCTTTCGGATGTCAAATACGTGTATCTTGGCATTATAAGTGTACAAGTTCGTTGGAAAGAAGCGAAAGTAGGCCCGTTAAAGAGGTAGGAAGGTTCTTGGGTACGCTGAATCTCATGAAGCGAAACTAGTCAATGGTATTTGAGCAAGTTGTCGAATGAGCAGCCGAAGATCTTTTTGGAATAGGCGGAGATATGCTCGCGCCTACGAATGTTGTAGATATATCGAGCAATACTATTAAAGACCAGGTTCAACTTTCGCCTAGATCTGCAGTCCACATTCGAAAAAACTTCACAGCAACAAAGTAGGATTGGTAGCAGCAGAGTTTCGGCGTGAAGCATCTTGGTCTTGACGGGCAGGTAATGTTGTGTTGTCCAGAGAACTCGTAGTACACCATACAGGTAGTAATGTGGTTATCCCAAGAGAAGATGCGATTGAAGATTAATTCAAGGTTTCTCGCAGACTCAACAAAGTCGATGTTGCACTGCCCTAGTTTGATGGCTGGAAGGATTGAGGTATCCAGCGAGTTGCGGTATATTTATTTATTTTTTTATTTATTTATTTATTTATAGTCTATAAGTACAATTATTGGTATAATTTACTTTCTTAGAGCTAATGTTCCTAGTATAATATAGATATACATATATGAACATAAGTATAAATGCCTTCAATCATACACAATTCCACTCATGATAATATTTTTGAATACTTCTTTAGGACAATTTAGATCAATTATATCGGCATATTTATTAAAGTAATAACAGGCTTTAATGACTGGCTCGTTACAGCCATAGTTTGTTGAGTGAAAAGGTATTGAAAAGAAGTAAAAAAGCCCTCGGTCTTAAGGATCGAGCTGGTGAATAAAGCTTAAACAAAGATGATAAGGGAGCACAATTAACTTGTCCAATTACAACATCTCTCGCAAATGAGACAAGAAAATAGATTCTTCTAGTTTGAAGAGGTTTGAGTGATATAAGATTGCATCGTGTTTCATAAGGTTTCATAAGCAATGTCCAATTTAGCTTCCGAAGTGAATATTTCGTAAACCTTTTCTGTATTCTTTCGATACGGTTCGAAGCATTTTTGTAAAATGGGGACCAGACTATGTAGCAGTATTCAAGGATGGGACGAACGATGGTAACAAAAAGCGATTTCAGTGTGTACGGACATCGGAAATCCTTAGAATTCCTGAACAAAACACCAAGCAAACTATTACCCCTAGAGATAACATAATCTATGTGCATCCTGAAATTTAGATTTGAATCGAATATGACGCCTTAGTCTTTATAGCTGTATACTCTTTGAAGCGTACTGCTCGAAATAGTATATTCAAAGAGAACTGGACAGAGGGATCTCGAAAACGATAGGACACAGCATTTATTTATATTCAGATGAAGACGGTTTAGAGAGCACCAGTTTAATAAACTGTCCAAATCTTTTTGAAGTTCGATGCAGTCGGTCAATGTTTTAATTGATTTATATATTTTTAAATTGTCAGCATATATGAGACATGAATGTTGGATTTTTGGCGGTAAGTCATTTATAAATAATAGAAATAAGAGTGGGCCCAGATGGCTGCCTTGGAGCACTCCAGAGTGATTGATAATTTTATCAGATATATTGGAACCAATTTTAACATACTGGATACGATTTGTTATATAACTTTTTATCCAGCTTGAACTTGAATGCATACCGGTAGCTCTTAATTTCTTCAACAATACTGTGTGGTTGACATTTTCAAATGATTTGGAGAAGTCAGTATACACGGCGTCTACTTGATATCCTCTCTCAACACTATTGGCACAGAAATTAGTAAATATTGTTAGATTGGTTGCAGTTGATTTACCACTGTCAAATCCATGCTGAAAGATGGAGATACTGCTTTCAAGAGTTTCATAGATTTTTTTTTTTAACAAGTGATTCGAATACTTTCGGTATAACTTGTAGTTTGGCTATAGGTCTATATAGCGAGTGACTTAGATTTGCTAGGGTTGAGACAAAGACTGTTTTCTTGAGCCCAGCTGATGATATTCTGTACATCCTCATTCATTTTGGCAGTGAAAAGTGCCGCCGAGTCTAGAGGAAAAGATATTTGTAGCTGCACATCACCTGCGTACATATGAATACAACAGTGCTTAAAGGTGCTGGGCAGTTTATTGATGTACAACAGAAATAGCATAGGACCCAGAATGGAACCTTGTGGCACGCCAGTTTTCAGTGGGAGAAGAGTGCCACACTCTGAGGTCTATCGACAGTGTAATTACCCCTGCGTAAAAAGATATCATACAATTTTTTTCGGATTCAGATTCTTTATTGAGACTTTTTATATGTGATTTGACTTTTCATAGACACAAGTATAAAGATTAATACACATATGTATAAGAGACCGGAATGTCTCTCTTTAGCTCGCATATTTTGAGTTTCTGAAATGGCGTTACTATAACTATTTCATTTTTGAGAAGCTCTCTTTTCGACTTTTGGTCGATATATCGATATGGTTTGGTTTTATATTTTGGTATTTCATGGTTTGCCTTTTATAAGCCGAGTGACACGAACATTTTGACAATTAACACAAAAATCTTGCTTAGATTATCATAACTCATAACTAAAAGTCAATTCGTTGAAGTCAGTATAGGTTACTGTCATTCGTAATGATATTTTGTGAAATTGTTCACTATAGCCATTTTTATTTTTAAGTTCAGACTTCAGAGTAGAGCCTGAACTGTTAAGAAAGTATTCGTGTCTCTTTCATAGCTCAGACACATCAGAGCTCTTAACGCGTGTTGCTTTTTTCGTCCAGAGCATCCTCAGAGAGCACTCAGAATAAATGGGTTGAACATTCTGAGCGCAGACAACAAATTTCAAAACAATTGAAATGGCGAATGACGCTTGTTGTTATGGCGTAGGTGGTTAATACCATTTAATAAAAAACTATTAATATTTTAGATATTCTATTTATATGTACGCATAAACCTTATTTAAGGGTTTAAATTGACCAAGAATGTAGTTGTAACTATGATTGCTTATCATATGACTGCTAAGCGCTCTAGTGTGTTTCAAAAATAAATCAGAGCGCACTACATGCTCTGTTCAGAGTCTGATCGATATTCGAGTTCTCCACACGATTGCATGTTACTATTGCTACATTAATAAAAGGACAGTCTGAAATCAAGTATTTTCGGCCATATATCGTTAGAAACTTTGGTCAAAAAAACGAAAAACGAGTACAGATTAAAAGTTATGAAGCTAAATTTTGACATTTTTGGCCACGAAGCAACTTAGTGATAACTGGGTTTCGCAATCATATCTGATTCATCCAAGGGCTTACCGCGACGCGATCCACTTTGAGATAAAATGTGATCAAATAAGAGCAAACTACGATCTATTATTGTTTTCTACCAATTACCTCTCTGAGGGGAAAAACAGTTGCATAATACGAGTACTATTACCGCCACTGAAAAAAATTAAGTTCAACAATACTACCTTTAGTTACCTAAATGGCATTATGTACTCAATGACCATCTGTTCGGCACTCAATAAAACGCATTCAACTGCTACAAATGGAACGTGGGCAAAACGTGGTAAAACAATGGCTAACTAGTGCGTATCTTGCCACCTGAGTGATTATATTATGTTTATTTTAATTTAACCAGCCACACTGTTTGACTTCTAGTACAAGATGCGTAACTTTAAGTGCTAACAAATTGGGAGTTTTTTTTTTATTGCTTTTGTTTTAGTATTACCAATTTATGTTGCGAGCTTATTCGCTTTTATTTTATTGTTTAAGGATTAGCAAATAATTTTTATATAAAATTGACATCAATTGCGGTCACCCGTTTATATAAAGTTAAAAATAGTTTAATGCCAAAATATTTAGTTAATTATGTGCAATATGTAAGAGATGTCCAACCACATGCACTAAGAAATAGTAATAGTTTTACTTCGTTGTGTGCATTAGTTGTTTGTGTTTGTCCTGGATGAAGTTTGACAGGTAAAAGCGTGACATTGAGATTTATATAAAGGGTCTTTCATTAAGCGCTTGCTATCTCTAAATTGAAATAAAACAAAGTGTGTGTGAGATACCATCGAAATTTTTTATTCGTTTGAGAGACCTATCGATGCCATTATGTACGGAATATAACATCGTTCAAATGTCCGCCGTGGCTTCTCCGGGTGGCGCGCATCCGAAATGTCCAATTTTCCATGACTCTGGCGCATAAATCAGGCTGAATATGACCGATGACATGGGTTATGTTGGCTTTGAGAGCCGCTGTGTTTTGTGGCTTATTCGCATAGACCTGCGACTTCAGAAAACCCCACAAGAAAAAGACTGATGGGGTCAAATCGCACGATCTCGGTGACCAGTTCACACCACGTCCACGTGAGATGACCATGCCCTCAAATCGCTCGTGCATAATTTCCAATGTGGAGTGAGCTGTGTGGCACGTAGCGCCGTTCTGTTGAAAATATATGTCGTTGGTGTCCATATGATCCAATACAGGCCAAAAAAAGTTGGTAATCATCGACCTACAGCGCTCACCGTTGACGGTGATGGCCTGGACAACATCGTTCTTAAAGAAATATGGACCGATGACGCCGCCAGCCCAAAATCCACACCAAACAGTGACATTTTCGGGATGCATTGGGCTCTCTTGGATCTCATGTGGATTGGTATCGTCCCAAATTCGACAAGTTTATTTGTTGACGTACCCATTCATCCAGAAATGGGCCTCATCGCTGAAGATGATTTTTCGATGAAAATTAGGGTCAGTTCCCAACTGCTCAAGAGCCCATTCAGCGAACACACGTCGTAGTCTATGATCATTTACCTTCAGCTCCTGGGTCAGTTGAATTTTGTATGGGGTGCAGGCGCAAGTCACGACGCAAAATTCGCCAAAATGTGGTCTGCGAAAGACCGAGTTCTTGTGAGCGACGCGAAATCGACTGCCTCGTATTCTCCTGCACACTCTTACGGACAGCGGCGATATTTTCGTCAGATATTGCATTTCGTCGACGTACGGGTGTTGGTTGATCATTTAATGAACCAGTGGACTTAAATTTATCCACCACACTGCGAATTGTCCTCTCGGAAGGGCGATTATGGCGACCGTAAAATGGGCGAAGCGCGCGGAACGTTGCCCGAACAGAACTCCTTTTTATTAAAAAAAATTATTATTTGCACGTGTTGTTAAACGCTGTATCCGTCCATGGTGATTTGGCAAGCAGACTGAATAAATGACAGTCAATTTGATAGATTAAGCTTTGACAATGTAACCGCTAACAACTTTCAAAGTTCGGAAGTCCCTATTGGAAGACCTTTTATTAGTATGATTTATTTATTTACTAGCCCGTGTCTAAAAACTATAGTGTTACTTACAATACATACATTGTCATTTTGTTCGAAGAATCAAAGACAGTGCGAACGCACCCCAAGGTTTGCAGTCTATCAGTATATACAATCCACAAGAAAGTGGCAGTTGGTTAGAGTGTTTTTATTTTTGCATTCATTTATTATTAATTAATTTAAAAATCGGCCGGTAATAGGCACAGGATGTTAATGAACTGGAATACGAAGTTTTACTTCATTGTGTGCATTAGTTTTTGTGTTTGTCTAATCGTAAGAATGACAGGTAAGATCGTCACACTGAGATTTATATATTAATAAGATTTCAGCTGCAACTACATCAATTGATCTTTTCCACTTTTTCAAAATGCATGAGATGTGTATTTCGCGAAAAAAAACATCATTGCAACATTACTTTAAATATAAAACAAAGAATTGAGATTAAACAAAATCGAAAAAAACTATTTTTTATGAATTGAATGAAACTCCACCAAGTGACACCTGAATTTTATTTCCATTTGTTTTTTATTACCGATTTCAGATTTGGTATAATATCTACCAAAATACAAATACAAATATTCGATCGGTCAAACTTTTGCTCAACACATACATACATACGTAAGTAACTATCCTTATTTGAATTGATTTCTATAACAACTCGCCAACGAAACATGTAAATAAAAAGTTTCAGTGGTCTCTTCCTTTCTCGCCATACTGTATCGCGAGAATAAATAATTCGAAAATCACTGAAACTGATCATCCATTCAATACAATACAGAGAGACACAGCGTATCACAGAATTTCCGATGGAGAGCGAGAAGGAAGCATCTGTGACAAACGAAACAAATTCAAAATTGTAAGAGTGCGAGAATTTCTGCTGCTGTTGCATATTCACTTCCAGAGCCAGAGTGCCAGCCAGAAAAGCGGGCCAGGCCTGGACTACTGCTATGCTATGCTATTTCCATCGCTTTCTGCCTTGGCTTACACTAACTAATAACCGAGCGGTCGTTTTCGCTTCTCCAGACTTTCGAGAGAGTGATAACAAAAATGTTTGCTGCCCGAGTTTAATGACCTTTTCTGTCGTTCGTGTCGGATTCGTAGGCTTTTTTTGTATCTTTTTTTTTTTTTTGAATAATATTTTACTTTGCATCTGCTTCTGGGCCCGCTTGTATCTGTGTGCTGCACTACTGGGAGTTGTTTTAATTCGTATTTTCTTTTATTCTTTTTTTTTGTTATTGTTGCTGGTATTTCTCTTCAATGGCTTTTAGCGAGCGGTTTTCTTCCACTATCGCAATGCAGCAAAAACGACACATACTCGTAGAAGCGCGGCAGCATCATTCAGTTTCAGCAAAAAAAAAAAAACAACAGAAATTTATTTCACAAAAAAAGTAATGAAACAGACAGATTGAAGTGAAAAAAAGTATCTACAATCTACACACACTTTGATACATACCTACATAAGAGAGCAGAATAAAAAAAATGTGTATTGGCCCGAACCGGTTAATAAACTCAAATGTAGGTCAAGATTTGTGGTGATAATACAACAAAAAAAAAACGGAATAATAATAAAAAAAGAAATAAAACAAAAAGCATTCAGAGAAAAACACAGAAGAGAAGACAAGACGAACACGAGAAAGAAAGATGCGATCGGAAGATATGCTAAGAAGGGTTGTGGCCGCAGTGGGGAATCGAAGCAATTTGTTGACTTCTTTCACATCTAGGTAGGTAGGTTGGTAGGATAGGAGCACACACACATTATACATACATCCATACATACGGTACGGTATGTAGGTAGGTATGTTGCCATTGCCAGCCAGGTAGATCGGAAGAACAGCTTTGCCGATCTCTATAACTTGCCTGATCTTCATTATTATCATCATCGTTCTGTGATGATCGTCATTCGCGAGGTAGAGGTAGCATTTCTGTTTTGTTTATTGCTGAATGCCCCACCAATGCAAGGGCAAGGAAGGGAAATGGGGTCTGAGAATAAAAGCCTGTATCTTGTTTTGTTGGCCCCTTATCCTATAGCAGGGTACATTTTTATTTTATTTTATTTTATTTTTGTCGAAAAGGACAATAAACTCATTTTAAGAAAATGCTGTAACGTAAAATGTGGTAAAACGATATTTAAGAGCTTCCCGTCGTAAAGATATGAAAACGAAAACGGCCAAGGAGTGACGATAAGTTGGTAAGAATTTGCCGTGTGATGGAGAATTCGGTTTTTATGTTAGTCAGTCGGTTGGATTGGGTTCGCAGATGCATTGTACATATGTACATATGTACGTAGATACATTGTAGGTATTAGGGTATAATGTGCACTGAAACTGAGTGATAATAAATGCAATTTGCATATTCAGCTGGAGTTAGGGAAGAAGTTCTGCCCAAGAGAGAAAGATTAAAAAATTCAAATAAATTGTTTTGTATGTATACATACATACATAATGAGTTGAGTACTACATTTCACGAATACTCTTCGGACAGCTGAAGTGGGATTTAAGCTTTGAAAAACACTGGAAGTTGGTTTGGTACTGAGCAGTAAAAATGTAGCATTGTCGTACCGAAAAGGATTAAATTATTATAAGTAGAATAGATGTATAGATACGAGAGTATATAATGGGTCATCCAACCAGAAAATTCACCAAGGATTTATGGAGAAAGCAGCGTATTCTTCGAGTCGCTTAATCTAAGCAATTAAGCCATAGTTTGATGGATTTGAACTACTTTCACGAATCCAACAGAATAAATCGAATAAGCTTTATCTTCAGAATTGTTACCTCTAAATTTCAGGCAGAGGCTTATCTTGGGTGGGGCAGGTAGGGCACGTGCCCTGGGCGCCTTTAAAAGGGGGGCTAGCGAAACCGCCACGTATTAAATATAAGTGTGCCAAAAATCAAGTTTTTATGTAGAACGGCTCTTTATGTTTATCGTGACAGACATTTTGGAGTGAGAGCGAGCCCTCTTTCAGGCACGATGTTCCTTATGACTGACTTTCGGTGGTACATGAAGCCAAGCAGAACACTATAATGGTCACGTTTTTCGGAACTATTGAAGCTCTTTACGTATTCTTCGTTCATTCCACTCTGCGCTGCGAAAAACTCAAAAAATTAATGCCTGTGGTTGTAAAATCAGAGTCCGAAACAAGATTAAGTGCAAGTGTTTTGAAGCAGTAAAACTACTTCACAAATATTTTGAAAATATGCTGAACCTTCTCCAAGATATGACAGATGATAGCGATCAAACTGCTACAACAAGAAGTGAGACCAGACTTCTTCATAATCGTATAATGTCCTACGATATTCTGACGTTGTTAGGATTTCGGAACGAAGTCCTCGACTCCATTGACCATGTCCAAAAGCGGCTCCAGGACTCTAGCATGAATTTTCATAATGCTGCCTTGGACATAAAAGCCCTCCGAGACTATTTTTCAAATGAAAGAGAGAGGTTAGTTAATGAGGCATTAAAAAGGGGATTCGATCTTTGCCAGGAATGAGATGTAGCCACAAAAAGGCGTCAAAGATCAGACGCAGGGTTGACCGCTAGAGAAGAAATGGAATGAGTAATGAAGGGATCGCTGGATCGTATAGTGTCTGAAATTAGTGAAAGGTTTACTCGGGTGCATGAAACTGTCGCCAAATTTGGATTTGTTCTAGATGTTAAAGCACTGTGTTACGGAACTGAGAACTGCGATGATTTAAAAGAAAGAAATGTAAAGAATTTGGCGATATCTATGGCTGCGATGTTGAGGGAGAGCTGCTATACGAAGAAATATTGGATTTTCGAATGCTAATATTTACAATAAAAAACGTCAATATAAAGAAACCTGAAGAGTTTCTTGATATCACTGTGCAGTACGGAGATGAAAGTGTATTTCCCAATCTGCGCATTTCCGTTCAAATTTTGTTCACATATTACAGTATCCATCGGAAATTGTGAGCGATCTTTCAGTAAATTAAATTTAACACTTTCGCACCTGAAGTCTACAATGGGTCCAAAAAGGGTTTGCGACCTAGCTTTGCTCAGTATAGAGCGAGAAGAAACGGATAGAAATTTCAAAACCATCATCGATATCGTTGCGTCGCAGAAGGACAGATAGTGTAACGGCTTTACGCACTTACTTTCACTATATTATAGAAAATAAATATGTTTTGTAAATAAGATGTATGATTGTTTTATTTAGAGTTTAGACAGAGTATCTGTTTTATATATCAGGACAATTTACGAATGGGCGCAACTTTGATGCATGCCCTAGGCGCCATTTCCGATTGGCACGCCCCTGATTTCAGGCTGTGCAGGGAAGATCTTCCAGCGGTCCGCACTTTTTGTAACTTACGCGAAAAGAAGATGTACATATGTATATGTATATCACTTTCTAGTTAAAAATACATTTCAACAATTGTAATCTAAAATAATGAAATTAACTTCAAAAATGTATCTACGCATGAAATCATCAATCTGGCTTACGGCTTTTGCCATTGCTAAACAGAATTAGTAAAAAATTGTAATTGGAAAAAACACTTAATGATACCTACAATAAATTCAATACTACTAATACTACTACTACTATTCTACCAGTACTACAATAAAATGAAAACCAAAAAAAATACGGAGAATCAAAATAATAATATCTGGCTGGTTCAGGATGACATTTCGCAGAATGTTCTTCATCGGCTTCAATCATGTTTACATTTATTAAATGGCACAATGGAATTCCACCAAGTTTGTTTCATTTATAAAATAATATTCGAAAATTTTAAGCCCAAAATAGAGTACTAAAGGTAAAACCATCATTCTGGAAGCAAGCTCAGTCAGTGGGATGGAAAGAGTGATATTTTTCATTAATGGACGAAAGGCACCTAGACACTATTTGAGTGTAAGTTCAACAACGTCGAATGATAGGTGCGAAGGCACACATACTCAGAACCTAACACCGTGTCTCCCCCACGTGCTTTAGCAAATGGCTGTCCTTCATGGCAAACTATAAAAAAGAGAACTCTCAAATTTGTATCTGGCCATATTATGGCTGAACATTTCATTTACACTGTCGACACCGTATATCAAAGAGCTTCACAAACATTGAAATTGACGGTAATTTCCAATTATTTTTAAAATGTCTTCCTATATGCCATCTTCCACTTAGCCATAACTGTTTTTTTTTTGTAGCAAACACAACGAACACAACCACAGCCATCAATGGCTTGCAAAGAATCTTGCTATAGATGGTACGCTATCGGCATTATCTAGCCAGATGACATCTCCATCAGCCATTTTAATGGCATGCTAAGAATCTTGCCGCATGAAATGTCTCGTGGAAACGCGGTGTAGGTAAAAGCCAGCAACCTGCTAATTGGTTATCCATAGTGTGGTTTTGTTACAATTTAATCGATTCATTTTACTAATCCCATTGAGCAACTTATAATCCGTTTTTGCATGATTCTAATAAACAAAAAAAATCCATTTTGACGGCATCTATGAGCAACGATTTCCTCGCAAATGCTGGCTAGTTGTTGTTTATTACGGCTCTTTTTATTTGGTAGCCATATTGAGTAGTATATCCTTTAAAATTTAGGTCACTGCACATATCACTTTGAATACGCATTTGACAGTTCTCCTTTAATTACAATGAAAGTGTCAACTGATGATCACTTCCGCCACCAGTCACTCACTCAATTAGTGTACTCTCATTGAGTTAGACGTTTGCTCCGCGGTTTATCTTTCGGATTACCGTTACCACTCATCCTGCATATTATATGCGCCTACCTACATAAGTATGATTGACAGTGTCTGCCCTGATTTCTTCTTCATTTGGCCAGTAAACATACAAACATATCTCTGACAAAAGAGTTGCATAAAAAACAAATTGACCTACTTACTGCAATTGGAGCCCTACAATGTCGCCCACAGCTAAAGAATTCTACGGAAAAGGACATGAATAACAATGCAATAAAAAAATATGTGTCAGTTTTGCTTATTCTCCAGGCATGCAGGCATTATACAATCATTTTTTGTATAGTTCCCCCAAAAATAAATAAAAATTATTATGTACTCTCGTATACCTACTTACATATGTAGGTAGGTATTATTCAATTGCCTTTTTGTTGGCAGAATTAAATGCAGCTCATTGTTGCCCTGAGAAGTGGTGCATCAAGTGCCTTATCGCATAAGCTAATGCGATATGTTCAACACACCAATTCGTACATTGTATGAGAAAAAGAAAAAAATTAAATCCAGCAAACGAAACCAGTCGAAAAAAAAAAGCAAATAAAATATTCACAACGCACTACTCTCAAAAACAGGCTTTCGAATTGGAATTTAGGTCTCTCGCAGAACTCACTTAAGAGTGGATGTGGAGCTGGAGCTGAAAGCAGGTGGAGGAGGAGGAGAACCCCAAAGAGAGATGAGCGCTGGATTACATGGGAAAGAAAAGAAACAAAATCCCGAAAATGTTCAAAAATGATTAATCTCTGTTTGCGTGGTATGACCTAAGTTGATAAGGTTTAGCGAATACTTACTAATTAAATACCTTCAATGCTACGCATATTCCTTACGCATAGCAAAAGCCTTGTCAAGCGGTTGAAAATGGCAGACAATGATGGCGCTGCGCTGGCATCTTGCAAGAATCCGAGATAAAAGTTGTTAATTAATTTATGGCAGATTGATAAATGTTCAAAAGATTCACAGGTCAAGTTATTAAACATATGTTTGTATGTACAAACTTTTCAGCTTTCTTGTAAACATCAGACGTCAGAGAGAAACGAGTTCTCAGTCAAAACGATTAGAACTGTCAAAAACACTAAGACATGGACGGTGAAGCAAACAAATAGAAAGCCGGCGATAAGTTATTGAAATTTAGTTCACGATAGGCAAATCGAGTTTTCCACATCCAAGACTAGATTATACTGTTACCAAAATGATGGTAAGTAATCTTGTTAGAATCAGTTTGTCTTTCTATTTGTTGGATAATTGGTCCGAGAGCCTTCAAGTGAAATACATGGATTTCCAATCTTTCAACCTAATATACATATTATTATTTGTTTTATGAAGTTAACTCCGTTTTGCTGTGTTCTCAGAGTACAAAATATCCCTCGGATTCTTATACAGTAGTCCCTCGATAATGTGAACTAATTAAAACATGGCGTTTTCGGATTTTAAAGGGATTCACATTACTGGAACCTTTTTTCAGTACTTACTAAACTGATTTTTTAATGTTCTTACACCATGCCTTTGCTTAAATTTGTACACCCAACCTTGACTAGCATTAAAGTTCCAAGCTTCTTTAAATTGCAAGTTGAAGTGGTTTGCTTTTCGGCAAAGTAAATTTGTTGAAACTGGAACGTGGTTCTCTTTGCTTTTTAGCCACTCGAACAATGCATTTTCCATTTTAATTTTATTCCTATAATTATTGACTTTGACACACCATACTTTTCAGCTAATGCAAATTCAGGATGTCCAGCATCTAGTTCGCGTAAAATGTTGCACTTATCTTTAATCGATAAAAATCAATGCAATTTTTGTTTAGATGCCATTAGGTACCAATTGAGCTTATTTTACAAACAAAACGAAAAAAGAAACACGAACCACACAAGGCACAACTAACGGAAAAAATATAACCACGAACTGATCATAAAACATGCATTTATAACTTAAAGACAAATAACAGTTATTTCGTCCATAATATCGCACGCAAAACGAGCAATATGAGAAATATAAAAACTTTTACAAAAAATTCACATTTTAGAGGTTGAAAATTTCGGAAGATCACATTATAGAGATGACAATGTAAAGTTTTGCCGATTCACATTTTAGAGAAATTCACATTATCGGTAATTCACATTATCGAGAGACTACTGTATTAGGTCTGTTTGGTGACTGGTAATTTTACGTAAAATTACTTAAAAGTGCCAAAATACAAGAGAAGACAGCGTCAAATGAGGTGTCAAAAATTTCATGACAGTGTCAAAAAAATTCACCCCTTGCGAAATCGTGCTACATCTTTTCCATGTAGTAAGCGAGGGACACCTATCAGACAGCAATCTGACAATTTGTGAAATCTCAATCACTATTCGTTCGCGAAATAAAAGAAAATTATGTTTTCGTGAAAATTTTTAATAGTTAAAACAGAAGAAGAGAGGAATTTCCCCACGTTTTAAATTAATTACTATTTGACAGATGTCCGATTTTGATCACAAAAAGTCACCAAACAGACCTATGTCTGTTCCCGTACCTGTCCAAAATCACGAAAAACTACGATAATCAGTCAAATCATGTTCCCGTACGAAGATTTGTTGTAGTTTTTCGCAGAAGAAAGTAAGAAATTTCCCCATGCTGCAAATTTCAGCGCCAGATTTTTTTTTGGGCAGCCTTATGAAATCTGTCAGATCTGTCAAATGTCATACATTTTCCATTTTTTATTGTTCAATGCGTTCCTGTACTTTTTTACACTTTCAACTCACTCTGACAAATGTTTACCCCCACTCCTTGAGATCTAGGAATCTGTAAATTTTGGTGCAGAAAGTACGGGAACAGACCTATTGTTTTCACTAAAATAATATAATGAATTGACGGAATTGAGTTATGAAAACATAATCTCTATAAATAAAAATCAATTGCCGCATGTATGACTGGTCATCACTTGAGAATGGCTCGACCAATTTAGCTGATTTTTTTTTTTTGTTGTGTAAGGACAAGGTCTGCATGGAAGAAAATTTTTGGAAAATCCACCGGAAAATTGGAAATTTACGGAAAAACTAAAAGTGCTTTTTCCGGGGACGATTTGGATCATTCCTTTTTTTCTGATGTCGCATGGTCAAATGTATGTCCCCTGTTCCCGTATCGGAAAACCATCAGTTTTTTTTTTCACGCACTGGAAAACAAATGAAAATGTAAATAAAACACGTTGAGATTCATTGTGATTTCAAATTGAATGGAAGAAAATAAATTTTGGGTTGACTTTTTATTCTCATTTTTAGGGTTCCCTACCCATTGGTAATACGGAAACATTATTAGTTCGCTCTAACTCAAAAATGTCTGTCACGATAAAAACATCAAGAACCGTTCTTCCTAGAAACTTGAAATTTGGCACACTTATACATTACGGTGGTCCACAAGTCCACATACATACATGGGCAACATATTACTCACACCACTATACCGGGTGGGTTAAATGTAATGTAAAAAAAAAAACATTCTGTAAAATATAGCATGTGGAACATCATTCGAAAAATCGAAACAAAGATTCCAAAAATGTTTTTCTTAATTTTTTCTGTTAGAAACTTTAGATGTAATTGCCAAAAATGTGTGCAAAATATCATACCAAAATGTTCCCTACTGTTTTCTCAGAAACTACTGAAGTAAAAAATATGAAAAAATCATAATTTGTAGATAATTAACTATATTTTTAAAGATAACCTAACGAGCCCCGTAAGTTGTATAGTTTTTTGAAAAATTTACGTCGAAAAATTAAATTTTATGTCGAAAAAATCCATTTCTCAACAGATTAACTAGTAAACTACTGGAACAATTTCAATGGAATTATCACTATTCGATTAACAATAATTTTGGGAAAATTAGATTCTATCCGAAACTGTGCTGGCATATAAAAAACAATAAAAAAAAAAGTAAATAAAAATACGGATTTTGCCAGGAAACGAACCTGAGACCCCTGTACTCAGTAGCACAGCGGAAAAAGGTTAATGAAGGCGCTATAAATCAGCCGCGTTGTTAATGTTTATCCAATTTCTAGCGAATAATATAACTTATTATAAATTTGTAAAGTGAATAAAGAGTTGGTCGAAACAGTTAATTAAATAAAATATAACTAGTTTTAACAGTACGGAACGTGGGCCAGCGGTCTTGGATTCAAATCCCGCCGCAAACACCTCAAAAAAAAAAAGTTTTTCACAGTACCCACCTCTTCCGAATGCGTGACAAGCATTCAAGAGTATCATTTGTCATGTAAAAGCTTCCCAACTCGCCGTTCGGAGACGGCAGAAAACTGTAGGTCCCTTCCATTCGTGCAAAAATATAACGCGCACACACAAATGGTTGCGGGAAGCTAGGCTTGGTTCTACCTAGGACTGCTGAAGCCAAATATTATTAATACGGTGAGTTTTGAAGTGCATTGTCAGTTGAATTGTTATTATGTTGGAAGCTCAAGTTTGGTGTGCTGCAAACTCAATTGATATCAGATCGTGGTTTAGTTCTTTGGAAAAAATGCCACCAGTGACAGTGAAACGTCGAAATATCGGTCGGCGTACGCGCAACGCAAGCCAACTACATGATCGTCGCGTCAATCGGACTCAATAAATTCATGATCGTTTCGGTTCACACAAATTCAAGGAAAGATTCGGGTAGATGAATCCCTTCTCGACGAACTGACTGACTGACAGATGACGCACAGCCCAAACCACTGAGGATAGAGACATGTTATAAAATAAACATACCTACTTAATATTTTTTCGATAAGTGTACCTCTCATTTTCTTCATTAGTAAATTGCACTCGTGTATGCTCAACGAGTAGGCAAACCATTGCTGGCATTATTTGTTTACACGACAGATGAAAACACAAAAAAAAGTTGTCTACCAAAAAACAGTACAATAAACATTTTTGCAAGAAAAAAAAACAAAAAAAGTTATTAAAATTTTATTCACACATTATTTTCATTAAGATTAAAATAAGTTTATAAAAAAATAAAACAAATTTTAATCGGATCTATTTATCGTATGTTGAACAATCATTCACTGGGGCAATCATTTTGTTAGTTGGTGATTCAGATACATAGACCACGATCAAGACCAGCAGATGAGTTCAATGCTTGCCTCAAAGCCTAACATCTTTGGTATTATGTTCAAAAAATTACTTTAACTGCCAACATTCAGAACAACTCTTGGATATAGGAAACAGAAAAGGATCACCAAAAATATATGTAATTTTTGTGTCATCATGAGGAACAACTACTAAGTTCATTTTGTAAAGAAAAGTATATACATACAGTAGAAATTTTTAGAATTGTTTTTTTTTTAAATAAACGGAAATTGAAATCGAAAAATAGAAGAGCAATGATTGCGTCCAACTACCTACATCCTTTCTATCGTAACATAAGTAACGCGACTGTTTTTGGGCGCTCGCAATGCCGCACAGTGTGAAATTTTCGCATTCTAGCGGAACATTATTCCAAATCTTACTATTTGCATCTCTTATAGCCTAATTTAGCTGAAAAAACCGTTTTGTGCTATAGCAATGCAGCAAGTTGTGAATTGTACTATACTTCTAAAGTGGTTCTAACCAATCTTCATGTTGTTGCAGGAACTTGGGTACCTTCTGTTACTTTTTTCCCATTTGACTTTTATTCTCCTAATCAGACTACTTTTAAACATCTCCAATTCCCTAGTAGAACTCACTATATCGTTTGAGAAGCTATTAGTTGCACTATCTTTCGGAGTCTTTCTTCTTTCGCAGTTTGTCGTCATAGCTCAGAAACACCTACCTTCTTCATCTCGTAGTAATAATTGCAAAAAAAAGTATATGGGGGTGACAAAAAGGGGCACGAGATTACCTTTTATTCTGGTTTTAAAATAATCAGAGAAACAGAAAATGTAGAAATTGGCGTGTCTGCACGTGTCTAAAATTTTAAAACTCTATCCAAAGTGTAACCTTTCACCTTTGTTGTGTTTTTCTTTAGCCTGAGTGGAAATTGAACAAAAAAGTATATAAAAAATTAAAAAGAAATAAAATCTACTTACTTCCGCGTAAAGTGTAAACATTGTAGATACACAATTTTTGTTAAATTTTTTCAAAACCACTCAGGATTTAAAACTGGAATATTCAGTATATTATTTCAATAAACTGAAAAATTATATGTATAATTTTTTTTGACACGAAAAGTTGACTTTAACGACTTCCTGCACAATAAATTTAGCAAATATACAGCAAGAATAGGCTTTATCAAACGGTTCGTTGTATTACGAGCTCAAAAAAGAGTTTTCGTTCATGGAAGACCAACTTAATTTTTTGAATTAAGTTCCGCTAGATTTTGATTATTTCACACTGTGCGCCGGCCGCGCAACAACTAGTAAAAAATAAAAATAAAACAAAAGTCAAAAACAACGAAAAAATAAATAAACTACAATTCCAATAATTTTTTGGGAGATTTTTGCTGTTTTTGTCAGCACTATTTGCTGATTTTTTTAAAGGTTTGTTTGATTTGACTTTCAACTGTAGTGTTATTGGGCTAGTTTTTCACTGAATATTCGAGTATCGAAAAGTCGACAGTACACATAAAATGGAATTTCAAAGATTTGATCTGAAATTGTTCGTTTCGCTAAACTGCTATAAAAATCACGAAGAAACAATGTTCATTACAAGCAGTTAGTCGCTACTCAATATAGCCTTCAAGAGTGAGCAAAATAAGAGCTTTAAATACTTCCAGCTTAAACTTTGTAGAGAAACCTACGAACCATAGAACAAATAAGTTGTCTTATAGCCACTAAAAGATATAGAACCCAAGCCCTTTTCAAAACATAGGGCATTTCCTCCAATAGGCAACATCTTTCTCTGTACATAGAGTAGCTCCCCTTTTTTGTTTATGAACTCTTTCACCCATTTTCAGACATTTAGCCAACTTCTCAAGATTTTGCATAATTTAAAGTATGTACAAACCTCGTATTTGCTCCCAGTACTACTTTCCCCATGTTGATTTTAACCGTCCCCGTTGAGGGTGCTCCCTTGACGATTCTCGGCTTTGACTTCTCCAACAGCAATTGCTGTTTTGTCGGATCGTTCACTTCCGTTTGCACCGCCAGTGTTTCGTCCTCTGCGACCGCCACTCTGGTATCGGTATGTGAAATCGTGATATCTTCGTTATCAACCTGATGATGATGATCTGGATCAGCTGTGCTGCTATCAGTACTACCACCACTACCGTTCTCGATTATTGTTGCCAGAAGTTGTTCACCAAAAATGAATAGATCCTTCGATATGATCATCGCACAGGGAGACCTTACACCTGTCACTTTTCATGAAAATTGATGGGCGTACAACGATTTATAGATGACAAAAAGATGCACTTCCTATGGCCGGAAGAATACACTGTTAGAACTCGGTTTTCGCCCGATCGTAATTCCAAACACTCAAATACAAAAAAAAAAAATAGAAAATTGGCGGCAAGTTGTCTAAGAGGCACAGTTAAAACGTCAAAACTCCGACGACGACAAAAGGGCAAACGCAACAAATGCAGCGAGAATAAATTTATTTCAGGAGAAAAGATCGCGAAGATCACTGTGTGTTATTTCCGCTCTAATAAATTTCCATAAACATATTTTTATATTTTTTTTTGTTCTGATTTATTTTCACTCCTTTCGCCCGTTTCTCTATCTAGATAGCCTCAGTATCAATATTTCTTCTTCTTTTTTTTCTAATGGCGAATCGGAATGAACAATTTTCTTTTCCAACAGATTGATGATCGATCTTCTCTGTGTTGCGACGAGAAACGCGAATTAAAAAATTTTCTCAGTTAATTAAAAAAATTTCTCTCTGCAGCTGTGTGGGTGGGTGGTTCGCGCGTAAAATCAGCTGCTGTTGATCGTTATGGCACAAAAACAATATTACTGCGGCACATTGAATTTTGGAAATTCCCTAGATGTGTACTTTGTTAATCGATTTAAAAAAAAAACAGAAAATCGCCACAGTAAGATCACTAACCGATAAAAGCGAATCGACGCACAAAGAAATCTCTTTCACTTCTCGGATAATTAATGAATAAAATGTAAAATCGAGGCAATATTGTTGTAAAATGGGGAAAACGAAATGATAAATATAAAAAAAAAATAAAATGAAAAAAAATCGTATCACTACTACCCGCCGCGGTACGAGCGATCAAGTCCGACGTTGATGGTGACCGCTGAACGTATGAAGTTAGAAAATTCAAATCGGAAATGGGGCACTGCTCCGCTGCTGCCTTCTGATGTTGCACGATCAGTGTTTGTGGCAGAGAAACTGAATTTAACCAGCACCAGTGTGCGAAGATCCCCAAACGTTGAGTGCGGCGATAATGCTTGGGGAACACTGAATGGTGAAATGTTGATTGGATTTCTCTTATGGAAAGGCGTTTTCTCTTACACATTTAAATAAACTCTTTTGCACTTGTTTTCTTTTTTTTTGTAAATTACAGTGACAGTGAGGGGGAGCACTGTGTACAAGTGTTGCCATTATAGCAGTTCTACTAACTACGTACTTACTACCGATTCGTTACATTTTCCAGACACGTTACAATGATTTGAGTGACAGTTTAGTTGAAAGTCTATTTATAGGTAGAGAGGCTTAAAAGCTTTTTATTTTAGAAAAGCAAGCAAAACGAATTTATTTTGGAAGCGCCGAACATAGCATTGCAAAGCAAGTGATCTGAAAGTACATGTATAGGCATACCTCACGTTACCTGAAAATTTTGAAAAATTTAAAAATTTATACGATTTTCCATTTGTAAAAAAGATCAGCGTCAGCAGTCCTATGTAGCACCAAGCCTAGCACCTCGCAAGGGAAGGGACCTGCAGTGTTTGCCTTCTCCAAACGGAGCGCGAGTTGAGGAGCTCCTCATTTCGTTTTTCATTAAGCGTGTCTTAACTTTTAAATTGAATAAAAACAGTTGTGTGTGAGATATGACAGAAACTCTTATTGCATATTAAAGTATTTACATTCAATACCATTATGTACTGAAAATAATATCATTCAAATGGCCTCCGCAGCTTCGTTTACAGGACTCGATCCGAGAGGTCCAATTTTGTATAGCTCTGCTGCATAGCTCGAACTGGATCTCACCAATGGTTTGAATGATGTTGTTCTCTAGTTGGTCAATTATTGTTGGTTTGTTGCCATAAACCAGTGGCTTAACGAAGTTCCAGAGAAAAAAGTCTAAGGGCGTTAAATCGCACGCCATTCCACATCGCCTCTTTTGGAAATAACGCTTTCTGGGAACTTTTCTTGCAACAACTCCTCTATGGCCCAATGATACCGCCTGACCAAATTCCACACCAAATAGTTAGTTACTCCGGATGCAATTGAGACTCTTGATGCTGTAGAGTGTAGACTATTCTCTTCCCAATGTTGCTTGTTCACAAAGCCGTCCAACCAAAAATCATTTCGGCCGTAAATATTTCGCAGCCCGCGAAAAGTTTGGCGAACAGACCACGGATTTTTATAGCAAATTCTAACAATTTTAAGCCATTGTTGAATTGACTAGAACTCCATTGTAAAATATTGACTATGACAGAACACAAACGTCGTAGCCGCGTTTTATTATCACCCATGATCCAGATTGAGCACAGTGGTGTAGTGGTAAGTGCGTTTTACTACTACGCAATGCTGCCCGGGTTCAATCCCAGCCCGGATAAGTTTTTGTTTTCATGGTGCCACCTCTTTCGAATGTCTGCCAAGCATTCAAACTTCCATTCGTTCAAAAATATAACACGCACACACAAATGGTTGCGAGAAGCAGGCCCAGGTTCACCCCGAGCTGCAGCGTCACCTAAAGTAAAAGATCCAGATTGGATCATTGGTGTGTATGCATTACAATAACAATACGAAATCTTGCTTTCATTTGGATCTATTTTCGTGATCCAAAAATTAGTTCGGCTACTTCTCACTAGGATGCACTTTCGCTTGTGAATTTTGGTTGTCTGTATATGCGCTAAAAGCTGTGTAATAAAATAGCAGTTTCGCGCTAAAAGCTGTGTAAAAAAAACGGCAACTTCGCGCTAAATGTGTTCTGCGCTAAAAAGGTGTGTAATATAATCCAGTTTGTTTTATTATGCCCGTGATCTGATCCGGATCAATTCAGCACAATAAAACACGGCTGGTGTTGCCACTCGAAACGTCAGAGCAATAAGCTGTCAAATTTGGACATAGCTATTGAAAAGCCCAACATCTTAGAAATATATGAGTAATTAGGTATACTACCCCTCCTTCAACCCCTATTTATTTTTTTTAAGGCTTTCCCTTTCTCTAATCACTAAATTAATGCCAGTTCATCAAATAGGTTTATTTATTATTTGCGATCCATTGGTGTTGCGTGATTTATTCGAGCATTGCGTTTTTAGTACAGTTTTAATTTTTCCATCCAGTCGCCAAATCTTGAAAGTTCTATGAAGTTTATTTAACCTGAAATGGTAAAACAAAACTTAAATTGTCACTGTAACCTCAAAATATTCTAAATTGACATTCAGTCTTGCAAAAAGGTAGCACTGCATTAGTGATAAAATTGTATGTTGGCTAGTCAACTATGTCCTACATTCTTCAGTGTTATTGTCAAACTGTTAACTGTTTTTCAAATATAAAGCTATATATGTACCTGCAATTCATAATGAGGTCTCAACTACGGGCAGTCAATGCCTGCATAGATGTATTGTTGAATGATCCCGTGTCATGTTAAAAATTACCAACTCAGACCAACGGAATGCCTTGCCATCCGTATTATTCAAATCGTGGAAAATTCAAAGAATGTCACCAGGAAAATGACTTATTGTCATTACCAGCGTGAGTGGTGTTCAGTTCTTGATGACCATTGCGGTTGCAGTCATCACACTTTCCCGATTTGCTACCACGTTCTATCGGTGCATGGTCTAAAGAACCGGTGAGTCGATTAGCAGTATAGCGCATACATACGTAGGTACATTATGGCGATTTCTGACACAGAACTAGCTATATCACGTGACGTGATTCGTTTGTATATTTTCATTTCACATCCCATTTAAAAGACCGAACTCATAAGTTTATTTTAGGAATTATCAGCACCCATACTCTATTCTTGACTAAAGATTCATTTTTACCCATTCTCTTAGTTTTCC
The DNA here is from genome assembly GCA_949775065.1 of Brachyopa scutellaris. Lineage (NCBI taxonomy): Eukaryota > Metazoa > Arthropoda > Insecta > Diptera > Syrphidae > Brachyopa > Brachyopa scutellaris. Next base: position 161,280,321 of record OX459112.1, read on the forward strand.
CAATATCTTTAAAAGTAAGACGATTAAGTCAATGATTAATACAGACTGCTACCGTTATGTGTATGTATCAACCATTTATCACCCAGTGTAATTTTTACAATGACATATTATATCTGTTCCCGTACCTGTCCAAAAGAGCACAAAACTACGCAAAACTACGAAAATCAGTCTAATCCTGTTCCCGTACGAAGATTTTTCATAGTTTTCGACAGTTTACAAGAGAGTAAGAAATTTTCCCATGGGTTTTAGCCCAAGAAATTTCTTTGGGCAGCTTTATGGGACTGTCAAGTCCTGTACTTTTGGCACATTTTTCCCTCTCTCTGACAGATTTTTACTCCCGCTCTTTGAAATTTGAGAAATCTATAAATTTGAGTGCAGAAAGTACAGGAACAGACATATTAGGTCTGTTCATTTACCTCAAATTTGTTACGAAATTGTACGAATTCTAGACCAACGCTATTCCTTAACACAAAAAATTAGTCAAAGAGAGAGGCAGGTTAGGTTAGGTTGAGAGGGGTGTGTGATTGAACGAGCAATCATTTCCACTCGGAGACCCGAAGGTCCATTGTGAATCCCCTCATAGTTTGGGAGTAAATCCTCTTTTTACCAACTCGTAAACCAGTTTGTGCTCTTGGTGAATCGTAGAAGATTCGATATCTTAGAATTTCCGAGTTCTGTTATGTCTTCCAGGAATCTATGACCTTAAGTACGGGGGCGTCGTTCTTGGGGGGCGGGACAGTGGCAGAACAGATGTTGAATCGATTCGCTTTCTTCCTCATTTCCGCAGCTTCCACAGATATCGTTGGACTCAGGTAGCCATTTGCTTGTCATGTGACCTATGGCACAGTGTCCTGTGATTATTCCGGTGATTAAGCGTATGGAGGATTTGTACAGATGTAACATCGTCTTTGTCCTATTGAGATCAAGTTTCGGCCATAAGGAGCGAGATGTGACGTAGTCGGTTCGTGTGAGCCACAGGGCGTTGGTCTCTTTTTCGATTATATGGTTGATTGTGCTGAACAGTGTTTTAATCGGTGGCAGTATGAAGGTGTCAGCATCACTATTGCTCATGGCTGATCCAACTCTAGATAGTTCGTCTGCTATCTCGTTCCCTTCAACGAGGCAACGAGGGAGTAAAAATTTCCCCTCACTGAAAAATCTTACGAATTCTTCTATCTAAATCAGCTGTTTATTTTGCTGTGAATTATTTGCATTTGTTTATATTAATTCAAGAAGTAAAATAATGGAAAGAAAAGGAACACAGATGAAAGGATAATGTTGGGAGTTTCGCAATATACTCCATCTTTTATAGCATTTCCTTTGGGGCTTTCTCCATACTGCATTGATTCTGGGATATCTTCAAGAGTGGACTCTGTTGTAAAGTTCACAATCGTAAAACATCACTCTGTTTACTTTTGCTTCACATATGTTATGATATTTCGTTTGTTGCAACTTTTGTGGTTAAGCACGTTCCTTTACTTTTTCGTAATTTTGCCTCTCTCTGAGAGAATTTTACACTCACTCCTTGAAATTGAAAACATTTGTGGACAATTTGGTCCCAACACGTGTTTCGTAGTGACAGGAAAGTGAAACAATTATCCGCCATCATGGAAATTTTACATAGAAACTGTCGACATCTATTGTCTTACAGACAAGTTACACAAATTACAGCGAAAATACGTTCAAATTTAAACTGTTACCTTGTTGTTGACAACAGATGTCACTATACATACATACTCTAATTTATATAATTAGATAAAAACTGGATAAATTTGGAAAATATGATTAGAATTAATATTTTGTGTTGATTAGTTGTAAGTGCGAATTGGGGTACCAGCAGTCAATGATTTTTTAATCGGGCAATGAAAGCCAACGGTTTGAGATGACATCCAACATAATATAAAACTAGGTGCAGGGAAATAACTTCACGGGCAATAACTTCACCTCGAGTGGGAAATATGTAAATGCACATTTTTGATGTGAAGTTATTTTTCACTGAAGGTGGGCAATAATTTAACCAGAAAATTTGTGAAATTATTTCCCACTCATGATTTTTTCGAAAATACAGTGGTACCGTGGAATAAAGCCCAGCGAAATATGGCTGAATTTGGCATTATCTCGATTTTAAAATGGAAATAAGGCCATATGAAGAATTTTTCACTGTTACTCTATCTTATGTTTCAAAACTAAAGATTACATTTAAAAAGTAGATATTTAATTTCTTAGCTAACATGACCAAGACAAATTTTAAATTTAAATATCTAATTTTGAAATGGAATCGTTAGTTTTTGAGCATAAGAAAGAGTTATAGTTGAAATCTCGTGCGAATTTTTGAATAATCATTAAATGTGAAGTTATTGCCCACCTTCAGTAAGAAATAACTTCACATATTAAGAGAAATTATTTCCCACAAAAAAGTGAAGCTATTGCCCACTTTCAGTGAGAAATAACTTCACATCAAAAATTTGCATTTATTTCCCACTAGAGGTGAAGTTATTTCCCATGTGAAGTTATTGCCCGTGAAGTTATTTCCCTCCAACGTAAAACTAATGGACTAGCATCGTTGTGGACTTCTTTCTTTCTTTAGGTGGCAATACAGTTCGGGTGAACTAGAACTCCGTTTGTTTGGCGACTCCGAACTGCGAGTTGAAAAGCTCCTCATGACAAATGATACTCTTTGATTGCTTGTCAAACATTCGAAAGAGATGGCAGCATGAAAAATATTTTTATGTGTTGGCTGGGATTGCACCGCATTACGTTGTAGTCCAAAACACTTACCACTACACCACGGTGCATCATTGTGAGCTGCACAAACTATTTAATTGTTATTGAAAACGGAATTATGTAGCATTGCGTACAAAAGGAGCATCACAAAAATATTTACTGAGCCCATCTATGGTTTAATTATTTACTAATACGCATGCTCAATGTACTCGTATATTTTTTTCCTATCAATGTTTAACATATAAATAACTTTAATTAAATATTATTATGAATCTGACTACATATGTATGTATTTATGTTTGCTTTAACCAACAACTTCACAGCAAATGGAGCATTTATGTATATATATGTAACAACACTTATGAAGCATTATCAGAAAGTTCAAGGGTAATATTCCGATAAGCGAAATACATACCTACATACTCGTATATTCGTCGTATCAGTCGGTGGGTAAAGATTCAAGCTGCTGAAGCAACAATCAGCTGCTTTATGTTGATTATCACCTTGGTGATAATACACATGTACATAATGTACATATGTATGTTACGTTAAAGAACTAACTGATTACTTTATTTTTTAACGTTTTTGTTTCTTTAAGTTAGGATAAAAAAAATGCGTAACGCATGAGCATTTAATATTTTTTTAAATGCTTCTTATCGGTTATTGTTTTGCTATCTTTATAAATACATAAGTAAATATATGATTTCCAGGAAAAGTCAATTCTCCAAAAAAACTAATTGCAGGGGTATAAAATATTTAATTCAACCAGGCACATATATGTTATGTATGTACATATATATATTCATGAGTACATCATTAACACCTGACTATATGTGCGACTATACTTGTGCGATACTCAAGATCGATTACTTTAGGGAAGTTATAATAACTATCTAATTGAAAAGAAGGAAATAGAGATTCATGACTGATGGCAGTTAAAATCAGGTGCATAACGTTCATTTAAAATCTTCTACGAGAACTTATCTTTTTGTTTCAATATAAAAAAAAAAAAATAGTAGAGATACGGCAACTCCTGTAGACTGTAGCTTTAGCTTACGATGTTTATTTTTTGAATGCAATGAGGAATGAGTTGTGAAAAATCTCAGCCGTACTTTTTCCTCCAATTCTAAAAAGTAACCAAAATCGTATTATCGTACCTAGGGATAAGCCAGTCAATGTACTAAAGACCGAATGCATATCGACACGTCAAGATACTTGGCAATTATTTTAACGGTAACATCAATTCAGATTATACTTTCCCATACTTGGACAGTGGGAGAAAAACTTGCTTTCTAAAGACTCTAAGTTCATCTACATAACATACACCGATGGGTCAAAGATGGACATTCATAGGTATAGAAGCGGGCTGCTTCTCAGAAAAACGGAGTATAATCAGCTGTATTTAGAAGGGGGACCTGTAGGCCCATTGTACTTTAACGGATAAGCAGCTATTTGATCAATGATGACAATATCGCGAGGAGATATTACAATTTACATTGACAGCCAGGCGGCCATAAAAGCAATAGCTGCTCGCAAATAACATCTTAGCTTGAAAAGTGTTGCCACGAAGAATTTCTCAACAGAAGAACTACATGTCTTGGCAAATGTTGAAAAAGTCTCGGCAAGAATTTTAAAGTTATTCGAGCGCTATAATTTAACATGTAGTAAGTACATCAGATAATATCTTGATATCAAATTTAACTGCCCAAGCAACCCAATAAAATATACATTTTTCCTTTTCGTGCAGTATTTGTTTTAAGTATATAGATTTTCTAGTTTATTTAATTTGTATCCATGTATGTATTTAATAGTTTTTTTTTTTTTTGATTATTTATTTATTTATTTATTTATTTGATGTGATATTTATTTGATTTGTATATACATATTTATTAATTTATTTATTAACTAATTTATATATAAATTTATTTATTTATCTATCTATTCTATTTGTTGATTTATTTATTACATTGTGGTTGCATTCCTGTAAAGTTATTTGAATCAAGTTTTTCTTCGACGTCTCCCCGCCGCCCTCCTCAAAAGCTCATAGATTAATATCTAGCTACATATTTTTGTTTTTGTTAATTGTGTTTAGTGAAGGCTTTTACTTATAACTTTTCCTTCTTCCTGATTATTTGTATTATATTTTTATTACAATATTAATTTTTCAGTAGTAAGGTAATATATATACATATGTATACCATATCTCTGTAAATTGTGCAATAGTTTCTAAAAATGTATAATTTTTGCTACAATAAAGAAATACAAATACAAGAATTAAAGATTCTTGGCACACATAGCACAATGTAAAACTCTGCTGGGTCCCTGGTCACAGCAGGATACAAGGCAACGCAGCTGCGGATGAATTGACCAGAAAGGGCTCAGCTCTAGACATCGAACAAGCAGGCCTCTACTCTGTAACCTTAGGGCCAAATTAGAACAAAAATCACTAAGTGAGGCAAATAACAGGTGGAAATCACTAACCACCTGCGAGGTATCAAGAAGACTGTGGCCAGAATACGACAAAACGAGAACAAGGAAACCCCTACAAAAAGAAAAGAAGTCGTTGTCAATGCTGATAGGAGTGCTAACTGGGCACAACACTCTAAAATACCACATGAAAAAACTACGTCTGAATGACGATGACATTTGCAGGGGGTGCGGTGACATAGAGGCTCATGGGGACACAGCCCATTTCCTTTGTCACTGCCCTCTACCAACTTAGAAATAGAACCCTGTGCAAATTCTTCTTCGAATATACAGACCCGCGATCGGACATACTTGAATTCGGATGGTTGAAACGAAGACATTAATACCACCGCACTGCACCGCACAGTGGTTTCTTTCATACGACAAAAATAAAAAAGTAACTGTTTTTATTTTTGCAATTCTTAACTTTTTATAGTTAAGAAATATTCAATATTTACAGTAACAAACATTTTGTCATTAATATCACATGTTATCAGTTTCGTTTTCTCATCTGTAGTGAGCGTATCAGGTGTCCCTCCATGTACCAGAAAAAGTGAACAAAAGTTTATCAATTTATTAGTTAAACATTTACGCAAATTATTTATAATGGAATTTCAAGAGCAAGACTGTACTGTACAGTACTTTGGTACTTCGTTAGTGAATTTTGTTTTTTTATTTTGAAAGTTATACCGTTACAACCTGGTAGAGTTTCGTTTCGTGCTCCGTATACGTACATATGTACGTATTAATTTTTGTTTTTTTTTTATTTTTACTAAATTTAAATTTTCTTTAGGCACATTTACACCTGTTCTTTATTTAGAAAGCATATTTACGATATTTGGGTGACAAAAAATGGCAGGTTAATGGATACCGGAAATACTCCAAACAAAGAAAATGTATACATGGACTGCCTGAAATCACGCATTTTTTTTTTATATTTTTAACCAATCCAGTATTATATTGAAGGAATGTCGGGGTACAATAAAATTTATTTTCTCAAAAACATTCCTAATGGCTAAGTTATATAGAAGGGATATCTTCTTCGGCGGGGGAATCTATGGAATCGGGAAAGCGTAGACGGCCGCGGAAGAGTTTTTCCGACTGTAGAGCCTGCATGAAACAATGAAGAGTAACTGAGGTGTGTAAGTTTAAAGAATGAATGCCCTCTTGCCTATAGGCGAGTTGTCTGAAGAGGCTAAACATAAAGATATAAAGTCCTTAATGACTTCCAGAAAAACGATTAACCAAGGTTTGTTGAATCGTTTGCTTTAAAGGTCTGACCCCTACATAACCGGCTTAAGAAAACTACCTCAAAAAAATAAAACAAATTTATCAAATGATGTTTTATCTCTGCTGTCTGATAGCTAAGGATTCTGGTAATTTTGTATGCACTGTTACTTAAAAACTATAATCACACGTCTTTTCGATAATATGTATTTTTAACTAAAAATACAAAACACAAAAATGTACATACCTACTTATATGTACATATATTTGGAAATATTTAGTAGGCAAAAGTACTACTACAAATGATTCTTTTTTTATTTAAAGTACAACTATAACTTTAAACGTTATACTTTTATTGAACCGAACTCAATTTTTTAAGTCATTATTAATTGTTTTTCAAATTTCCTAAAAATACAATTTTCATTACATTATTTTAGTTAAATTCCCATCTGTTTCCTTTATTTTTTTTTCTTTGTAACGGTGCTTATGTAATCAACTTATTATGCTATTTTCTAATAATATATAACTTCTTCTTTACGAAACAGTCGACTTTATTTACCAAAACATATTACAGTGGTGGTCCAGTATAGCGAATGATCGATAAAACGTACACTCTTTTCAAATGACTTATCGGCTCTATATAGCGAACGAATAAAAAAATGATATTCGATATAACGAATGTTGCTACAATATCTGCGAACATGCTTTAAAAAATAGAAAGGGACAAATTTACCTAAGAAATACAAATGTTTAGGAAACGGTCGACGGAAAAATTTGGGTGTTGTACATGCAACCGAAGGTAAGCTCTTTGATCCAACCATTCGCTTAGTTAAGCTAAGCGGAGGATTTGGAATCTTGGAACAATACTGAAATGTTTCTTCAAGAAGATACGCGTATCAGCCCACTCGAGGCGTTGAGAGTGTATTAACTGAGCCAAATAGAACAACGTTAAAAATTCTAAAGAAACTTGTTCTAATAAGTTTACGAGAAATAGCTACAAATTTCTGCGTTGAACGTTTGCAAAAGCATGTCTTTATTGGCAATTATTTTTTGGAAAAGGAAAGGAATGAAATTAATTTTGTTTTAGTTTCTTTTACTTCTGTTTCTACCTTTTAACTTGTTTTGTTGACTTTATGAATAAATTAAATAAAATGTTATTAATCACAAACAGTATTTGTACATTTGTTTAATGTTTCGTACAAGGAAAATGTGTTCAGCGAATGCAACTAGACATTATATCATTCGTTATATTGGACCACCACTGTATTTCAAAAGTTATGGATGTTTGACGCATCTCCCATAGAACAAAAACCACTGTGCACCGGTGGGAACATATTATGGATATCATAGTGGGTCCACAATATGGACCTAAGTGTGATGAGGATGTAACCATATTTATTAGACCTCTAATTTACGCTTAATCCTTACCCGCAAGCTTTTGCTTATAATCCTTCCTAGATCCTGCATCTAATCGGTCTTCCTCTTGTGTAAATAAGACCATTCTGCAACCACCTGAAGTTCATCTTAAGAACTCGACGGCATTTTTCGTGCCTATTGAAGATCGTATTAGCTGCTAACAATTTTACCATTTAATTATTCGCCCCAAACAGAGAAAACTGCCGTTATTGAGATGAAGCCTTGATTCTGACATTTTATCCAGGATTACATACACCAATGCTATATTTTTTTTGTGGCCAACAAAAATAAGACAAAGTCAACATTATAAAGAAGAATTAACTAACGGAACCATGGGACCAGCTGTTATCTATAGGTTGGTTGGACTAGACAGACGTTCAATTGTTGATTTTAGAAACGTTATCTCTTATGTGTCAGTAGCGAGGTGAGTTTCTCATTATCACCAAGAAACTTAATTTATCGAACAATTATGATAAATCGGCTATGACAAGAAAGGTCAGCCATTAGGGCCGAAAATAAATATAAGCAAACGAAAATTACTTTTTTCGACGTTCCGAAACACTATACCCAAAAATATCACATGAATATCATTTACTTAGGCCCTGGCTACACGGTCAATGGCATACTAGGTATTGAAAATTTCCCCGTGGCTACACGCAAAATGTGTTGAGGGAAACACTTTGAAAACAGAACACACAATCTCCGTGCTCCGTCCTGCACAGAGAATTATTTTTTTGAGTTTTCCGTGATGTGAACCCTCCGACGGTCGGAAAAAAATGAAAAAATGTATGAGAAATGGAACGCTTTGAGACAAGAACATGCATCTTCCACCGAGAATTATTATCAAATCGGATTTTCGGTATGCTTTTGGTGAAATCAACCCTTCTCGTTTTAGCTCACATAAAATCTACCTGTCTCACTGAAAAGAATCGGTATTGGATTGACCGTGTAGCCAGGGCCTTAGAACTCGCTATGATTCAGATGGAAAGGACGTTGAAATTTTACAGAATTAACTGGAAATGGACCATCAATTGGAAGTGAACTTGTTGTTATCCAAATTAATGACCATGGCAACACTTATCGACCACTACACTCATGTTGTTTCCTTTGTCTCTCCTCCTACACTCTTAATTGAGTAGTTTTTTCTTCATAAAATAAAAATTATAATTTCTCTTTTTACCAGCTGATAAGAAAAACGCGCGTACAATTTCTCAGAGAACCACAATGAACGCACATTCGAGTGTCGAGTTCGAGTCCAATTGTGCTCTCCTATTCCCCTTCCCCCATGTAAATGACAAAAACAAGAAAAAAAAATGAATAAGTTCAATAAAAGTCCTTCAACTTCGTATGCGTTAACAAGATAGCGCATTCTCACTTCTCTCCCACATACTCGTGTACTCGTGTACCCATCATGGCACTTTATTGCCACCGAATACGACGTCGTCATCGTCGTCGTGGCAATGTCAATTTAATTTCAGTACTATTACCCAGTTCCCGACCCAGGCGCTGCTGCATCTTCATCACGATCTCTGTACTTGTGTACCTACTTGGATTGTTTTGTTTGCTATTGCTATCACCCCCCATCCTCAACTACATACGAGTAGATATATAAAATTAATCCGAAACTTAAATTGAGAAATCGTTGTCAAGTTCTCGACAGCTTGACAGTGACAAGGAACAAAATTTAACCAAAAAAAAAACAAAAAAAACAAGACCTTGAAATTCAAATCTCCCAGACACATTCTTTGATACATAAATAATTGTACATGCGTGTGTGACTTTGTTATTGCACTACGCACATACACACATCCATACATACGGCCAATTCCACTGATAACAACTGCGCGACACGCACTTCACGCACCGAAACTTGAAATCTTATCTTAGAGCAGAACTTAATTTTTTTTTTCTATTTTTTCTTCGTTTTTCCTTAGCTTGTTGATTTTCTCGAAAATAACCCTCCCTAGTCAAGAGCGGCGGCAGGGGATGGGGAACAACGAAGAGTGTTTGCCCGTTTAGTGCGTAGGAGAAGCATTGAACTTGCCCCAAAGCTATGTGGTTTTGCGGTGTCACTGCAATTATAATAAAATTTTAATAAACTGTGGTTTGTGTGTGTGCTGTGCTATGTGGACAGACGGACAGGGTTGACGGGGGGGTTGGTAGCGGTGGGTGGAGGGTGTACTGCGGGATAGTTTGACTTTGACTATCGCTTATTTGCGTACTAAATCCATCCATCTTAGGGGCTTGATTGTGTAAGATATACTGACATGGGTTGGTGGAATGGTGGCTTTTATGAGGGTCGAGATCAACGACTTGACTCGCGGGGTAAATGACTTTGCGTTGATAATCTTCGGCTATCATTGGTAATATAGACTCGTACCCGTACTAGCTGCATCATCGTCATCGACTGATAAGGGCTGTATATCGTGTAAACAAGTCACAGAGCGGAAAATAAAATAAACGGGGGGATTTCGTATGAGTATCATAATATCTTTGATTAGATCTTGTGAAAGGAGTGTTCAGCTGTGAGATGCGACTGCCGCTGGCACGTGTCGATTTTTACAAATTTAAATGTTGGCATAAGGTTAAAACAGCAGGCACCTGCTGAATGATCAAGTTGTTTTTCTTATTTCATAGTAAGGTGCAACTTTTTAGGATAACAACGTTCAGCATTTATTGCCACTAAGAAGTAAAAAAACGCAATAAACTCAGTCTAGGAATAGATGCCTATTTTAAATAAGTTTATTTAAGAACCATAAACAAAGTATGTATAGGTACAGATGTTCATATGTAAATGTATGTTTATGGAGGGTAATTTAAAATATAATCTGAGCAGGGGAGGCTGCTTTTCTATTAGATGTGTAATAAATGTACTAAATAATTCAATGCTGGTAACCCCATCCATATAGCTATGTTCTATGTTCTAAAGATATTGTAAATGACATTTTATTAAAAGGCCAGTAGAAGGTTAACCTCCAAGAAATAAAGTTCTTATACAAATTACAGAAGCACTACTTTTATTTAAATAGTACATGGTGTCAGAAGTGGGATGGCGGCAGCAAATAATAGATTACCCACAGAACTGGATTGCTCCAATTTAATAAAGGAATGGCCTATGTGGAAGCGGTCCTTTCTAATGTTTATGATGGCAAACGGAAAGATGGAAGAAGCTGAAAAAAAGAAAATTGCAAACTTCTTGTGGTTGATTGGCCCTCGTGCAATGGAAGTCTACAATACATTATTTCCCAGCGATGGATCTCTTGCAGGAATAGTTGGAGCCGAGGACAACAACGTAAATCCAGCAGAAGGTGTTCAGGAGCCACCAAAGAAAGCACGAACATTAAATGATGTGATAAAGGCATTCGATGACTACTGTGTCCCGTTAAAAAATGTAACAATGGAGTCGTTTAAATATAACACAATCATCCAACAAGAAAAACAACCGTTCGCAGAATTTGAAACTGAATTGCGTATGCAAATTCAGTACTGTGAATTTAAATGTCAATGCGGTGCATCATATGAAGAACGGATGCTTAGAGACCGCATCATTATTGGAGTGTCGGATAAAACATTGCAGCTTAAGTTACTTGATGGTAAAAATGAAGCTCTTAAAACAGTTATTGATACCTGCAAGGTATTTGAAGCTGCCAATACTAACAAAAGGCTTTTGGAAATCAATCAACAAGTTCATTCTGTTACAAGGGAACAACCAACGTCATCAGATTCCGTTAATGCTATTTCTCGTCATTGCTATAACTGTGGCTATATGCCATTTTCAACGGCGCATCTGCGTGATTGCAAAGCAAGTAACATCGTTTGTGCAACGTGTGAAAAAAAAGGGCATTTCAGTAAATGGTGCAAAAGGGGTAAAAACAATAAAATGGATTTCAAAATGGGTAGCAACAAAAACAAAATGGATGGGAAAAAACTGGATAACAAATGGGATAAAAAAGCTGTGAATACTGTTTCGGGAGGAAGTTCTTGGAATGATTCAGGTAATTTAAATGTAAAGCATATGGATGGGATTAAAATTAATTTAAGAAGTTATTCATGTATTTATAGACTAAGTAAAAATAAAACGAACAATGCAAGATGGACTAAAAAGTTTCAAATTAATAATGAAGAAGTAGAATTTAAAATCGATACCGGTGCGGATATCAATTGCGTTCCACTAAGTTTAATCAAAAAATTTCGAATTGAATTACATAATGAAGAAAATAATTTTTGTGTTACCGATTACAATGGAAATAAAATTAACATTTTTGGTTCTGTAAATTTAAACTGTGTTGATCCAATTTCTCACACGGAACAATCTGCTCTATTTTACGTTGTCGATGATACATGTGAAGCAGTATTAGGTTTAAAGACGTCTGTAAAATTTAATCTAATTACTCGGTTAGATGTGATGACTATTAATTTGCCCAAAACAGTTGAGGAATTCGTAGCTGAAAACAAAGATCTTTTTAATGGGTTAGGTGAACTTCCAGGTAGAATGAATATTCAGTTAGTGGAGAACGCTAAACCAGTATTACATTATAAAAAACGGATTCCTTTAAGTTTAGTAGACAAATTAAAACAGGAATTAAAAGAAATGGTTGATATGAAAGTCATTTCGCCAATTAATTATCCTACTGAATGGGTAAACAATCTACAGATAGTTGAGAAACCTAATGGAAAGTTGCGTTTATGTTTAGATCCCAAACCTCTAAATGCGTGTATTAAAAGAGAACATTTTTTGATTCCAACTATAGATGATTTTATTAGCAAATTACATGGAAAACGTATCTTCACGGTACTTGATTTGGCTAGTGGATTTTGGCAAATGAAACTTGATAAAAAAAGTTCTGATCTCACCACATTTATGACCCCGTTTGGCCGATATAAATTCAATCGCGTACCCTTTGGTCTTAGTTGTGCACCTGAAATGTTTCAGCGCAGAATGGTACAAATTTTTGGCGACATTCCTGGGGTGGTGGTTTATTTCGATGACATTGGAATTGCAGCAAAAACAGAAACAGAACATGACGCTATCTTAAAACTGGTAGTTGAACGTGCGCGAGCGAATAATATTAAGTTCAATGCAGAAAAAACTCAATATAGGAAAACACAAGTCAAATTTATGGGTTACATTTTACAAAATGGGCAAATTAAATCTCCAGAAACGTATCGTAATGCAATTTTAAACATGAAGAAGCCGGAAAACAAACATGATGTTATGCGAATGTTAGGACTTTTTAAGTATTTAGGAAAATTCATACCAAACTTATCACAGAAAACTGCTGCATTGCGTAATTTAACCCGTAACGATTTCAAGTTTTGTTGGACATCAGATCACGAAACAGAAATGAAAAATCTTTTAAAAGTTATAGCATCTGATCCAGTTTTGTCTGTTTATGATCCAAATAAAGCTGTCATTATTCAAACAGATGCATCTAAAGACGGACTAGGGTGTGTTTTGATACAAGAGGATCATCCAATCGCATACGCATCACGCACATTAAGTAAGACTGAACAGAAATGGGCACAAATTGAGAAAGAACTGTTAGCAGTTGTTTTTTCTTGTCAGAGATTTCATTTCTTTCTATATGGTCGCGACTTTATCGTTGAAAGTGATCATAAACCTCTTGAAGTTCTAGTAAAACGTGACATTGATGATGTTTCTCCGCGATTGCAGAGAATGTTCATGTTCTTGTTAAAGTATCCGTTAATGCAGTTAATTTATAAACCTGGAAAGCAAATGTTAGTAGCTGATTGCCTTTCACGGGCGCAGTTGTCAGATAATTTGGAATTCAGTGATTTATCGGGCGTCATTCATATGGTTACAAAATCTTCTTATACAAATTACAGAAGCACTACTTTTATTTAAATAGTACAAGATGACAAAGGCACCGTATTTTTGTTTGAGATTAAAAAAAATCTTCTAGCAAATTCGTAAAATTTCTGTTGTATCACAAAAACTAAACGTGGGCATAATTCACTCATCGCCACTTAAAGGGTTATACACAGGAGGCCCCAAAAAAAAACCTTTTAATTTATTAAAGAAAAAATGTTTACAAATATTATGGTAGCTTCGAGCCAGAAGAAGGGAGGAGAAGAAGATCCTGCGTAAGAAGAAGAAGACCCACACAGTCTCCCAACCAGTGTTGTCACTTTACCACAATTGTGGTAGATCTACTATAATTTTGGACGTTTTTCAAATCTACCACATCTACCACGGAGAGCAAAAATTCTACCACGTTTTTAAATTCTGTCCTGCCCATATTAAACCAATCATTTGAATCTGTTCCTTCGGAAAATTATGTATACAAATGTTTCCAATCTATTTCACACATTCAAAACATACTCACTTTCAATGAATTTTTCATTCATTTGTTTGGAAACCCTTTCCGAAATCCTAATACCACCACCATTTTTTTGCCCAATCTACCACTTTTTTCAAAATCCAAGTAACAACACTGCTCCCAACTCAAGGATATCGAAGAGTAGGAATAAAATCTGGATGTTTTTTTTAGGAAAGCCAAGCAACTGGCAGCTGGTTTCAAACCGGGACACGTATTGCCACAATGCTTATCAGCACAGACATCGGTCGCTCTGCCATAGTCTGTGCTGAACTACATATTGCTCCTCGAATTTCAGAAAAGCTAAAGCAAAATATATGCTACCACGGACTGCTCTGTGATCATATGCGGTTTGCTTTTTTAATTAATAAAATAGCTGAGGCAAACCGTGTGCTATTACAGATTGCTCTGCGATTATATGTATGCAATTTCGTTGTAGATAACCATGTAAGGGATAAAGAGAGTTTTCAGAAAATTAAAAACGGAATGAATTTACGGCAGCTATTAGCTTATTTGTTTGTAATTATTTCGCCTTAAATAAATTTCTGCGTTCACTATTTCACTTTATTTTATTTGGAAAAATATTAATTTGTATTTTTAATTTGTTTGGCTTTCATTTGATCACATGTAAAAAATTTCGCGCGAAATTGTTTGCTCTGATGTACACTACGGTTCACTTGAATAAAGGCAACACTAAAATTTCAGAGCACTAAAATGGCGGGAATTACTTACAAAGGCATATTGGAGTCAGCTTTCCCTAAGTTGAACGAGTTGTTTGGACCTTTGCCACGGATTTTATAACAAGATAACGCACCAATCCATACTGCGCGCGCATTAAAGTCGTTTATTGTAATCCAGAAAGTGGAAATGATGGATTTCCCGCCACATTTACCTGACTTAGAAGGTTTAGGGATGGCTAACTCGCAAAGAATATGAAAGGGGGAAGCAGTGCGACAATAAAGAACTACTTCTCCGGGGTATTAAGTAAGCTTGGGCCGAAATATCGCTTAATTACATAAAACCTTGGACGACTCACTTCCAGACCGCATATTTGAAGTGATTTCCGAAAACGGTGGCTAAACACATTACTAACTTCTTTGTTGAATTACTAATTATGGTAATGACCAAAAAAAAATAGTAAATAAAATCAAAATGCACAAATTTTCGTTAATAAATGCCTTTGCCTTTATTCATGTGAACCGATTTTATTGCATAATTTTTCGAATCTTTTTACAAACTTTGGGAAAAATCCCGTTACTTTGTAAGGGAAACTAATTTTTGTAAGTGTGTTCTCTGGAGAGATTCCGAAACTGTGTTTACAATCAATCATTTTAGTTGTGTATCAATTTTTCTGACCATAGCTCACTGTTTAGTTAAATTTTAGTGTTGCCTTTATTCAAGTGAACAGTAAGTAGTGTAGTATAATAGTCTGCTTTGCACTTATAATGTAATGACAATAATGTAATAAAATGTAAAAATGTAAATGTAAAATAAAAAAAATGTACATAACAACTTCGCCAAATTTATCCAATTATGCAGTCATTATTTATGCCATACTAACTTAGTTTCGTTAAGTCTTCGTTCACTTATGTGAACGGTAACGAAGTTTCGATTTGACAGGTGTTTAAGTTGGTGAGCACCGTGGGGTAGTGGTTAGTACGTTAGGCTACTACGCAATGCTGCCCGGGTTCAATCCCAGCAAACACCCAAAAGTTTTTTGACGGTGCCACCTCTTTCGAACGTCTGACAAGCATTCAAATAGTATGAATTGTCATGAGGAGCTTCTCAACTCGCCGTTTGAAGTCGGCACCAAACTGTAGGTGCCTTTCATTCATACAAAAATATAACGCGCCCACACAAATGGTTGAGAAAAGCAGGCCCTGGTTCACCCGAACTATTGCGCCACCTAAAGAAAAAAAGAAAGATGGGTATTTTGCGATATTTGCAGTATTTGAGCGTATTTTTCGTTCAATGGGGTAAGTAAGGTAGGGCAGAATTTTTTAACCTGTGAAAACTTCAATGCTTACGTTTATACGTATTTTGTGTATTTTAGGCTGTTGCCGTTACTGGGCCATTCAAAGCGATGAAGGTGAGACACTAACTGTAAATGGCGAGTGGTTTCAGACTAGGATAACATATTTTTTGTGCACAGAATTGTAGAAGCTTAACTGGCAAAATATTTGGTTGCAAAAGGACACAGGTTCTCACACAGCTCGTGCTACAATCGCTCTACTGCACCAAAACTTAATTTCAAGATTTAGCGACGTCAATTGGCTAACAAGATCATCTAATTTGGATACCATTACACCTCGTCATTTGTCCACAAACTCTTGACGCGCTTCAAAAATACATTCCTCACGTTGCCGAGATAGAGCCCAATTTTTGTCAAAAAGTCATCGGAAACAGAACAGGCCATGCCCAAATTTAAAAAACGTACCTTTATGAAAATATATCCGCGTGCAACAGTTGCAAAACGCGGTACTTATTTCTGTCCCTAGAAACTTTGATAATGAACTTTCTCATTATCTTTTTGATCATTGATCTTTAGAATTTATGATTTGCTTACAATGGAACAAAATGTACAGCTGAACAGCTTAGCAGGACCGACGCGACGGCGAATTTAGAAGTCATCGATAGGCAGTAAAGATCGCTTATTGGACATTTTATGGAAACGTTTGACCTTCAAGACAGAAATCGATAACGATCAGTCGGAAGTCAGGCATTTATAATGATCGTGCAAAATACGTGTAAACAATTTCAAGTTTCGGCGAACATTAATGATCACATTCAGCGCCGATATTCTTGTCAGTAGAACATAGAGCATACAACTGTAGCTAGCTTAGCTTTGTATAATGGATTTAGTCTCACTTGTTTCATAATCAAAGCTAGTGCTAACGGTGGTTAACATGAACCAATTGCAACAGAAAACGAAACTTCATATATCAACCAATAGCGCGACTGAAATTCAGGATCTTATGCACTTCAGATGTAAGGAAAATGGTGATATATGTATAAGACTGCCCGTTCCAATAATCCACATCCTTCTCAGTACAAACTAAATAGCGTACAGTGTAAGCTCTACTTGCGGAAAGTTTCGATAAGCGGACAATCTTCTTAAACGGACATATTTTCGGGACCCAATTTCTCAAATTTTTCATGTATACATAATTTGCATTCTTATAAACTCACACTTTCTTAACCGCACACGGACACTGTTTCTTACTCATTTCAAATAGAAAGTCGCTCATAAACGGACGCATTATTTAAATAAAGGTAATTTTTCTATAAACAGTTCAAATAGAAAGATGCAGAGGATCCAGTACGTACCATTTCTATCTTTCTTGATACATAAGCAAATCCTTGGAACATCTCTGGTAACCGGACGCAAAGCTCTAATAACCGGACAGAGCGATGTTACGTTGTGAGTTTATTATGAGATTCCCCCTGTGTTCCTCCATTGTACATTTTATATTTTCGCAGTCATTTCATTGTACAGTGAAATCTCTCTTGAATGGACAGCCACGGGACTGGAGTTTTTTGTCCGGTAATGAGAGCTGTACATTTATAAAAACGCATTTTGTATGGGAGATCAGAAATTGGTTCCCCAAAAAGGTGTCCGTTAAGGCGAGTTATCCGCTAAACAGGGTGTCCGCTAATGAGGGATTTCACTGTATGTATTATACGAGGGTCGTTCAATAAGTCCTTAGAAAATCCCAGAAATTGCTCTCGTAATATCGGAAAGTCATTGTTTTTTTATTAAGCATCATTACTCACTAGACAGCCGTTGAAGTTTCAACTAAGTATATCCATCACATGGTTTTATTTTTATAGCCTATTAAAGCAACAAACTTTCGTATATGCAAAAAAAAGAAAAAAGTGAGTTTCGAGCGGAGATTAAATTAAATTAATCCTGACGAGTTTCTACGGCGATACATAACTCTGGACGAAACATGGACACACTACTATACTCCGGGATCAAAGGAACAATGAAAGCAGTGGGTTTTTGAAGGTGAACGGGCTCCAAAGAAGGCGAAGACGGTTAAATCGGCCGGCAAGGTGATGGCAACGATTTTTTGGGATGCATACGGAATCATCTACACCGATTACTTAAAAAAAAAAGGACAAACAATAACAGGAGCATATTATGCATCGTTATTGCACCAGTTGAGCGATGAAATAAAAAAAAAAACGTCATCATTTGAAAAAGAAAAAGATCCTATTCCATCAGGACAATGCACAGGTGCATACCTGCGCAGTTTCGATGCCCAAAATTATGGAACTAAGGTTTGAATTATTACAACATCCACCCGATTTGGCCTCCAGTGATTTTTTTTATTTCCAAATTTGAAAAAATGGTTCGGCGGACAACGGCTTACATCGAACGAGGAGGTCATTGCTCAAACGGATGCCTATTTTGAGGACCTTCCAAAATCCCACTTGTAGTGTATAGAGCTGAAAGGAGATCATATTGCAAAATAAAAAAAAATTTACCGAAAATAATTTATTTTTCTTTCTTTTTCTAAGGACTTATTGAACGACCCTCGTATAAACAGAAGCAGACAATAGGATGTCAACAAAAACAGAATGCTTTCTTTGAATGAAAGAATGGAACTGGTTAATTTTATTAATGTTATTTTGAATAAGAAATATTTAATATGAAATAAATTACAAAATGTTTTTTCTTTAATTTTTTCTCTTAGGCGGACTGCTCTCATAACCGGACAAAATAAGGGGACTATGAGCTTTTCTGTATATTTATGAAGTATTTTAGGGAAGGGACGAATCCCAACTAAAGTGTACGAAAATATGACATCCGAATACGAAACTCATGTCATGCGGCGGTCATGGGTCCATTGCCTTCCTCAATATTTCTTCCGGTGGGAATCATGTCCAATAATGCATTAGAAGTCAAACAGTTTTTGTACGCTGATAACATTGTTTGGATAACGAAAACCAAAAACATAATGTATAAGTATTGTATACATAACACTACGATGTGTACTTTCGAAAAGTAAATAAACAACAATTATTTTTAAAACAAAGGAGCTTCAAGTTTTTCAGATTACATGTTTATCAAATAAACCATGTTAACCCGGGACTTTTGCCAGCTCATGTTATTATTATTATTATTATTATTATTGAAGGGTGAGATGCACCGCGACCTTAAGATCTATTGTGCGCCCTACAAGTCCTAGACGAAGGAACATCCATCTTGTCGTTATTCATATTAGAATCGGTAAGCGAGCCGATTCAGACCAGAGCCACCTCTTCCAGACCATTGTTCCCTACGAAATCGCAGTTGAAGATTGGGTGCTACGAGTGGTAGATCCCCTGGCTATAATTTGGTATTTACACAAGCACTTGAATCTTTTTAGGTTGATGGCAAAAATGTGTTCTGTAGTTTCACTGGACTTGGACTCATTGCAAAATCTGCATGAGTCTTCATCTGACAGTCCTATCTTCCTGAAATGTCCCTTGAGTTTACAATGCCCTGTGAGGAATGCAGTCAGGATGCGGAGTTTGTTTTTGTCCAGGCTAATGCAAGCTTCGAACCTTTTCAGATTACAGATACCCAAAAGTTTCTTCGCCTGTTTCTGTCCAGGACTTAGTGCTATGCTAATGCATATTGTGTGCATATATGTGTGCTAATGCACGAAATGTATGTGCTGGTCTGTTGAATATTGCGTGTGTCTAAATGCGTGCTGCTCCCAAAATATTTTGTTGCTTGTCATTGAAAGTGTAAAGATTCAAGCCAATTGCAAGAGTTTGTGGTGAAATTGGAAAAAGACCCCAAAAACCGCATATTTAAGAGTTTACAAATTACAGGTGACTCCTAGTAGTTGTATGTATTTTAATTTGAGCACTTGATCTTAGTGCACTGCGTATTATTTAGAAGAAGAGGTGCTTAAGACTTTGAACGGACTCGAGGAGAAATTACAACAAGCTAAAGGGCCAGTAGCTGAAGATGGGATGAACAAATTGTACGCGGTTTTTTCAGCAAATTAATGAAATGGCGCTCCAAACTCTAAATTGGACTCAAATATTAAAGTCAATGACGTGACATCTCTTATCTTGGCTCCACTAGGCTCTGCCCATGTTGTAAGGTCCTTTATTTCATTCAAGGCTTTCCTGAGAGATAATCGCAGGCGATTGTTACATACCAGAGTACTTCAATATGTTTTGGGTTACAAAGTTAATAATAAAGCATAGAAACCTTTATTATTAAATGCCTTTGTTTGCCTTTTTCTGCGGTATTATTTTGCTTTTTTGGCTTTTTTTGGTCAACAAAATCCGAACCCTGCTGATAACACTAGCTTACAAAGGTTTTGTCCTTGAAAGAAAATGTTCATGATTCAGGTGCTCTTTTAAAAAAGTATAATAAAAAAATCCAACACGTAATATTTCCAAAATATTTATTATTTTTGGTTATTAAGAAAAATAGGTACACATAAGTATTGAAATTAAAAATGAACTATTTTAGCTCTTTTCTTATAACTTTAAGTATCTCTGTCTCTTACAATAGACCAGCAATAGTCACCTAACATATTTTGATCCCAGTACCCCTGATAATTTTGGTCAAATCTTTTCAAAACCTGGTGAAAATGCTCGACGTGCTCGTCGCTCACATTTTCGAGGTTTTCATAGAAGAAGTCGAGGTGCGAGTGCAATAAATAAATTTTCAGGGACTTGTCTACACCTACCTGGTGAAAATTATGTAATAGATCAGCAACTAATTGTTGGTAATTACAACTTTTTTGTTGTCTAGATACTCTTCGATGACCAGTCGCAAAGATTTCCACGCTGTTTTTTCCATATTTGAAAGACAGTTTTCAAAATTGTCATCCTTTATCATTTTTTAATTTGCGTACATATAATCTACTTGCAGCTTGAGTGTTTTGATGAACAGTCTGTTGTCTGTTCATTCATACATAAGAGTTTCTAGTAAATTATCCGCCGAGGTTTATACTCCTTTGCTTATTCGATTCACATACCACCTGTTATGTATTAGAGCAGTTTTATTCCATATACATATATATATACTAATATGTATACATAGTTTCAGATCACATACGAATATGTGCATTATGTAGATATGTTAGTCACCTATTTATTGAGCTCCAAAATAAATAAATAAATAAATTACTTTTATTTTAATAACCATTTTTATTTGCCATTTAAATACATACTTTTTTTTAGTCAGTAGAGTAATACATTAAATGTTTGCATTAAAACTAAATACATACATACAAACATATGTACATACATACATAATATTCCCAAATATCAATTTCATCTTTTTCTTTTTTTGTATCTTATTTCTTCAAAATACAAATACACAATTGATTGTATGCAAGTTATTTATCTTGGTAAAAGCGCAGATTTGTTAATTGTAATTTATTATTATTTTGTTGACTTTAATATTTTTCTTATCACAAATTGTCATACATATTTGCAAAAATATATTTCGTTTTATTTTTGCTTATTTTATAAATAATTATATTTAACAGTTTGAAAACATAGGACGTTTGGATTCGAATTTTTTAAAACAAAAATTCAAAAGATATTTTGAATAATAAAATAAAAATAAAAAGTCGGATTTTGATTGCCAATAGCTATTGACGAACGCTTTTTAACTTTATACATGAGTTTATTTACAAATAGGTAAACATGTTTTTATATATGGACACATACATAATATATTGTATATGCAAGTATATTTGCATTGTTTTTGTGAGAGCAGTAAAAAAATAATCTTTACAATTTAGTCATATTCGCTCGTCCATAACAAACATTTTAGAAATGAAGTAGCTTTCTTAAATGCTTAAATCTGTAATTTAAAGCCCAACGACTTAATTAGACTTCAATTGTTTTTTACGGAAGAGGCAAATGATATACATACATATGTATTGTATATGTTGGTACAATAGGCGTGTTTTTTTAAGCCTATATAGAATAAAAATAAAAATTTCAATACATAATACAACAAAGAAGGGTCAGTATGCATCAACTGATCTCAGGTCTGATTGATGCACCTGACTTATTATCCTGTCTAGGATTAAACTTTCATGGGGG